>JARFIW010001164.1:0-627500 GCA_036346225.1 Platerodrilus igneus | reverse complement strand
AAGTTATTAAATAGTTGGCTAAGTATTCTATGGGACCTTTACTGGGTAATCCACAGTATAACTCTTTAACAAGAATTGCCTTTCGATTGGCGATTTTTTTAACAAGATATGACACAAGGCACCATAGGTTTGCAGCTTTAGCACAGGTCATTAGAATGTGCCAGGAATCACCTTCACCGTTACACCACGGACATGCAGAAGAGTCTGAAACTCCGATTTGATTAAGAAACCGTGGATTTGCTAAACGATTTTTTGCGAATCTCCAGGCAATACTACCGTCATGGCCAAGAGATGGTGGCGCAAAAAAAGTATGCCATAAAACTTTATCGTTAGACCAATATCCTTCAAGTGAAGCACTGCTGTTAAAAAATTGGGAGGTGAGACACTTTTGTAAAGTCGCTCTGTTTAATTTATTAATAGCAACTAAATTCCCGTTCAATTTTAAAATTATATCTAGCTTTTTATAGTTTGTTTCAGTAGCTTCATTTAACTCTTTAAAGTTAAGTTTAAAAAAGGCTCTAATGCGTTGATATTGAATCATAAGGTCTGATTTTGTTATGATGTCGATTTGTGTCAATTTCTCCTTAATTTGGTCTTTGTTCAACCAAATATCTTGGATTTTAAAATCACCCAGCGTTTTAAAACCGATGTCTCTCCATTTCGAGCAAAACAGCGGTGGTTTGATGGTTGTGCTAATTAATCTAGATTGTCCAGTCGGAATAAGTTTTAAATCTTGTCTGTGCCTAGGGAAATTGGTTAGAATAAGATCTAAATCTTTCCAAGCATCATATAATGTACTAAGGAAAGCATTTCTTTTGGCAGTCTGGACATCGGCAGCAGAAAGCGTACAAAAAGCCATTGCCAAGATACATCATACGAGTTAAGACCGGCTATAAGGTGCTTCATTACACTAGCCCATTTTCGTCAGAACTACTATTAACCAGCCGCTCACCTAAATATAAACGTAAGGATTGCTGTTTTGACTTTAAATGAACTAGACCCAATCCGCCTTCATATAACGAAAGATGCAGTTCCTTGGAGGTTGTCCAGTGTTTTCCTGTCCACATAAAGTCAATCATTTTCTTTGCATAATGGATAATTGGGTGGAAGTAAATGGTAAAACGTGCATATAATGCCAGATTTTCGGAGCAATAAACTGATTGATAATTGTTTTGCGTCCTATTAAGGATAGATTGGGTAACCGTTGTCTCCATTTTCTATCGCTTTTCTATTTTGCTTAAAATGATTTTAAAAGCATTTGTAGTATCCAGTTCGATGTTGTCTGATAAGAGTACACCGAGTATCTTTATACCAACGTTGGACCATAAAAAATTTAAAGGAGTGTCACACCTACCTTTCCAAGCTGCAGTCCAAAATCCATGAGATTTATTAGTATTAATAAGCGTTCCAGATTGTTCTTGATAAAGGTTACTTACCTCTTTCAGTTTTTCAAAGTCATTATCACTGTATACAAAAACTGACACATCGTCTGCGTAGGCACTGACAACAATATTATCATACGAATGTATAGAAAGCGGAAAACCAGCTAAGGAATTGCGGCACAATTGCAGGAACGGTTCAATTGAAAGGTCGAACAGAGGTCCGGAAAGCGGACAGCCTTGACGAATTCCTCTGCATTGTCCTAGTGCACTGGTTAGAAGGATTCCTACCCTTACATGAGCTTGCGCATCTGCATATAGAGTTCTAATATATCCGATAAACTGCTTACCAAATCCAAAAACATTTAATACTTTAAATAGGTATTTATGATTAATCACGTCAAATGCGGTTTGTTGATCAATTTTCACAATTGCAAGCGGCATTTCATTTTGTTCTGCGTACGCAATTAAGTCTCGATGTAAATGAATAACGTCATACATACTTCGAGCTGGAATCGAGTAACACTGATCAGGGTGGATAATATATTGCAGTACACCCATGATTCTAGTAGCGATACATTTTGCAATAATTTTATAGTCAACGTTTAAAAGAAATAGGGCGCCAATTCTGTAATTCAGTTAGAGGCCATCTTTTTGCAATTAAACTGATAATGCCTTTTTGTAGATCCAGGTAAAGCACCTTTTGTAAAAGCTTCATCGAATGTTCGGAAGAAGAAAAATTTTAGTTCATCCCAAAATGTTACATAAAATTCCACAGTTAAACCGTCTAAACCGGGAGCCTTATTTTTATTTAAAGAAAACAGCCCTTGTGTGTATTCTTCGATGGAAAATGGTAAATCTAATTTACTTTTATTTCATCCTTTATCTTTGGTAAATTGGAGTAAATACGACAGTCGTCATCAATGATTTGATTTTGTGCGGCAAAATGGTTTTCAAAATGTTCTTTCAAATGCCTACATAAATCATTTATGTTTGTTATAGTTTTACCATTAACATGTAGTTCACGAAGATGAAATTGTGGTGATTGCAAGTTACGCCGCACAGAAGGCTTTTCAGTTTTCAAGAGTTCGTGATATTTTGAAGCTGAACGGTGTTTAGTGCCCTTTGTTTGTATTGGTCTTTGATGTCCGTAATTGTCTCGTGCAACTCCTTAACGTTGGTAATGTTTATCGATTCTTGAATATAGTCATTTATTGCATTCACTTCGGCAAGTTTTAACTGCTTTTTTGCCTACAATATAGTTGAACAGATTCTTTTATTGTAATTTTCAGTTTATCCCATTCTATCAGTGCGTCTATAGCAGTATTGGATTCTATCGGAATACTCAATAGAAAGTTTCTCATACAATCTACAAACTGTGGTTCTTCCAACAAATAATTTGGGAACTTCCAATAACACTTTTGCTGGGGACCAGCATTTGTTGAATGGATCTTTAAATTGACAACTAGTGAAAGGTGGTCCGAAAAGAGTTGTGAACGTTTGCAGAAGACAACATTTCAACAACATTTTCTGAGCAATAGAAATGGTCTAATCTCGACGCAGAATTTGCCGTTACGAATGTGTATCCTCGTTTATCGCGATTTAAAATCTCCAACAATCACTCAGTTGAAAGAGTTGAATCGTTCTATTAAGCTTTCTTGCTAATGCAGGTCGTCCTTCTATACACTTTAGTCGATCTGTTGTAGGGTAAATTGTGCAATTAAAATCTCCCCTAACATTAAGCGTATACCAGAAGACTGTAACTTTGCAAGATGTACATCAAGAACATTAAATATTTCAAATGCTTTCTCTATATTGTGTGGACAGTAAATATTTATTATGCACCAAGTGTTACTGCCTATGGAGAATTTTACACTTTGTAAATATGATTTTACAAGAATTTCTTGACCCAAAAATTTTATGGGACTATGTTTTTAAATAAAAGGATTGTTCCAGAATAAGGTGTATGCGCTGCATTTGACACTAACACATAGTTCTTTAAACATTGTATAGCATCTGTGTTATTTAGATTAGTTTCTTGAAGTAAAACAATATCAGCTTGCATAGTATTTAAAAAGTCTTGAAGCTGCGTCACTTTTAGTTCGCTTTTAATGCTCTTAACATTGAGCGTAGCTATTCTAATTACACTTTTATCCATAAATGAATTAAATAAAATAATGATGAAAGGAAATGAATACAGAAGCAAATCAAATAGGGAGGGAGAAAACGTCCGAAACCTTTAGTAGCAACTTTGAGTGCTAGCTAAGCTTTCAGTCGATGCGCATCTCGATAACGATGTTGACGGCTGTGTACCGTCTAAAGATGGTGTCGGAGAAGAGATTTCGACGCCTTCAGCTGACAATCCTTTCTTGATAGAAAGTATGAGCCTTTTACAACGTTCCTTGATCGCTCTTACTTTACAGTTGGTTGCCGCTTGCTTAAGTATATACAAAAGCCTATTAATATCATCGGTATAACTTCTAGCAATCGTAAGAGGTCTATCGCTCCCCTTGACGTCTTTTAAAAAAATCACTGAACTGTGTAAAATCCAGTATATATTCTGGGTTGGGCCACAAACTCTGCAACACTTCGTAAGAGTCTGTCGCATCAGGGACACTTTCTAACTTCATTTTCTTCCGAGTACGTTTTGAGCCGACCTTCACCAATTGGAATTCGTTTTCCGAAACATTGTCGTGTAATATTCCTTGCGGCTTATCACTGGTGACTGGTAAGATTTCTTTTACAAGTCCTTCATTAGGAACGACTGATTCTACTACATCGAACTCTTCGCCAATACGTAGCGTAATATCCGTAGGTTCGAGGGTAGATGAAGGAGGTCTTTTATTCGATTGTTGTACTGCTATGAGGCTACTCACTTGGTCGCTAGGATTTGCCTTTAGACACGACGACGATATGTGACCCAGCTCTTTGCACAGAAAACAACGTAGTTTGTCGTCAGAAATGAACAATCGATATTCTTCGTCTTCGAAAGATACCATTAGGGTGTCAGGTATATTTACGGTTTCATTATCGGCAATATAAAGTTGCCGTCTAAAACTCATTATATGTTTAAAATTGGGTACTACACCTGCTCCAATAAAAGATATAGGAGACACAAGTTTTACATTCTGTTGTTTTAGTGCATCTTCGATTATACTATGCGGAATACATGGAGGTACGTTAGAAAGTATAATGCGCTTAGATGGACTTATCAGTTTCCGCACAGGGATAAATATACTGCCTATATTTATTCCGCCGTGTAAAATTACAAATGACGTAGCATTTTCTTTTGTAGATAAATAAATACATATTCGGTTATTGGACATTCTAGAGGCAAATAACATATGTTTAGGATCAATTAATTTTCCAACAGCTAAAACATACTCTTTTACTTGAACGCCGTCCATCGCAGGAAAAACAATGGCTTGATCTTTTTTGGAAAGACTGATGCTTTTATTATATCAGAAAAAAGACCTTGCGAAGTTGAATTTGTTACGGAACCATTGACATTAGATACGCTTTGAACTACAGTTTGATGAACATTTGCAGCATTTGTATTACTAACGGAGCTCCTGCGTACAGATGTCTGAGTTCTAACAAAGGCTGTTCCATGTTAAATAAAACTACTATCAGTAGAGAATAAACATTGAGAAATGCTTTAAATATTAGAAATGCAAGTGAATTGGAAAGTGATAAGCTATCACGCGCAGGTGTTATTATAATGTGTCTGTTAGCATTAACAACAAACCTGTAATAATTCCTATATAATAGAGCGATTTATGCGAATTCCTTGCGAACAAGGAATTGCACAAAGAATACTATCGCGCGAACTGTCAATATAATAGTGATATACAGTTTACAATAATTAACTCGTAAAACAGAAGAGATATTTAACGAAAATAGTCCGTTACGAATACGTGTGTGTGTGTGTGTGTGTGTGTGTGTGTGTGTGTGTGTGTGTGTGTGTGTGTGTGTGTGGTGTTGTGTGTGTGTGTGTGTGTGTGTGTGTGTGTGTGTGTGTGTGTGTGTGTGTGTGTGTTGTGTGTGTGTGTGTGTGTGTGTGTGTGTGTGTGTGTGTGTGTGTGTGTGTGTGTGTTGTGTTGTTTTGTGTGATATTGTGTGTGTGTGTGTGTTTATTTTTTTTTTATTTTTGTATATATTGTGTGTTGTGTATGTTGTGTGTGTGTGTGTGTGTGTGTGTTGTGTGTGTGTGTGTGTGTGTGTGTGTGTGTGTGTGTGTGTGTGTGTGTGTGTGTGTGTGTGTGTGTGTGTGTGTGTGTGTGTGTGTGTGTGTGTGTGTGTGTGTGCTGCGTGCGTGCGTGCGTGCTGTGCGTGCGTGCGTGCGTGCGTGCGTGCGTGCGTGCGTGCGTGCGTGCGTGCGTGCGCGCGCGCGTGCGTGCGTGCGTGCGTGCGTGCGTGTGTGCGTGTGTGCGTATGTGTGTGTGTGTGTGTGTTTGTTGTGTGTACATTTATTTCATTTGTTTTCTCTTGTGTCTTTAAATATTGAAGGTTAAATAGCATGGTTAGTCTGTGCAGTGATTATTACAGTAGAATCATAAATAACTGGTACATTATTATCACTAACAATAGATATGATAACTTTTACTCGTGTAGGAGTTTGAAACTATGTCAACAGTGTAACTTATTAAAAAAAAAAGGGTTCTGATTAGTATTTAAACTTGTGCATGTGAATTTTGAATTGAATAGTGAGCAACTATACTTTTAAATTTTTTAAAATATTAAAATGCTGAATTAAATGTTTGACACACGTATTAGACATAGAGAATCATTACATATATTATTTAAATTATTTATTATTTTTTTGAATGTAGAAGGAATTAGTAACAATCGGTTCTTGTTTTACTCACCATTTAGAAGAGAAGTTGTTGATTTAAATTAAATGTTCCATTCGTAATAATGAGTTAAGATAATATACACTAAAGCCAACATATATTTTAACATTTATTTAAGAAACTCTTTTTTGTGATTATTTTTTAAAAATGTAACCTTATATTTGTTTTATAATGTTAGGTTTCTACAACTACTATTACTGCTGGTGTGTTTTATTATTTAATGGTAAATTTCTTATTGCATCCTTGGTATAGTTTTGGTTTCAATTTTTATTATATAGCTCCAAAAATATAGGTGGTGGCAGGTGAAGGTTCTTTAGGTCAGTGTATAATACTTTGCTTTGACATTTTTAAATAAAATTCAGTTTACAACCTACAATCCCTTTTTATAAAAATAACGTTACTATGAAGCCCAAGTAAACTAACTTCTATGAACTAACTACCTAAATAGCATGTGACTTTTCAAATTTATCTATGATCTCTTAAATGGTAGCTAAATTATCAGTAATTGTATTTTGCATATCCATACTTGTATACTTAGAGGATACGATTACCACTAGTTCTTTCTTTTTATTAATTTTTAACTTTTTGAACATTGAGTCGCAATTATTAAATTTTAACCCTTTATTTAAGTTGTCATGAACTTGTTACATGCCGAATTAATGTTGCATTACTGACTTATTCTTACTCTACAGGGCCCAGAATGCTGTAACAAAAAATGGTGTACCTGCTAGTTTACAGTGGTGCAGGGTGGGTTTTATGAAAGCAAACATAATACTTTATGGATATACAAGTTGTGACACTTCTACTAAATACCTGTACACTTACCTAGAAAGGTCTTTAAACTCCCAGTGTATGTTTTGCCTTTGAACGTCAACCCACTTGAAGAAAACCAACATAAATAAATGCCACTTTGAAAGTGGGTGTCCCGATTAACTATTTGGGGCGGTGATCCTACTGCAGTTATAGATTAATGCAGCCTCATTTACACTTTTATCATCTCGTACTCGTTTAAAATAAACAAACTCCACGTTTTGTATACTTAACCTGTATTGTAAAACATAATTGTAACATAGAACAACAAAGAAACATGAACTATAATCTATTCCTAATTGACCAAATGTGCATGTAGCTCAAAAAATCTCAATGATAAAAATTCAAGAAGTTTTATTTTTTATGGGGTATTTTGTTTCTACAATGATGAACTGCTTCATAAAGAATTCCGTGTTTACAATACGCTTTAAATAAGCGTGCCCCAACGTAATAGTCCCTCTTAATAATAAGCTCTACACATTCTTATTATTATCAATAATCACAAGCATGTGATGTTTATAATATAAATATCAAAAATTCAATATACTTAGTTTCTGTTCTCATCAAAAAAACTCTGTCGACACCTGGTACAGGAATCGTTTCAGGTAAAAATCCAACTTATTGTTGTACAAAAGCACCTAACACGGACAACTTTCCCTATAAGACCCGTACATCGCATCCGTGTTTTTCTTACTTGCGTTCGAAAACCTGTTTTTACTAATAGTTTTAGGGTTTGGATACCGTGTCTTTAACTACCTGGTTCTTAACTTCGTCCCGCACTGCAATGGTGGTTCGCGTGTCGATCGAAATCGAAGCTCTGCTAAGTCTGGTATCAAATCTCTGATGAATAAATTCCCTGTTTTACTTTTCGTGGATTTTTATGAGTTTCAAGGTCCTACGGTTATTGTACGCTGTTGTCGTTCTAGGGGTGGAACTTCTATACTGTCCTATTCTTGGGGCATTGTCGTTCTATCCGTATGGACCTTTGATTTGTCCTCACGATTTTACATTTAAAACAGATTGCTGCATCATTTGTCGTTCTCAACACATTGTTATGGCTATTTTTGTGTGTGTGGTTTTTGTGGTATAAGTATCCATGGTCACTGCTTCTTGAACCTGTGTGAATTTGCACAAATAACTATCACGAACGGTTATTTCTCGGTTTCTAGCTGTAATTTTTTTAATTTAATGCGGAGGGTTGTAAAGTACTGATATTTACTACCGTTATAATTTAATGTACCAGGTGTTTTCATATTTTAATTCTTCATTCTTATTTAATATTATATTGAAATAGCAAAGTTATTGAATGTAAACTATCCAAGTGTCTAAATTTTACTGTGTTTTCTTGATAAACGCTCATCTAACTATCCAAATTTGCTATATTCTTTTCTACTACTTAATCTTTCTTTAAGTAACGTGCCAGTGTTATGAACTTCTTGATATTATAATTTCATAATAAATACTTTTTTTTTAATTCTGAATGAGCATATAACTCCTTAATTATAAGTAGCATCTAAAATTTTTGATGTTATTTGTTATTGACTAATGTTTTTTAAATTTTTTTTGCAGGTAAACACTTTTTAATGTTATGAATAAGTTATACTATTAAAACTGAAAATAGTTAATGGTTTTTACTTTTAACCTTGCTCGAGTGAAGGTTTTGTTCTAAAGCTTAATTGTCGCTGTTAAGAGTTATTTCAAATGGATTCGTTGCTTAATATTCATCCTTTTTATGATTTGCCCTATTTGTTTTTTTGCAACTGCATAAAACTGATATTTCTAGGATTGCTCGAGATAAAGAATAACACCGCCCATAAATAATAGTTAAATACCAACACCTAGAATTTCTAATAAACTTATTTTTTCAACTTTGTGAAATTTTTAAAGAAATTTATAATAGGCATACTTTTTTCTAGATATGGCTCATAGTCACCATACGGAACATATGCATCACCAGATGGACACTGTAGCTGAATCAAATCATGTTGATGCTACAAAAATGGACCACGGTAGTATGGACCATGGCAGTATGGGTCATGCAATGACTGTAAGTACTGTATTGATCTAAATATATGTGGTTGGTGAAAGCATATATTGAATTAAGTTTGTGATCTTTTTACATTCTATTAAACAACCTTGATGCTTTCGTAAGCATTTAGTGTGATACTGTTTGCATGCATGTGGTTTTTCTATTTACCCACTTCCCGTTTCTATTCCCCAATGTCAAAGCAAGTGAAAAATGACAACGTTATTACTAGAAGACAGAAAAACTCCACTGCTTTTAACGGTGTCTTAACATTGCAAACTGTTTATTTCCTAATTACTTAGTACGTGTCTTGTCATCCTATCTCTCCTATTTTTTACTGTTTTTCATGTATTATTCCTTTTTTCCCTACCATTTCTAGTACCTCTTTTTCTTATCTTTGTCTGTTCATGATATCTTCATCATACGCCTGCTGCATCACATTTCAAAGGCTTCTGTCCGCCACTCCTCTGTCCACGTTTCACAGCCGTACAGTACAGTGTTGTATTCCACACATATGCTTTCAGTAATTTTTTCTTGTTTCTATGTTTGTTGCCTTGAAACATATAATAATAACAATTATAGGGTCATTAATTATAACAAAACTAAACCCCTCTTAATAAATCCCCGGCAATTGAATTAAAGTTAATACAAACACTTATCCTGGAGTATTGTCAGGTTTTGAGCTTCTCAGGGATTGCGGTCCATTCTGCTTTTGTCCTGTTGTTGTTAGAGTTGCTGTTGCTACCGGTAGGGCTTCACCACGAGACGATAAGGAAGGTAAGAGGGATGGGAACGATAACAATCGCGTCAGCACCGCCCGGTACGGTAAGTTTATCGATACGGTAGATGTGGTGATATGATAGAGTCTTACTAACTAATCGGTGGTCCTCGGTTTTTCAGTCTTCTCTCACCAGCCGAGGTCGACGCACTTCCGCTCGTGTTCGTGGGATGATGAACTCTTTCTCACGCCAGAACCCTGCATCAGCGCTTACGTTTGCAATGATAAACAACTGGCACTGAAATCCGTGTGAATGTTACTATTCCCGGGATTTCACAACATCGACGGAATTGCACTAATTAAACGGGGATTTTTTATAAAAAATTAAAATAAAATTCCTAACTCCTAAATCAATAAATTTAATTCCTGAAAGCTTTAATAAAACGTAACAATCGCCATAAAGCTTCAAAAAGAAAACAAAAAAAAAGAAAAAAGCCTCTTAGTACGAGAGCTTACATATTCACGGAGACCTAAACTACTTTTGTCTATAGGCGCCACCTGGTTTTTTAAACTCTAGCAAAAGTTGCAATACCAGGAAATGGAATTAAGCAGCCACTCGATGTTAAGGCTTACTTGAATCGAGTGCGCACAAATCATGTTTGTTGCACTACCGACCGCACAAATTTCATCGGAGGCATGAGACTCACTTACTTATTACTACACTATAAAGCTAATTGTAAAAGTTTTGCTTGTACTTTTAATTGTGAATGCGTGCAAGTTTTTATCTGTCTCGTTAAAGACATTTTTGAAAGTTAAACAAATCTAACGTAGCTTCGGCAAAATAAAGCAGGTATAATGTGGCAGCTGCAACGTTACATGAACAAATTAACAATGATACCGCATTTATAATACCTAATTCCTTAACCTATCCTATCAATTGCAATACTAAAGTACGAGTTTGCTCCTTTATACAATAATAATAAATCCTACCTTTGGCCATGAATACCAAGGGTTTGGAATAATAAATTAATAAAGTGATTTCTCAAGGTATTTTATTTTAAAAAAGGTATTGTTGATTGACTTATCGATAACGGCACACTAAAGCTAACATCTCAGGGGAGGACAAAGATAACGATAAACACCTAACCATCTATGAGTTAAAGCGCTAGATAGGATACGACGATAATGTCTCCAAGATATTTTCGAGAAAAGATAATTAACCGATCATGGCTACATAATAAGTCGGTAAAATAAAATCTTTAAGGCATTGTGTAATAAACGATAGATATAGACATTTATGATTTAATCTAAAACTTAAGGTACGATAAAATGTTACGATAAAAGAAAAATTTTTGTTGAGACCTAAAACCTAATTTTGGTTCGGGGCCCCCTCTATCTCGAGGCACACCGTACCACTTATAAATGTAATAACAAAACACGCGGGTTTAAATTTGGGATTTTCGTACACATGCCCTCCTGAAGGGTGGAGCTCCGTGAAGGGGGCTTGTTCACTTGAACACATGCGGGACCAATTCGCTCGGGAGTGCATCTCGATACCCCAGTGTAGGGTAGATAGGTCGGCGAAGCCAAGACAATAACGTGCACTGTCCCCGTATATCGACGGAAGACAGTGGCGATGCATGGCTAGACGGACGTTCTCCACACGCACGACCCTATGTTGTGAAGTAACAACCCATTGTCCATGCAGCTACTTCGAAAAATAAAAGGGAGAAGAGAAATAAGGGATGATAAAAGAGGGAAGTAGGAAGTTAGGACCTATGTAGCAACCCAGGTAGAAGAGGAGAAGAAGGGCTTGCATTGAACAAAAAGCGACAGAGAAGCGGTGGATAGCCAAGCGCTACGCAACCACCCAAAGTGTGGTCAGTAGCCCGGGATGGGGGAACACCACTCTTATGCGATGAACGGTTGTCTTGGGACTTAAGATAGGTCCACCAAGGGAAAAATTAAGTATTAAAATGGAGATAGCGGGATAAGAAAATCCTCGAGATTTTAGATAAGCATCCTAAAAAGGTGGCGAGGAGAAGAGAATGTCCCTATTAAAACAGATTGGCCTAAAGGACCACCTACGATATTACTGATACGTTAAAACTTTTATCACCACGTAGATATTTGAAAACAACTAAATTCCAAATAAACTCAGACCAATCATCTTCCTACAGAGCACATTTGCTTCAGTAAGGTCAAACATAGATAGCGTAAACAGCTTTACTATACCCCCTGATAATCTCAAAAACATGACTGCCATGAAAACAATGGTAATTGTACGATAGACTCTTATTTAAAGACAACAATAGGAAATTTGGATACAATAATGAGATAGGAAATAATAGTTAAAACAAAAAGACCATAGCCTCTCACCAACAGGTTCAGGAAAAACAAAAGAATGCTTTAGCATTTCTATAATAGAAATGTTTAATAATGGAAATATATGCACATGATTGAAGTATATGTGTAAGAAAACACATTGAATGGGAATTCCCTGTATTTGTAACTGCGGAAACTGACTTTTTACTACAGAGGCATAGCTTACGCTTGCTATGTGTATCCCCTTAGCAAAGCATCAGCCCTCGGCATCAGCTTAGGACGGGTCGTAACGATTTGCTGGGTTGTTCAGATGAAACATAAGTCAACCAGGTTAATAACTGTACTACATTTTGGAATAATAATTAAATAAAAGATAAGAATTTAGAGGAAAATTCAATATACTTGTATGTAATCATCTTGTAGAGGAAATTGTATTAGGTATAGGAGGTTATTTTTAAAAACAGAATACTATGATGGCTTAATAAGGTTTAAAAAGTGTTGGGTTAAAGGGATAATAATTATTTCGATACAAGAGGGTTCGATAAGTAGATAATGATTAAGTAGGGGAGGTAAAGCTAAAAATTTGGACGAATATATTTAGATTAGGGTATGGAAATAAAGGTAAGTTGATATTACTCGTTAGGAGCAGATGATAAAGGTTTTAAATCTTTAATATGCCAACATCATTGATGTTTACCATTTAAATCTTGCAATTCATATACTAATGGAGAAATGACTTAAGGAAAGTTTAAGGACTAATTTAGCTGAAAATTTTTTTGTAGCATCGGATAACAAATGATTTTTCTTCCAAATTTGTTCACCCAAGGCAAATGAATTATCTCTTGTACGAAGATTGTAATAATGAGGAGGTTCTTTTTATTTTTAAGTAATGCGGTAATAGGACCAGAGACAGTAGATAGGCTTGGTAAAAAAATTTGATAATAAGATATCATTCCGATTAAACATTTAATTTTGGTGGCGTTTTTAGGTATTTTAAATTTTGTAATAGCATTTACTTTATCTAGGGTCAGTACGTACACCACTTTCGCCAACAATAAACCCTAAGGTGGAGAGAGATGAAGGGCAAAAGTTACATTTATCACAATTTTTTAAAGCCAGCATTGCCTAGCAATCTGCTACTTCATTTAAAGTTACGATGTTCTTCAAAGGTATTTGAAATGACTAAGATATCGTCAAGGTATACAAAAGTACGTTCTTGATGTAAAATTTGACCTGATGTTCTATCCATGGTACGTTGAAGTGGTTGAGGGGCATTAGATAAACCAAACGGTAGGAAATTAAATTGATATAAACCTTTTCTAGGTACACAAAAAGCAGTTTTCTGACGAGAAGTGTTCTAAAGGTATTTGATAAAAAGCTTGTTTAAGATCTATAGAGGATATATATTTAGTATTACGAAGTCTAGTTAATGAGTCCGTTCGGTGTAATAGATAACTATCAGAGATTGTAACGGAATTTAACTTAAGATCATCAAAACAAACACGATAAAGCGTCTTTCATTCTGCGTGAGGGCAATTATGAGCTAAAATTTCCCAGGTAAATTCTTTAAATTTTAAATGGATGTGATGCATAGTTATTAGTACTTTAAACGACAGACAGTCAGGAATGATTAACTTTTTAAATTAACGAGTATGTGAATTTAATATTCTAGCAAAAAGCTTTTTAAAATTGGTTATTTTGGTAGTTAAGGAAATGCATAAATTTGCACCCTAAATGAGAACGTAATTTAAAGGGTTTTCGCGAATTGCGGAGCACATTTTGCTTAATTATAGGAAAAATTGTGAATAGCCATGAAAGTATGTGAGGTTATGTAAACAAATTTTAATAAACGATTTTAAAAAAAACTATATTCAAGGTAGAAGCGTCCTCATATACACTTTCTTAAGAAAAACACGAAATTAATTTCAAACAAACCACTTTTTTATTTTTTGTAACAGAAATTTTAAATGGTGACCTACTTATTTTAAAGATTAACTGCCATGTCTTGTTTATTGTGTCTAACCATTCAAGGAAGTGACTATCACATATTATATTAGAAAAATATTTATTCTATGGGAAAAACGATATATTCAAAATGCGGTTACATTAGTTAAACACCAATTTAGATAATAAATAAACTAAAAACTTTTATCACATTATTTTGATTTGTTTTTAAAATTTTTAAACCAATAAACTCATTTTTTAACAAGTAGCCGCTAGGCTGGGTGCCAAATTATAACAATCAAAATTATAACACTCAATTAAATTATAAAAAAACTCAACCCTCTTAATAAATATCCGGCAATTGAATTAAAGTTAATACAAACACTTACTCTGGGGTATGGTCAGGTTTTGGGCTTCTCAGGGAGTGCGGTCCATTCTGCTTTCGTCTTGTTGTTGTGAGTTGTGGTTGCTACCGGTAGGGCTTCACCACGAGACGAAGAAGGTAAGAAGGGTGGAAACGATAACACTTGTGTCAGCACTGCCCGATACGATAAGTTTATCGATACGGTAGATGGGGCGGTATGATAAAGTCTTCCTAACTAATCGGTGGTCCTCACTTTTTCAGTCTTCTCCCACCAGCCGAGGTCGACGCACTTCCGCTCGTGTTCGTGGGATAATGAACTCTTTCTCACGCCAGAACTCTGGTCAGCGCTTACGTTTGCAATGATAAACACCTGGCGCCGATATCCGTGTAAATGTTACTATTCTCGGGATTTCACAACATTTTATTGTTATACCGGTAACTTCCAACTTGTTGAATATCATATTTAAAGAATTAAATGTTTTTCTGCACTCTTGGAATAAATAAGGAGCTCATCGACATAAGACATCACATATGATTCTACTTCCGGACTTAAAATGTTTCCCAAAGCCCTTATAAAAGACCCTACAGAAGTACTTTGCCCAAAAGGCAAAACTTTTAAAAACATGAGTATTTTTTCCAATTTGCCAGTAGCTCACTGTTAAATCCAATGTGCTTAAACATTGGCTGCTAGAAAATTTTTACCACAAGTCTGAGGGATTCGGGGGCCTAACCCGATCTTTCACCATACGTTTGTTCAAGAACCTTTATCCAAACAAATCCTTACAATACTATCCTTTTTTAAATTACAACCAAAACCTTTTTCAGGGAAATTGGATGTTACCGATGCTATGCTCTAGACTTTACTCTAAGCGGTAGAAAGCAATGGTTCAGGGGTGGGAATTGATATTAAAAAAATTAACAAAATATTGAGCGCCACTACATTCAGAAATAAGGGGAATGTAGAACCCATAAGTTAACTACAACGATGAGATACCTGAAATAAATTACAAGATTAAAAATATAACAGATGAGGCAGCAGTTTGCTCCTCTAATATATTTCAAAATAACATGAGGTTATAAGTACCTTTATATCTTGTAGCATTAACCTTTATGAGAGTATTTTATATACTCAAAGATTGTATACCTTTTTGTTTAAATAAAAGTGTTCTAAGTTTCTTTGAAAAGTATAATGTAGCATAATATCCTTTAACAAATTTATATGTTATAGTAAAAATGGAACGTGTATATATTCAGGTATTTAAAAATGTTTGTGCAATAGTAACTTAACTTTCTTTAAATATATATAAAATGAAAATATAACTCTCTTGATTTTAAGTTTCACGTTAATGCTGAACCTTAACGTTTGATTCTAATAAAATGCAACAATTATTATTTTATGTAGAAATCGGATCCCTTAACTACTCACAATTGGAATGTATAGGTTTTAAATACATTGATATAGTAAATAAATTGAGTAACGTTTCATAATTAGATGACAAAAGAAGCATAAATATATTTAGTCAGAAATTAAATCAGCTGTATGATTTATACAAGTTATATATTAATATAATTTAAAGTATGGAATGTTGTAAACAAATAAGCTTCAATATAAACTCACTAGAGCATTATAATGCCTCTCTTTAATTATAATAAGAGGTGAACAATTTAAAAATTTACTCGATAGCTGTTATAGCATGTTATAATTAATTACGCTAGAACTAGGGTTATGTTTAAATGTATTGATCAATATTATCAAATTACATAATCAATGCGAAATACGCTCTGTTTCTAATTTTTAAATTCGCTTAAATTTCATGAAATATTTATAGCCAAATTAGGTTTTATACTACCATTTTTAGAATGTAAACAAAACGAAGTTGACAAGTGACATCTTTCGAATAAAATTATAAAGAGTACGCGCCTTGAAATTCCAGTTCAACACCTGTTATACCAACCAGATCTATGTATCGATTACGTGCTGTTTGTGTAACGAATTATGACTGATCGGACTTTGACGATGCCTCTTCGCAGATAATTAATCCATTTATTTAATTCAAACAAGGTGAAATCTTGCAATCTTGTACCAAGCAATTGTACTGCATCTAAATTACGAGCATCCAAGATAGATGTAAATAAATATCACGGCGATTCTTCCAAAAACCAGACTAACAATCAAGTGTGTGCATCTTAAACGAATTGTAATATTAGATCTTGAACTAACGTACCGAAAAGTGCATTGTTAAGTCCCTAAGGAGACATCGCGTGGATCATTCTCGACGCGTCACTCACTTCCTTCTACTATCTCGATCCTCAGGTCAGAGGACGCTAAACGAGCCATGTTCGTTTGATAAGAGGCGACCTTAGACTCTTTCCGATTAAGAACAAGTCATATACTACGACACCTTCGTAACTTCGTATATTTACGGCAGATGGCTGCACTTATTACCAAATATTTCATAAAGATGTAAATTAGGAATGTATTTATTTATCTACATTATAAATGTAATAATAAATTTTGTATTAAATCACATAAGAATATTGTAAAGTGTGTTGCATATGTTAGGGGTTATGTATGACTACATAATAAAAGTAATTATTGGGGTTATTTTGAAAATGTTACAAAATAACCACCAACGTACTGATATATAAAATTCATTCAATTGCAAGTAACTTGACTACCCGAATCTACCAATATTTTTGCATCAATTGTTTCAACCGTAGTCTCAATAGTCGGCACCATAGCGGTCAATTTGATTTGATTTTTAGCTTCCAACTGAAGCACACCTCCATTTTTTACTAAATAATGTAGCCACCACGGATGGTGAATTTTCCTCTGAATTGCTGGTGGCACATTGAATCTCGACTTCTCTTTTTCCTTCTGTTATTACCATTATCGTTATCTTTGACAGTATTCTGGACCCAGAGGTTCCTACTATTATTATCATTATGATTTCAAGCATTCTGTCTCTTTTAATGACGAACATCCCCGTTTTAATCAGCATTAACATTTCTATCACGTCAGCTCGAGCGTTGTATCATTACTATTATTAATAGTATTATTAGAACTTTCCTTCCAATGTTCTAGGACATAATTTATAATTTCACGCTGTATCTCGCTCAAAAAGTGATTCTTTAAAAGCATAATAAGCTGTTTTTTCTCCAAAGGTACGGTTAAGAAGTTTGCTTTCCTTAACAGCTTAAATAATGATCTGATCCCACATCCTTTTTGTAGCATCCAAATTTAATCTTAGGAGTTTACTTTTTTCTCCCCCCCCCCTCACTCCCCTCCATAACAGTTTATAAATGACTGCTTAAATTCATTAAAACCTTTTGCTCGTTTCTCTTTCACCATTCCCCAGCCCTGGGCCGAACCACGTAAATTATTAACAGTTACAGAAACTCGTCTAGTTTCAGATATTCTTGCTTCAAAAAATATGGCCTCTAATTTTTTCATGAAAGTACGGTATGCAACTGTCCCTCACCAAAAGAACCAGCTCATACCCCTCAAATTTTTATACAGTTACATATAGTTATGATATCCCGCCGTATTTGTCGCGATGCCGCTGGTTTCTGGCGGGTTTCCAATAGTTCCACACTCGCTATTTATTACTACCTCATTACTCTTTACTTGCTCCCTAACAGAATCAAATACACGATTTGCTCAATTTACTCATACTAGCAGAAATATTAGTGTTCATTTCTTCAATGGATTCCTTTAAAATAATATTGTTGGAATACTGCTAACAGCTGCAGCCAATGGCTTCAAAGCTTCTCGGATTTCCTTATCGGGCATTATATCAATCTTTTGAATGCTGGTTTTAACTTGTTATACATATGTTATATCATTGATTATAAGACACATGCGTTACCACCAAAAAATAGCTCTACTTATTTTGGTTAAATTTCGACTTCGATGTCGAAATTTAGTTAAATTTCGACTTTGATCTCGAAATTTATTAAATTTCGACTTCGATGTCAAAATTAAGTTAAATTTGGACTTCGTTCTCGAAATTTATTAAATTTCGACTGTAATGTCGAAATTTAGTTAAATTTCGATCTCGAAATCTAGTTAAATTTAGACTTCGATGTCGAAATTTAATTAAATTTCGACTTCGATCTCGAAATTTAGTTAAATTTCGACTTCGATGTCGAAATTTAGTTAAATTTCGACTTCAATCTCGAAATACCAACAAGAATAAACTTTTGACTGTAAGTTAAAAATCCAGCAAAATTTTGAGACGGAAGGCGAAATTTAACTCAATTTCGAGATCGAAGTCGAAATTTAACTAAATTTCGACATCGAAGTCGAAATTTAACTAAAATAAGTGAGTGATTCTTTATGGCCCTTCTACGTCTTCGAACATTTAAGTTCTCAACTAGGCATTAAAATTCAGAACATTTTTTACCGAAACTTCCTTCGATGATGTTTGTGTAAATATGCAAACAATCATTCACCCCGATTTGCTATACCTTAATTAATACTATACAATAATCAATGCACCTGCATGCGCTACAATTTAAAAAATTTTCAGTTTTAGTTTCCGATCAACACTGGGTTTTTATTACTATTTTGTTCATTGTAGCGTTCGTTCGCTGTTGACGTCAATTTGTGTAGGAACCTCCAGGGACATTGAACTTTTACCTGAATACCTGAAAGCATGCACTTAGTGGTTGCCGTTGATGGTGAATGCCCTAGCTAGCAGGCCAATCACCCTTATGAGTTCGGTAGTTTAAATTAGTACCTCTTCAAATTACACAAATTAATAAACTCCATTCAACACATTTAATATTAGTAATTGTAAAAATCAACACAGATTTTTCATATAATTAAACATTAATTAAAGTATAGTAGTAGAGGGAATACCTTCGATTCTCACTTAATCGACCCCCCCCCCCTGCGTAGTTATATTGGCGGTTGTTGAGGGGGGTGTGCCTTATACATTCTAACGATCCTCATGACTCATTTGAATTCTTCATCACGTTTATTAGCCCTGCGGAGGCCCCCATTCGATATTTTGCGGTCTAGAAAATTTTTTTAAAAAATTACAAATTGAGTTAACATATGTCAGTGTTTATTAAAAATCAAATCAAAGTTAATACAATTACATGACATAGATATGGGGAATTAAAGGGCAATTGTTTCATAGATATGGGGAATTAAAGGGCAATTGTTTCCGTTCTTTGGGGGGTCGGTGATTAAGCACAGAAACAAAAATAAGCCGCAATATATATATATATATATATATATATATATATATATATATATATATATAAAGTAATGTTGATGGAAAATCGTTATTATTAAAGAATCTGTAAAAACTTGCAGTGAATTTCGAACAGCTCTGTGGTAAAGAAAAGTGGAAATGTATACGACAGAAAAGTGATAATTAACAACATATAATTAATGATTTTAACCAGACCAAACTTTTACTCCAAACACTCACCTGTTGTTTACGCAGCCGTGCCAACGGAAAAACGATGTAAACAAAACTGTAGAATCGGTCCGTTTTTTGCGGGAAACCAAAAAACTACTCTTCTATTTGGCGGGTGTAGCGAAGCACATTTATTTCGATAGCGGTTGATCTGAAGGAAAGCGGTTCTTCTAATTAAGGGTTCTACGTAGAACATGTAAGCAGTGATGCGGCCTTCAAGAACGACAAATCGATACTGATACTTGCTTCGTGTGTTTTCCCAAAATACAATGTTCTTGCACATGCGAATAGCAAAGTTTATCACTCGCGGCACTTGTAGGCACGTAAAACATGGAATTTTCCTCTAAAAAAAATTTAAATATACCGAAGCGGACGTAAATAATCAACAAACTCCACGGAAAATAAATTTAGCTGTAAATTATTTACAATATAAACGAAACATATCGCCCACCAAAATGCAAGACATTTTAAAGAAAAAATAATTACAGGGGGGGTGCGGAATGAAAAAGCGAAAAAAGGAAAAAAGAAAGAAATGATTTTCAAAAAACAAAAGAAAAAAAGAGTTCTTTTTCTACATTGAGGGCAAAAGGCAGAGCTTTGACACAAGAGGCTTCAGCTCGCCATGAGCGGTTTTAAGTGTGACTACCCTAACAACACCATCTGTCCCAGGATGCACAACCACAACACGGCCGAGGGATCAACAAAGGGGAGGAACATTAGCGACCTTAATCAGCACTAAGGTGCCCAACTCAACTTGAGGAGACGGGGTGTGTCACTTTGAGCGCTGTTGTAGCGAGTGCAAGTACTCTTTGGACCAACGGGACTAAAATTCGCTGGAGCAATCGCCAGCGAGAGAGGCGGTTAAGCGGAAGGTGAGAAAGTGCGGGCTCCGGGATGGCGGTTAGAGGGGCCAAAGTTAAAAATGACCAGGCGTAAGACAGCTGAAATCATTGAGGCCAATGCTCAAAGAGGTGAGGGGACGTGAGTTCAAGATGGCCTCAATTTGGATAAAGAAAGTGGCCAACTCTTCAAAAGTTAACACTTGCTCGCAAATAGTACGTAGTTGCAAGGTCTAAACAAATTTCACTCCCGCTTCCCATAAGCCACAAAAATGAGGTGAAGCCGGCGGTATAAAATGCCACGAGATATGGTCCTTAGAAGCAGCAAGCTTGGCGAGCTGAATTAACTGTTTATGAGCACCCACACAATTTGTGCCACAATCACTATAGAGGTGATCACAACGGCCACGCCTGACAATAAATCAGCGCAGAGCCGCTAGAAGGGCGTCCGTTGACTAGTCGGATACGACTTCAAAGTGCAGCGCCTTGGTAGTCATACAGATAAAAAGACATAAATATGATTTTAAAACTTTAGCGCCCCGTAGTCGAGACATAGTACTAGAAAAGGGACCAACAAAGTCGACGCCCGAACATAAAAAGTTTGACTTGAGTAACTCGACATGAAGGCAGGTTGCCCATGGGAGATTGCAATGCGACCGGATTGGTTCTCCAACACGTTAGACAGTGACTTAAAATACGACGGATAGATTGTCTTCCAGAAATAATGCAGAAGTGCTGACTGACGAGAAAGTGGACCATTTGAGCACCCGCGTGGAAATATTTTAAATGAACGTAAGTAACATACAGATCAGTTAATCGACATGTGCTAGGTAACAAAGCGGGAAATTTACGGTCAGAGGACAAAGGCGCGTGAGCCAGGCGACGTCCGACGCGCAAAATTCCATCACGAATAAAAGGGGACAACTTGCGAAAACTCTTTTTTTAAGGGGATCCAGAATGAATGGCCTCAAGCTCGATAGCAAAATAAGATTGTTGAGTATACGGAAGCCAAGGGATCAAAGCATTGTTCAACTCAGAAGATGACAAATGTCCGGAATGCCTTTCAAGTGGGTGACATAGATTATGACGAAAACGGAGAATCCAAGCAACAATGCGCGTAATAAATGGAAAGGAAGAGTAATTTTCTAGAATTGATTGAATCCAAGAGGATATTACGACAGAGAATAAAACAATAGAACGTTGTTCAGTGAGAACTTCAGGAGTATCTGAAGACGGACTATGTGGATTTTAGCTTTCGAAAGACCGATACAAGGTTGGTGAAGCCGCCCACCATAGAGAACATTGGCGTAAGTCGGTAAGGAATAAACCACGTGACCCGACCTTGCCAGGATTCTCGGTGGAGCGGATGTGATGCCAAGAGGCGCGAGACGTGTTTTCCTGAATGTAAGCAACACGATTGGCTACGAAAGTCTTTCAACGCTGCGGCGGGGAACGAATCCACGAAAGTACTACCATGGAGTCAGACCAACAGTAAATTTTATGAAAAGTAAGGTTCGAATCAAAGGTTTTGAGGACAAAGATTAATAATTTTGATGCCAATGTGGCGGCCAACAATTCGAGACGGGGCAAAGAGATTGTACGAGGGGTACGACCTTAGACTTAGCGCACACTAAGCGAACCTCAACGGCGGAAGGGGTAACAAAGCGAAAATAAACAACAACACAGTAGCCACGTTCGGAAGCGTCAGCAAATCAGTGAACTTCGCACGTAGTAAACTGTGGCGGGATAAGCAAGCGGGGCAAAGCGAAATCCCAAAGAAGCGGTAATTCATGCAAGTATCTCTCCCACAAACGGTGGAAGTCAAGGGAAGGGGGAGCATCCCATTCTAATTTTAACAACCATAAACGTTGAATCAAGTGTTTTACCAGAAAAGTAAGGGGATAAAAGTCCCATGGAGTCGAAAATACAGGCTAAGTTAGAAAGTAGGTTGCGCTTGATACAGCAGGTACTTAGTGGCTGAACTAGAAAACAAAAATTATCTGAAGTGGGATTCCATTGAAGACCTAGAACTTTTAGGGGTTGAGTATCAGGATCATCAAAGGAGCGGGGTTGCGCGAATTGCTGCGTAGCGGAAAGATCTTTTAATAATTTGGGATGATTACTTGACCATTTATGAAGTTCGAAACCACCAAGTTTTAAAAGAGCAATTAGTTGATTACGTAGAGCGAGGGTTGATTCAATAGAATCTCCACCAGTAGCGATGTCATCAATATAAGTGTGGTGGCGAAGTGCGAAAGCGGCTAACGGATAAGAATTCTCTTTGTCTACGGCCAACTGCTGAAGCGTGCGTATGGCAAGAAAGGGAGCACAATTGATTCCATACGTAGCGGTATTTAATTTAAAATCGTGAATGGGCTTCTCAGGGGAGAAGCGCCAGACAATTCGTTGATAGTCACACTAAGCAGGATTTACAATAGTTTGTCTGTACATTGTTACTTACAGGCGGAAAAGCTACTAAGTATGTATTTTCCAGTAAAATTATAAAATGGGGGCGGCCTGTAAAACAAAAATTAAAGGGAGGTCACCGGCACTAGCTAGCGGAAGGTCGTGGATCATATAGAGGGTTAAAATTTTGCAGAAAGGGTTAAATTAATTTATAATAAACTACAAAAAAATTTGGCACGTACCTTTCATAAATATTGTGGCTTAATGACAATTACCAAGTCGAGAATGTCCAAATGTTCGTGCAAAACCTTGAGAGACTTGTCATCCCAAGGGGAGGAGAATTGTTTCTTTTAATCAATTCCTAACTTTTTTTACTACTTATGCAACTTCCATGATAAAAAATAATAAAAAAACCATTGACTTAATCAACGGCAAACAAAACTATTTAATTAACAGAGCAATGAACGTGAACCTCTTACATTCATTGATTTTAATTTAGAAATTTAATTGAATAGGTGAATATAGAATTATGAAAATTTTGCGTACATAAGTAATTCCCAAGCACTTGTATATGAAAGAAAACTCATATTATAAATCTTACACTAAATTAATCCTACGGTTTATGGCCAAAACGTCCTAACAAATAAATTAACCAAAAATTGGTCATGCTACTTAACTATAAAAACTTACTTACTAAAAATCGTCCATTGTTTGATAACTTGCCTTCCAACGTAGAACAGCTCTTAAATTGGGGGAGAGGATCTCTCTTGTTGCTCTTGTTTGTAATTTTTAAATAATTGAATGGCACACGAACCCGGCAGGATCTTATTGACAATATCACTTAACTTGTGCGTCACATGCCTACAAGCTTTTTATTATTTACCTTGTATCACTATAAATCCGCGAACATACGGGCGTAACCCTCGCGACTGGAAGAGTTAATTACTCTTTTCCAATTTCACTATCGTGATACTAAGTGCAATTCCATATCTGTGATGCCGGAGAACGCTACCCTCGAACTACGTTTCTTTCTACTTCTTGACCACGGACAGCCCCATTGGAATCTCCCTCTTTTTGCTAAAGCTTTAAGTTATATAGATTAATTCCTACTCTAACCATTATTTACGTCATATTTATGTTATCCAATGACTGAACAGAACCTCACCAACAACAAGATTTTAGAAACCAAATCCAACCCCTTTCGAGATGAGGGTCACGGAAGCAATTATTCTTCTAAGGGTTTAAAGATATTGTATCTTCTCGAAATTTTAATTATTGAAATGTGGACCATACCACCCGTTGGCGACAGGGGTCTGCCATTAACAAAAGACCGGTTAACCCACTTGAGCCGAAAAGGATTTTAAATACAATGGATGTCTCCAGATTACTTAAAATTACTTGCAATCTTTGAACAAATCAAATTGAAATACTTTTCGCTATTTATAATGTTTCGTTTTCTATAACCCGCTGTCAATCAAAGAAATTATTAAGCAAATTAAGCTTTTCAACAGAAAATTGCTTTTTTTATTTACGTTAAAAGGTACTATTTCATTTTAATTTTATCAGATTCGTCAATCTGTAACCGACCTAAGCTTTAAGAAGGGTTATTGTATTTGAATTTGCAAGGGTAGAGCTTTAAATTATGATGACCTGCCGCTGGAATTTCTAATAGTTTAGCCTTAAGCTATTTGTAAACCTGGTCTTTTAAGAGGGATGCTTAACTAAAATATGAAAGTAATTTATTGTGGAATTTTTGTCTATAAGTTATGCAAGTTAATGAATTTTAATTAATTTGTTTATTCGTTAACATTACAAAATAATGTTACAACATCTGACGAATATCGGCAGTGACAACATAAGAATGTAAACGAAATTGTAACAAAATTGCGGTGATATCGGGTTGCAACTTCGGCCCAACAAACAAGTGATTGTTTAATGACGATTGAGACAGAGTTTTAGCGGAAGCGTTGATAACAACTCGTAATTTCGTACTTACGCTTTCGGGTTTCACAACGCAATGATGCGGGATGTAATAAGAAAAGTCCGAATGAGACCCAATAACAACAGATTGCATATGTTGAGAATCAAGATATTCACGCGTGAACGAAACGTATTGTTCGTAAACACGAGGTTGCTTGAGTAGACGATTTTCTAAAGAAACAAATCGTTGTAAGGCAAGATCACGACTACGTGGAAAAAATGGTTCCTGATCTTTAAACGTCAATGAGACGCCATAGCGACCTTGTTCACTGCGGCGAAACGTATCGACAAAATGTTGTTCAACAAGAGTTTCTTCAGGCGTGAAAGGTTGAGCGGCGGGTACAGCTTCGACTTCCCAGAATTTAGCGACAATATCTTCCAAAGGGGAAGTAGAATCTGTCATACAAAACAAGCTAGTTATTTCAGAAGCGGTCGAGGAAGGTATGTTTCCCATTAAAACATATCCAAAGATGTATTAATAACAACAGGTTGATCGCTACCATCCTGGATGCGGCCGTCTAATATCACTTGGGGGAAAATATTCGCGCCAAGTAAGAAATCAATGAGTCCAGATTGAGCAAAGAGCGGATCAGCTAGCTTGAGGTTAGCCAGATGATTAAAATGTTGTAAAGAAATATTAGAAGTAGATAAATTTTCACAAATTTTGGGAAGTACTGCAGCTTGAAAATTAATAATCGGTGAAAAAAACACCTATTGGTTTGAGCGAAACGGCGACAGTGTCATGCTGAGCAGCTGAGCGCATGGAACCTAAACCACTAAGGGTAAGAGAATGTGAAGTAGTACGAAATACAAACGTTTCACACTACTTTGCGAAATAAAAGAAGTCATGCTGCCCGAATCGAGTAAATCGCGAAATTTTTGGAAGGAACCAGATATATCAGCAATTTCCACTTGAACTGTGGAAAGTCAAACAACTGAAGGTTTAGCTAAATAATTAAATAAAAAGACATTCGAAGTTGACGGACCACTACAGCTAAACGAATTCGATGATTCCTCAGAGGCATGAGGAGCGGAAGGCTTGTAGCGGTCTTAAATTGCAGGAATAGTGCGAGGTGATATCTTAGAGGCGGCGGTGTCCGGGCTCAAGCGATCCTGTTTACTAGCAGCGAAAGCGGGTTTAGATGAAACGCGATCGAAGTGCAATAACGAATGGTGACGTTGTTTGCATTGGCGGCATGAAAAAGTAGACCGGCATTTATTTAAAATGTGAGAATTGCTAAGGCAATTAATACAAAAATGTTGGTTTTTTGCATAGTTGTAACGATCTTGCGACGAAAGTTTAACGAAATCATTACAGCGATAAAGATTGTGATCTTGTTTGCAAAGTGGACATTTATTAACACTAGACTTCGTTTGAACTAACATGGAAACGGCGGATCGAGGTTTAGGCGGGTTGCTGGAATGAATAACTTTGTTTAAATCAGTTTTATGATTTAGCGACAAATTCGATAAGGATTTACACGTATTTTCCAGATAAGCAATTAACTTTTTATAAGATGGGATAGCGGTCGGATCTTGATGCAATTCAAAACTACGAGCAGTGTGTACATCCAAGCGATTTAAGATCATTTGTACAAGAATAAAATCCCATTGCTCTATGGGTAAATCAAATTTTTTAAGCGCTTGTAAATAATCCACGAAAGTATCAACTAATTTTTGCAAACCGACGGGGTTGTCGGAGTTTAATTTGGGAAATTTATCCATATTGTTCCATAGAGCAGAGGTAATGTGACGAATATTACGATATTTTTTACGAAGTTTTGTGTATGCAAGAGCGTAATTGGCTTCTGTAAGGTCAAAGTTTTTAATGGTTAGGAGTGCGGAACTTTTATTGCTGATTGAAGACACGAAAATTTATCTACGTCCGACAAATCGTTATTAAGATGAACTAAGCTATCAAACCGATCAATAAAACTTTCAAAGAAACAACTTTCCCCATCAAGCGTAGGCAGCGACAGCGGGGAGAGTGATACTTTTGACTTTAAAGTATCTAGTGGCGGGGACACATCGGCCCGAGGCGAAGATTGGCTGGTAAACAGCTTGAAATAGAGCGCTTTCATTTGAAAATAGTTGTTATCAAAACGTTTACGTATATCGTCTTTCATTTCAAATTTTTCATCAGCGTCACTGGCAGAAGAAATTGCACCTACTATCCAATTATGGTGTGTAAGAAAATTTTCTCTAACGGTTTCAGGAGATTCATACCGTGCGCGAAATAAATCTAAAAAAGCTTTTTTAGCAGTACATTTTTGAGCGATTTCAAACATTTCCTCTAGCAAATTGATTGCCATATTACGTAGAAAACCATTACGCTTCAACTTTTCTGCCATGCTTAAATTAAATACAAAAGCGGACGAGATAAAGAACGAAAACTTGAAGATTTATAATAGCCTAGCGGCGATAACACATACGTAAACCTATTGCAAAGTAGATAACAAATGTTCGTAAACAATTCAAACGATACAAATTATGCTAATTAACTGTCAATGCTTTGATGAGCGGTAATATTAATTATCTGAGTTTGTTGTTTACTCAAATCCGGCGAGAAGCTTACCAAATGTAACAAAACTACGATAGCTAATTAGGAGAGAAAAGTGGACTGTGTATAAAATTTAAGTGATATTGAACAAACAACAAATAATTAATGTTTTTAACCAAATTAAACGTTTACTAAAAGCACTCACCTGGAGATTTATGAAGCCGTGCCAACGAAAAAAAACGATGTAACATCTCCTCTGCCTTTTGCGGGTGAAGCGAAGCACATTTATTTCAATAGCGGTTCTAACGAAAAGCGTTGCGAAAAGCGGTTTATAATTTGTTCTATGTAGAACGTGTAAAATAGCGATGCGGACTGTTCGAACGACAAATCGATACTCCTCGCTTTGTGGATATTCCAGTCACTACACTGTTCTTGCACATGCGGAATAACAACGTTTATCACTCGCGGCACATGTTGGTGAGTGCTTCAAGTAAAACCAAGGGAATTTTACTCTAATAAATTTAAATATACCGCAACGAATGTAAATAATCAACAAACTCGACTGAAATAAATTTTAGCTTTAAATTATTTACAATATAAACGGAACAAGCAGTTATACGCTAATGAAATAACAAACTGAGAAATACCCTAAATTCATCCACAGTTATATTTTCCCACCATGTACTTCTTACGTTCTCAGCAACATGTTGTTGGTTTCTTCCACTATGAAAATCATAAAATCATCATCAAACAAAACAAAAAAAAATCCATATGGCTGTCACCTGAATGTGCTTTTTTTAAACAAAATTTTTTAAATTGTTTGGTGTTTGGGAATTATATTGCAAATTCGAATCTGTCTTGAAATTAATTGAGTAATATCAATTTGCTGTGAAGTTCCCAGCATTCTTTTGGTTTGTTTTCAGATTTTGAATCGAAATCTGAGTTACAGGGCTTGTACATTCAGATTTTTTACTCACGTTAGTGCATGCCCATTTGGGCTGCAACGGTTCTGCTTTGGCATGTGTATTCATTTAAAAGTCACAAAAATTGTATATATGTACACCAGAACTGCCACACAGAAATATATTAAAACAATTCAATGGAAGTATTGTTCGCTATAAGGTTCTGCTAAGGGTCGCACGAAAAACTCTTGCAACAAAACGCTAACATATAACATCGTAAACCAACTCGATAAAAGTCACTGTTTAAAGTTCTTTGACAATGCTAGTTCAAAATCGACTAAAAATAAAATGCTTTAGTAACTGAAAGTTAATGGCTCCAATGGGAGACAGCGGCGTCTGTGTGAAGATTCCAGTGGCTCCGATCGGAGACTGCAGCACAAAACGTGGTAATAGTAATTTATGTGTTTATTATGCAGTTAAAAATTCTTGTATTTAAATAATTTTAAATGATATTCCTGATGTTGAAAAATAAAATTAGATACACGTTCATGTTTTGACAATCGACATACTCCATACGCAACTAGTTGACTAATATTAATATTAATGATATTATGAACGTATATCTCTGTAGTCTGCTGTAAGTACTATGCATGTTATCAGTGAGTAGGAACTGTAGCTATATGCTATATATTTTTTCATTAGATACCAATTATTCTATTTTACAAATTGCTTACACACAAATTAAACTTAAAATATAAGCACACTATTAAAGAAACTGTGATGTTAGTCATGTTTTTGTACTTTATAAAGTTGTTTATCATCATTTTGTTTTCGACCTTACTTAAGAACGGTTTGACGCACCTCTAACTTTTTTCTATTCTGTGCTAATCTAAAAAGTTCTACATACCCTTCACAACCTAAATTTCTAATAATTTGACCAATATAGCTTGATCTAGGTCTTCCTATAATCGCTGCCAACATGCCAGACCACTAACTAATTGTGAGTTATGTGATGGTGACGTTTATTAAATTATATGTTATGGTAAGGCTTATGCAACGAAACGCTGCCAACATGCCAGACTGCGAACTAATTGTGAGTTATGTCATGGTGACATTTAGTTAACTGATTTTTATTTATTTTTTTTTGTTTTGTTTTCGAACTTACGTAAGGTCGATTTGACGCAGCTCTAAATTCTTTTCTATTCTGAGCTAGTCTAAAAAGGTCTACATACCCTTCACAACCTAAATCTCTAATAATTTGACTAATATAGCTTTGTCTAGGTCTTCCTACTCTATTTTTATTCGGTAGTCTATAATCTAAGACCTAACTAAATAATCCCTCGTGTCTTAACTGGTGCCCTATCATTCTCTCTCCCAACCTTTAATTGTTTCCACATACGGGGTTCCTCACCTATCCTTCTATAAACTTCCTCATTTGTTACTCTATCTGTCCAACTAATCTGTAACATTTTCCTACAACTCCAAGTTTCAAAAGCTTCTATCTTTTTCTTATTTACCTCTTTAATTGTCCAAGTCTCACTACCGTATAATAGAACACTCAATACGTACGACTTTAAGAAACTTTTTCTATTATCTAAACTAATATTATTAGCTATTAGTAAGCCTTTCTTTTTTAAAAACATTTTTCTAGCTTGAGCTATTCTAGCTACTATATCCCTTCTGCTACGTTCGTCCTTTGTAATTATACTACCTAAATAGCAAAATTCATCTACCTCCTCTACCACGGTATTACCTATTTTTAATTTTGGTTTAGAACTAGGCTGCATCACACTTGTCATTATCTTTGTCTTTCCTGAGTTAATTCTTATAATATAGTTACTCTCTAGTATCTCATCTAAAATATTTAAAAACTCTCCTACCTCTTTTCTAGACTCTGCTATAATGGCTATATCATCTGCAAAACATAACATGTCCATTTTCTGCTCCTGTACACTAATACCTATCTCTTATCTCTCTATAGCTAAGATTAAAGCTTCGTCAGTATAAACATTAAAAATCAAGGGATATAGTATACATTTCTAATCGTAGCTTCCTTTTCTATTTCATCAAATCTAATTACTATGCTTTGGTTTTTATATACACTGTAAATAATTTTTCTATCCCTATGAGATTCCTATTTTTCGCAAAACCCTGAACATAACAATGCAATTAACCCTATCAAATGCTTTTTCTAAATCTACAAATGCAAAATGAGTCTTTTTATTTTTTGTAACCTTTTTTCGATAATTACCCTAATCATTGGTATTGGTTCTCTAGTCCCTCTGTCTTTACGAAAACCATGTTGGTCTTTGCCTAAATAATTCTCAGTCAATGCTTCTACTCTATTTTTAATTATTATTGTTAGTATTTTGGAAGCGTGGGAAGTTAAACTAATCGTTCTAAAATTCTCACACCTATCAGCTCCTGACTTTTTTGGGATTGGGATAATATTTTTTTTCGAAATCTATTGGGACCTCACCTGTGTCATATATTACTTTTACTAGTTGGTATAGTCTGTCTAAAGTTTTCTAACTTGCATATTTTATCAATTATGCGGGTATATCTTCTATCCCCGACGCTTTATTTAGTTTTAAGATCCCTAATAGCTCTATCAAATTCCTCTCTTAATATTGAGAACCCTATTTCTACATCCTTTTCTTGGTCGTTCTCCAACTCATCCATACCGTCTCCCTTAATAAATCTTCTCAATATGTTTTCCATCTATCTGCTACCTCAACATTATTTATTAGAAGCTCATTATTCTCATCTTTAATACCATTATATTTTTTCCTATCTTCCCCACAAAACTTTTTAACTGCCCTGTGTCTTATCTACTCTCAAATCATCTTGTATTCCCTTACAATTCTGCTCCATCCATTTATTTCTAGCTTTTCTATAGTCATGTACTATCTTATTTCTAACTCTATTATGTTTATGCTTACTTTCACTATCCAATTCTCTGAAAGGTTTAAGCTTTCTTGTATTCTCCATTAAATCTAATATCTCCTTTGTTACCCAGGGATTTCTCGCTTCTACTTTTTTCTTACCTATAGTCTGTGTTGCTGTATCATGTACGGACCTTTTTATTTCTTTTCATCTATTTTCTACGTTCCCTCCTATAGCTATCTCTTTGATCTTATTATCAAATACTTGTTTATATTCCCCTTTTACCTCACTATCATTAAGCTTACCTAGATCCCGCCCATCTCTTTTAGCTTTTTATAACAAATGAATATAAATTCCACATGGTAAATATTTCGTGCTGTACTACTAGTTATCATTGTGCTTTACTACTAGTTATTGTAATATTAATCGCGAGTGATTATCAAGATTAACAAACCTTTCAATCATATATTATTATCTTATGTTATTTGTTTAATTTTTTAAAAATTTTAATACTTATAGATAACTCTATTTCTGAAGTAGTAATTATTAAATAAATTAGGAAATGTAGATTTTTTGAATTTTATCCAAGTGTTTTAAAAATTAACATACAATTTTCAAATAGTACATATCTGATGTCAATGTTACTTCATAGTTATATCTTTAGTGAAAGGACATGGTCATAGAAGAAAAATTGGTATTCGAAGAAAAATAACATGTAATTCAATTCTTTGCTTCAATTTTAATCACAAGAAAGAATGATTGTTCTGTACTTTTTTCCACACAACTACTATTATTCTAGCCATGATCTGCAAACTAACCTGCATATTAAATATTCCATTTGAATTACTTTTTTTCTTTTTAGTTTCATTTTGGTACAAGTGCTACTGTCTTATTTGATAGTTGGGCATTTACTTCCACTGGTGGCTTAATTGGTTCTATGGTAGGAATATTTTTTATGGCCGCTCTTTATGAAGGACTTAAATATTACAGGTACAGCATTATAATTTGTTTATGTTTCTGTATAAATACTTTTATTAATTTTAGAGAATTTTTGTTTTGGAAAACATACAACGATCTTCAATATCGTGCCGTTTCTTTTCCTGCTGAAAAAGGAGTTGTTAATGAAGATAATCAAGTTGTGCAGTAAGTACTAATTTTTATTTATGGAATGCTAGTTTTCTTGTTGCTGCAATATAATTTGTTTGTGAAAAATGTGAAAAGTTTTAAAAAATTAAAACTGATTTATTTATGATATTTAAATTTTACAATCAATTTGAAATTGTAGAAAATTTCCTACTTATGTCTTTGATTTAAATACCTGGAAATTTATTATACTTATATAAGTTTTTTAGGTTAAATAGATTAGGAGAAAAAGTTCCTTAAATATGTCTAATATTCGATAGGAATATTTTCAATCTGATATACCTATTTATATTTTTTTTGTTTGTCCTTCTCTATAAATTATATATAAAATTTCACATAAATCAAATATAATAAATTTAACTTCTTCGGATGGTTTAGAAATGTGTTTTTTTAAAAATATAGTGAACAGATATGCACAAAACGTAATGGTTTAGTTAACGTTATTGTATAACAAGAAACTTAAATGCAACACATTGGAATTTTGAAGTTGAAGTATGAGCTAAGTTTCCATTATTACATACAAAATAACATATGGTTATATATCATGTGGTGTTCTGGATGCCTGAGGTCACCTTGTTGATTCGTTGTAGTAACAGAGATAATATTTATTTACAAGTTACAGTATTAATATGAACGTATTATACATTAACATTAAAGACATGACTCGCACAAATGAACTATTTACAAATGTTTCTGTGTGCATAATTAAATAGCAAATGTTGTTGTAACACTAGAACTGAAAGCACTTTAGTTTGTAAAGTTGCGGAACATGTTTCTGTGTTGAAGAATTAAATATTGCGGCTTCATGGCGATGACCGGTCTGGTTTTGTGTAGGCGATTATGATTTCCATGGTTGTAAGTGACCCTGAGACGCAGGTTATGCTGAATGCAATGTGGCACGTTGTGGAAGTCGGATGTCCATAAGTTTCGATAGTTAGTAGCTGACGCTGGCGTACAGCAGACTCTTTGGTTGGTAGAAATTGAAGCAGGCTGATGACAGAATGTTCCTAATTCTGGCATGATGTGCTCTATGAGGTGGTTCTGATGGCCATGGCTTTGGAAGTGAAGCGGGTCCAAGCTGCGGCAGAATCCCTTCCGTAGTGTTATAAGAGTTCACTTCGTTTTATCCCATTAGATTGGGTGCTCACAATGAGATAATCTGAAGGAAAACCCTGTGCCCGAGGAACTTGATGATTTTTGTCTTGCACTATTCTTGAGTTCCCTCCAAGGAGTTTGGTAGCTTTCTTAAAGAGAGAATAAAGAATGATTTCTAGTCCTTTGGAGCTCCTTTTACACTGAGATTTTGTTTGTATTGTACATTTGGACAATTCTACTTGTATTTCGAGAGGTGTTGAACAAGCCATTGTTGATTGAGGGGTGTTTTATGTGCGCATGCCGTTTGTTTGCATGCTTATTGATCAATTAGTTGGGAGTATGGTTGTTGCACACTTCCACATACCCCCTTTCTAGTGACTGCATTAGTCACGATAAAAAGTGATATGTTTATTTGGAAAGTGTATTCTTCTACCGCTTCTTGTAATTGTTCTTTTGTTGTGTTGACCATTTCTGAGGGTTTGTTCTACATGTAAGCTGGTTTGACCCTGACGATTGAAACATTTGTTTTCTTTCCCTGTTTGTCAATGGTGGCCGTTTTGTGATTCATGTGGATTATTTGTATGGTTCATCGTATGTACGTTGTAAAGCATTTTTGTTGCCTCCGCAGTGTAACAAAGTGTGACTTGAGTTTTTAATTCTTTAAATACGAATGTTTGTTTGTCGCTATGCTTGCTGCCTTGGAATGGTTGTTAAAAGGATCAATGTAGCTGGCTAGAAAGCGCTTCAGGATGTGTTTGTTCCATTGGCTTGCTCGGACTTGTGAAAAATTCTCCTGGTAGGCGTAGCGTTTCACCAAATGCAATCTCTACAGCTGTAGCATTTGTAGCTTCTTTTGCTGAGATTTGTTTGTATTGTATATTCAGATGGTTCTATTTTGTATTCGCGGGGTGGTGTTGGATGTGTCCATTATTTATTGAGGGGTATTTCTGCGTGCATACTATTTATTTGCATGCTTATAGGTCCGTTAATTAGGAGTATGGTTGGTTGCATACTCCTACAATTATAATAGATACTTGTCATGTCGGTTATCCAATAACTTGTTGGCCAAAAGGGTATATGTTTGATAACATTGCTTTTGTGCTACACCAATCTGTCATATTTTACAAAATTGCCTTGGCTAACATTGTTTTGGGAAATTCATTTTTACATAAGTAGTGCTGTTGCATATTATACGTCTTTGAAAATCTGAACGACCCATGCAGAAACCCCAAATATTACAGACAAAACTCACGACCAAAGTGAAATTATGTGGAATGATAGTATTTCCAACAGCGTTGACGTTACTGAATTATTATCTTATAACTTATAGAAATTTTTCTATTTTGTAACTGCTACTTAAGTATAGAACAAATATATGACGAAATAGTTAATTTAAATAATCACTGTGGCAACAGTTTCTTTTGCAAGTTCTTAACTTACGGTCGAGCCGATACTGTGTATTTTAGACACTTTAATTTTGACATTTACATAGTTCTACCTCTTTCTTTCTGTTTTGTGTATTTTGTTTAATTTCACTTTGTTAAAGGTTATTATAAAGCACTTTTTCAAGATTACAGTTCGATATGCCTTGCTTTTCTATGTATTTATCACAGGTTAGGTATTTACTTACAAATTTTTAACTTGACATTACATTAAAGGTTATATTAGTGAATAGTGATGTTTTTAGGTCGAACTAAAAACACTGTGTTACATTCTTTTCTGAAGATTTCTCACTTCCTCCATTGCGCATCCTAGGGTCGCTAAGATGTTAAAACAGTTGTATCATGTGTTTGATTATTTAATAGTTTTAGTGTAAAATTTCAAGTAATTGAATAAGAAACTTTTTGTTTAATTAACTTAATGATGGATCATTCGGTGCAAATTTCAGCGCTTTAATTTACTATCATTGCACCGATTGGTGATTATTTTTTCTTATTCTAACCTTATTTGATTTAATAAATGTTGAACTTATTAGACTTGTTCTTGTGTGTTGATTTTGGAATTGAAGTTGTGAAAGTGGTTTAGTTCCATTTTGCCACAAAGGCTGATACACTAATAAAATAGGGGAAAATAGAAAATTATTTACTAATTGATGTATACCCTGCTGATAGAATTTTTGTGGCTGTCTAACTTAAAATATTTACCTCTATGCAGTCATTTAATTAGATGGAATTTAATGGTATAAATAATATTTCTGAAGATATTCTTATGGGTTTAATAATGACACGATTGGCATTTTCATTTGGGTCTTCTGGCAAATATCGTAAAATCTCTTGGACATCTTGTTCAGAGTAAGCTATTAAGTGAGGTGCAAAGTGTTCAATTTGTAATTTTTAACTGACAATATTAACTACTTTATAGAATAAATCTGCAGACAACGATTCCTTTATTACTCAAGAGAGCTTTAATAAGATCTTTTATATTTCAGTTCGTTACAGTTTAGTTATAGGGCATAATGGATTCATTATGCCCTCTCATTATTCCTTGTCACGTATGTCTATATTTATGAGGTAGCAAACTTGCAGTAGATTTTGGACATTTTTTTCAATTAATTTTGGCAATTCTTGATCATTCTTCATGCTATTAAATAAATGTAACACATATCTAAACGTCAAACTTTTTATTGTTATTATGGATAACATGATGTACATGTATAGTTATACAACATAGTCCGAGGTAAATTTTAAAATACAAATACCTCCCTATAACCTATTTTTATATGTGTCTTGTATGCACCACTTGAGGATGGTTAACCCTATCGAGTGATTCAATCCATCCCTTGAGCTAGACCCTCAGATTGGATGAGTTGCTCTGTGGATGTAATAATCTTGATAACACACTTGGTGCATAAATACCTAATTCAGTGACATTAAAATATGTAAATCACGAGGCTAGGGTGGATCCTCTAAATTCATCCACTTTTTGCCTTATTGCTCGACAAAGCTTGTATATTGTACCGATTTACATTGATATTCACTCCGGGCTTTTTAAACAGTGTTAGTACATTCTTTTACCTGCAGACGATTGTGCTTTAAACTTCTTTAGTGATGGTGATCGAAAGTTATACGCCTTGATTGTGGTGGTAATTATTTGGAATTATATTTTTGGATAAATTTTGCATTTTTATGTGGACCAAAGATGGGTTTCAATTGAACAGACTTTTAATGATATCAATTAGTATCTTACTTGACATACATTTTTCAACATCTTATGATTTTTAAATTTAAAAAACTGGTAACTGTCGAAGTTAATAAGGATGATAAATGCTATATAGTTTTGAAACATTTGAACTGTTTGGGATAACTTTTTACTTCTTCATATGAGTAAGTTTCATCTTGCAAAATCAATATCATTTCTGTTTTTCTCATTTTATTACTTCAATTTTGATCATTTAATAAGTACCGGTATCTGCTTGATGTAAATTTCCATGCTATAAATTATTAATGAATATTAAGCTTTGTTCAAAAAAATGTAATCTGGCTATCTTGGTTAGGAGAAAAATGTATTTTTCCATTTTAGATAGTTCTTTGGTTACTGAATTTCCCCAACCCATTAATAGTTATCGTAATTTTTGTTGGTTACCGTTCATGCTAAATTGTTTATGAACAACGTGAAAAATGTATTTTCATGCAAAAACTAGTCTTTTAATTCCTGCATTTTTTTTTTAATTTTAGAGTCAGAAACTCAAATTTTGGTCATTGAGTAGACCAGACATTAATCTCTAATATTTTGAACACATAAATTTTTTTAACCCTTTTGTCCCGAGTGGCTCATTTATGTACCACCAATGTTTTAAATGCTTTAAAAGTAAAATTATGTGTTATCGGGTATGAATTGTACCATGTTGGTATACAGGGTGGTGATTTTTTGATGCCCATCCTGTATAAATGTATGATCGCTTACTAAGCGTAAAACAGTAGCATTTGTGAAGGTAAAGTTCATTATTAACCACACTTTTTCAAACTTGCCTGCAAAATGGTTTTTTTAATGGTGTAATAAAACAAAATATAAATTAATCTTGTTTTATTTTGTTTCTTTTACAAAAACAATCCACTTCAGTTATCAGGTATGTAATAAGTGTGTCTATTTTATCAATAATTAGTATTTTCTATGAGCAGTACATACGTATACCAACCGATATTTTACTTGGTATAATAGTGTATCATCAGATTTGTGAATCTGTTGATTTTAATTTTAGCCTCAGAATGATAAATACTTGCTGAAGAAATATTAGAACCAAAACCATTTTCTCCATAATGACTATCATCAAACTCGGGTAATTCAGAAGCTGTGCAACCTGAATCAACGGAATCAAGTTCAACAAGAACTCGGAATATCAGAATGTAAATACTGTTTACAACGCAGGGGATCAGCTACTTGTCAGAATGATTTCGAATAAAAGATTTGAGTCCGTAAAAGTGGTTCAACCAGAAAAAATTTTTAGTTGTTCCAGAAATTACAGTCTACATGTGCCCAATTCAAATTTTCCAAAAAATTTCCACATTCACCTTACATACAAATAGTTGATTGCACTTAATGTCTAACTCCCTACACTAAATAAAATTTAAAAAAAGAAAAGAAAAAATGACGGAAGGGAGAAATTAAAAACTCTTGACTGGAGTCAAAAGGAATATATGGGAAATCGTTCAATTCAAAAGGCGATTTCTTGCAATTAATTTATGCTACTGACATCAAAACAAAATATTTTTCTCCTCTAGAAAAAACTCTAAAATTTATTACGTAGATAACTTGATAAGTTGTTTGAAGTTTGTATTTAGTAAATAATCTTTAGGATAGTCAATTCCAAACCATTGATGAGTCAACGACGAAATTGAAAGGTAGTTTATCACTCAAACAGTATATGCCTCTCAAGCCAATAAAGCGAAAAATCAAATTATGACTCCGCTGCGATGCAGATTCTGGGTATACGTATGACATCCATGTGTATTCTGGTAGATTCAGTTACATCGGATACACCGAGATGGATCCTTAACTCTAGAAGAAAGAGTTGTGAAAGCACTTGTATCTATCATCCAAGCAAATAATGCAGTATTGTGTTTTGACAGATTTTTACCAGTATAAAATTAGCATCATTGAATCATGTAGCTTTGGGTACTTGTATTAATAACCATAAAACTACACCAGCTATGAAAGATAAGCTTTCTGGAGGACAGTCAATGTTTAGATGTACTAGTAGTGGACTTTTATGCATCATGTGACAATGCACTTAGGAACTTTTAGTGTTAAGCAATTGTCACAAGCCAAATCTTACCATCATTACAAAAAAGACTCAAACTAACAAAAAAAATGTAATTGAGTGTCTTAAAATCATTGCTTTTTGTCAACAAAAATGAGTGGTTTTGATCCAGTAAATCAATTCAAAGGTTTGTATGATCACGATCGTTAATCAACTAAATGATCGAAGAAAGTCTTTTATACATGTCTAAGTATGAGTGCCCTAATGATTTGCGGTGCGCCAAGAAAAAATACAATATCTATCTTTCCTTGTAACTCTTTTGGAAGAGCTAATTGCTGAAGGCATTGAAAGTTCCTCCTTGCTGACACCGAAAAGGGGCGTAGCATAAAAAAAGGAAAATTGGCTTTTGCATCTTCTTTTTGAGTGCAAAACGAGAAAAAGATGTACCTGATGTTCTGAGAAAAAGGACCAAAAAAGATCGAAAACGCTTTGTAAAGAATGTGATATTTTCTTGAATAAAGATTATTTATTTAGCTTATTAGTACTTTTTTATTTCATTATATCGCAATATAAAGAATTAATTGCAAAACACAAAATATGGGAAATATTAATTTTTGAAAATCTTGAAAATAGTATACATTCATATTTCTACAATATCTAAAATGTTACAGGTAGCAACTTGAAAACAAGCAATTCATAAAGCATTTCGAATTGTGTTTAAGTGACATATCTTAATTTCATATTAATATTAATTGATTGCTTTTTGTTCTTATCATATTAGCATTGTTGGGGAAGTCATCCATAAACAACCGTAAGTTTGTTGTTTAAATCGTTGATGCATGTACTTCTGTCTTTGACTTCGCATGCTTTACATCTCTACTTTGTGACTAAAACTCATTTTTATATTAAAAATTAGTGTTATTAATTATTCAATGCTGAAATTAACAGAATTTATGAAAATTAGAAATTTGTGTTTAGTATATGTATAGTGAAAAAATAAAATTCATTTCTTCATAGTAATTACAATGTGGATAACATACAGGTACAGTGTTTATTCCTACTGGGATATATTAACACCCTTTTTTGGACTTGAATGTAAGTTTGATTTGTATAACTAGACCATTCAATCATTTTTACATAATGAATACCATATCTTTGTTATTTGTTAGAGAAATTTGTGACTACGTGTTTTGAACCATTTTATCAAAGTGATCAATTTTTAGTGAAATATTTTTAACAATTCATCTAATTTAGTTAGTATGAAATTTCTCGCTAAAGTGAATTATCATAAACCTGAATGAAAAAATAACATCTGTAAAAATTCAGCATTAACAACATAAAGGTTATTGAAATGCTTCATCTACCCTTTTATAAGACTGAATAGGTGATGTTTTGAGATTATTCGTTATTTCGATGCAGTTTAAAGGTTGTGTACTTTTTTTTTCATATCTAACCATCAATAATAACTTGTATACCAACACTTTCATTTTCCAAGTCCCAAAATGGACAGAATAATTCATATGTAAAGTATAAATGATCATTTAAAAATATGCTAGCAAATTGGAAGAAATAGTTTGATTTGAAATGATATTCAGAATTTGCATAAAATCCTAAATTAATAAGGAACACTGTAATATTAAAAATCAACTTGTTCTGTGCAAAATGTGACGATTCAAATTAAACATAGTAGAACCCCTTAACCACGCACTATTTTAAATGAGATATCTATTTGGATTACTAAGTGGTTATCATCAGTGACAATACTTTAAACATCATTTTAGTATGTTTAACTAAAAAATTCGGTAAGTGCTTCTTCCACAAATAAGTGTCAAATTTAAATAGAAATTTTGTATTGGTTAGCCGGGTTCACACGCAACCACTCGAATAAGTTTTATATTGTTGACCTACAAATGTCAATTAGTTTCTCACGCATATTTGTAGTGACCGGAATGTGTTAATTTAGTAGCTGTGATCAAGTTTGTGCTCAATGTCTACTGCATAACTGAAGCCCATCCTATTATTTCAATTACTGAATCAATTCATTAAACGCACTATTGTGTTGTTTAGGAACCCTTCTGAGGTAATTTTCTCCACCATGGAGGCTGAAGTGGTCATTTGCAATACACTATTAACTACTTGCTATATTATCACTTAAAATTAATTTCAGCATTGAAGTTAAGAATAAAAAAAGCCAAGATATACTAAAATTGTTAATTTACAGGCCCACTATGCTGAGTTGGATGCATGGCTTTCAAACATTGCTGCATATTCTACAGATTACTGTATCATATCTCCTTATGCTTATATTTATGACGTACAATGTATGGCTGTGTATAGCACTTGTATTAGGAGCAGCACTTGGTTTTTTCCTATTTGGTTGGAAGAAATCTGTTACTGTTGATGTTACTGAACATTGCCATTAAGTAAAATTGACAGATTGATGTAATACATATTCTCCACACCAAACTTATCTGCTGATGTAACTTTATGCAGATTATATTAGGTAATAAATTTTTTAATGTTTTGTAAAAAGTGACATTATTTTTCTAAAAGTTGACACCCATGTTAAATTGTTAAAACTTCGTACATTTGTAAGTAGGAAAATTGCAGATTAAGTGCTTGTATTTTATAAAAATATGGGTTGGATAAACAGTTGTTAATGATTTTTATTTATCTACATTGACTACTGAAGGAAGTATTGTTTACATTTTTTTTATTTTACCTTCATTGATTTATGTAATTATATCTTTCAATGAGTTTTATAGTATAGTATATGAATATATGATTTTCATTCTTTGAAATTGTATAAGAAAGACTTGAAGTTTGTGTTATACTTGAAACATTGTGGAAAATCAGTTAGAAGAAGAAATTGTATATTTCTCAACCAATAGACGTAGCTCAGAATATATTTTATGAACCTTGTCATGTTCAACTACTGCATCACATTTCTAGAATACCCTAGTTAGCAACAATCGTAAATTGGGAGCAGGGAACCTAAGAAATCCCAGGAGAACGATGTGTTCAGCTGAAATAGTGAGATTACCATTTGTTAATTCCTTTAATTAATAATTCTGACCAAGTTTTTTAGAATAAAAATATGTAAAAGCATCAACGGTGGTAGACAGGCTTATAAATAACAGGTGCATAATTTAATGTACATATGTGGGTACACTACTAGGAAATATGAGCAGCACATTGTAGAAATCACCAACACTATGTCTAACTTAAATACTATTAAAACCACTGAGCTAATAAAATCACAGTATTAGACATCATGTAATAAAGGGAGGAATAAGCAAGATACTACACATTATAAATGTACCAAACGTTTTAAAATAACATCTAACAGAAAAACTCTAGGATGATGCTTATAAAACAATCCACTAGGTACCAAAACTATATCCGTACAATATAGTAAGTATATAATATTTCACTAGAAATAAATCAATGTGACGACACCTTGATGAACATTTACAATAATTATTTCTATAACTAAATAGTTGTCATTAATAGGTTAGTAAAAACTGTATATACAGTACAAGTGGAAAGTAAAACTTTAGGACCCGCCGTGGGTTAGTAAACATGATATCTGTAACACGAGCACTTGCTAGATTAAAAAATTAAATGGGGTAAAAAAGTAATTCAAAACGGACAAAATTCATGTTGATATACCATATATATTTTGATTTCATATATAGTAGTGTACAGTAAACAAGATATTGCAATAAAATCGATAGTTTTGCTCAAATCATAAACTCAAAAACCACAAAAATGTAAAAAAGAACATTTATAACTGTAAACTTTTATATGGAAGCATGTCTCTTTTTTAAGAAAGTTGTTAGAATTATACGTAAATAACAGTGAATTTATTAATATGCATCCCAAATAAGGGCTTTTATACATTTTTGTTAAATAAATTCCATGCAATGTTACATAGTTTTAATATACATCATATAAGAATTTAGGACAATGACATTATAAACCGCAAATGAAAACATCTCAATATGACAAAGTACTGTGTATACAGTTTCCGTAGATAAATACATTGTAATATACTGTTGCATGATGACAACTTGTGTGCTGGCATAGATAAAAATTAATACATTGTATTAACTGAATGCTAACCGTAATTAATATGATTTACAGTGGGAGGAATTAGATTTGTTGGACCCGATGGAAAAGAAAGTTAATCAATTATTCACGAACCATAATTAGAAAAAAAAATCGAGATATAGTTATAAGGCGTGAAAGCGGATTAGGGTAATATGATGACAAGTTAAAGTTAAGGGAATGGTACAAAACTTCTAGATGTTTCTGATAGGGAAATAACATGTCAAGCGACATGAAAGTTAAATACTCCAGCAAGTTGTGGGGGTAAGATTCACACAGGTTGCGGGGCATGGATATAATACCGGGTGGGCATGGATATAATGTCGGGCTGTCTGTTTGAAAACAGGGATTAGGAACCTGGATAGTTCACCCTTCCAAAAATTGGGATTTGATTGTGTAGTTCAGGGAGTTGCTGTGGTTGGATATCTAAGAAAAGTTTGAAAAGAAAAATATTGACGGTTGTTGGAAATCCTGGAATTAAAAGTAAGTAATATTATGAGCTTTTATGTAACTTTAAAAGAATTTTAAAATGTCATCGGTATGTATTTCAGTAATAAGAAATTAAGTAAAGTGAAAGTATTTGTTTGGTTGGACTAATTAGCCATGAAGTGAGTGATATTGATTTTAAATTAGTGAAATTTAGGTTAGTTAAAGCATAAAAATTCAGTATTTTTGGAACGGACAATAAAAGAATAGAACAAAACAGTTGTTTTCTGTGTTATTAAGTGCATTTTTAACAAATTGGGATTTATTATATCACATAATTCATATGGGAAACAGGAAAAGTTTGGAATGAATTATTATTGTTGGATGTAATTTAATGTTTTCATTAGGTTTTGTGTAGTGATACAGCGTAATTTAATGATTTTTTCTTTAGGATTTATTTTAGCAGTACCTGGTCAGATGTTATGTTAAGAAGTTAAGTTTTTAAAGGATGTTTGTATTAAGAGTGTGATGGTATCTTATTTGGAAGAGGCATTTTATTTTGAGAAATTTAATTATTATAGATTTAATGTATTTTTATAGTATTTTTGAGAATGATAGGACATGAAGGTTATAAAATTTACGTTACCGAAGAAAAGGAGATTTATGCGGAATATTCGTCTTCCATGTAAATATAATATTCAAAAGGAATTGCCGTAACAAATGATTTGGTGTCCCTCGATTGTGACAGAAAGAAAAGCCTTTCAGGGTAAACGATAGTGTAACATAGGTTTATTTCAGCACTGATATTTATTATTTTTATTTTCCTTTCTAATTTTTCCATAGGAACCCACTCCCTCACCACTGCAGTTAGTCGACGCACTCATATTGTTACGGGGTCCCTCTCCCTTTAGGATAAATCAATATTTATTCACTTCATGCTGATTTTACTCGTAACAGATTTTCAAAAACTTATGTAAGGTTTCCTGATTCACTACAAACCACACGTATTGGAGGTGGTCCTCCCATAAATCCAAGGTAGTACATAGAATTCAGGGAAAATGTGCGTAAGAACGTAAAACCTAACCCAAAACTTACAAGCTATTTCGTAGATAGCAAAGAAATCGTGTGTAATAATGTAAAATCTAATCTAAAAACGAGCTAAATCAATACTGAAAAGATATCTACCAAATAAATATACAGATGGAGACAATAGCAAAAAAATATTTGTGTAATTGCTCACTTGAGTTTTAGAAAATTTTGCTAAGAAAATTATGTTTGCGAAAACAAATACAAAGTTATAATATAGTTCAAAGGCCGACCTATAAATTATTTCGACACACACCTTTTCAACTTTAAATATAAGCATATGTTTAGATAAGCAAAAACAAGAACTTTCACTAGATTAGGACATTGTGACAAGGGTTGCCTAACTCAAACATTCAACAGGCTTAGAGCAATCGCAAATAGTGGTTTTGTGAAATATATTTACTTAAAAGGATAGTGAATTATTTTGAAGTAGAAAACGAACATATCAAATTCAGAAGAGTGGTAATATAATACCTATTCATTGAAGAATAGTACTGAAATATTAATTTTCATTGGTGGAAGTGTTATAAAAGTAAATATTTAAGCATTTACTTTTTAATGATGTTCAACTTCCATAAACACTACAGACCTCCCAGATTACGGTTATACCGATTTTAAAATGAAACTGTGTAATTTTATGTTGGTTATTTTCTGTTAATTCTGAAAACATAGGACCTGTACTCATTTCTATCTGCACTACTGATGTTTAACCCTTTAACTACTGTGTCAGGTCTAATTATGTTTTGTATATGCTACTTTATGATTAGGGTATTGGGGAGATCCAGGAGTGCCCGTACTAGTGGATTAGACGCGAGTACTTCAGCAGAAGAATCTGGCTTCCAACAAATTCCCCGGCATGTGGTATGAACGTTGCAGCTGAACCCGGTAGGATTGTTCTAATTTAAGAATTTATCTATGTTTTTAATTACTATAGTCATGTTACTTATTAGTATGTACATGTGGGTTTAGATCATTGCATTACATTCATGGTATTCACTGTTTGTATTCTGTATGCAACTAAAAGGAACATCCTATGATTAATTGATCATCTTATTAACAATAGACTACATTTATAAGTGGTGCTTCTATCTATGTCTAGTTATGTGCAAATGTGTAGCATTTAATAGTGTTATGAAAATAAACTTTCACTTACCATAAATTAAAAAACTATAGTGTTTGCAGCACAAAGGTCAAGCGAAACAAATGCAAGCCTCTTGTTTAATCGGGAACAGCAGAAACGAGTGTGTAGATGGTGCTGAAATTTTTGTACTGTGTTTACTTTTAAGTCTATGTGTTATTGCGTACTATAGCGAACTATTTATATTAATTATTATTTTTTGTTATCCTACATGAGTTTTAAAACTATTTAAGCGTTGAGAATATATCTATGTTTGAAAATATTTTGTAGCGCTTTACAGCCTATGTCAAAACGTAATAAGAGTAAAAAATCTTATGTGACCGATTCTGATAATGGTATTGATAACACCTGTCGGGATGATAGGGTAATAGACCAACTGATTAAAGCTCTTCAAAAGTCACTTAAAATATTTAGTAATGTTATGAGTAGTACATTAAATGAATATACTAAAATTATTCAAGATGGTATTTGCCATTGGTCCAAACACGTCCTGTTAAAAGCGGCTGATCACTCTATGTATTGTGGAGAAACTAAATTGTCAATAGTGTATATGTACACAATAGCAGGAAGGAATGTATTAAAGATGAAAATTGTTATACCCCCGGCGTCGCGTGTTCAGAGGCACTACAACAGTTGGCAACATTGATACTATTCACGTTCACATTATTGCACAACAAAGATATTACGACATAAATGCATGTCAAATTGTATCACATGCCAAATACGTTTACAATGATACAAGTTGCACCTTAAAAAGATAAAAAGTACTCACTTAAAAATGTGGAACGCTTCATGATTTTGCGTGTCATCCTTGTGCAGGGGCCATGCTAATATCCGGGTATCTCATTTGGGTGTTGTTTGGTGTGGGTTACGTCTTGCCATCGTTGAAACCAGATTTAACGTATTCCCTCTTCTTTGTTCGTAGGTAGGGAAAAGGAACAACCATGTAAGGAACGATAAGGCATCCTAAAAGAGAAAAGACAAAAAAAGGCACAGGCAAACATCACCGTTCAACGTCTCGTTGGCTAATCCTATCGTGTCACACACCGCGCACTTGCGCCATCACTCCGCGTCTGCGCTTTCGTTTTGCAAACGCCACTGTCCGAGATGACGGAACTGAACAAGTCTATTTTAAAAATAATGGTGGGAATTCACTCACAAATTTAAAAGTATACATCTACAAATTTGGAATGTAACAAAATGTCAGGTCCCAGAGATAATTTAGAGGCGAACCATTTTATGGTTCACATAGTAAAAATTATATATAGACATGGAAATACTTAGGAGTTCCAATTTGCAATTTTCAGTTAATACTCAAATGTATCCGATGGCATTCATTGAGATATTAACTACTTTATTAGAGGAGACGGAAGGCAGAACAAAGGGGTGGCGAACGTCAGTATACCGAACAGAGTTTAGGTAACAACAATATTAGAGCCGATAACGATTTTCGTAATAATCTGTAACATTTGGAAGTTACGACAAATAAAAAAAAATCAAATGAGAAAAGGGAAACTAATTTAATATGAACAATGTATTAATGAAGCATCCTGTGTATGTTTGATTTTCGTATAATAGTGTTCAATAAGCTATTGCAATAAACAGAATTTCTATAAAACCCATAAATTTAGAAATCACAAAAACGGCCTTTTATTTATGTACAATACATCCGAAACGAACCTGCAATTCATTAATTATTTCAAAAGCCACCAAAAGGGAAAAAACAAATTTTAATTCATTTCTCATAACATATTAAGAAAAGTTTTATACATTGAAAATATTCCATTTGTTACGGTAACTTTGTAGAGTAGAGAGATTCTGCATTAAATCACAACGACCTTAATTGAAAAACATTAATCTAACCCCTTATGTTATTCTCCCAAATAATCCAAACTTAACAAATATTCTAATATTAAAACCGTCTAGCATAAAAATGTTCCTCAATAAGTGGAATATATCCTATAATCATTTCTCAATTCGTTAAAAACCAAATAAGCATTTGCTTCTTCTAAGCACTTTAATAATTTCTCGTTCCATGAAATACGTGCTTGTTATTGTCTAATAGTTATTCGTCGAAATATTTGCTAGGGTAGACCACTTCTAAAACATCGAAGCTCGTCGTTAGCAATTCTTCATAAAATATTCTAACCGCCGCTGGTTATTTTAACAGTCAATTCGTTAAAACATGCAAACATTTTGCTTCTGGAAATTTCTCTCTCATTAAATACCTTAATGGCCTGTTATCGGCATGTTTACCGTGAAATTCTATTTCATTATATCTACACATGCTTGGTTGCTAAAATTTTATGGGCAATAGAAGTTGTCTTCCTAATTAAGTTATTTCGTGGTATTCTGGTATTGTGGATCGATAATCATACAAACCTCTATCCTTTGCTAAAAGTCAGGCAACGTTATCTGCATGGCTGTGTTTCTAGCTGCCTAAATCGTAGGAATATTTTAAAAGGTATTTTGCTTTCCCATGTCAGCAACGAAATTCAATGGAATTAATGATCGTATTTTGCTATCGTTAAGTGCTTGCAGTCTACGAAGAGTTTTGCCATTGTCAGGGGGCATATGTTTGCTGGCGTCGCCGTGGATCAATGTAGTAAGCGTAAGACTACGGATCCCAAGGTCCCGGGTTCAAATCCCGACACGGCCGACTGCTTGAAAAATGGCAGGTGAGCATTTTTCACAAAAATTACGCTCTCGTTCGGATGAGAGATTAAATGGAGGTCCCGTGTGTGAGTGATGTCACGCACGTTAAAGATCCCTACCTTGCTTGGAACGGCAAGGGTTCGGCAAAATTCTAAATTGGCATTGGAAATGTAAATGAACGGCATATTTTTGCTTACTTTTGAAGAATCTTTAATGCTGAGAATAGTTTTCGTTTTCAAAGTTGAATAAATAAACGTTCAACTTTTAAAAAGCTCTCTTATTTATTTGACTTTGTTCTCTTACTGTTATACGTCGTGTGAGCATTGTAAAGTCGCACTTTTAAAATACATTTGTTCTAGTACAGTATACTTAAGTTGTTCCAGCCCCCAGCTGCATTTCCTGAGATGGTACCAAAAAGAAGTTCATTTTGTGTTGCTGTTTTAGAAGATAGACATTCTTTTGATTGATTTCGCAATAAACTGCAGACCGACGTTCATGCAAGCTAACAACGCGGTCATTATGTACTTATTGTTATAAATTGCTATTGAAAATTTTAATACGTTTAGAGCGCTTTTCTACTGTTATTTTTTTACTGTATAAATTAATGTGAACGTCAACAACTAGCTGTTTAAAAATGTTAAGGTTATGAGATGCGCTTTCTACAGCAACATTTTTTACTTACTGCATTATTTCATTATTTCTTGTACATATCTAGGGTTTGAACATATTGTAAGTATGCTTATGTAGTCATTCCAAAAATTCGAAGGGAAAATTCAAGCAACAGTTAATTAATCATTCTGGTCAACAAGTGTAGCAAGTCAAGTCAAGTCAAGTAACAATCCAGGGTGCTGACCATCTATATTCAGAGGCAGAAACAAGCAAGGAAAATGCAGGTCAGAGGTTTTATTCATTATTAGTATAAGACTGTTTTTCAATTTTTAACATTTAATATTTGCTATATCTAATATCTGTAAGGATCATCAAAAATCATTTGAGAATTTGAAAAATAGAGGAAGGATCGTTTTGAAAATTCAAAAGGTAGTTAAAAGTAATTACAGTGGAATTTTTGCTGGCTTTCAGGGAACATAAATTTTGGTGGAATCAGATAAATATCAATATTTTGTTCAGGGGCTAATTTTTGAATATTAAGCACATTAATAAGTTATTGACATAAAAGTGTACATATTATCGATTATTATATTGTATATTTTTGGATTGCTTCATTTTTATTTACATTATTTTAACAAATAGGTAATAGAAAGAAAAAGAGTTAAACAATCTTTATTGTCGTGACGTAGGGCACTCTTGTGCTTAATAGATTGAGCTAGCCGAGACATAGAAATTCAAGGGATTATAGGATTTAGAGACGCATAGGATATAGACCCAGTACGAACACAACAGTAAAGTTTTAAAAGGTGACGGCAACGTTAGGGGCTGTGACATAGCAAAATTAATACGACTTCCTATCATAGAGCTAATTCTCAACAAATAAATATAACGACCAACTGGGGGCTATTCACAGCAAATAAAAAAGGACACCCAACATAGGGGCGATTCATAGCAATAAAAATGACGCCCAACATTGGGGCGATTCATAGCAATAAAAAAGACGCCCAACATTGGGGCTTGACAGCTAAGATTTCACAGAAAAATAAAAAGGGCACCCCAATTGTGGGGCTATTTCACAGCAATATATATATATATATATATATATATATATATATATAAAATACTCATATTTAGACCAGGGTAGAAAATTAAATAATCACATCAAATAATTTTAATCACCGTGTAGAAGCTTTGGGAAAAGGTACGCGTTATTAAAAAACCGTGAAGCATAAAAATTCATTCGTTTCATTAAAAATAAGGGAGTTAAAGTATGTACAAGACGCTTGCTATAAAAAAAAAAAGGAAGCAGTATTAAAAAGCTCTGCGTGTAATTTAATTATTCCTAGTAAAGAAACAAATAGAAAATTATGTGCAAAATTTATATTAATTAACTCAATTTTAAGTAACCGGTATTAAACAAAATGTACAGATAATAATTAATATTTGATTAGGAGTCACAAAAAATTAAAGGGTATTATTTTAATTGGAGTTAATTGAACCATTAGTAACATATAATATCTATAAAAACTTGTAAAAACCCAATAAAATGCAAATCGTAGAAGTGTTATTTAAAAGTATTATGTTTGAACACCTGTGTATTTTTAAAAAAAGCTCATTCTGCGTAAATTTTGCAGATAACAAATGGTTACAGAGAATCTTGGAGAAACCGTAGCTTAATAGTTACGAGAAATGCTAAAGGTGGGTTATTTCACAGTCCACATGGACTGAAATAAACGATAATAAAGAATATCAATTTGCACCAATAAGAACAGGGTAGATAGAGACAGATAATATGCGCAAGACCGAGACACATATAGTAAAAGGTGTGAGTGGAGCAACGTCACTGGATTGCGATTGGTTGAAAATAAAAGGCAAACTTGAGAGACGTTGCGAGCCGTGTCGAAATTTCTGAGATTTAACTGATGCGAGTGCAAATTTCGTAAAAATCGCATGCCGGGCTGCGGAATGGGAACCTAGCATGCGACATTCTGAAGAATTGTCCGTTTTGGGGACCAGACCGACAGACAGGCTAACCTCTATATATACCCAGGTTAATATGAACAAGCTCTCTTAGATTTTCGACTTGATTCAATGCGTTAAACAGTGCTTTTTAGTTTTCCGAGTTTGATAGAATAATTTAAACAGTTTGCTCGTATATTTTGGTGATTTCAAACAGTTTGTTCTTTACGTGCTACAATGAATGTACTTTAGTGCACTTAGAAAAGAAGATACAAGGTAATAAAGTTAGTATCACTGTACTAATTAGTCAAAATTTGCAACGACAAATGAATACACAAAAGTAGGCAGTTTTGGCGTATATTGGTGAAAGAAGCATGAATTTCTTTGCTATTTTTCGGGGGTGTTAATAATTAAATGGTTCATAAACGTGTCTGGATCCACAAAACAAGGGTCAGATATACACAGATGAGTTCCGGAAAAGCCCTGAAACAACTTTAGATGAATGGTGGTGGAGAAAATTGTAAAAGCGTTGAGAATCAGAAGCCGTAAATATAACCCAGTTGGAATGGTGTGATTAACAAAGGGACGATGTACATTGAAGCTACGAGTGCAGTAACCTTCAGGTAAATTATACTATTTTGTTCGAACTTTGATATTTTGGTGTGTGTTGAATAACTTTATAATTGATTTACTTAAAATGGACAGTAGTGAAATTGTACTAACAACAGAATTTTAATTTTAAGGTGAAATTTGCTTGTTTAAGTAGAAAGGGGTATTTAGTATTTATGTTCTGGATTATGATGAAAATTTGGGTATGTCTTTGAGCTCAATTAGACGAACCTGGTTAATTAACGTAAAGGGGTGGTAGATGCTCCCTTTGTACTCAGACTCAGGTCTGCATATATTGTTATATTAATTAGTAGGCATCCTGCAAGGACTTTAATTTTGGATGCACATTAAAATGATAACAAACTTAAATCTTGAAATTTCTGATACTGAAATTTATGCTGAATATTTAATTTTGAAATTTTAATGTATTGTGAATATTGATGTAAATAGAGTTAACGTTGATGTTTGTGGTAGGAATGTGTTTGTTTTTTTTTATGAATGAGGATGAAGGTTTATCTAGGGGAGCAGCCGAGGCGATGAACAGAAGAAAGTCAACGGACCAGTTAAGTTAATAGCTTTTGTAGGTTTCACAGCATTCTTGAGACCCAATTGTGAGGCTCGATTCGAAAACCGTAGTTCCCGGATTTTGGTGGAAACACAGCATTCTTGATGCCCAATTCGTGAGGCTCGATTCGAATACAGGGAAAACACAGCATATATATATATATATATATATATATATATATATATATATATATATCCATTCTGAACAGACCTGCACCTTGACGACGTTCTAAAATACTAGAACAGGTAGAATGGCTTGCGCGTTTCAATGAGCTAAAGAGCCGAACTATAGATTTAACCAAGTTAGTGGGGTCTTTAGTGAGGAACCAGACTAAGACAGGTCCCCGAAAGAGGGCAGCAACTTTTTCGGAACTTAGAGTGGCAGAGACCATAGGGGCCGGTATGACATTCTAAGACACACTACTGCGATGTGGAAGGCAACGGGAAACCACCACATTATCTCCCAAATACACAACGTACTCAAACTGTTACTAATGATAATGGCATCCTCTGGGGTAAAAAATTCCGGAGGTAAAATAGTCCCCCATTCAGATCTCCGGGAAGTGACTACTTCGGGAGATGTGATCCGAAAGCATAGAAAAAGATCTGTGAACATTCTGCGAGTCAGAGCGTGGAATGTCAGAAGTATGAAACAAGTAGGTAAGCTAGAGAACCTGAAATTCGAAATGAATAGGTTATCACTAGACATAGTAGGAATCAACGAAGTCCGCTGGCCAGAGACGGGGGATTTTTGGAGTGGAGACTTCAGGGTAATTCATACAGGATCAGAGGAAGAAAATTCGGGTGTGGGGATAGTTATGCGAAAAAGATAAGACGACGTGTAGAAAACTACGTACAAAAGAACGAAAGAGTACTCATGGTTAGATTTGAATCTAAACCAGTAAATACAGTAATAATACAAGTATACATGCCCACCTCTAGCTACAGCGAGGAAGAGGTAGAGACGACTTACAAAGATATCGAAGACATACTAAGATATGCAAAAGGACATAAAAATTTAATAATTATGGGAGATTTTAATGCAGTGTTAGGTGAGGGTAGGGAAGGAGCGATAGTAGGTGTGGTTTAGGCACAAGAAATGACAGGGGAAACAGGCTGGTAGAATTTTGCGACAAGAACAACTTAACCATCACAAATATATTATTTCAACATCATGTTAGAAGACGATACATGTGGAAGATGCCAGGAGATATAGGAAGATATCAAATAGATTACATTATTGTTAGAGAACGGTTTAGAAATCAAGTAAAAGACTGTAGAAGCTACCCGGAAGCAGATATAGACACTGGCCAAAAAATCGTAATTAGAAGGCCGCACTTAAATTTAAAAATCTGAAAAAGAGGAACGGAAAAAGCCATTTTGACTTTGAGAAGCTAAAAGATAAATATATCCACGAAAGATTTGAAAAAAGTCAAATGAATTGCTGAAAGATATCGGGAAAATTTCTGATACTAAGGAAGTAGAAACATAATGGAGTAACATTAAATCCAGCTTAGACATGCCGGCCAGAGATATTCTGGGGTATACACAAAAAGAAAACAAGAAACCATGGATAACAAAGGATATTCTGAATTTAATAGAAGAAAGACGAAAATACAAAAATAGATCAGATGAAACAGGAAAACAGAGATACAAAGGCATAAAATGGGAAATTATTCGCAAATGCAGGAAAGCTAAAGAACAATGGATTGATGAAAAGTGCAAAGAGGTACAAACTAAGATGGAAATAGGAAAGACAGACGAAGCATACAAATTAATTAGAATGAATTTTAGTGGTATAAAACCATATAGCAAAAATATAAGGGACGCGGGAGGAAACGTCATTATAGAAAATGTAGAGAAAGTAGCAAGATGGCAGGAATATATAGGAAATTTATATTCAGGAGAGGAACTAACAGCATTAGAGCAGGAATCGGACATTGAAAATGATGACCTAGGATATCCTATACTTAGAGATGAGTTTGAATTAGCATTAAAGAGCCTGAAAAATAGAATTAGAGCAAGAAAGTAAAGTAAATATTAGGAAAGGGATGAGACGGCATCTAGCAAAGAAGAGTTAGAATCTGCTCTTAATGAAATGGAAACAGTTCTAATGGACAGATATGGTATGAAAATTAACAAAAAAAAACTAAAGTTGTAGTATGCAAAAGAGGGGAAAATAAATCAAAAACAAGATTACAAATAGGTAACGAGAACTTACAAGAAGGTAAGGATTTCTGCTACCTAGGAAGTCAAATAATGCAAGATGGGAAAAGCACAAAAGATATAAAACAAAGATGAGCACAAGATCGTGCTACATTTAACAAGAAAAAGCAACTACTGTGCTCAAAGACCACAAACATAGAAACAAGGAAAAAATTGCATAAAACATATGTGTAGAGCACAGCACTGTATGGTCGTGAAGCCTGGACAGTAGGAGAAGCAGACAAGAAAAAGGTAGAAGCCTTTGAAATATGGTGCTACAGACGTATGATGAAGATATCGTGGACAGACAAAGTTAAGAACAAAGAGGTACTGGAAATGGTAGGGGAATAAAGAAATATGTGTAAAACAGTAAAAAATAGGAGAGATAGGGTGATAGGCCACATACTAAGGCATGAGGGATTAGTACGGAATATATTAGAATCAGATAGGAAAAAAGAGCGGTAGAGGTAGACCTAGGTTAGACTACCGCACACAGATAGTGAAAGATGTAGACTGTGAGAATTTCAGGGAAATGTGTAGGCTAGCTCAGAATAGAAATCAATGGAAGTACGCTTACAACTACATATATTGGTTTTGCAATACTCTCAACAAATGTTAATTGTGCGAAAAGATTTACTGGAAAACTATTAATACGTGAAATTTCTAAGCTTGGCTTGGCAGCCACAGGCTGCTTAACCCCCTTCACATACCACTGAATCTTGGTGAAATAGGAATATAATTAAAAAACAATAGAAGGGAATCGAGTTGTATATATTCTGTTGGGAAAATTGCAGTGAACTGTGTAGGCTAGCTCAGAACATAAATAACCTGAGGTACAAGTCCAACCAGTTTCAAGACGTAAAAACCAATGACGAAAAAATAAGTGCTTTTAAATCTGATGATTATTATAAACAACTACAGATGTTGGTTGTGAAATATTTTCAACTAATGTTGATTGTGTGAAAGGATAAATTGGAAAACTATTAATTCGACAAAGGTTCAAGTGCTGTGGGAACTTGGCAGCCAAAGGCTGCTTACCCCCCTTCACATACAACTGAATATGGGGGAAGTAGGGTATATAAATGTAAAACAATAGAGGGTGACCAAACTGCATCAAACAAGAAAGAACAGCGGCTATGTTCAAAGACAACGAACATAGATACAAGAATAAAACTGTTCAAAGCATACTGTGGAGCACAGCACAGTACATCTATGAAATAGTGGCAGTAGGAAAAGCAGATAGAAAGAGATAGAAGCCTTCTGGAATGTTGTGCTTCAGATGTATGAGGAAGATAGCATGGGTAGACAAAGTTAATAACAAATAGGTTATAGAAATAAAGGTTATAGATATAAAGGTATCTGTGGAAAATAGAAAAAAATAGGAGAAATAGGACAGGATACGTTCTAAGGCATTTCTAGGGAATAGTACGGCATATATTACAAGCAGAGATAGGAAAAGATAGGAAGAGGTAAACCGAGATCAGACTTTTGCACACAGATAGTGATAGATGCAGACAGTGCAAATTTCAGAGAAATGTGTAGGTTGGTTCAGATTATGAAACTGAGGGTACGCGTCCAACCAGTTCTAGTACTGAAGACTTGATGACGATGTTACCATAAAATTTTGACAACTTTACAATATTTGAGAATGATATACACAACCGTCTCACCAGAAGTCTGGTTAACAAAAATTTCCATATTCTTTGTAATTTATCCAGTACAAACTGCTTTTTTTCAAATGCTTGGAGTATAATCAACTACCAGCAATTTTAAAGAAGACTAAGAAAATTTAAACAGCAACTGTATTTGTATATCTTTCAGAATAAATCAGTGTAATTGTAAAGTGTGTAATTGTGTTATGCTTTCATCTGCAAACATTTCCCTTCAAGATTTTTGTTATCCCTGCTCATGTAGTTTGTATGTTTTATTGTAAACGAGCAATGCTAGAATAGTATAATATTGTGCGTATTAGAACTTGTTCCTATTTGAAATAAATGAAATTGTCATTGTTGTCTTTGAACATGGTAGTTGCTTTGTCCTGTTAAATACAGCAAGGCCTTGCGCTAATCTTTTTTTTTAACTTTTGAACTTTCCCTTTTCTAAAAATATGCCCCATTTCACCAATATTAATGTAGGTACATTTTAAAATTTGTTTTATGCCTATTTCTTCACAGAATATTTTAATAATGTTATTGTAGAAAATATTTTAGCCAGATGAATAGAGAGTAATTTTATTTGTTGTCAGGTGGCATTTTGGGAGGAAATCAATTTCTCTAAGAAAATATCACGAAATTTACAATTCCCTGGTTTACATGTCGGCCGGAAAAAATCCTATTAACCCAGATGTCATTGGTGTCATTTAAACTTGACGGATTGGTAACCTAACAGGGCAAGTGCTAGTAATAATGTAGCTTGAAATTGCACCTAAGTGAAATTTCAGCCATTACACATGTTTGTTTAATTTGCTGTTTATTACTATAGCAACCCATTCTCACACCACTGTAGTTGGCCTGTGCATCCTTATTTTGGTACGGGATTCCTGCCCCTTTTGGGCAATTCCAAATTTCAAAACTTAATGCTTCAAACACCCATAACAAGTCAACCAATCAATGTTAATCGATGATTTATAATAGGTATTTCTGTGAAATTTTAGAGAAAGATGAACCTAAAATAAAGATGGTGGTAGTACTGCCTACTGTGGATACAGTTCTAAAGGGCACAGAGTCCACGTGTTAATTGACTTGGTAAGTCAAATAACGGGAATAAGTAAAGTATTTTAATCTATGTTATTGCAGACCAATTCCGAAATTCTTAGAATTCCCATTAAATGTGTTACTCTGATGGGAGCGCTGGGAAATAAATCAACTAAAGTAAATAATATGGTATTTCTTGCATTCTGCTTGAATGGGTGGGCAGACAAGTTCGAATACTCCTTTTTCGTCATTCTGGGGTTAGCGTGTCCAGTTATACTGGGATGCGATTTGTTCTGCGATAACCAATTACAAACAAAATTTGCCTGCAATAGCTAAAATGAGGACTATTGCAGTAAGTCATTGAGTACTGCTTTTATGGGAGAACCCAATGTAGGAGTTTACATATTAGTGAACGAGGTAGTAAAAGAAGTATCTATCATTTTAAAGAAACCCTAGTCAGAATCTTATTCCAAAGTAGGGATTAAAGAAAAAGCTGTGGCAACCGAGTGCTTTACTGAAACAAAAAAGGTCTTCGTAAAAAGCTGCAACAGGTATATCTACAAATGAATGTTTCAATTCTAAAATAACAAAGAAGATATGTCTTAGATGGGCAATGTTGCCACTTGTTTCCTATTGTTTTGTACGTCACATATTTTTATAAAACAACAACATTTCGTGGCGTAGTTTTATATATTCACGATAGTTGTACTTTACAAAAGCACACACGTGTAAATAATTAACACATTCGTTAATATTACTTACCAAGAATAATAATTTTTATGTATCACTACAGGCAAGCGTCGCAGAGCTTGAGACACAACATACTGAGAATTGCCGCCTAATAAAATATCTTCGTTAAGTTTCGATGGTGTGTTGAAATCCCACCGCTACTGAGTTGTAACCACTTGATAACTAAGACGGATTTACACAGAATAGAGAGGAACGACATTAGAAGTGAGTTTGGTTCAGTGTAACCATATGGATACATTTACCTTTAAAGGGTTAAACACACTTGCAATAATTGAAGACCAAACCTTTCTTAGAAGCATCCCATTACAATCCTATAATCAAGCAAAGTCGACCTTTTAATAGGATACTGTTAAAGTGCAGAGGGGAGAAGGAAATAGAACCTGCCGCTACTAGAACTCGTTTGGACTTAGTAGTATCAGGTTATTACAATAATGTTTATCCTAAGCATTCGCCAATCTACTATAACCATCAAATATGTAACTACAAACAATCTGATGCTATGCTACAAGTGTGATGAAGAAGTTCCTCTCGCTAAGAAAGAGTATGCGAAATAAAAAATCAAGCAACGTATGAGTCAAAAGACGATTTGCGAGCACTTACAATTGTGAAATCTGCCATGATATTTTAAGATGGTCATTATCAGTCAGGTCTGTTGTGAAAATATAATAACACTGAGTTGCCAAACAGCTATCCTATGGCAAAAAGATGACTCAAATACTTAGAAAAAAGGTTTTCTTGTAAGCCTGAGCTAACAAAAATAATGACAAAAAATAGCTGAATGCATAGAAAAAATTACGCTCTCAAATTGACAAAAATCAAACTGATGAATAGGCATCTGAGAATTTGGTATCCGCCCAAATCTCCTGTGTAGAATTGGAATAAATCTGTTGAAATAAAAATAGTAGGCGATTTGGCAGCTAAAACTGAAAATATCTAGTTAAATTCTTGCTTATTGAAAGGGTCTGATCAGCTCTCTTCATTGTTTTCTATACTGTTGCACTTTCGAGAAGGTGAATTAACAATATGCGGTGACACCTTCACAACACTTTTTATGGTGTGATACGTTAACACAAGAGCTTCAAACATACTATTAAATGTCATGAGCTTTGGTGCAACTTGTTCACCAAGTACCGCGCAATTCGTGTTGAAAGAGCATGCCCTAGAATTTATAGATGACCATCAACAAGCTGTGAAGTTAATTATAGATAAGCGCTACGTTGACGACTTGTTGGATTGTACACACAGAAGAACAAGCACTCAAATTGATGAATAATGTAACATAGATTCAAACCGGACTTTGAAATTATAGTTTGGATAAGTAATTCTCAAAGAATTTTAAAGGTGTTTAGTGAAAGAACTAATTAAAACAGAAAAGACATTAACCTGAGCCGTGAATCTCCACTTGAAAAAGATTGTGGAATGTGGTGGTGCATATCATCTGACGCTTTGAAGTTTTCTTTAGCAAACAACAAAGCTAGCAGAAGGTTTCTGTATGAAAATCTTCAGCCAACAAAAAGAGAAGTACCATAAATTCATATGACCGTATTTGATCCTTTGGGTTTTATTGCTCACTATACAGTCAATTTAAAACTTCTTCTATAAGAAATCTGGCTATCTAGACTCAGCTGCGACGATGAGCTCACAGTTGAGCAAATAACACTTCCCCTGTGGAACGTTAACACATCCTGCAAAAATCAAAATTTGCAACTGCATTCTCTTGCAGTTGTAAGCGCTGTAGCATATGCTGCTATAGCGTATTTTAGGATTAAATATGGAGACGTAAAAACATCCTTGATCAATGGAAAAACTAGAGTAGTGACACAAAATTTTATCAATCCTACAGCTGAGTTAGAAATACTCCCTGTATGTTTATAATAATATAATAATAAGTTTATTCAAAGTAATAATATAAGAACAAAATTATATAAATAAACAATGTAAAAAAAAGTCCACTGGGTCTATTCGACTGTGCATGGACTATCATCTATATAAATTGACATTAAGTAAGTGCGTTTTATTAATAAACTGTTTTAAATCTTTGTACTTTGCATACATAATATGTATTGATAGTTTCTAATTATAGTGAAAACAAAATGTGTATTAAGGGTTTGACCCACTTCCAAATATAAAGGTTTAGGTTTCAGCTAATAAACTATACGATACTATGTACTTGTGCACGTCCCAACGCTATAATGTAATATTTAAACATTTTCTTTACTAATGGTAATGAATTGCAAATTGTAATGTAGTTTTTATACATGTTAGGTAACTGGTTATAAATCTTGCTCATCAGGTTCATAAAGCTACGATAGCGATGCTTGAATATAAGGAGGTCTTTCAATGTTATCATTTAGTTTATACCGGTGTCGTATTTATGGTGGATATGTTTCCTGTTGTTTTTATTTTTATATAAATATAAAATAATATTGTACATAAACAATTGCTTGATATCCATTATGACCGTTTCAAGGAATAGCAGGTGTGAAGGATAAATTAAGGGCTTATTGTATATTATTTTTAAAATTCTCTTTTGTAAGACGTCAACTTGATGAAGATAACAAGAGGATGCTCCTCCCCAACTTAAGATATTATAGTTTAGTCTAGATTCAACTAATGCATAATAAATAATTCTTAGGTGGGTAATATCGAGTATTTCTTTTAAGCATTTGAATTTGTATAATAAGGTTCTTAAAACTTTAGCAACGTTATTTAAATGAATATTCCATCGTAAATGAGAGTCTAAATACACACCTAAGTATTTTGTACTTTCTTGCGATTTAATTTCCACACTTTCATGGGATAGTTGAATTTTAAGAGTATTAAATTTTGGTAATCCGACTATGTTATTTGAGAATGGAATAAAGCATGATTTTTCGTAATTCACTGTTAATAATTTATGATTATATATGTTAAATAGTATTTTTAAATCATCTTCAACCATTTTTTCCATCTCTATCCAAGTATTTCCCGTGTATGTAATTGCCGTATCATCAGCAAAACTAATTATTTTACCATTTAAAGGAGTGGTAAGTATATTATTTATATATATTGAAAATAGAATTGGCCCTAGAACAGTCCCTTGAGGTACCCCATATTTTATATTTAGAGCACTACTGTACGTATTTCCTATTTTGACAACTTGTGTCCTTTGTTCCAGATAACTCTGAAAAAGCTTATTGGAAGATCCTCTTATTCCTGAATAATCCAAAGCTTCCAATAGTTGCGTATGACTAACAGTATCAAATGCTTTGGCTAGATCTAGGAAAACAGCAAGAGTTGGCTTACTTTCTTCAAGACTATTTGTAATATTTTCAACTAAGGAATTTATAGCATCACTAGTAGAATATCCTTTCCTAAAACCAAACTGGTTATATGCTATAGTATTATTTTGATTAAAAAAATGTAGGATGCGGGTTTTCAAAGTTAATTCAAATATTTTCGCAATGGATGTAATAATAGATATAGGTCGGTAGTTTGCGGATTTACGTTATCTCCTTTTATGAATCGGTATTACAACCGCATTTTTAAACGAATCCGGAACAATGTTCGTCTCATATATTTTATTTATTAGAAATGTAAGTGGTGAAACAATTGAATGGCTTATTTCTTTTAATAACTCTGATTTTATACCATCGCTTCCAACAGCTTTTTTACCTTTTAGTAATTTTATTATTTCTAAAATTTAATTTTCTTGAACCGGTCTCAAGAAGAAGGTTTTATCACATTTTTTTGTATATGGTACTGGAGTAGTTGGTTTTTTTATTTTACTAGCAAGTGCTTCCCATACCTTACAAAAGAAATCATTAAACGCGTTTGCTATCTGTGTTGGATCTGATATCATGTTGTTGTTTACAAAAATCTCCTTGAGCCCCTTATTTTGTACAGTACGATTTGTATTACTTACGATGGTCCATAACTTTCTCGCAGAGTCTTTATTAGCATAAATTTGATTGACATAATAATTGTATTTTGTTTTTTTTATTACCTTGTTCACAAAATTTCTGTATTGTGTGTAAGATGCCTTTTTTAGATCGTTACTTGGGTCGCTTTTGTATTCCCTATATAATAAATTTTTCTTGTTTATGGAATTTATTAATCCTGGCGTTATCCACTCTTTACGTGATAAATTATTCGTTTTTACTTTTTTTATAGTTCTATAATGTGTAAGGTATGTATTTATTGTAGCGATCAGGATATCTGTTAACTTATTAACATCAGATTCATCATAGTAAGTAGTCCAATCATGAGTTTGTACGGCATCTTTTATTTTTGAGTAATTTATGTAAATAATTTCCTTTAATTTGTTTTTGGTTTGACTAAACTGTTCCCACAGTATATATAAAGCTGTGGCCCTATGATCTGTAATGTAAGTATCTATAACTGTCGGAATACAATTTAGGTAGTGATCTTTATTTCTTGTTTTCATAAATATATGGTCTATGCAGCTTTCAGTGTTACCAGATATACGAGTGTTTTTGTTAATCAAAGAAAGGAAACCGTGTTCGCTTAAAGTATCCAGATAATTATTTGTAGTTTCTTTTTCACTATTTATGTTGTGGTTTGTTTAGGATTTTTCTTAATCTTCTTTGGGAATTAAATTACTCATAGTTTTTAAAATCATCTTTATTTACGTTTCGATCCATGACCTAGGATCGTTGGCAAAATAATAAAAACTTCAAGTTTGACATTTATGACATAAATTGAAGGTGACTGTTGATATTCGATATATTTGGTTTGAGTACATTAGGCCGCAACACAAATTGAAGGCAATCATTCTTTAAAATTTTCACCTAGTGTACTCAAACCAAATATATCGAACATCAATAAATCAAAGTCACCTTCAATTTATGTCATAAATGTCAAACTTGAAGTTTTTATTATTTTGACAACAATTCTAGGTTATAGATCGAAACGTAAATAAAGATGATTTTAAAAACTATGAGTGGTTTAATTCCCAAAGAAGATTAAGAAAAAAAACTGAGTTAGAAGTTGCAGTACTGAGTGCACGTTTCCCCAATAATATATTTCAAAAACCAAACTCTAAAAATTGATAGTTGTTGCTTTTGGACTGATTCAAAACTGTTGTTTTGGCTAAAATCATATCATAAGAGATATAAACAGTTTGTAGCATGTGGGGAGATACTTGAAACTACTCGGTAAGATAAGTGGAAATGACTTCCAACCAAGTTAAACGTTGCTGATGAGGCCACAAAATGGAGAAACTGTCCTGGATATTATGTCTTGCCATTGGCTTGTTGGTCCTAATTTCTTGATGGAAAATGAAAATCAGCCAGGTGATAAAATGAACTTTATAACTACCACTGAAGAAGTATGGCCTCGTTCCTATCAATTAAGTCAAGATATACAAAAAAAAATTGTAGCAGTCGCAACCTGTTTAATACTTGCTCAAAACACTAAATAGTAATCCCCCCCTACTTTTTAAAATGCAAGAGCAACTATTTCAAAAGATTAAACTATGACACTGCAATGAGACCTTATCTCTGTAGCATGTAGTGGATTCTTTGTTTGTCACAGCAGAAGCTATCAAGAGGTGAGTACTTTAATACAGCATCTTGCTAAGCGAAGGTTGTAAAATGAAACAGCAAAGTGGCTACCACCACGTTCATTTATCCTAAATTAGAAAAATTAAATCAATAATTAGTTTTAAAGGTTCCACATCAAATTGAGAATAACAGGTATTTATTTACAGTCAGTGAGTAATAAGGCACTTCCTTAAAAACAAAATAATAAAAAATAACTTGACAACCAAAGGTTAAGACTCACTTACCAACACCTTGAGCTCAAGATATCGCTAACAGTGTTACAGTCAATAACAATGCCATAACTTAAAAAAATACTGGACAGAATTGCTTGTTAAATATCTTAGATGCATACATAATTTATTCAATAAACCAATTTAAATGTACTGTTGTTTTTTATTCTTGTGAGAAAAATATTAACGAATATAAATACTTCAAGACGAACCAGTTATATTAAAGAAATGGTAATTGATAAATATGTTGTTGAAGTAAGTAGTTTTGATGCATATTGACCCCGGATATCGAATGCTCTGTTACTCAAATATGTTTAAAGTAAAACTTTTAAAATAGCAAACTAAAAAAGAATTCTCATTTCATACTAAATGCACCACTTTAGTTCAAATGATGATTAATAACGCCAGACCAAATTTATCAAGAGACTCTAACCATTTAGTGCTTAGAAGCACGTCCCTGCGATAACATGGCGCTTTCAATAAAATGAAAAGTCTTGAAAGTATATTTATTTCTAATTGCTAAAAAGTGTACATTCTTATGAGCGAAATTCAATTAGTAACACAAGAAAAATCTTTCCCCATACAGGGCTTGAATTACTTCAATTGCAAACTGAACAAACTGGTCACAACCTTGTGGAATACCAAAAAGAAACAGACATGGTGATAGCAATCCATCATCCACCACTACGCTAACAAAGGGAATCAGGATGATGTGTGGAGCAGAACCTCACATTAACAAGCTTAATTACACACCCCTTTTCATTTCATACGATAGCATGATAAAGGCAGCTACTTCTTGCTCTTACACATATAATAAAGCATGCACATAAGGTTACTTAACTTCCCAAACTAGTAACAAGGTATCATACTTTTATATAATATCAATTGAAAGAATTTCATCATGGAGATCACTACTGCATATAATGGCATATGTATTATGTTACACAAATAATATAGCAGCAATGATGTGACATACGACTAGTTAAATGGATGTGTTAGAGTAGGATGAGTTATGCAGAAAACGGAATATCTTGTATCGATTGGCTCAACAAGAATCGTACTGCCAATGAAATTCCATGTCTTCAAAAGGCAACTATGGGCGCAGTCAACAGCTCCCCAAATCCAATCTTGTATACACTAGGGCATTACTTAGAGAGTGATAGTATAATGCCGACCTACGGTCGCATTGATGCGATTGTTAGTGTATCATACACAACAAAATTTCCCATGTTGCTACCAAAAGACCATTGTACCAAATATCTAATTATATTATTCTTTTATGTAAAGTATCATCACCATAACCACGAGACTGTTATAAATGAAATCAGACAGAAATACTTTATACTGCGTCTCAGAGCTGTTGTGGAACATGAAATTAAAAGTTGATAAGTTTGCAAAAGTTACCACATGAAGCTGAATCCACCCCAAATGGCAAATTAACGTAAATCAAGGTTGACAGCTTTTGGCTGACCGTTTTCCTACACAGGCAGCGACTATTTTTTCGTCTAGGTCACTAACCTAAGGAATAATAGTATAAAACTGGGAAGTTCCTATAATCTGCTCGACTACCCATGCAGTTTATATCGAAATTGCCCATAGTTTATCCACGGACTCTAGCATACTCAGCATTTGAAATTTTACAGTGACGTGAGTAGAACGTCTGAAATTGTACTCCAATAATGGGACCAATTTCAGAGGAGCTGATTAAGAAATGCGTTTCACTTTGAAAGAAATAAATTGTAACGACGTATCAAAAGAATTTAATAGCTTAACAACGAACTGACATATTTATCCTCCAGAATGTCTACACATGGGTGAAATTTAGTAGAGGCCAGTGCAATTCATGAAAAAAACTTTCTTTATAAAATTCTACCTGCACAAAAACCATCTGATGAGCTACCACGCAGTCTGCTCATGGAGGTAGAGTCGATAGTAAATTCATGACCATTGACATATTTACCAATTGATAGCATCTCCCAAGAAGCGTTAACCCCAAACCATTTTCTTTTGGGTACGTCGAATGGGTCAAAACGATTAAGCTTATGTAAAAAACTGGTCTGCCTCCCACCAACTGGCCGATATATTTTGGAAATGCTGAATTATAGATTATTTGCCGAATTTAGCTCGATAATAAATGGTTTCACCCCCCCATTGAAGTAGACGATGTCATCATAGTTGTTAGTAACATCAATCCTCATAGTTGTTGGCCAAAAGGATGAGTATTAGAAACGATTAGTGGAAAATACCGGCAAGTGAGAAGCGTTATTGTGCAAACCAGTAGAGGGATCTATGAAAGACCTCCAGCAAATCTAGTGGTTTCAGAGTTCGGTAACACAGATGATAGTGAGTCGACTGAGGATATTGTCATACCATGGGGGGAGTGTTACGTACACTGCAGCTGCACTTCAGCAAACACACATTACATTAAACATTTAGAATGATCCAAGAATCGAAGTTGGCATATGATAAAACAGTTTTTTATTATACTTCGTACAAGCTATTAATATTGTTAGATAAAGAAGAGGATTACTAAATGTATTTATATTAGATACTAGTTGATAATAATTGAAATGTAAAATGTTCTCTTTTTATGAATTTTAACGTATTTGAAGATTACATAAATAAATAGTGTAAACATCTAGTACAAACAAGAGTTATGTTGTTGCTAAGTATAGTGAACTCTGAAACATCCCGCTGCTAACAAAGGTAATCGAGTACATTGTGGTATTTTATGACAGTTACATTTTTATATTTAAAACACTATAGATACTCTCATTGCACCAATAGAATATTTATTTGAACATTATTTATTTATCTACATTTCCCATTTTTTTTCTAATAATATAATGCTGTATACAAAATGTCTAAACTAATAATAGTAATATTGTTGATTAACGGTCGATTGAAAATTATTTTTAAACGCATTTGTAACAGCACTATTGAAAACTAGCCCTAAGTTGCAATAAATGTTTCCGTCCTCATGAGCCTTGTTGTGTGAAATGAAACCTCGAACATATCAGTGACACAGATAGATTTAGTTTAAACTTTTAAATTCAGTAAACAGATTAGTTTGGGACAGCTAATTTCTCATAGTATTTTAAAAATTGTTAGGAGATCTGCTACAGTACGTCGATTTTCTAAAGAGTTAATATTTAGGTATTATTGAATGCTGTGTGTTTATTGCATGCTATATACTTCAATAATTTATTTTGAACCATTTTTATTTTATTAATTTTATTTTTATAAGGGGACCCAGCATAGAGAACATATTTATTTATCTATTGTTTTTATGATTACTAAATATCGGTGAAATAGGGTATATATTTACAAAACAATAGAACGAGAACCGAACTGTATCTAATAAGAAAGAGCAGCGGCTATGTTCGAAGACAACAAACGTAGAAACAAGGACAAAAGTGTTGGAAGCATATATATGGAGCACAGCACTGTACGCCTATGAAATAGGCACAGTAGGAGAAGCAGACAGGAAAGGAAGAAGCCTTTTGAAATGTTATGCTTCAACATGGGCAGATAAAGTTCATAACAAAGAGGTTATAGAAATAATAAGGGGAAAGATATGTCTGAAACAAAAAAAAAGAGAAATAAAGGGCTGGATATATTTTAAGGCATTATTGGGGAATAGAGCGGGCTATATTACAAGCAGATATAGGAATAGAGAGGTAAATGTAGACCGAGATCAGAATATTGCATGCAGATAGTGAACGATGCAGACTGTGGGAATTTTTAGGGAAATGTGTAGGTTAATTCAGAATAGGACACAATGGAGGTACGTTCCTAGCCAGTTCCAGGAGTGAAGACTTAATGATGAAGTTTTTATTTTTACTAATTGTAATGATGAAGCATTTATCCATATTTAATGGCAAGCCAATAGAGATACACCATTTGGAAAGAAATAAAGATCATCTTGTAAGTGCAAGCAATCCGTTAAATCACAGATAGGTGCATACATTTACAAGTCATCTGCAAATAATAAAAATTATTCCAATGTCATTCATATAAAATTAGAGTAATGGCGCTAAGTGGAATCCTTGTGGAACACCTGATGCAACCTCGATTGCATGTGAAATGTAATTTTTAATTTTTACCAATTAAATAAATAAATAAGAGTTTATTCTGACCCGTAAAGAAAGAAGAAAAACAAAAAGGATACACTGTTGTCAAGTATGGAATAATACATGTCTCATGACTAATGAAATGAGAAACAAAAACTAGCAAGTTGTAACTAAAATTAACCTAAAATAATATTTAAACATTACAGTACACAATCCCAAGGCTATGGTTCAGTACAGACTGTTCTTCCACCATCGCCTTGAAGTCCAGTGTAGTTGCTGTAATTATATGCCTCTACCGCTTGTAGATGTACATTCATAAATACAATATAATTATGAATATATATGTGTGTCAGTATTGTAAGAAGTTTAAGGTTGCACGTAATAGACGAAATTAAGATCACCGAGAACCAAGCAACGCAAGATACATACACTTTTTAAATTGTGATATTGAATAGCTTTTAAAGCTAGACGGAACATCATTATAAACTTTAGCAATGTTGTATCTAAAGGCTCGCCTGAACAAAGAAGTGGTGTGTTTAGGTATTGTGATGAGACCCCTGTGGCGAAGATTTAAGCGATGTTATGTCCGTTCTATATGTAATTTTATTATATAAATATGGTGGTACCTTATTAATAAAGAGTTTGTGAAAGAAAATTGCAGATTGAAGGTACACCATCTATTTTTCATATTTAGCCAACATGCATTTTTTAATTTATGTGAAATGTGTGCTGATCTGGGGATGTTGTATATGAAACATAAATAAGTATTCTGTACACGTTGTATCCTTTGAGTGGTAGCATGATCTAAGCACGGACCATATACAGTGGAACGGTAATTGAAATGCGATAGTACTAACACATCACACAACATGATCTTGGTTTTTATATTTAAATATGATCTGTGTGGATATAGAAGCTTTAAATTGCAAAATGTGCTTTGGATGTTTTTAGATATGTGCCTAGTAAATCTGAATGAACTATCCATGATTAGCCCAAGGTTCTTTACTTGTTTAACAAAACCGATTTCTACATTATTTATCCTGAGAGGAGGTATGACCAACTTAATTTTATTTAAGTTTTTTCCAAGCAGTATAGCATTCGTTTTAACAGGATTTAATATTAGTGCGTGTTGATTTGCTAATTTTGATATAATTTCTAGGTCCGAGTTTATTTTTTGAACTGCATCGTCTACATCCTGACTTCTAAACAAGTAATACATTTGCGTGTCGTCTGCATACAGTAGGATGTTGCAGTAAACAATTTGTTCAGGAAAGAAACTTGTGTAAATTGAAAATAATAGAGGTCGTAGAATAGAACCTTGTGGCACACCCTTAGAAATCTTTTCAGAATTAGATATACTATTGCCTATTCTAACCCTTTGATTCCTATTATTAAGGTAGCGTTTTAATAATCCAACTGCATTAGGACCTATTCCAATATGATGTAGTATAGCTAAAATGAATAGTATCAAATGCTTTGCTAAAATCCAGAAGAATTAAAATTGTAAGATAATCGTTGTCATAGGAAGCGAGTATATCATCAGTTAACTGCAATAAAGCCGTTGTACAGCTATAAGAAGGTCTGAATCCGGATTGACATTGTGGTAATAAATTGTTATTTTCCAAATGACGAAGCAGTTGATTGTTAATTATTTTTTCAAATAATTTTGACAGTATGGGCAAAATATCAATGGGTCTATAATCTTTATATTCAGTTGGATTATCTACTTTAGGTAATGGAACAATTAAAGCTGACTTCCACAAGTCTGGAAAACATTTTTCTAAAATACAGGTGTTAATAGTAGTTTCAAGTAGTTCTGATCTGCAATAAATAATAATGTAGTCATAATAAATTAAGACAGGTAATTACCTAAAAGAAGTATTTTAGGAGCCCAAGTTTTTTGCCAAAATGTTGAATCAATTTTTTTAGTCCCACTATAGTAAACATAACCTCAAATACCATCTAACACATTTCCAAACCAGTATTGCCGTCTGATTCCGCAAAACGGTTTTATTATAAAATATTTATATAGACGTTGGTCAGCGAAGTTATCTCACACAAGTATCTATAGGTCAATTACGGTTTTATTCTTAAAAGTATATACTAAGGTCTGTAACATAGAGAACATATGGCGTGAAGTAAGACCTCTATATAAAATTATAAATGTTAATGTTTGAGAATAATAAGTAATTTTGTAGAAATCAAAAGAGATGGAACTGTATTACAGCGCTGTAGTGGATGCACCGGTAACTATTTCGCAAAGGTGGGAAATTCGAATTTATGTGGTAACTGATTTTAGTGTAAATCCTCAAAACAATAAGGTGTTAAATATTTAAAACGCAACATCGGTATCCTTACTTATTAACTTGTTCCCCCCCATAAAGCAACAGTAAATTCAATAAATATACAAACAAACAAATTGATTCAACATTTATTTTGCTTTTCAGTAATAGTGCACCGGCTAGCTTTCAGTGGTGCAGGATGGGTTCTATAAATGCAAGTACAAAATTCTTAGGAGTTTACAAATTATGACTCCTTTACTAGATATTTGCATGCTTGCCTTGAAAGACTGTTTTAGCTTCTATATATAAAGCTTTTGAGCGCCAACCCATCTGGATAAAACTCCAAATTCAAATAGACCATTCGAAGGGCGAATGTCTCGAGTATTTATTTGAGCGGCTCTTATTGCTGCTAGTGATTGATGGAGCCTCGATTACAACCTCTTAGCATCTTTTAATTGTAAAATAAACAGAGAAATAAAACGCGACTCCGTGTATATCTAACTTATATTACAACAAATGATTTTCAAGATAACAAAAACAAATAAGCATTATAATCTACCCTAATTTGGTCGAATCCACGTTTAACTACAAAACTGAAGATTATTAATAACACAACTTCGTCGTAATTTAATCAAGGTGATTTTTACTGGCTAACTTCAAAACTATCGAGTTTTATGTATATATGTACGACGCAATATATTCTACTTGTACGGAAGCGTGCACCAACATTAATAGTTCTTTGTAAAAAAAGTAAGCTCCACACAGGTATAAATATGAACAATAAATAAATTTCAATCCTTAGACATCATAACAACATGTGATGGTTATAGTTCAATTAACTTACAGTTGTTTTGGTTTTATTCCCTCAATAGTCCATCCATTTCCAAAGGCAAAACTCCTCACAGGTAAAAATCTAATTTGTTATGGCTGATAAAAGTTCTCAACACTGGTCATTTTCTTACGACACCGCTATCTGATGTCTGCGGTAATCGCGTTAGAGGAGCTGTCTTGATATTTGAATACCGTCCCCGGATTTGTCGTACCTGTCGCTCGCGCCGCAATTGAGTTTTGTGAGGTTGCTGGCGGGTATCTGATAATCTGAGCCGGATCCCCTTTCGTTATTATTAGATGATTTTATAATTTTCAACATCCCACTATTATTACCCAACGTTTTCGTTCTAATGACGTAGTGTTATTAAATTGTTCGATATTCGAGTAAATGTCGTTTTATTCACGTAAGCGGTCATTTTGTTCTCACGATTTTGCATTTGATGCCGAAGTTACGTCATTTGTTTTGTTTTCTAAGCATTTTTATAGCTGTAATTTATGAGTATATGTTTATTTGGTTGTAAGCAATCTGATATCATATTTAAATTGTTCGTTTGTAAACTCCTGCGTGTTTGTAGGAATGACTTAAATATGCCAGTTATCTTGCGAGTGTCTATCGAATGTTCTGAATTTAATATGAAGAGTGTAAAGTTCCGATCTTTATTACGGTTTGTACATAATAAATTAGACGTTTTACTATTTTAATTCTTTCATCCTAATTTAAAAATACATTGAAATAGCAACGTTATTAAATGTAAATTACCAAAGCTTCTAAATTTTTAGGGCGCTTCTCACTACAAGAACCCATTTAAATAACTAAATATTATAAAAATTTTATAGTACCTAATGTTTTGTTAAATAACGCACTAGCGTTACAAACCTTCACGTTACGGTGGCTAAATACAACACATTGACTGACAGTTTGAATTGGCTGTTAAAGCTAAATAGCAAATAAAAGAAATAGTAGTTAATATTGACCTTCCAGGGTAAAACGCAACATTTTATAAACTACTCCCGATATCTTTCATAAAAACTACAAATCTTTAAGTTCTAATTTGAAAAGGAGGTATGAAACCTTCAGCATATGCTTTATACGTAAGTGGGATATCGCTATTTTAGGTAGAATAAAAGCTCTCAAAAGTTTTACGCTTATTGCGCTGTTTTACAAATGTTTACCTTGGTATCACTTAAGCTGAAATTAACAGCAAATCTCGATTTTTATCTTTCATCACATATTGTGTTGCGCTACAACCCTTTCTTACTACATGACGAACGCATTCGTGCAAATGAATGAATAAATGTGTATCAATTATATTTTATTGCGCATATTTGGCTTTTCTAAATACTATCTTAAGCTAATACGGTATTTCAACGACGTATTCATTGAGAGAGTATATCTTATTTGACATCGTTTTATTTATATATATATATACATATATATATATATATATATATATATATATATATATATATATGTATGTATATATATATATATTGCTATGATATTAGAGGTTATTTAAGGGTACAAAAGGTTACAAGGGAGGTATACCTCATGTGAACATAATAAAAATCAAGAAAACCAAACATTTAAATCAAAATGTACATAATTCGCTCATTATTCGAAAGCAAATACAAATCACCCTGTATAAAATCAAGAACAAGCTACAGTTAATAAAAGGAAGCTCATTCTGTAATAACTTAACCACATTTGGTAAAATAAATAATTGCGAGCGCAACCCAATTCATTTTAAAACATTCATAAACTCAAAATAAGTACAATTTATGCATGTTTAAAGTAAAATAAACGTGAAACGAAATTTCTTTCAAACTCGGCGCATTTGCGTAAGAAATAAAAGTCAATAAAATACATATAATTTGTACCTGTTTGTAATAAATAAACTTTTGAAAAACAAACATATTTCATAACGCAATAAGGAATAGATATTGATGCGAAAGCGTACGTGACATTTGAAATGTAGAGATTGCCACATTTAACAAAACCCAACTTAAGTAAACAAGGTATGGAGACTAAACAGTACGCCCACGTGCAAGTCGAAAAATACAAATTTCACTTGCTGATAAATTACATAATACAAGCCTTTTGTCTACGTGCTAACTCAAACGTCTAAAGAGGATGCAATAGCAAATAAAACCCAACAGGTTGTTGATAGCGCATAAAAATGAAACGACTTGTCCATGGTCTAATAACAATAGGAGGGAACAAATTTGTCTATAAAATGAACCTGAAGAGATAAAGGAGGGGCATTCCATAAATGACGGGTGCACTGTAATAGTCAAGCCAATTTTATTACATAAAACTGAAATTGAGTGAAAGTAGAAGCGGTATAAAATAAAATAATTAAAAATAAAAAATTTCAAGTGAAGTAAACGGTAAGGTGCGCGTTGATATACGTATAACCCTGTCGTTAATACAAAACGCAAGTCGAGATTTAATTAAAATAAGTAAAATTATTACAACTTATTAATTTAGGGCTCTAAGAAATCATCTAAGTAATCTCTAGGAAATAAGCCAGAAAGCATCTAAGTAATCATTTAAGAAATCTTTAAGAAATATCTGAGAAATCAACGAAATTAAACTGAACTAAGATTAAATTACGACGTTAAGACATTAAATTACTGGAAAACTGTTGGAAATAAATGGTTACAAGCTAAGCTACGGGTCAATGACTTGAAACCACTGAACAGCAACCGATTTGGATCAAGAAGCTCAAATAAGAAGCCGCAGAAGGAATAAAAGGTCAGAATTAAATTTTTTAATTTTTTTAATTCATAGTATGTTATATGCATTATCTTAAATATTTGGCGAGCTTAAAAATTGTTTGTAGTTTGAATATCTTGTGTAAAAGGTCGGCAAGAATTTAGTTGGTGCGTGAAAGTACGTTTAAAAAAGAGAATAATTATTTAAACGTTCAACGAAACATTCATAGTAATATACTATTTTTTTGCTGGTTTTAATTGCTATAAAATGTTTAAAAAGGGTTGCAGCTTTGGTAATGAACAAATTTGGTAGTAATATTTATTGTAATTTGGATTCAAACGCTCTGTAAATAATAAATGATATTTAAAAGGACGTAGAGTTGTAAATTGTACATTTTCTTAGCTTATTATACAAAATTTTGGTGAATCTCGCTTGTCTTATTCAGGTATATCGAGTGTAAAGGTGACTTTAGTGCTACAGAGATTTGGATATTTGGAGAATGATCCTATTGGTTAAAGTCATCACGTGACACCGCCGAAAAACTTCAAAAACACCGAATCTCCGATCTCCCAAAAGTTGGTTCACGTTCAACTTTTCTGGCTATTTTGATCAGAGCATTCGTGTTTGTTCAGAAAAGCACGTGATTATTACCTTTTCGTGTACTCCGCCTTTATATACTTTGCGTTTTGACTATTAAACATATTGGAAATGAATAGCAATTCATTTTCTCAGTTCGTAATTCACAACCTAAACTTAACATCCAGCAACCCAAAACAATAACAAATGTCATCTGCCAAACTATTATCTCCAGATACTTGAAGCAGAAAATACCCTAGAGGATTAAAAGCAAAAATATCTAATTCCTCAAATATCCAAATCGCTAAATCTCCATGGCACTAAAGGTACCTTTAGAGGGACACGGGAAAAATTATCTGTTATCATATCGTCGTCCACTCTGTTCGGGGCATCACTGAGCTAGACCGAGACATAAATTTAACTGTGTGAATTTGTGAATTATATTATATATATATATATATATATAGTGCCGATAGTATAATGAAAATTTACAATCTAAATCGTGTACAAGTACCATATATAAACCTAACTTTCAATTACGTTTAGCATTTTGTCAATCATATCTGAAATTGTCAAGTTTCTGACTTATGTCAGTACAGGAAGCACCGCTCAAAATCACGTATAAGCAATATTAATATATAAATATTATAATTAGTTTACACAGGTGTTGATAAACTTACGTATTGAAATTAATAAGATGAAATAATAACTTAGACTTTTATAAAGCCCAAATGATCATTTCAAATCGAGCTAGTAATTGAAAGAAGGAAAATATAAGGCCTTGGACAGGATTTGAACCTGCATCTCAGTTTTGCCAGAACTGTGCGATATCCAATTACGCTACCGAGGCCGATGGCTATAATTGGAAAATTTACAAATCTAAATCGTGTATTTTCCTTCTTTCAATTACTAGCTCGATTTGAAATGATCATTTGGGCTTTACTTAAAAAGTCTAAGTTATTATTTCATCTTATTAATTTCAATACGTAAGTATTTATCAACTTACCTTGTGTAAAAAACTAATTATAATATTTATATATTAATATTGGCTTATAGCCGTGATTTTGAGCGGTGCTTCCTGTCTATAGCTGACATAAGTCAGAAACTTGACAATTTCAGATATGATTGACAAAAATGCTAAACGTAATTGAAAGTTAGGTTTATATATGGTACTTGTACACGATTTAGATTTGTAAATTTTCCAATTATAGCCATCGGCCTCGGTAGCGTAATTGATAACGCACAGTTCCGGCAAAACTGAGATGCAGGTTCAAATCCTGTCCAAGGCCTTATATTTTCCTTCTTTCAATTACTAGCTCGATTTGAAATGATCATTTGGGCTTTACTTAAAAGTCTAAGTTATTATTTCATCTTATTAATTTCAATACGTAAGTATTTATCAACTTACCTTGTGTAAAAAACTAATTATAATATTTATATATTAATATTGGCTTATAGCCGTGATTTTGAGCGGTGCTTCCTGTCTATAGCTGACATAAGTCAGAAACTTGACAATTTCAGATATGATTGACAAAAATGCTAAACGTAATTGAAAGTTAGGTTTATATATGGTACTTGTACACGATTTAGATTTGTAAATTTTCCAATTATAGCCATCGGCCTCGGTAGCGTAATTGGATAACGCACAGTTCCGGCAAAACTGAGATGCAGGTTCAAATCCTGTCCAAGGCCTTATATTTTCCTTCTTTCAATTACTAGCTCGATTTGAAATGATCATTTGGGCTTTACTTAAAAAGTCTAAGTTATTATTTCATCTTATTAATTTCAATACGTAGGTATTTATCAACTTACCTTGTGTAAAAAACTAATTATAATATTTATATATATATATATATAAAGTTGATCTTCCTTTCAATAACGAACGTATTTGTTATAAACTAATTGACCTTTTTTTTATATAAATATTGGGATAAATTTCGTTCGATTAAAGTTTGTGGTTTAGTTTAAAAACATTTATTCAACTTAACGTTTCGGAAAAATTTGTTTCCTTAATCATAAGCTACAAAGTGGATAGCATTAAATTACATATATAAAAGTTATAAATCACTTACTTAATGTGTTTTTAGTAGAAAACCTGTTTTGACATGTAACGTCATTTCATTGAAAGTTGTTATTACAAGTGATGTTTGTCAAAACTAGCTTTCTACGTTTTAATAATTTGATTAAAATACAAAATGTTATGATTGTTTAGAAATTCTTGTTTTATATATGTAATTTAATGCTATCCACTTTGTAGCTTATGATTAAAGAAACAAATTTTTCCGAAACGTTAAGTTGAATAAATGTTTTTAAACTAAACCACAAACTTTAATCGAACGAAATTTATCCCAATATTTATATAAAAAGGTCAATTAGTTTATATATATATATATATATATATATATATATATATATTACTCATATTTAGACCAGGGTAGAAAATTAAATAATCACATCAAATAATTTTAATCACCGTGTATAATGAATATTATTAGATAATACGCGTTATTAAAACCGTGAAGCATAAAAATTTATTAGTTTCAGTAAAAATAAGAGATTTAAATCATGGACAAGACGCTTTATATCAAAAGAAACAGTATTAACAAGCTCTACGTAAGAAACAAATGGAAATTACGTGCAAAATGTATATTAATTAACCCTATTTTAAGTAACCGGTATTAAACAAAGTGTACACATAATAATTAATATTTAATTTGTATTCGCTAAAATGAAAGGATAGAAGTCAATTTTAATTGGAGTTAATTAAACCATTATTAATAATAAGCATAAAAGCCTGTGAAAATCCAAGATTAAAATACCACTGAATAAGGCTCTGAGAATTAATAGTATGTTTGAACACCTGCGTAGTTTAAAAGCTCATTCGGCGTAAATTGTGTAGATAACAAATGGTTTCAAAGAATCTTGGAGAAACCGTGGCTTAATATTCACGAGAAGGTGCGATACGGGGTTATTTAACCCAGATAGTCCACATGGACTGAAATAATCGATAATAAGGAATATCAATTTGCACTAATAAGAACAGGGTAGATAGAGACAGATAATATGCACAAGACCGAGACACATATAGTAAAAGGCGTGATTTAAGCAACGTCACGAGGGTCACAATTGGTTGAAAATAGGATGCAAATATCAGAGGTAGAAACAACGATTTCTGTATAAAATTTAATTAATTATTCTCGGACATGTTTGCGTGCCGTGTGGAAATTTTCTGAGATTTAACTGGGGCGAGTACAAAATTCGTAAAAACCGACGCGCGAGCTACGGAATGGGAACATAGCATGAGAAATTCTTAAGAATTGTCTGTTTTGAGGACAAAAGCGACGTGCCGGCTATCCGCTATATATACCGGTGGTAATATGAATTTCGCTCTCTTAGACTTTTGACTATTCGATGCGTTAAAAACTCTTACATCCGCGACTTGATTCAAGATGTTAAACAGTGCATTTTAGTTTGATAAAATAATTTAAAATTTTGCTCGTATATTTTAGTGATTCAAAATAGTTTGTTATTTACGTGCTAACATGAATGTACTTCAGTGCACTTAGATACAAGGTAATAAAATTTAGTATCACTGTACCAATTAGCAAAATTTACAACGACAAATGTATACACAAAAGTAGGCAGTTTTGGCGTATATTGGTGAAAGACGCATGAATTTCTCTGCTATTTTTCGGGGTGTTAATAATTAAATGGTTCAAATACGTGTCTGGATCCACGAAACAAGGGTCAGATATACACAGATGAGTTCCGGAAAAGCCCAGAAACAACTTTAAATAAATGGTGATGGAGAAAATTTTAAAAGCGTTGAGAATTAGAAGCCGTAAATATAATCCTGTTGGAATGGTGTGATTAACTAAAGGGACGATGTACATTGAAGCTACGAGGACAGTAACCTTCAGGTAAATTATACTATTTTGTTTGACATTTTGTGTGTGTTGAATAACTTTATAATTGATTTACTTTAAATGGACAGTAGTGAAATTGTACTAACCATAAAATTTTAATTTTAAGATGAAATTTGCTTGTTTAAGTAGAAAGGGTATTTAGTATTGATGTTCTGAATTATGATGAAACTTTGGGTATGTCTTTGAGCTCAATTAGACGAACCTGGTTAATTAACGTAAAGGGTGGTAGATGCTCCTTTATACTCAGACTCGGTCTGCTTATATTGTTACATTAATTAGTAGGCATCCAACAAGGACTTTAATTCTGGATGCACGTTAAAGTGATAATAAAATTAATCTTGAAATTCTTTTTAAAACTGAATTTTATGCTGAAATTTAATTTGAAAATTTAATGTATTCTGAATATTGATGTAAATAGAGTTAACGTTGATGTTTGTGGTAGGAATGTGTTGTTTAATTTTATGAATGAGGAGGTTTATAAAATTAGGTGAGCAGCTGAAGCGAAACCAGGATCACAGCAGTTTATGACGCCCAATCGGTGGGACTAGAATTTTTTTGTTGAAAGGACCCAGTTCCCGCATTCAAAGGAGTATATCACAGCAATATATATATATATATATATATATATATATTGTAGTGGATTTAAAAGGTTAAATTTTGAGGTCAACAAAGCAATTTCCTAACACCCTGTATAGAGAAAGGAACCATTTATATACGCGCAAAATTAGTTTCAATTATTTAATTTAAATTAACAAGTATTGACATAATTTTATAATTAGGAATTAGAAGGTAATAGATTCACAAAGAAAATCAATTTTATAAGCAAATAGGAATTATTAATTAATTTAATTTATTTTAATTCAACGGGTTATAACGTCAGAAAACGCATAAGAGCATGAAAAATCGATAATCCCAAGGCGAAAAGCTTTGCTTAACAAACATTCAGACGTTGGTTATATAAAAATACTATGATAACAAACTCCGAGAAGTGTTATTTTAAACGATCATTAATTTAGCACACCTGCACGTTGGAAAGGTCACCTTCCCCTTATTTGTGTAGATAACAGAGCGAGCTTCAAAGAAATATTGTTCAACCGTCGGTGGTTTCGCATAAACGCTAACAAAAGCTTCTTAACAAACAGAAAGGATGCACAATTAATAATATGTTACAGAATGAGACGGGCATAGAAGCATGCATTTTAGTAGGCACGTATTCGATCCACGTGGGTAGACATAAGACGCGGGCAGTAATATCGATTTTCTACCACTCGAGCAAGGTTAGAACGCGACATCCAATATGCATAAGACAGAAATAAAGATATCACAGGCGGAGTTTAAGACGTCACTGAAATGTATCATTGGTCGAAATAGATAGGTTTAGAACAGAGGAACACGCAACAGGTGAAAGTGATAGTTTGTCGTGAATAGCGTGGTTGACGCGGGGATATTTCTAGGAGTTAAATACGGTTAGATAAAATTTGCGGAAATGTTATTTTGCAATTAGGTATTTAGCGTAAAGTGGATCCGGGTAGGTTACATTTGAACCGTATAAATACGAGAAGTGGATTAACAGAGCTCTCTTTAATTTTGCATCGCTTACGACGTACAAAAATCTACTGACGAGGCTTGTAAGTATTAAAAAATTGTAAATTCAATAGTACAGTATTAGATTGTTGTGGTCTTATAGTTAGAAATGCGAATAGTGTCGAGTTTATTTAAATTTAACTGAGGTCCAACGAATACTTTAACAAGCTCGTAAATTAATAATGCGATAATAAACAAGTGTAATATACATGGAGTTGGATATTGAAATGGATATTGAATGGGTAGCACGAAGCGCAGCTTAGAGCGTGTTCATCTTTAAACATCTGGTGGAGTCGCACGCTTAACCACTAGGCCAAGGGGTTCAGGAACATAATACATGGTCAACGGAGATGGAATCTTCAAGTTTTTCCAGGTAACACATTAGAATTTGCTGTTTTTTTATAAACTGTTGAAATTATTTGTCATGTGTGAGAGTGAACTTTAATGGTATTTTTGTTATTTTACGTATTGAAAAGGGATACGTAGAGCTGACTATTAATATGGTATTTTGAACATAAAACAAAAGGTGTACGTAAAGCTTATTGAATTGCTTGATGAATTTAAATTTAATTGTTAAGAGTACATGGGCTTTTTTAAGTTTGTAGTAATAGTATGCAAAATGGAAAGCATACATTAATAAACTAGGTTATCATGAGCTCACCATACTCCAGTGTGAATAGGTAATTAGAAATAAAGATAAGGTATTATTTGGTGCCCATTTACTCCTGTTGCATTAAATGTGTTAGAAATTTTCATTTTAAAAACTTGGACTTTACAAAGATAGCAGGTATTGAGGTGTAACTTGAGCACCGAACTGTAAATAATTTCGAATTATTGTTTGTAAATAGTGGTTAATAAATATTGTATGGTTGTTGTATTATTTTGTGATTTTATTGAATGGTGTGTAAACGGTAAAGAGAATGAGAGTAAATTTAGGTATACAAGAAGAAGCACAGCTGAGCTAGCCAGGGAAGCTGCTGAAGAATATAATTCGATAAAACAATACGGGTAAGAAAATTTTTGTAAACATTTTATGTTTGAAAATAAATTTCTTTTTGAAAACTGGTGAGGACCTAAAAAAAAGGATTCCACGGCAATTTATGACGGCCCAACGTTGGGGCTTGAATGATTTTTAGGGAGTTCCAGAAATATGATCCCAGTTCCACGGCAATATATATATATATATATATATATATATATATATTGCTGTTATAAGGTCATTTAGGGGTAGTTAGGACCAATGGTATAATGCACTTCATAAAAATTACATGAGGGCTCAGAAACCGAGACAGATTTATGAGCAAAACAAGAAATACGATGATTAGCCTGGAAAGTAAATGTCAACGTTCTGTATATGAACAATAATCATAATTAATTTAGATAATGAAAAATATTTTAGAAGATTTAATTAAATAAACAAATTCGCAAGTCGTAAAACAACGTGAACGGAAGCTGAAATACGACACGCATGAATAATGCATCATCATTACGCCAAGAATTCCAATTAAAACAAGCAGGTTTAAAAATGCGTAAGATAGAAAACGCATATAATTTAATACATAAATTATATTAAGTCTACGTGACTAGAAGGCTCGAATCAAACACCTGAGAAATTGGAAACAAACACGGCAAGGTGTTAAAACCAAAGTTCATTAAATTTGTTGTACAAACAATGGTGTACGTGATTTAAAAATGTGAAAATTCAAGAGAAGAATGCAATAAATGGAAATGATACGTGCCGAAATTAGCGCGTCAATTTCGATATACAGCAAAATTCAATAGGAATATCAAAAACTTTGTATGCAAGAATCACATACAAGGAAGCGCAATCGTTGAACTATGAGCTTGTCAACAGATAGGCGACGCTTTTAAATACGACCGGATTTGTAAACAAATCAGTTTGCCATGAATTGAAGTATAGTACACATCACCCAGAATAAAGTATTTACGTGGATGAATTTTAAGTGATTTAATTGTTAAGTAATAAATTATATGATAGTGCAACATTAAAAGGGGTTTTGTCGTTGTGATCCTGTAAAAACGTAAGTAATCAAAGGTTGTTTATAAATCAAGTTCTAATTTTTACATTAAAAAGGACTCTAATTAATTACTGGATCCAATGTGAGAATTGAACAAAAGGAAACTCTAATTAATTACTAGATTCGTTGTGGAAATATAGTAATGATTTTACTCTATTATTTATCACTAGAATCGACTAGGAAATTTGGTAAAGACGCTAAAATAATTCATGAAGGAGAAGCAGTACTAAGAAAATGCAGGCGTTGGGACTATATAAAAATCATTAATACAGAAGCGGTTGGAGAAGGAACGAGTTCAAACTGGAGATAGCAGGTTAGCGAATATAAATAATTTTTTGTAATTTGTTTGGGAATATTTCGTTGTTTTTTTTTATTTATTTGAATATTTTTGCTTTCATGAATCTTTATGTTAGGGTCAACAAAGATCATTATTAATACACGTTATAAATTACGTAAATAACGAAAGATGTTTACTGAACGTTCATGGAGCTTCATATAATAACGAAAAGGGAGATTTTTGCCGACTTTTTGATTATTCTTGGGAATTATAATAATTCAAAGAATTTAATTCAATTATTAAAAACAGTTCTATTTAACGTTCTATACATTGTAAATAATTTTTGAAAACATTATAATAATTGTGTTTAATGGTATTTTGACTTAAAGTAACAGGTAGTAGAAGGAGAGTTTAAAGGCTTTGTTGTCGTATTGTCGCAAGCTCCGTGCGTAATTAAAACTGAGCTAGCCGAGGTAATTAAAACTTAAATTAAAAATCAAAATTTGACAGAATAAAAATTTTAACCTTTTTATTTCACAAAAAGGGCGCAGGGTTATTGCTACCGAATCACAACAAATATATATATATATATATATATATATATATATATAGCTGTGGAATCGGGGATTAAGCTTTTAACATCGAGCCCCAGCGTTGGGCCGACATATAATTGCCGTGGAACCTCGGAAAAATTCGTGCCCCACCAGGTTTAACATAAGATTTTACAAAAATTCAAAATTTCAAAAAAAATTCCTTACCCTTTTATTTCGCTTTCAAACTCCTTCAGCTTCACTGGCTAGCTCAGCTGTGCCTCTTCTCGAATACCTAAATTTACAACCATACCTCTTTCACACTCGCACACCATTCAATAAAATCACCAAATAATACAACAATCCTACAACCTTTTATTTACAGCTATTAACAGATAAATTATATTCACATGTATAAAAAACAATTTGATACACTAATTATAAAACTCAAAATATGGTATGTATTTAAAGTTCTTGATTTTTTAAATTATTTTTAAACAAATTCAATGAGATATGAGTAGATGGGCCCAACATGTTACCCTAAATTGACTGCACACTGGAGTATGGTGAGCTCATAATAACCCAGTTTAGTTTGTATATGCTTTTTACATCTTGCATAAATTAAAACAAAATTTATAGACCCGTTTTCCCCGTCCAATCCAATTTATATCCTGAATAAAATTTTGGATGTTTTAAATACACCCCTATTCAATATTTAACCTCAATAAATTGTCCAGTACATGTATCTTTTCCAATAAGTTTCTACAACCATAAATATGCCCCAAAAAGTCAACCACACAGCACAAAATTTCACAAATGGTTATCAAACAACAGAAATTTCAAATAAATTACCTGGAGAATTCTTCAGGCTTCCTTTCCTTCGAAGATGATTGCCAGAACACCTCAGCTTTGTTTCCATTCACCGTGCTACTCAGCAGATCCACAGGCCTCCTCGAACTACCACATCTGCGAGCCAAGCGCCTCGTCTCACAGTACCATTCCATATATCATGCATACAGACTTGATTATTTGTTATGCTTACCCCCAAATATCATGCTTCCATTTATTGATTTTCGTGCTTTGTATTGTAGTAGCCGGACCTTTATTAATTTAAAATTCACTACTCGTACTTCGCGTCACTAATTAGATGTCCGCTACTACTGTGTTACACTTGCAAGCACTATATTTACGGTATTGTAATCACATAAAATACTCACAGAAAGCTTTACTGTTATGGTGGTCGGCATTCAGTGCTTTCTCGAAGTAAAGTAATATAGAAGCGAAGAGAAGGTAAGAGGCCCTCAACAACTTAGGTTGAATATTTATATGCTTTCAAAACCCCTCTTGTGGACGCACTTCAAGTGAAAAGCTTATTTTCAAATCTAATTCTACAAATTTTGAATATAACCGTCTCGAAATTCTTCAAATTCGTTCCGGTCTACGTGCCGTATATTCTAATGCGCCTTCAACCGTCGCGTGTATCTGCGTTCGGAAAACTGTCTGTTTTTAACCTATGATAAAATTCTCTGTCGTCATAAACTCCGCCTAAACTATATTTATCTCTGTCTTATGTATGCCTGCTGTCTCACTCAAAACCCCACTTGCGTTACAGAAAATCGATATTGATGACAGCTTATCTCCACTCCACGTGTATATGGTACGTGCATTTTCAATCTCAACGCTTTTTAATATCTGTCTCTATCTGTTGTATATAACCGATTGGGCATTTACCTCACTCTTTAAGAAGTTTGTTAGCCTTGTTGTTCAAACAAACTGACGGTTGAAAATATTTCTATGAAATCCTATCGTAACATGCTCTCGACTTCGTCGAATGTAACCTTTTAAAACGCAGTTGTTTATGTTAATTATCGAACGCTTAGCATAACAATTCCTAGACTTTATATTTCTTCGTATTTGTATAAAACGAAATACATTTGCCTTGGAATTATTGATTTTTTTACACAGTACGTTCCCTTATGCTTATGCGTGTTAGATTAAAATAAATTAAAATTAATTATGCGTATCCTTGAACGTCTATTTGTTTTAAAACTGTTTTTTCTTTATGTAATTTTAACATTCCAATTATTAATTATAAAAATACATCAATACATGCCCGTTTTCTCTAAATGGATTTAAAGGGGTAAATAGGTATGTACAATAAAATTTCAGCAAACATGTATATAGAAAAGAGCAAATTATTTATGCGCAAAATTAATTTAATTCATTTAATGAAAACGGACGAGCATTAGAGTATTTTTATATTTAATAATTGGAATGTTAGGATCACATGAAGGAAGAAAGCTTCAAAGCAAATAGAAGTTCAAGGATACGCATAATTAACCATAATTAATTTTAATCAAACACATATAAGCATAAGGGAGCGTGCTTGCGTAAGAAAATCAATAATTTCCAAGGCAAATTCGTTTTAGAAGCCAACGTCAGTTTTATCAGATACGAAGAAGCAGAAAATCGAAGAATTGTTATGTTCAAACGGTCAATAATTAACAGGAACACCTGCTTGTTAAAGGTTACGTTCACAGAATTTTTACGTACGTTAATATAAGATTTCATAGAAATTGTGTTCAACCGTCAATTTGTACAAACAGCTAGGGTAACAAACATCTTAAGGAGCGAGTGAAATGATCGATTGGTCATATATAACAGATAGAGACAATATAGAACAGCGTTTGGATTGAAAGTCACGTAAGACATACACGTGGAGTGGATGTAAGACGTTGACAATATCGATTTTCTGTAACTCAAGTGGGGTTTTGAAGGAGACAGCGAACATGTATAGAATAAAGATGAATAGGAGGAGTTTGGTGACGACAGAAAACTTTGTCATTGGTCGAAAGCTAACAGTTTTAAAAACGAACGCTCACGCAAAGGTAGAAAACGAATTCGATGGAAGCAGCACGTAGGACGAGAGAAATTTTCCAAATTTAGTGACGGTTACGCTCAAAATTTTTAGAAATCGTTTCGAAAATAAGCTTTTCACGCGAAACAGGTTCCACTAGGGGGGTTTGGAAGAATATAAATACCCAAGCGAAGTTATTAAGCTTTCTCTTCTCTCTTTTACTTCGATCAAGCGCTGAACACTGATTCAGATCACGATAATAATAAAGCTTTTGTGTTAGTATTTTGTGTATGTGTAGTAATGTCACCGATAATATAGTAGTTGAAAGTACAAAACGGTAGTAGCGGACCTCTAATTATTAACGTAAAGTACGAGTTAGTGCGTTAGGTCCGGCTACTACGATAAAATTTATTAAATGGATGCATGATATATGGGGGTAATCAGAACTAATAATCAAATTGGTATGCATGATATATGGGTATGGAATGGTATGTGAGACAAGGCGAATAGCTTGTAGAGATATCAGATGGTAGAGGCCTGTGGATCTGCCGAGCAACACAGTAAATGGAAACAACGCCGAGGGGTTTTCTGGTAATCATCTCCGACGGGAATAAAGACTGAAGAATTCTCCAGGTAATTACTATGAAATTTCTGTTGCTTTATAAACATTTGTGGAATTTTGTGTTGTGTGGTTGACTTTTTTTGGTGGCATATTTATGGTTGTAGAAACTTATTGTAAAAGATACATGTACTGGACAATTTACTAATGTTGAATATTGAAAAAGGGTGTATTTAGAACATATCAAAATTTTATTCAAGATATAAATTGAGTTGTAAAGGGTAAACGGGTCTGTAAATTTATTTTAATTAATGCAAGGTTTTAAAAAGCATATACAAACAAAACTGGGTTATAATGAGCTCACAATACTCCAGTGTAAAGTCAATTTAGGGTTACATATAGGGCCCATCTACTCATATTTAATCAAATTTGTTTAAAATCATTATAAAATCAAGGACTTTGAAATATACAGTATATTGAGCTGATAATTATTGTATCAAACTGTTTGGAAACATGTGTAAATATATTTAATCTGTTGATGGGTGTAAATAAAAGGTTGTATGATTGTCGTATTATTTTGGTAATTTTATTTAATGGTGTGTAAGTGGGAAACAGGTATGAATGTAAAATTAGGTTTTCAAGAAGAGGCCGATTGCTGAGCTAGCCAGGGAAGCAGAAGAAATTTGAAGGCATCCTTAATAAAAGGGTAAGGAATTTTTTTTGTTAATTTTTTTTGAAAATTTTATGTTGGCCCAAGGAGGGGCACGAATTTGATTGAGGTTCCACGGCAATTTTATGACGCCCAATTCGTGGGGCTTGAATGATTTTTAGGAACCGAAGCGAATAATCCAAAGGTTGTCCCGAGTTCACGGCAATTTTATGACGGCCCAACGCTGGGGCTCGATTCGAAAACCTTAGTTCCCGAATTTTGGTGACGTCCACGGCAATATATATATATATATATATATATATATATATATATATATTTCTTTTGTTATGAAGTAAAACCTGTAGGAAACATACTCAACAACCCTTGTAATCCCACTTTTCATTCTTTGTGGGTGCTACTTTATGTATGCAGCTGGAACACAGAGTTTGAGCTTAAGTTAAACAATGGTCTTCTGAGTTGAAATATCTTATTCAGTTCTTGCGGAAACGATCACTTTAAATGTAATGGCTATTTTGATCTCTTATTATGTCGTTTATGGTAATTATTCAAAAACCGTGTTTTAAATGAATTTTTTATGCATGCGCAATCTTCAGTGGACTCTTTCGTTTGTTTCAATTCCATAACGTTTTTACGCTTTACAAGGAACAATCTCATTTTTGTTTTTATAATATAATTAAGATATTTACGTTTAAATTTGCTTTTTCTTTCAATTGGAGTTTCAATTAGGCTTCTATTTAGATTGTAGCCTCTCTTGCAGCTTTATAGAATTGTCGCCAACTTTCAATAACGAACAATTGAATTGCTTTTCATAAGATTGGTTAGGTTGTGTTATTATTTATGTTTTTATTAAATTAAAAATTTTCCGAAGACATACAGAGATATTAAAATACGAAAGACCTTTTAAGGTGACGTGTTTGAATAGAGGGGAGCATTGTAAAATCACATGTATGGTAAAATGTTGGTACCATGTGTGTGTGTGTGTGTGTGTGTGTGTGTGTGTGCACGTGTGTTGGCGTGCGTACGTGCGTGCGTGTGCGTGCGCGCGCGGACGTGCGCGCGTGAGTGTGCGTGTGTGCGTGCGTGCGTGCGTGCGTGTGTGTTTAAAAAAGTGGAGGCATAAAATATGCTAATACCTTAGCCATCGTAAGTAAATGAACGAAAGGGTATTGTACAGGTTTCTGGTTTCCGCAAAACATGTTTTTTATTTTCAATTCCCTATTATTAAAAAAGCAGCTGATAATCCAAACACACGTGATTTTTTTTTGTTGAAGGTGCAATACGTTGGAGATATGAATCAATAATTCCATTTAGTACCATTTTAATATTGCAAAACCACAACAAATTTAGTGAGTTTTATTTTTAGTGTAAGTTTCCTGTTCAAAATTTTAATTAGTTAGTTAATAACTAATAAGTAAAATTATCATTTCTTAACATTTGTAAATCTTATAAGGTTTCTTGATGCTGACCTTTCAAGGTTGGAAGCGTAATAGGTGTATTTAAAAATCAATAAGGATTTTCACGTTTAACGATTTTATTGCATGTGAGTTCCTAGTCCGCTTATAATTAGAATTCAATGTCAGATTTATTTGTAAAACCAAGATTATTTTATAACTCTTGCAACTTGTTTGCAAAGCCATAGTATGGTGTATAATTTCTGCGCAGGAATTAATTGGCTTATATTATTTTATAAATATAAATCGTTGAAAATTGTAATACTGTAAATACCAAACTATAACAAATATACTCACCTTAACCTAGCTGGTGCAACCGCATACACAGCATAAACCTCGAGCGATATAGTATGAAACCATAGATGTTCTCTATGTGAGAAACATAGTTTATTTAAAGGTAGCGTTGGGCGATTATGAATGATATAATCGAAATAGATCGATTATGGTTAAATAATCGACTATTCGATTATGCTTTCGAGATATGCTGGTTCGTTAATAATCATTCGAATAATTTTACATATTCAACATTCGCTACATACAGTTGTACTCATAATCGACCTTTCACACTCATATCTCAATTTCTCGATTTAAAATTCGACATCGGTTGTACACTACAATATATATTTACTGTGAAGTGTTTGTTTCCGTGAAAATGTTTTATCAAAGCAAATCGTAGTCATTATAAAGTTAAACTGGAGTTCTAATTTTTATTTCTAGTCGACCCCCACCCCTTAAAAATTTTAACACCCGGCGCTAATGCCATGACTATATAATTGGGTGGACAATGTATTTTTTTTTAATTCTGTTCTGTCTATCAGTATTTAACTTCCTTGTAAATACGGTCAGTTTCTCGCATACCACCAAATTCGTACGAGTGTGTATTGTAATACGAATGAAGATTTGAAATTATGTCTAGAGAAAAACGTTCAGTGGTGTGGGATTTCTTTAGTCTCAGCAAAGAGGATACATATGTAGTGCGTAGTTTGTGTAGAAAGGAGTTTAGATATTTTAAAAATACAACCAATTTTAATTCAGCCTAGTTGTTTATTAGCGCCTCCTACAAAAGAGTTTGCGAGTAATGAAGAAGACGATATGGCCTCTTTGCCAACTTCTGGCACAGAAAATTGCGGTTTTGTAAGACCACCGTTTATTGTACCATCGATTTCAGGTTGTGCAGTGGTGCAAGGTTGTTCAGCAAATGTTATGACAGAACCCACAATGTCGCACACATAGTGCAAAAAATCGCCAAATAATTGCGTTCGTTTGGATCCTCCAGAACAAAAGCAACCTTACCAGAAAGGCAAATTGGAGATTTAAACTTTTCTTTAATTAAAATGGTTGTATTCGATTATCAACCGCTGCGGATTGTTGAGGACAAGGGCTTCAAGAGTTCATTAAAAAACCAACCCTCTTTATCAAATTCCATCCCGAAAAATTTTAACTACAAAATTAATCCCCAGATTTTATGAATGTGAGGTAAATAAATTATGCCAAAGATGATCACCAGTTAAATATCTTGAGGTGACAACAGATTTATGGACTTCGGACAGTAACAGACATTACATTAACAATTACTATTCATTTTATAGGTAAGAACATTAAATTGAAAGCAAATATAATTTTAGTTCATCATCGTTTTGTTTTTGACATTACTTAAGTCGGTTTGACGCGGCTCTAACTTCTTTTCTATTCTGTGCTAATCTAAACAGTGCTACATACACTTCACAATTTCTAATAATTTGACTAATATAGCTTGGTCTAGGTCTTCCTATACTCTTCTATCTTTTTCTTATCTACCTGGATCTATATAGATATTAACAACCTGATTGTTGTTAAAGAACTCCAACATGTTTACATGATTCCCATTTATAAGGAATGAAATATTACCCGGTTATCCCCTCCAAAAAAGGAAAAGTGTTAAATTATATGTTATGGTAAGGTTTAAGCAACGAATCGCTACCAACATGCCAGACCGCTAACTTTAGTTACGAAATTAAATTTATATAGACGATACACAGCTACACTCTAGGACTTTGAGTACCATTGAAGTGAAAGGCAGCCAAACTGGAGTCCAGATATCTTTAGATCTTTTGGAAATTTTTAATCATTGGAAAATTGTAAATAAAGTTGTGACGATCGTTTCGGACAATGGTGCAAACATAAAATCGGCAATAAACGATCACTTGCATAAACACCTCCATCCATGTGTGGCACAAACTTTGAATCTATCAGTAAAAGACTCTTTTAGTCATAATTCTGATCTTGCAAAGATTGTACAAAAGTGTAGACAAATTGTAGGGTGTTTTAACACAGTGCTCTTGCTGTTGAAAACTGTTTAATATGCAACAGCAAATGAATACTTCATAGTCGAAAGTAAAGCAGGATGTAGCTGTTACGTGCCATTGCCACTTAAACATTGTTTTAGGTTAGTTTTTGGTGTACGGAAGTTTCCCGCCATATTTTCAAATACGCGAGACGCGGGAATTTTTAAATAGACTAGGCGGTGCTTTCGATACGTCAGAGTAGTGAGCTTGCGCAATGTGCTTATCCCTAGAGGGATAGAGCAATACTAGACAAAGGGAGGGAGTTCTCCGCTTCTCCCGCGAGAACGTGGCTTTTTACCGAGTATCGTCGGGGTGTGAAGTGCTGGTTTCTTGCCTGGTAACGTATCGTTAGGGGTTATCTATGTAGTTCCTTGCCTAATTATCTTTGTTGTCTACCTCCATACCTTTTCCTGTCCAATCCCTACATAGGTAGGTAAATTTGCAGCCACCTCGAGGCAACTGGAGCAGCCCACGACCCCGATGTCCAAGCTCTACCAGCAGCTCCGGAGCCGAGGCCTACCGTAGCGTGACTTCCTGCCGGATACCGGATTCCTCATGTGAGTAAATTCTCTAATTTTCATTGTTCTAATTTTATGTAAATCTCCCGATTATGGCGCAATATAAATTATCGGTGACGTCATGGTGGTTGGCTACGCGAAACCTGTAAAAGGGGTTCGCGCTTCCGGCCGCCAGGGCGTAGCATTGCTTTTTATCCATTGCGCTTGCGCGATGTATCTTTTGAACTTTGATAACTGTATTACAGGCTTTTAAGAACCATCTATCGCCATATAAATGTACCACCATCTAAGTGTAATACTTTGTTAACTGTATTACCGACTTTTAGAAACTTTCACCAGTAAAAGTGTAATAACATAGCATCGAGCTGGAACTCTAGATATTTAATGCTACAAAGGTTAGTAGACCTTAAGCAACTTTTTTGGATTCTCGCTACAAAAAACGCGAATTTGGATCGCAAGAAAACACAGATAATGCTGAAAAATGGGCGTTAGAACAACTTGGAGGGCTTTTTGCGGACGCTACAGCAGACACCAATAAAACGGCTGTAGGTGAAGTAGATATGTTGTGGGAATTTTTCGACAACAACATTGCAGAATGTAATAGTGTTGGCACCTCGTCCTCTAAAGCAAAAGCTATTATTATGATAAAACAATATTTATCAATGGGAAATATATCCTGTTCTGATATCCGCTTGGTTTTTGGGCTGTCAACAAAAGTTTATTTCCAGAATTGCACAGAATAACTTTGAAATACCTTTGTGCGCTCGCAACTTATGTACCTTCGGAAAGATATTCTCAAAAAACTTCAAAAAACTGGTATGATTACCAACATATAAAGAAACAGACTCATCTAAAATATTAAATTTTATTGTATTCTTAAACTCTAATTTATAACTTTTAAGACATTTTTTGATAGTATGTTTTATCGTTTTGCATTTAAATTCAATAAATAATAAATATTCTTTCTTTTGTGAATCCTTGCATTTCCATTTGAAGAAAGCGTTGCATATAGAAGCGTCAATTTAACGATTACTCGTATAAGCATAATTCATAATCGAAAATTTGAATGATCATTCGATTATTTTAAACGATTATTTCGATTCATTCGATTATTAAAATATTTCGATTATGCCCAACGTCATTTAAGGAATCTTTAGACGAGCGTCTCACGGCAGTAATGCCGTGGCTGCAATGACAGGTTAGGTTACTGTTAGAAATACATATTATTATTAAAAAACACAAATTAGACGTTATTATTAAAAAACACAAATCACTTAACACGCATATCAGAACAGTCTGCAATAGTTTTAGCAACAACTGTGCCGATATGCGTGTTAAGTGATTTGTGTTTTTTAATAATAATATCTATTTCTAACAGTAACCTAACCTATCATTGCAGCCACGGCATTACTGCCGTGAGACGCTCGTATCTTTAGTGCTATGGAGATTTAACGACTTGGATATTTGGGGAATTAGATATTTTCTCTTTTAATCATCTAGGGTATATTCTGCTTCAGGTATTTGGAGAAAATAGTTTGACAGATGACATATGTTATTGTTTTGGGTTGCGGATGTTAGAGTTACATTTCCAATCACTTCCACTTAAAAGTGGAATTTTAATAAACCACCTAGATTGTTGTTTCCAACAAATGTCAATTTGTAGGTTATGTTTTGAAATTAATTATGGATAAAAATATTTTGTTAGGTGCAGTTGTTGTTTACAAATTAATTTTAAAAATAACTCTTTATTAAAGTCGTTCATACTTTGGAAAATAAGAGTCCGCAGTAAAATAACACATACTCTAACCTCAAAATTTGACTTAAAATTGACTTGTTGCTTGCTGTATGTCAGATGCTTGCATCAATTCGATTTGAAAGTGGAATTACGTTCACATCGAATTAGCATTGGAAACAGTAACGCAGAGAAATGTGGACGCAAGCATAAAAAGTTGAATTCCACTTTGAAGTGGAATTTTAATAAACGACCTAGATTGTTGTTTCCAACGAATGTCAATTTGTAGGTTACGTTTTGAAATTAATTATGGATAAAAATATTTTGTTAGCTGGGATTGCTGCAATTGTTGTTTGCAAATTAGTTTTAAAAATAACTCTTCATTTAAGTTGTTCATTTCTTTCGAAAATAAGAGTCCGCGATAAAATAACACATACTCTAATCTCAAAATTTTACTTAAAATTGACTTGTTGCTTGCTGTATGTAAGCTACTTGCACCAATTCGACTTGAAAGTGTAATTACGTTCACGTCGAATTAGCATTGGAAACAGTAACGTAAAGAAATGTGGGTGCAAGCATAAAAAGTTGAATTCCACTTCAAAGTGGAAGTGGTTGGAAATGTAGCTTTAGTTTAGGTTGTGAATTACGAACTGAAAAAATGAATTGCTATTCATTTCCAATATGTTTAATAGGCAAAACGCCAAATATATAACGGCAAACTACACGAAGGGTAAGGTTTGGGTTATAACAAAACAAACAAATCACGTGCTTATCTGAACAAACACGCATGCCCCGTTCTCAAAATAGCCAGAAAAGTTGAACTTGAAGCAACATTTGGGAGGTGGGAGATTCGGTGTTTTGACGTTTTACGGCGGTGTCACGTGATCACTTTAACCAATAGGATCATTCTTCAAATATCCAAATCTCTGTAGCACTAAATCCATAATCAGGTACCTTTAGTGCTATGGAGATTTAGCGATTTGGATATTTGGAGAATTAGATATTTTCAGTTTTAATCATCTAGGGTGTTTTCTGCTTCGGGTATTTGGAGCAGTTTGACATATGAAATTTGTTATTGTTTTGGGTTGCCGGATGTTAAGTTTTCAATGTTTGTTACTAAGCTATGAGTATCTAAAAACAACGGATTTACTATTCATTTCAAAGTTTAATAGGCAAAACGCAAAATATATAACGGCGAACCACACGAAGAAGTTAGGTTAGTTATAATAAAACAAAAACACGTGCTTTTCTGAGCAACGCAGCAGCCTGATCTCAACAGCCAGAAAGTTGAACTTGAACCAACTTTTGGGAGATTGAGATTCGGGCTTCGACGTCTGGCGGTGTCACGTGATCGCTTTAACCAATAGAATCATTCTCCAAATATCCAGTCTTCCATAGCACTAAAGGTACCCTTAAGGTACCTTTAGTGCTATACAGAATGATCCTATTGGTTAAAGTGATCACGTGACACCGCCAAGAAACGTCAAAAACACCGAATCTTCAATCTCCCAAAAGTTGGTTCAAGTTTAACTTTTCGGCTATTTTGAGATCGGAGCACGCGCGTTTGTTCAGAAAAGCACGTGATTTGTTTGTTTTGTTACAACCTTAACCTTACATTTTCGTTCGACGTTATATAGTTTGCGTTTTGCCTATTAAACATATTGGAAATGAATAGCAAATCTGTTATTTCTTTAGATACTCATAGCTTAGTAACAAACATTGAAAATTTAACATCCAGCAATCCAAAATAACAAATGTCATCTTTCAAAGTTCTCCAAATACCCGAAGCAGAAAATACCCTAGATGATTAAAAGTGAAAATATCTAATTCCCTAAATATCCAAATCGCTAAATCTCCATAGCACTAAAGATACCTTTAAAGGTGATTTCCATAGACAAACCTTAGATTGGCGCTTCTGTCTAAAAAGAAATGCCAATAAAGCACTCCAAGCAGCTGCTTGCTGAACTGTTTTAGACAAAGCGTCTAATTATATATTATTAAGATTAGTGAAAATATTTACTACAATTAGTATTCTTTTCTCAAAAATAGCTTATAAACCTTAAAGTAAACTGAAAATTAAACCATTCAGATCATCGTTTCATTTCTTTTGGCTTCTTATACATTTCTACTAATTATGGTCAATAAAAACCATTAAATGTAAGGCTATAATTTCCAATATACAGATTACATAGATTATTCCTTGGTGTTAACATTAGAATATGTTTAAAAATGTTTTTACTTTAATACTGCATATACAATAAAAACCGTTATTAATTCAAACCTTCTGGAATTTTTGGTTATACAAAGCAACTGGAAATCGTCGCCGCTTGCTAATCACATCACTGCAAGCGGGATAAAAAGGTTAAAATATGTTTTTAGTGTGAGCGAAAGAGTTGAGACAAAGAGCATTACAAATAGCTCAACCAGCGGTTGCATGCCTTACTAACTCAAGGTAACGGTGTATCAGCCTAGTTGTTTGTCATTGGTGATCTCCAAATTTGGTTGCAAATACGATGGAGTTTCTCTCCTGTTTTATACGTTACAATTCAAAGTCGGGTGACTTTTTATGTGGGTACTTAAACGGATAGGGTTATGGTTATAATCCACAATATTTCAATGATTGCTAATAAATTTTCGGCGAAAAATTATACGAGCGTCTCACGGCAGTAATGCCGTGGCTGCAATGACAGGATAGGTTACTGTTAAAAATAAATATTATTATTAAAAAAACACAAATTAGATATTATTATTAAAAAATACAAAAACAAATCACTTAACACGCATATCAGAACAGTCTGCAATAGTTTTAGCAACAACTGTTGTGATATGCGTGTTAAGTGATTTGTATTTTTTAATAATAATATTTATTTTTAAGTTACCAAACCTACCATTGCAGCCACGGCATTACTGCCGTGAGACGCCCGTAAAATTATAGCAGTTACTTGTTGTGTTCGCGATTTTGCTAATATGTAATACTGATCACGATGTTGAATTTTTTATTATGATTAATGTTATTTTCCAATATACCGAACTGTTTAAAGTTATTTTAACACGTAGTTATTGTTGATTATTTGCGGTTTAATTAATATTCTAACAGGTATTTGTAATAAAAATGTCTTTTATGCCTTCAAACCCATAGTACGTTCCGCCCATGTAAAAGTGAAGCGCAGTTTCATATTTGGCAACGTGCTTTATAACTTGACATTTTTATTTAATATATCATTGATAAGATACCTTTACATTGTCCATGTTTACAAAAGGATAAAAAGCTTATAAATAATTTAATAATATTCGATAAGGTTAAATCGGGATTGGGCGCTTGCGCTTTGATATGTTTGCACCCGGTTCCATCTACATTGTTGTACTTAAAGTCATTATATACTGTTTCTTTCTAACCACTTGTAGTGTGAATAACTGAGCGAAACAAAATATTATTTACAAGTTTCTGACGCTTTGATTTTATAGTGGATACAGTATTGTTTATAGATGTGTTTAGAATATTACGCAAAAGTTGTGTTACCAAAATTTAAGCATATTGTCTTTAAATATACCATAAGTTTGTCTTCTATTATTAAACGGTATGTATTATAGCTCTTTATTTGTAGACGACATTGCATATAATTCAATATTTAGCGGTGCCGGTTATTATTACACCCAGATGGTTTTTGTTTATGTAGTTAAATATTTTGTCAGGTTGCCTACAAGTACCGCGTGCTTTTGTTTTTATGTTTCCGTATTTGTAATATATTGAAGGTCTGTTATGTTTTTGTTTTGTGCCATATCCATTGCATAATCTTATCAATAGCCATACAAAAGGGCTTTAAGGTAGGGCAGTGTTTTGAATGTTGTCATGTAGGCACCGGGAGAGTATGACGTGAAGACGTTTTTATTTGAAAATATCATGTTTACCTATTTGCTGTTTTGTTTATATCTTGATTTTTAAATTATAGGTAAACCTTGGATATTGCAAATTTTTAAAGCCATTAAAATATTGTCTCCATGGCGTCTGAAAATGCAATAGACGAAGTGGAAGTAGATGAATCAAAGTCAAAGGCTGAAGGAATAGACCAAGTGAATGGCGAAGCTATAGTATTTACCAATGCAGTAAGTGCTAGACGAAGACCGAGGAGATTAAGTAGGCAAAGTAGTAAAGAAAATCACGTTGCCACCGGCTTCATTCATGGACCTCGTAGTTGGAAGAATAGTAGACGTTCACGCAATGGCTTTGGACGAGGACTTCCTAAAAAACGTGGTGCTGGTGGTAAAGGTGTATGGGGATTACCTGGTTCCGAATTGTGGGAAGAGTTAGAAGATGTTAACGATCCTAATTATGATTACGAAAGTTTTAATAATTGTGACATTGAATTAAAAGCTGTTATTCCCGAAATTTCTGATGAAGATTTAAAAAAGAAGGTGGAATCTATTATGCTAGAGTATTTTGAAAATGGTGATACTAATGATGCTGACTTATCTGTTAGTGATTTAATTCCTCGTAATTATCGAGATGCATTCGTGCAGCTCGGAATGGAAATTGCGATGGACCACAAACCTTCACATAGAGAAATGACTTCGGTTTTGATTTCTGATTTATTTGGTCATGTTATTAATGAAATTGATATTACCCGTGCTTTTGATAAACTACTGTTCAACTTGCCTGATTTAACTATTGATATCCCAGATGCGTCTACAATAGTTGGCAATTTCATTGCAAGAGCAATTGCTGATGATTGTATTCCTCCAAAATTTCTAACTATCGCTAAAGCCAAATTTGATACTAAGGAAGCTCAAGATGCCATTGCACGTGCAGATATACTGTTATCAATGAAACATGGTTTGGTGCGCTTACATAATGTTTGGGGTGTGGGTGGAGCATTAAGACCCGTTAAATATTTAACTCGTCAAATGGCATTGTTATTGGAGGAATTTATTTCTTCTGGTGATATTGAAGAAGCTAGTCGTTGTGTTCGTGCATTAGAAGTGCCACATTTTCATCATGAGCTTGTTTACGAAGCAATCGTAATGGCTTTGGAATCTAACAGTGCTTCTAAAGAAGATGCTTTGTGTAAATTGCTTAAAGTATTTGATACTGCGGTATTGATTACCCAAGATCAAATGGAAAGGGGCTTCCTAAGAGTTTTTGATGATTTACCTGACATATCAATGGATGTTCCATTGGCTTATATTATTCTTGATCGGTTTGTCGATCGTTGCTATAAATCAGGCTTCTTATCTGAAGCCGTTACTTCTAAAATGCCTTCTAGAGGACGTAAACGTTTTGTTTCTGAAGGTGATCAACAATTCTTTAAAGCCCATAAGAATGTGTAGGTTAAGTTTACGCTTTTTTGTCTTCAATACATTATGCATTTTTTTTTAAACTTTGATTTAATACATCTCAACCATTAGCACTATGTGTCTATTTTTGATTAACAATTAATATTTGTTAAACTTTTTCTATTTGTTCTATAATGAATAAAGTATATTGTGGTTATGTTTTTTTTTAGTCGAAATGTTTACTTATTAGCCATATAGGGATGGTTTAAGCTGAGGTGAGGGAAGCAATTAATACAACTTGACATTTAGGCAAGTATACTGTGATCCATTTAAGGGCCTGCATATTATCTCAACACCAAACATTTCATAGAAAAATGTATTTAAAACTTGTTTGAGACAGGGAAATAAAATGTTTGTTTTGTTTGAATTACATCTTCAAGGTCATTTCAATATCGACTGATTTTTTATAAAGATAGCCTTATTTATCCATTTAAAACGTTGCTAAGCAGAAAATAATTTTTTTGAAGTTTAATTTCGGCCAGTTTGACTAATAAACTTTATTATCTTCAAGTAAAAAATAGGTATCTTGAAAACATAATTAAATGTATAAACGTGTAATAACTCTTCTATAAGCAAGTTTTTAACGTCTCCATAACTCTGATTGATACCATCTCAAATTCGACTCCATTGGCTTTGCATTTTCAATCCTCTATTTTAAAATAACCTTCGTGTAACTAAAAAACAAAATTCTGAAATAAATCCCGTTAAAGGCAGCTAGAGTACTTGAATAAATGTTCAAAATGGTTTACTTTCATTTTTAATAAGTCGATATGGTTGTAAAATGATTTAAAATAACTATTTTGAATAGAATTAAACCTTTTATTTTGCATCACGTTTTGAATAATACATCTTTTAAGTATCCATTTGGTTCCGTGTACAGGATCAAATGCTTGCAACAAATCGAGTCCAATATACAGCACCTGATGCCTCTAGGTTACTTTTTTGTGGTTATTTAAAAATTGGTGGTTTGTGCAAACAAACTAGAAATCCCTATTGCATTAAGATTAAACATCAACTTTTGCATTTGTGACACTAAATTCGATTCAATGCAAAAGTGTTCAACAATTGTGTTCATCGAATTTGCTCTTGCGTTTGAAGTCAAGAGACACAAATGAAGTCTTCTTCAAAATATATCATAATGGCCCATGTTTTAAAATAAAACGTTTGGTTGTACCTAAGATAGTTTTTGTTTTATTTCATTTTACAATCGACATTATTTTATAGTGTTTTAAAAAACAACGATACACAAGTGTTGCTGCTCAAATACGTTAAATTACATATGTTTGCATTAAGTTATGAGTAACCACATTAGTATTTTTTATGATTGATTTGTCAGATTTTTAAATGAAAAAGCGCACAGTTTGTCCTCCCACATGTTTTAGTTATGCGGAATTTGGTATCCTAATGCGTGAAACGGTCGAGAATAAAAAAAGAAACATTCCGAAATCATTAAGTGAAGTTTCAATTCAATCAACAGCATCTTGGATTTTGAAAAATGAACTTGAAGCCGAACATAAGATTGCTACCGCTCAAGATGCCATTGAAGAAAGAACTAAATATTGTAAAAGCAGAACTTGAAGCCTCTGAAGAAGAATTAGAAACGACAAAAACTTGACAACTACCAGAGGCAAGTACGAAACTCTTAAAGAACTAAGTGTTTGCATAATTCGATTTAAGGCAGAAATTAAGAAAGAAAAGCACAAATTTAACATTGAAGAAAAGTTTGGATCCTCACAGGAAGCTAATTCGTTATGAAAAAAACATTGTCAATAAAACTATACAAGAAGAATTAAAAATGATTGTCGGTGAAGAAAAAACATTAAATGTTGGAAATGCATGAGCACATTCAAAATTGGATTGAAAATAGCCATGATATGGTCAGCTCTACAAATATTCATCCAAATGAGGCGGATAAAATTAGTTCTACACCTGTCATTTGTGAAGGTTATTCCGATCCTAGAGAAAATAACGTCTCACAATTAGTGACTGCTCTCAACAAACTCTTTCCATCTCAATTAAAGGGAGCTGTTAGTCACAAAGTTAGTTCACAAAGATTTACTTTATTTTGACGGCCGAGCAGAGGATAGGCTTATATATGGAAGTGAATACTACAGGACCACAAACGTATGATAACAGCGAAAATATTGTTCGTCTTCAAAATTATATAAAAGGAGCAGTGAAGGAAGCAGTAACTCATTTACTTGCAATTCCAGAAAATGTAACATGATTTATGGAAATATTAGAGAAACGTTTTGGTAATCTTGAACATATTTCTATGCTTATTGACAAGGCCAAGTCGGTTTAGTCGCCTAATTGGAACAAGCGAGAAACAATTGTTGAATTCAGAGTTGCTGTTGACACTCTTGTCACAAATACAATTACCTTTAACATGAAAGAATATATAAATAATATTCCATTGCTAAATGATCTTGTAGTAGAAAAGTTACCTCTATGATAAGAAGAGAATGGTTTATTTGGGGAGGCCAAACGCTTGAAGAGCATTGTTCGTAGAGTAGTTGCTTTTGTTTTATGATGTCATCATTAAGTCTTCAGTCCTAGAACTGGTTGGACGCATACCCTCATTGTTTCCTAGTCTGAACCAACCTACACATTTCCCTGAAATTTGCAGTCTACATCTATCACTATTTGTCTGATCTCGGTCTACCTCTACCTATCTTTTCCTATCTCTGCTTGTAATATATCCCGTACTATTCCCCAGAAATGCCTTAGAACGTATCATATCCTTCTATTTCTCCTATTTTTTTTTTCGTTTTCCACAGATATCTTTATTCCTCTGCTATTTCAACAACCTATTTGTTATTAACTTTGTCTGTCCATGCTACCATTCACATACATCTGAAGCACAACATTCCAGAAGGCGTCTATCTCTTTCTGTCTGCTTTTCCTACTGCCCCTATTTCATAGATGTACTGTGCTGTGCTCCACACTATGCTTTGAACGGTTTTCTTCTTGTATCTATGTTCGTTGTCTTTGAACATAACTGCTGTTCTTTCTTGTTTGATGCTGTTCGGTCACCTTCTATTGTTTTACAGTTATATACCCTATTTCCCCGATATTCAGTTATGATGTATCTGTCTATAATTGTTAATAAATTCTTTTCTTATGTATTGACTTTATCTTCTTTGTCACCTCGACAGCATGACAATTTGGTGACTAGATAAATCAAAATTAAAGATACAAGGTTATTGATATAAAAGAAGTTGATAAAGTGATCTCTTAAAAATGTTTTAAAAGTACATATTTACAGTGGGAGAATCAGTACTTAACACTGGTAGTCTATCCAATATCAAGACATTTCAAATAGGAGACGATTGGAAAATATTTCTAAAAAGATTAGATCAGTATTTAAAAGCTAATAAAATGGAAGAAGACCGTATGGCTTTAATTTTAATCACTGCCGTCAGTGAAGAAGTTTACAAAGTTCTTAAAAATTTATGTCATCCACAAAAGCCCCATGAACAGTCATATGATTTGCTAGGTAGTTTACTGAACTATCAATTTCAACCAAAAGTTTCTTTCTTTCGAAAAAGAATTATATTTGATTCACGTAAACAAGAGCGTGTCGATAAATGAATGGTATGTTAAGATTCGAAGGGCAGAAACAGATTGTTGATTTCAAAAACTTATTAGAGGAAAGACTAAAGGACAAGTTTGTCGTCGATATGAGAATAGACTTAATACTTGATCGTATGTGTGAAGAAAAGCTCAATAAATCAATGAAGGAGCTTTTACAAATAGCTTTGGCGAAAGGAGCGGCACTGAGGGAATTGAAAGTAGTAATTCTTAATGTAAAAAATATAAAGGCAACTGTAATAGTACAGAAGAGGAAAAAGCATGCAAGTATAGAAACTAAGAAGAAAAGCGAGGAAGAAGATAAGAAAAGAATTAGTAGTGATGTAAGCGCAGTGTTGTGCTATCATTGTAATAAAAGAAGCCATGATTTTAAGAGAAGTAAATTAAAAAATTTTGATGTACAGACTGTAAAATGATTGATCATATTAAGGCTGCTCACAGATCAAAAGTGAGTAACCATAGTTTTGTTGAAAATGTTTATGAAGGAGAACAGGAGATTATCCACAATTAATCGATAGCCTACTAGACCCACTTAAAAAATTTTAATTTAATCTACAGATTTACAGAAAATAGTTTCTTATTATTTTCCTAAATAGCAGTCACAGATACGAAAAAACTGCAAAAGACCAAAAAGTTTTGAAACAAAACAGAAAAGTCATTTTGTTTTAAAATCTACCAGCAGCGCACCTCAAAAAGTTTAGGTGAATGACCCTCAAAAAACTACCACTCTGTAGATTCTCACAAACATTCGATATTCTAAATTTGATTTTAATATCTCAAAAACTGCAGCAGCCATAAAGAGAAAACCAAAAAATTTCAATACTTCAACCACCCTGTAGATCAAAAACAAAGCATTTTCGGACCTATGTTTATATCAATTTTTAGTCATAAAATTCGCTAAAGAATCACCCCTTTCATATGTACATGATATTTAGGAACACCCTGTGTGTATATATAAAAGATTCTGTTTATCCTTTGGGACTAAACCGGCTTTTCTAAATTTAAAAATATGGTTGAAAAAGTGTTATTAGTGTGTTCAGGTTGTGTAAATTATTTGGAAGCACTTCTGAGAAACATTTAAAAACTTGATCAATGTTTTTGAGAAACTAAAAAATTGTTTAATTCAAATTTAACTTTAAAAAAATGTGCATTTTTCACTCTTCTATATATTTCTTAGGTCAAAATTTCTGCTAAAGGACTTGAAACTGATTCGAAGACAATCGCGATTGTTAATTATCTAGACCAAAGAATGTAGATGAATTAAGATTATTTAAGGAATGATTATTTATCTTATCTTTACCTCGGATGAGCTCGACTACATGATAACTATCTCCTGGCATGCACCTAACCTGCAATTTCGCAAAATCTATATTCGCACGATTCTTATATAACCATCCTCTATGCAGTCTTTAATCAAATTCGGCACAACTAAGGACACTACTTCCACTTCGTTTATCTCTGATAACAACAATATCTGTCGCTCAACCTTCTGTGTTTTTGCACCCACAGCTACGGCAATATCAATATTTGTTACCGGCAGCAGAGGAAAATCTTGTAAAGACATAAAAACTTCATAAAATTCATCCGATATGGCAGAAATATCACTGCCACTATCTATTAATACAATACAATCCATTCTAGCTACTTTAACGTTTATATACAGCACCGCAACCTCCTCGCCTCAGTACTCTCATCATTACAAAAACGGATTATTGAATGTACATTTCTCCTATTATTCGTAGCAGATTCTTGCTCATAAACACACCATCCTTAAGCAAATTATGACCTCGTGTGCCTCTATTTTTCCTATAATTTTTATTCCTTTCATTATACCAGCTAAATATTCCCCTACATTCAATATTATGTGTCGTCAATTTTAAATAAATACCTATCGACTTCATCTATTTTCGTTAAACTCTGAGTAACTATCTTTTTGTATTTCATCAGGAAAATGTTTAGAAAGCGTTCCAATCAATCTTCTTTCTGGAATCTATTCTGTAAGAAAACTTACCTCTACTACAAATTTTAAAAAATATTCTACCCTACTTCCATCCTCGAAATTACCATAATTAATTTTATGGTATAAATCTTTGTTTTTCTATACCCCCAATACACATCTTTAAAACCGTCAGGGAAATCTGCATAGGATCTAAACAAACTTTGTTTCAAAGTGGCGCATTCCACGGCACTGCCTCTTAAACAATTAATTACCAAACTAACCTTATAATTATCGGGAACTCGTGTATCTTTAAAACATTTTTGAATCTTATTTAAAAATTCAACAGGATGTATGACCGCATTAGGACTGAAACCTAGCGCCCCCTCCCCTCCTTAAAATGCACTAAATACGACTTATTTTCTACCACACGTTTATTTTCAACCTCACTTTCTCTTTTTATTATTTGTTAATCGATCAAAGCTCCCACTTTGTTTTGCAGGGAAGCAATTCCTTCCGGTAGGCACAGTAATACCAACTGTAAACCATTAGATACTGTAGTCGGCTCGACAAGCCTTCGCCTTTACTTTTCTTGTTTTTATCTATCATTGTTCCACTAATTGCTTATCTACAATTCTCAATACAGAATAAAGCACGCTATAGAGTATGCACACCGAATATAACAGAATATGTGTCACTTTTTCTTTTAAGTCTACTAAGAAAATTATCAAAAATTGATAATAGTTCAAAATTTATATTACTGTCGTATTACTAATTATTACACGGGCCAACAAATTTTTGACGTTTTGAAAGTTGATTTCGATCTGACATCTGACTTTGTATAACTTTAATCTGCTGAATTCAAATCCAAGAGTCATTTTACTCTATCACGTAAGGTTTTTATCAATGTTAAAAATGAATTACTTAAAAGTTTGTTCAAAATAAACGCTACTTTTATTGATACAGAGACAAAAACAAATTACAAATAGTAAACTAAATTGAAAAAAAGCCTGAAACAATCTTTAATTTCTTTTCTTTCCAGAAGATCTTTCCCTCTTGGATGAAAAACTTCGTTTAGTGGATTTTCTTCTGTATTGCAGGACCCGATTGTCCCTTTTTATTGACCAGCAGTAATCAGCCATCACTGAAACATTCCACCGACCTTGATACCTGCGTTCAATTTTTCATGTCTTGGTGGAACCTCTCACCTTGCTCCTCACTCTCATCACCAAGATTTTCAGGGAAGTAATCAAGATGCGAGTGTAAAAAGTGAACTTGTATGCTCATATTATATCACAATTCCATAAATTTCTGAAGCATGTTTTTGAAAATTTCCTTGTAGTTAGGATCCTTGTTTTCCAAAAAAACCTTCAATAACATTAGTAAATGAAATCCATGCATCTTTCTCAGTTTCAGTCATGGTAATACCAAATTTTTGATCTTTCGTTAATCTCCTTATTTGAGGACGGACAAAAATTCCTTCCTTTAATTTTACATCTGAGATAGCAGGAAATTTTCTACAAAGGTATTTGAAACAGTTTCCATCTTTATTTAAAGCTTTATTAATCCTAGTTTAATATGCACTAGAGGTAACAAGATTTTTTGTGGATCAGCAAGACTTTCGTGCAGAACATTTTTTGATCCGGTAGTTAAAAATAATCTTTTCTTATCCAGTCCTTTTTCTTCCAATGTTGATGTCTACTTAAACTGTCCTAGTCACATAAAAACATGGCTACTTTGTATATCCTGACTGCTGTCCTAGTAGAAGTCCCACAATTTTCAAACCACGCAAATTTTCCAACTATGATCATTGTATTTGATTTTTCAAGCATTACTTTAAGATTTTCGTATTCCGTCATTTGCACACAATGGGCAACCTGGTACCGGTGAAAAAACATTCCCATTGTGCAGGAACAATTTTAAGGCTTCTTTTGGAAAAATCAATAAAAAACCTCCAATTATCGGGATTGTATGTGCCCCCAAGTTTGTTTATCCGACTGAAAATATCGGTGCAATAAACTAGACAACCACTTTTTTCAAAATAGCCTGAATACTCGGACTTGCGTTTCCTAAAATACGAGATTTTAACGTCTTCTGCCGGTAAATTTTTACTTTGAAATCTGAATGCTAAAATTTCGGAATGATCCCTTAGAAGACCTAAGTCTCTAACTAAGTCGTTAAGTTCGGTCTTGGAAAATAACTGCGGTTGCTTAGAAACGCTCAATATTTCATTCACATTGGTAAAGTTGTTTTCATCAACTTCCGGTTCAGAACTGCTTGTAACATCTAAATTTGTTGGTTTCTCAGGTATTGGCACGTCTGGACCATGTGGCACTGTCCTAATTGCAGACTTGAGGTTCAGAGAAATATTTTTAAAATTTTTTGTTATATCCACGTACATTGCACATACAGAAATAAGTCATCGTGATGATATGTTGGCTCTCGCCAAATCACTGGTAATCCAGAGGGTAGGGATTTTTTTATTCCATTACTCCAATACCTTAAACCCTCTTCACATATCTTACATACAACGTGTGGTGCCCAATGTTTGTCTTGATCACCAATCTTTACGTTAAAATAGACGTTGTGTTGGTGTTTCAACAGTAATGTAAAATTACATCTAAATTTCTTGACCACAAAACAACCACACACATATCGAAAAGTATCTGGATTATTTTGAGAAAGTCCTGGCATTCTGAACACGAATTTAACTGCTAAAAGCTCATAAACTCATTCAACGACTGCCTAAACCGAACGCAAACAGACTATTCAATGCGCTTGTTACACAGACGTCTATTTATATCTCATTCACCAACGTTCTGACTGCAAATCAGGGAATCCCAGCAATTAACTTTTACTTTCGGGAATTCCCCTATACTATTCTATTGATTTGTACACAATTTAATCTCGGTGGCATAGCAATTTTTAAAATGTCATTTAATTTTTGTTCGCAAATATTTAAAAAACCATAAATATGACACCTAGTAAATTTATTAAAATATTGTGCATGATAGAAACAAAAAAATGTTGATTCTTTATTAGATTAGCCACCAAAACTTCAAAAAATGAACAAATCCAAATCACAAATTTTCTGTTGGCCTGTGTTGCCGTTTTAATAAAGAAGGATTGTTTTTCACATCCTACCTTGCGATAATTAAATATCATTCAGTTCCATTTGATTAAATAATGCATGTCCACATACCAGCACTGAGTTTCTCCTTAATATTTGTTTGGCTTATGTGCAAAATCCAACCTATTTACAAAGCCCGCCAGCTGCTGATCATCATCACACCAGGTGCAAGGTTGCTGTACGCTTCATCTCTTTCTCTTTCGATACTTTAATACTCCGCCATGGTCAGTCAAGAATTAACGAATATGTTCGATTCACTTTACAATAGACACATCAACACAAGTAATTTGTATACAGCCTTGCCTGTTACTTTACAATTTCAACATCAAATTCTATGTTCCCGATTCGCAACGAAGGATGTTCCTCTTTTGTTTCTATTAATTACTAATTACCAAATTTATTAGGTTATACATGAAGATATCAGGGTTAAACACTTTATTTTACTAAAACAAACGTGCATTCTCATATAACGAGTATGAAACTATATGTAAATACGAACCCACTATGAAAATTATACCTGTAATCTATTATCGATATATAAAATTAAGAGCAACCATAAAGGACAATGCTCTTAACACATACGTTCAGTAACAACTGACTCCGTTCGCGTCACTCAAACCTTTAAAACACCTGTCAGTATAATAATGTGCCCATCTTGAACTGCTGGATTCCATAAAAAGTATTACAAAGAAAGAAAAAGGAAACTTCTATTTTACAACCAAAAGCTATCACAGAATGCTTTGGGTGGAGTAGATTTTCACGATGATAATGTTCCAATTACCAATGCCGAATAATGGATAAGAATCGATGTCCTTATTTCTAAAAATCCAGAACAAAGTCATTGTTAATGCATAGAAATTATTTAATTTTGTAAATGAATGCAGAATGTCACACGTAGATTTTTAATTTCTTATTGCTGTATAACTTCTAAAGTTCGATTAGATAGCAAAACACTTTCCAAAGAAACCTATATAACGCGTGCGCATTGATTAGGCATACATTCGTCGATAGAAACACGTTTATTAATTTCACCTAGTTCAGGAGCTTTAATACAAAAATATCCAAAAATTGTATAGAAGCTTGAATAATTTACAGTTAATAAAGGGGCTATTTCCATAGAATGTTAAATCAGGTCAAGCAAATAAACTAAAAAGCACCTAGTATATTTTTATGTAAACAGCAGCGGCAATATGGATTTTACACTAGTCATATTCGCTTAGCAAAAACACGGATAAAGTCAGGGACATTATAGTCCACAGTAATATTTATCAATTCATATGAGGGTTCACGAAACCGCAACATCCATAAAACCATAAAATTAATAATCGTTCACACGAACTGAAGACATTGAACTTGACCCTAAGAAACCTTAGACATATAATGTATGAGAACAGAATTCGAAATTTCTCAAAAGGTGGAAGATTAACAGGACTAAGTTGAAACTTAATTAGTACACAGAAGTGATCAGAAAGAGAACAAAATTATGCGTTAGGGACCACCAACACATACTTAGGCCCTACATTTGATTTTCCAATGCTCCACCGATTGGGTAGGAAGCGAGTTTTTTACCAGGAAATTTTGCTGAACCCTTGCTATTCTAAGCAAGGTAGGAATCTCTAACATGCCTGACAACAACACTCATTCACGGGACATATTTTATTTAAAATAAACGGGGCGTATTTTCGTGAAAAATATTCGCTTAACATTTTTCAAGTGGTCCGTGTCGGTATTCGAACATAGGACCTTGAATTTAGTAGTTGCACACAAACCAACTAGGCGACGGAGCCGTCTGTGTATGTAGACTGTTGGCTCTTCGAAAAGGTAGCCGATTAACTGACAGCAAACATCTGCAGGCAAGGGTCCTCCAAGAGAGTACACACGAGATATATCATTGACGTCCCTTGACATTCTGCATCGTTAGTTGTAAGAATAATTTGGAGCAGTAAAACTGTACGTACTCTATGAGCTTTTTGTTAAATTAATATTCCGTTACATAAGTACTTTGTTGGACTATGAAATAACGAGAGAAATAGTTTTGTTTAAATTTAAACAATATTATTAGCTTAGGAAGTTTAAATATTTTAAAAGAGTAAGAAATATGTACAAATAAACTCAAGTGTGAAATTATTGTAAAAGGGTGTGAACTCGACATTTTAAATGTACAATGGTTACATGAAAAGTTGGTATTGCCCTGTTTCTTCTCTATACTGTTGTTAAGGGCATATCAAAATAAATGGGATTTAAAAAGTCATATAGATCAATCGGGGAACAAATAGAACAATGGAATAGTAGTATTATTTATGGATTGTTTTGTTTTTAGAATTGTTAATAATACTGGGCCAGTAGGATGTAAAATAGGTTTATTGTTTTTAGGGTTGACTTACGTGCAATGGTATATTTTGAAATTTACTGTTAACAGAGTCTAAATTTAGATGGAATTTTATTTGCAGTTATTTATAAGATAGGTAAAAGTGGACATTATTAAAGGATATCCAGCCACTCCAATGAACAGGTTGTATCTCGAGAAAGGCCTTTATTTTGAAAAATTGTTTTAGTTTGATGAAACGTTAAAGGAATGTTTATAAGGTGCGATTACGAAAAGTGGAAGGTGAGGCGACAAGATTTAGGAAAACCGACAGCAAGGAGGCCTATCCTGAATAACTGTGTTCCGGATAGCGAAAATAATGAAGAAATTGCTAGGATATGAAGATTTGGTGCCCTTATTTTGGACAATTGGTAAAACCTTTCAATGTATGTGAATACTTTGAACAAGTTTATGTCACATTTACATTTTCTATTTTTATTATTTTTATCATTTTTCCAAGCCCACACCACTGCAGCGCTAGCCCGTACACCTATAAAACTGTTACAGGGTTCCTGCCCCTTCTGGGCAATTCGAAATCATTAACATAACGTCATTTTTATCTATAACACCTATGGAAGATCAACAAGTTAAGCCCATGAGGGGGGGGGCACACATAAATAAACAAACAACCGATGTATGCCAAATGTGTAATGTATATTTGCATGTTCGGACCAAAGGCCTTTAAATATGTTTTGCATTCACTGCATTCTTTTGTTTCTAGAATTATTATAAGATATATAGTGATATTTGAATTTTTGTTTAAGATCAACCATTGGCATAAACATTTTCTAAAAAAATAACCAAAATTCACGTATTCCAAATGTTTCATTCATGATAGCACCTCTAACACAACACCAATATACTGTTTGGACAAACACGCATATTGCAGTAACTAATGGCCGTTAGGGAAAAATAATTGTGGCTAAAAAAATTAAAAATAAACAACAACCAATATGATTACAAATAAAAACTACACTTGTTTAAATATTTATTTAGGCTATAACATTACTGCTGATAATTACTAACAAACTCATTTCTACCGACAACAATTACATAAAATACGTAACTAAATGATTGTCCGCATATTATTGGTTTGATTTAAATAGTTTTTGCTATATATATGACTAGTTTAAACCGATCACATAAGTAAGATTTACAGTTCTCACGTAGTAGTTTTACCCATATTTTAATTGCAAACTTATTTATCTAGCCTTAACTTGCTAAATACTAAATATTTAATTATCATCACAATAAAGCTCTAACACAATTTATATGTAATGCGCTTTAACCGACTAACATCCATAAGTACAATTTATCAAAAATAAATATGCAGATGCATATATCACCAATACTTTTTATTCAACAGATTAAGTTGCAATATTTTTCCATCAATATTCGGATTAAGAACGCCTTAGCAACAAATAGTGCATGTACTTGTATGTTGAGGACAAAAACCTATTTAGTGCCCATTTCTGTGCAAAACCAATATCGCTATTAAGTGTATTACTGAAGAGTATTCTCAAAACATAATAAATTTTATCCGTTAATAGGGCATTAACAATGAATTAAAAAAAAAGCTTTCATGTTTTGCGGCTCACCCACTGTCACAAAAATCGTACCAAAAATATGATTATAATATTCAAATTTAGTTTATTATTTTATTAACAAATTAGCAATTAGCTGCTACAGGGAATCTAAACATAAATTTGGGTAAAAGTAGGTCTTCATTTACATGAGAATTAAATTTAATTGTATGCTGATAAATTCTAGAAAATGTTCAAGTAGTAACGGATATCTCTGTTTTAGCAGCTCATCAGATCGGTGAATTAATTTTTTTATAAACCAGGAACAAAATTAAATTCTATTTTAAAACTTTATGATAAAGTTCCAGAATTGCGGTATTAATTTTTTTAACACAAATTTTAGTCTCCAACAGAATTTCAATGATGTTAAACAACTTTTTTGTGTTCTCGTCATTTTTCCGTTAGTTTATAATTCATATAAAATTATTTAAATCCTAAAAAATATCTATATATGAAAACACACATCAATTAGACAGAATGAAGAATTCGTTTACAGTAATGATCAGTCGTACTACTTGTTCAGTTGCAATACACTAAAGACTTGCCACAAAAGTGATAAAATTTTATGTTGATAGAAGTTCTATTTGATTTGCAATCTCACAAATTTCTCTTAACAATCCTACAAATAACATCACCGCCAACTGTGAGTGAAACTAAACCTACATTACATTAGAGCATGTAACGTCTTCGCGTTACTTTAGACAAAAACCGGATACGAGAGGAAAAAATTCATCTTAAACAGGCAGCATAAATGTGGATGTACACTGTATATTATAGTTTCACGAATAGTAGTATTCATTAAGCATGGCATTTCAATAATTTTTAGTTCTACAAAGGAAATACAGGCAACAAACAAATCACAAAATCATAATTTTGTATACAATACATAGTTGAATGTAACTTGGGTCAATACTTACTTCAAAACCACAAAAAGAAAAACATTTCAATATTATGGATTGTAAATTCGAATACAAAGATTCAGGTATGAGTAATTACCATAGTTAGTTTGTCTAAACAGATTAATTACAATAGTAAATTTTCATAGTTTGGTCATGTTACTTTAAGAAAGGTTTTAGAATAATTAAAGGAATAAATGACAGTGAGATTATCAATATGCACATTTCATACAATAGGTATCCCAAAAATAGGCGAGCGTTTTACAATTTTTAGTAGAATTGAGCAAAATAAACATTACAGGGAAACAAGTGTGGTTCTAATACAAAGTAGCGCCCAGACAAAATAACAGTAATATCGTTATAATGTAGTTTAATCACTTAAATACAGACATCATAAAATAAAATGTTAAAGGTTACAAGTACCCATTTGCAGGATTACGAAGTTTTTACAATGTCATTAATCACGCTCAAACCATATGAAATCATGCATTTTCGAGCGATTCAATACAAACTTAATATTAAGACTAATACAATGACATACACCTCGAAGGCATAGAAAGGGGGGGAATGATGGAAACTAGACAGTGGACGAAAACAATTAATTACTCGCGAGATAGCAATGAGAAAACATGTGAAAGGTTATCATTGGGTAAAGGGAAGTCAAAGAACCTCGTTGGCTATGAGATTAGCAACACAGCATTCAACGTGGCGATATCCATCGACAAGCACCCGATATCTAATTTGGACAATTTGGCTAGAAACCAACTTGATTTAAACTGACATTCACTTGTAAGTTTATTTGCTATTTATAAATTGTTCTTTTCGTTTTGTTGGTAGCATGTATTTATGAAAGCTGTTAAGCTAGACGATGATGAGATTATAAAACGTTCACATGTATTGTAGGTTACAGTGTTTACTTAATTAGATTTATGAAGTCTAGACATTGGAATTTAATTCGACAAAATTGAGAATGTGGTTAAATAGTTATAGATGAATAGTAAATGATATGACCAATCGAAAGTGACCATTTATGTAATTTAAAATATTTTATGTGTACCTGTTGACAGAAATAATGATATGATGCTGCAATAAAATGAATTTAGGTGACTCATTGTAAAAGGAACTCCAATCCATCAGGAGGCCGTCCTAATTAAAATCCCCAGGAATACTCTTCTTCCCGAGGATATCACTAGACCAGACAAGTTAGCATCCATTAATTTAGTACATAAAAAACCTTTCATGGTGTTATTGGTAACGTAGCTTGTAATTGTACCTATTTATTTTGACTTTTAGCGATTTTTTCCATTTCTTTATTTGTTTCTATAGAGGCCCAGTCCTGCACCACTGTAGTTATCATGTGCACCTTCAATTCGTTATGGGATTCCTGCCCCTTATGGATAATTCAAAATTTAACAGCTTAATGATTCTTTCACCCACAACAAGCCATCTTTTAGTCCGCACTTGTTGTAACGGAGTTTTTGTCTAGATTAAAGATCGGCATTTGCATCCAATGAGGTGCAACTATTTTATTTAACAGCATATCATCGTACTTGGTTAAAGTTTATGACGTCGAAACTGCTCAGTCTACTCCAATTCCAAATGCTAGGTGCCCAGGAAAATATAGCAACTAGTTGGTGTATAGGATATGATTTTTCGGGTCAGATAACCACGTCCTACTGTCACGTATAGTTAAAAATATCAAGACCTTGTGGCTGAAATTATCGAAGAAAAGGAAAAAAACCTAAGAAAGAAAAAAGAATTTAAAAAACAGATTAAAAAACAAAAAATTTTGAAAAAGAGAATACTGCTAGAAAGAAAAACAAAAAAAAATTATCCTGACGAATCAAGTTCGGATGAAGAGGAGTGGCTACAATCCGGAGATAGTTTAGAAGACATAGATTCTGAAAAATACAAAACTGAAGATAAAACTATAGAAAATTTTTGAAAATACAAAACCAAAAGGGTTTAAAGAAGGGGACTACATACTAGTAAATTTTCAAGGAAAAAAAGGCTTCACAAGTACATATGCATAATTCAAATGAAACAGAAGTAATGGCAATGATTTTCTGCGATGACAAAAAAATTACATTCAAGGGAAATTATTGTGACATCAGTGTCATTACGATTAAACAGTTAATTTAAAAACTTGAAAATCCAAAATTATCATTACAGAAGACAGAACATGTGTAATGGAGTTCTGATTAATACACAACATAATAATGCAAAGTGTGCATAAGGGCTTACTACAATAAAGTACAAGCTCTACAATTTTATGCACTTCAAGTAATCAAACAGGTGGTAATAATGACCATGATAATAAAATAACATAAGATTGCATTAAAATTTTAAAGGCAATTTCAATATCAATTTCAGTAGCGCAAACAGAACAAGAAAAGGTTAAAAGTAAGACAAATGGCATAAGGAAGCTTAGTCTAGTATTTTATCAACAAGCGATTGGTGTTACATTCAAAAGGTCATGACCTTTCTAGAATAAAGATTTACATTATTGATTGATGTGAATTAAACAGTAATTTATTAACAAACTTGTTATGCAGATAATTATATTTTTATACCAAGAGTACAACCAATATGCTTCAAATTGTTAATAAGCTGAACCCAAATCACAATCAATTGGTCGTACACTTTGCTATCATTAACACCAATAGTTAATTATTTTTGTTCTGTAATTCAATTCAAAAATTAGGAATGCCTATAAATTATATATTATGGAATGTTGTATCGATATGCAAATAGTCTATTTTGCTACACAACGTTACATAAACATATATACAAATTCTAAAATAAGTTATAAATTAATCAACCACTTCCAAATTTATACCTTAAGTATTGGCACATAAATGCAACTGCATACTTTTTTTTACATAACAAGCTTAAAAATATTCTACAGTAAAACAATATAAAAGTAGAAGTATTTGTAGACAGTCAAATGTTCAATATTTTGTGGACCGATCTATAGGTAAAAGATGAAGGTCAAAATCTTGTAAAAAACTAATGTAGTATAAAATTGTGTATTTCATAGATTAATGTGTTATATAAGTGTAATGTAGCATAAATATTTGAGCTTTGGTATAATAAATATAAGTATAGAAACTGTAATTCCCATACGACCTGTAAATGTCTATGTATATTTTAAATTTCAGTCGAAAATTACTTAATATAATCTTACCTCTATTTGAAGTATTGCTAATGATGTTTACATCATTACCACAAAAATTATTTTGAAAAGCTTCATCTAAAATCTACAAGTCGTTTGGGAGCACATGCAAGTGAGATAGGCAAGGAACTTTACTTCAGTAAAGAATTCAATAAATATACTAGCATTGCATACAACGATTATAATAATAGTGTTTTAGAAGTCATAAGAGCTACAGTATAAAGTAAGAAACCCGTTTATAAAATACATATATATGAATAACAAATTACAAAGTACCAACGGTCTTAAATATAACAGCCAAGAGTAAGATATATTCAAGAAGTCTCACAATGACAATTTATCAGTTTTCACAAAATGTTTATTATGATAAATTTTAAGTGACCACAGAATTAAATAAATTTCCGTTACCAGTGAAAGTGGTTCGGTAGTGGATGCTGTGGGATTCAGATGATTACTGACAACCCCATCTTGCTTGTGCCTTGTGTAAACAGGCTGCAAGTCACTGAATTTTTCCACCTGCTATATATTTTAAACTGCTACTTTATATTTGATCGCATACAACTATTTTTCTATTAAGAGGACTTGTATATTGGTGCACGCTTGATTAAAAGCGCCTTGCAACCAAGAAATGTACTACAATTGTAATTACATAAATTTATATATACTCATTTAGTTTGGTTGGATACTTATAAATTAATATGTTAACTCTTTACATGCATATCTGATTAAGAACTAACCAACCACATGGCTGGAAAATCCAGCTACCTCTCTGACCAAGGAAAAACAACAACGTATAAAAAGATAGCAACCTACAAGAGACCCTGAACTGAAGACCAGACTACACAGCAAGCAACAAGTCCTATAAATATTACTATGAAAATTCTCCGAAGAATTCTGGACAGCACACGTGAAAGCCATTTTGGACAAAAGAAAATCTATACCAACTGAACAGGACTCTTAAGAACAAAGACGAACAACACTCGGCCCCACAACCAGGACAAACAACACGGCTGTATGCTACCGACGAAAATGCCAACAAATTCTGCGGGACCTTACAGGAAACATACATGACAAATCTCACAACAGGTGCAAACCAAGCAAGCATCATCCGGATCACCGTCATTTGACTCAGGAAGATTCTGATGAGAACATACCTTTTAACTATACAAAGGAAGTGAAAAAAGCGGTAGTAGCACAGAGTCGCAGAAAACCCCAGGATCATAACGCATCACCAACAAAGTCCTACCCAACATTACAAGACCCAATGCAAATTTACAACAGCATTCTACATCTGAAATACTTCTATCTGGCATGAAAACAGGCAATAGTGGCAATGATTCCTAAAGTCATGAAAAACTAGAACCGATCATAAGAACCTCGATCCAATATCCCTACTGAACTCAATAGCGAAGATCTTCCAATGACTAAAGCGGTACCTGATGATCAGAAAGAAAGTTTGAATTCAGAGAACACCATTATACGATGCACCAAAATCATCAAACTAGTCGCTCACATAGCCAACAACTACAACAGATGTAAATCCACCATAGCGTTTTCCCTAAAGGTCTCCGACAAAGTCTGATATGCCGAACTTCTCTACAAACTACGAACAATACACTAAGTTGCAATCAGCTACCTCAAGCTGCTAGCCAGCTACTTCAAGGTTGAGGACAAACTTTCGGACTCACCCTCCATCCACACCGGCATACCACAAAGCAGTAGTTTATTGCCAGCCCTTTTCAACGCATATATCTACCACTTCCCATGAGAGAAAAATGTTTGACCTCTATAAGGCATACCCTCATCTAGTTGTTGCATTCAAACAATATCGACAGATCAAGCTACATATCGCATGCATCGCATTTCCTTTGGAATAAAAAACGTTCCTTCTGAATTTAACAAGGATCATTGATCAAATTCTAGTGGACTTATTTAAGACTCACTCCTATCTTGATGATATCGGAGTTCATGGATCCACGATAGAAGAATGCCAACTCAACCTTGTGGTGTGTATTCGATAGCTCAAAGTATGATTTATATTTGAAAAGAAGCAGATGCACCTTTTTCAAAACACCAACAGAATACTTAAGACAGAATCAAATTTCTAAGTCTCCTGCTAAGATAAGAGCAATTACTAAATGTCAGGTTTGAGTGATTCTGATGGGGTACGTCAATTTTTTTATAAGGTTACGTATTATTCGTGTTTTATTAAAAATCTGTCTAGTATACTTATTCCTTAAGAAAACTATTATGAGTAAATACAATATTTTACTGGTCATGTGCATGTGAAGCGGCATTCATCAAATTAACATAAGAAATTGCTGGTGATCAGGTATTAGTTTTTTACAACCCCGATATTCCATCGGTGTTAGCATGTGATGTCAGTTCCACTGGTGTCGCTGGTATTTTCTCATGTAATTCGTGCAGTTGAAAAACCTATCGCTTTTGCATCAAGGTATTTATCTTCGAGTGAAACTCACAGTCAATTGGACCACAAAGCACTTGCAATTGTATTCGTCATGAATCATATCTTCATCTACCTGTATGGATAAAGATTCAAATTAATTACAGATATCATCCTACTAACAAGGATTTTTCATCAAAATTCAAAACTTCGGACTATGACACAGGGAAGATTATTGCGGTATGCTGCATATCCCGTGGGATTCAATTATGAAGTTGAATACAGAAAGGGAATCAAACATACAAATCTTGACTGTTTATCTAAAGCGGTCGCTACCCACATGAGCCATCATTTGATAAGATTTTATATAAAGAAGTTAATCGACTTTTTTAATTTGCTATATATGAAACTTCAACCCTACAATTAACCACCGGTTCTATCAGAAATGCCACACATGAAGATGGGGTTTTATCAAACATAAAGATTAAGCCATTATCAAATACATCAACAACTGACGATGAATGCACGTTGAAAGATAGAATTTTGTTCAGGGGTCAAAGGGTCATCGTACCATTCAAATTGCAACCATTAGTTCTTGCTGAGCTTCACAGTATGCACATACGGATAGTAAAAACAAAACAATTAGCCAGAAAATAGTACTATTGGGTTAATTTTGATAAAAATATTAAACACATGGTCAGGTCTTGCCAGACATTTGCGTCAGTTCGTTCTTAACCAATGAAAAATCCCATACATTGCTGAGAAGTGCCTGCAAAAAATTGGGACAGGATTCATTTAAACTATGCTAGTCCATTTAAAGGTTTCTATTTTCTTCTACTCGTGGATGCTACGTATATGGTTGGAAGTTGGAGTCACTCATGATGCGCCAACATCGGCAAAAACCATCAAATTACTGCAAGACATTTTTGTTTTCATAAATTTCCAGCAGTGGTTGTATCCCATAAGGCAACAATCTTTTTAAGAGACTTATTTGCAAGGAAAAAGGGATTTTTCAAAATTTTGTGGCACCATGAAACTACTACAAGCGGTTTAGCAGAACATAATGTGTAAACATTCAAATATAGACTAGAGGCCATGACAAATAAACCCGAAAGTATGGCTAAGAAGGTATAAGAAATTCTCTCCACGTATAGGGGCATATTTCTTGAAAATAGGAAATTGCCTGTAGAAATGTACCTGAACAGAGTTTTTCTATCAAATCGGATGCAACGCAACCACACAAATATAAAAGTGTTCAAAACATTCTTGTAACGCGCATGAATTACACGTGATAGAAAATGTGAGCTAGATTTTATGAAAGAAATAAAATATCTTGGAAGGGTGACACCATAAAAAATATGAATATTTACATTACCAGGTTAGGTTGAACGATGACACATTTAAACGATACATAGACCAACTTCGTTCATCAGTACGTAAAAACAAAACGTTGACAAATGAGAATGAGCAGAGTATTGAGGACGAGCAAAAGAGCAAGAAATCTCAAATCTTTCTGCCTATTAACCTCACGAGCATTGTATGCAAGATACCTCTGAGCAAGCTGCGGTACCCCTTAAGACGGAAGTACGACAAGACAAGAATACGCCAACCTCCATGCTATCTTCAGGATTGTCACTTCTTCGCACCGAATAAGGGAAAAAGAATAGTGGGGGAAACTGTTATGTCCATGGCTCATTACAATAGAATTACATCTAGTTAAACAAGTGAGCAATGAATTGAAGATCAAATTTGTCATTAAAAATGGGAGTTAGTTGATATTTGAATTTACTTAATGTAATAAATGATGTTAGTAGTCTTTTTCTTTCTGGCAGTTATGTCAAACAGAGACACAACAGTCATGTGGTCCTCATCTTCAAGAATATCACCATATTTATCAATCCTCTTAGAGTACTGAAAAACAAAAAATTCAAATTACATGTCCCATGGATTACACATTAACTATTCTGGGAAACAGCTACTCATGGCTAAAGTGGGTGCTCTAGTACATTCGACATTAGTGACATACAGCACAGGATACCTCAACTTTGTGCAACCCTCGGTTTCAATTTTGTATTAATTCTAAGATACATAATGCAGCTACCCCTTAAAAACTGTTCATACTGCTACGGTCCTGCATCTTGCAACGAAATGTACTTCTCCTGGAAAAGACGTTTTCATATTTTGTAAAAATTGTTATAGCTCTTCCTTCTGTTGCTAAAAGCTCAACTAAAAAATTCTCCTGTAATTTGTTTTTACTAAACGTCAGAGGACTTAAAGCAAAGTTAAATAGTGTTTTTTTTTCTATTCTAGTTTACTCAACGCCAATATTATTATCTTAACCAAAATATGGCTCCATCAGGGTGTTTATTATTCCGAATTATTTAATGACTGCTTTACCTATTACAGAAAATACTTCGACTTTCATAACTGTAACCATACTAGAGGATGCAATAACAAACCCGTTTCCTCAATTTTTGACTTCAAATTTGAAGCTGTTGGACATACATCATAACTGCAAAAGTCGCCTTACTTATCTGTCGATGCTAGAATGCGACGATTCTCCAAATACCTCACAATATTATTCGGATTGATGATTTCAATATACCCAACTTTCTTAATTACACTACAACTGCTGTTTAAAAAATGCCAAGTTGTTACGGGATTTTCAATCCTTGCATAACTTTGTTCAAATCAATGCCACATTGAATTGTAAAGAAACCTTGCTTGATCTTGTATTTGTACGATACCGGTTTAATCATATATTTACAAATATATCAAGTCTATACTACCGATTGTTTCAGAAGACCCATATCATCTTGCTCTGGACATATCTTTATCCATTAGTCTTTCCATTTTTTGTGGTTTGCTTAGAAAACCATCTTCTGCCAAATTTAACTTCAAAAAGGCTAACTTTTTGGGCATGATCCCATTGAGGCCATTAAAACATTTGGTCATAAGCGTTTTAACATTTTTACTATCTCTACCCCCAAATCTATCGATAGGAAATAGTACTATCCAGTATGGTACACAAAAAGAAATCGTTACTAGTCTCAAAAAGAAAGATTTCCACATGCTCGCTTGTAAGCACGAATGTTACCAATTCTACGACTTCTACAATAATAAATTCATGGAATTCTATGCTAACTTAAAACTTGCTATTAAAAAAGAGGATACAAAATGTTATTAGAACTCAGGCTGCTTTAAATAGCGACCCCTAAACAATTCTGGAACTTCATTAAACACAAATCGAAGCCCCATGTCACAAATGTGTACACACTAAACGGCTGTGAATTCTCATATCCAAAAAGTATAGCTTGCTTTTGCTTCCTTCTTTACCACGAGTAGTACTCCCACACTGTGTTCACTTCCACATATTCTCATCTCCCATAATATTAGTCATACCATTGTCACTTCAAAAATTACAGAATTTGCATTTATAAAAGCCTGAAAGAAATTACCAAATTCTCTAAGCTACAGTCCTGATAATATACCTGCTGTTGTATTAAAAGATTTGTCTTGTGTTATTAGTGCTCGCTTGGCTCATGTATTCAACTTGTGCCTAGCACAATCTACTTTTACTGAAATCTGGAAAATATCTCATGTACACCCAGTACTTACTTTAAAATAAACACATCCCATATTTAAAGCTATCGTCCAGTTTCAATCACCTCAAATGTTGGCAAAAATTTTAAGCACTTATTTTCGACTCGCTCTTTCACACCTCTCAAACCTTTTAGCTGAATTTTTTAATGGCTTTATAAAACAACGCTCAACAGTTACAAATCCGTTTATGACACAGTTTATCTCTGAATGCGTAAACAGTCACTTTTTACTGTACTAAAATAATATGTTATCCAACAAATACACTATCCTGGAAGATTGCAAAATCCGAAGTTTATCTATAAAAGCTGGTAATATTCTACGCATGCCTCCAATTACTATTAGTGTATATATATGCTAAACTTATTCGAAATTGGAATTGCTTCTCCCAAATCTCATAACTTGGCAGGGTGCACTGGTAGTTTTAATGGCTATTTGCTTGCTGATATTAATATTTTTAATTATTTCAGTGTTTACAAAATCTTTAAAATCGATTCTTTGCATATTTGCCACTACAATTTGACACTATCTCAAGACGTCAAAGATATAAAGGTTGTACAAGATATTACAAAATTAATTTTAAAGTTGTAATGCTACTGCGTTATTTGAGCAAATATTATGTTGGAAAAAAGAATTTATTAATTTAAGGTAATTAAACGAGCTTTCGCAAAATATTTATTTTGACAACGATCCTAGGTCATGGATCGAAACGTAAATAAAAATCATTTTAAAAACTATGAGTGGTTTAATTCCCAAAGAAGCTTAAGAAGAATGCTAAACAAACCACAACAAACATACAGGGAGTATTAAATGTGTTGCCACAAAAATTTTCTAATTTCGGATGTACACCAAAGGTGGATCGCAAAATGGAAAATCCAACATCTAGATTAATCAGTGAGGATAAACGCTTGTCGCAAACAACGAGTGAGGATTACTCGTCTTTGGCACTTCAAGTAGAATCTTTGAAAGTGGAATTAAATAAGGCTAAACAATGGGTGTTAAAAAATAAATCTACACAGAATAATGGCGCTTATTAATCCAAAAAGAGCTTGGATGAACGTATAAAAACTATAAACTGCAGTTACTTTACATGTGATTTTCCAATGCTCCACCCGAAGGTACTAGATTGGCCAGGAAGCAAGTTTTTTTTACCTGGAAAATTTAGAATTTTGCCGAACCCTTGCTGTTCCAAGCAAGGATCTTTAACGTGCATGACAACACACACACGGGACCTCCATTTTACCTCCCATCCGAACGAGGGCATATTTTTGTGAAAATGATCGCCTAACATTTTTCAAGCGGACCGTGTCGAGATTCGAACCCAGGACCTTGGGCGTAGTAGTCACACACATACCACAACGCCACGGAGCCACCAAACTGCAATTACTGTGGTATTAAAGGGCATTGGGCTAAAGAATGCAAGAAACGGCTTGATGACATTAAAAAAGGTTGTGTCAAAAATCATAAAGGTGGACTTTTCGATGAAGGTCAAGGCGTGGCGTATATAGTAGATATATCCACGTCTTATTCAGAAACTCGGAATGAAGATGAAGTCGTCTGGATTCCAGATTATGGTGCAAGTATGCATATGACCTTTCAGAAAGAACTATTTCGTGAAATTGGGCCTATAGAAAACATAAAAGTGGTTGAAGTCGCAAATGATAAAGTGTTGCGTGTTGCAGGTCAGGGCACGATTGATATTCAGGCAAAAGTAAATGGTGAATGGCTCAATCGTCAATTGACAAATGTGCTTTATGTTCCAGATCTCAGGAGAAATTTGTTTTCTACAATTGCTGTGAATAACAAAGGGTTTTCGTTTCATAGTTATCAACATCAATGTGAAATACGATAGTCAGATAGGGTTTTATCTGCTGTAGGTGTGAAATATGGCAATTTATTTCGCACGTTATTTTGCAATCACAAAACGTTGGCATGCTCAGTTCAACAAAATGAATCGTTACAATTGTGGTCTGAAAGGTTGGGACATATAAATACAAAGTATATTAAGAATACTTTAAAACAATTTATTCCTAATATATCAAATGACGAATTTTTCTGTGAAGCTTGTAAACTTGACAAACAAAGTAGTAAACCGCATCCAGTTAGTACTCAAGTGAAAAATTTCAAATCTGGCAAAATGGTGCATAGTCATGTTTGTGGGCCTATAAATATTATATCACCAAGTGGGAGTCGTTACTTTGTACTTTTTAAAGATGAAAATTAAAGTTTCAGAAACATTTATTTTTTGCAAAATAAATCACAGGTCTTTGAAAAATTCAAGGAATACGTGGCGTATTCTGAAATACAGGTAATTCACTCCAAGTTTTTCGCTCAGATAATGGTACAGAATTCACATCATTTCAATTTTCTACGTTTCTAAAAGATAACTGCATAATTCATGAAATGTCGTCATGAACAAAATGGTCGTTCAGAACGGGAACTGTGAACAATAGTGGAATCTGCTAGAAAGAACTATGTTGTATAACAGGAATATTTCAAATGCACTTTGGTCAGAGGCTGTTGCATGTGCGGTATATCTTTGGTATAGAATGGTTTCAAAACAGTCTAATGGTATGACTGCTTTTGAAGAATGGTTTGGTTTTAAACCAGATATACAACATATTCAAGTTTTTGGGTGTAACGCTTACCTGAACTTACCTAAAGAAAAACGACATAAATTTGATCCAAAATCAATGAAATTAATCATGGTTGGTTACGAAAAAGAAACAGTTCTTTATCGTCTATGGGATGCTTGTACCAAGAACATTTTTAAAAGCACTAATGTTGTGTTTAACGAAAATTTGTCGTCAGTTGAATCAGTGAAACTACCAAGTGTGTATGACATTGATCTTGTGTTTGAGAACTCTGGTTTGGACATTTTAGAGCCTGATTTGGTCGAACCGGTTTCTGTAAAATGAAAGTGATAGTGTATTAGGTAGGTTACGTGATCGGAGCAAAATTAAACCACCTATTAGATATGAAGAATATGAACTTTCGGCTTTTACTGTGAGTAGTGAACCATTAACGTATCAAGAAGCAATTTCTGGTAAAAACTCATTGTCTTGGTCACGAGCCATGCAAGAAGTGATTGCTGCTCTTCATGAAAATTCGACTTGAACATTGGTAAAACTTACTAATAAAGAGAAAATTCTTGGGTCAAAATGGGTTTTTAAAAAGAAGTATGAACCTAATGATAGAGTTCGGTTTAAGGCACGTTTAGTCGCTCAGGGTTATGTTCAACGTGAGGGCATAGACTATACAGACACTTTCGCACTGGTTGTGCGTTATGAATTGGTAAGTGTGTTATTGGCAATCGCTGCTGAAAAAGACTATCACATCAAACAGTTTGACGTAAAAACTGCGTTTTTATATGGCGAATTGAAGGAGGTTATTTACATGCAACAACCTCCGGTTTTGAAAAAGACTTGGATTCAGTATGTCTTCTACAAAAGTCTTTATATGGACTTAAACAGGCACTTAGGTGTTGGAATTTGGCCTTGTATGTTGACGATGGATTGCTAATTTCCAGTTGTTCCAAAACAATTTCTGTTATATCGACGCAAATGAAACAAAAATTTTAAATCACAGTTTCAAATGGCTTACATTTCATTGGCATGGAAATAATCGTAATCAAAATGAACGGAGCATAAGTATTTGTCAGGCAAAGTATGTTAAGGAAATGCATAGAAAATTCGGTATGGATACAAGTAAATTATCGAAGGTTCCGGCAGAACCTGGTTTACATTTGAGTTCATTGGAAATATCCAAAGTGGAAAATACCATACAGGGAGGCAATCGGTGCACTTCTATTTTTGGCAAAGGTCAGCCGACCAGATATTGAGTATGCTGTAAATCAGGTTAGTCAATATTCTACATGTTTTGGTACTCAACATTGGACAGCCGTAAAGAAGATTCTCCGGTATTTTCTGGCTGCCCAAAATTATGGCATTATGTATGGAGGTAGTGGGAGCAGTAATTGTGCATTAACTGGTTATACTGATGCAGATTATGCCACTGATGTAAACTCCAGAAAATCTACTAGTGGTTGTATAATTATAATAAATGGTGGTCCTGTGTTATGTTCGAGCAGAAAACAAAGAGTCGTTGCTCTTTCGACAACAGAAGCTGAACATATAGCTCTAAGTGATGGTACAAAGGATTCTATTTGGTTGAAACGTTTTCTTAGGGATTCAAAAATCCAAGAAGAAAGTGTTACAGTAATGGTTGATAACCAATCAGCTATAAAATTATTAAAGAATCCGAATTTCATAATCGGAGCAAGCGCATCAACGTGCTTTATCACTTTATAAGAGAATTATATGCTCGTGGTGATATACACATTGTTGTGTGGAATCTAGAGAACAGCTGGTTGATATACTTACCAAACCTTTGGGTCCTCAAATTTTTTATTGTCTTCGCAAAAAATTAAATATTGTGATTTGGTGCAGCTTAAGTGTGGCGATATATTTAGCCTTGCATTTGTAAGATAAGGCTGCACAATGGGTATGTTGATATTGGTTGCGCAGAGTTTGCATCCTTGTCTAATAGTTAATTTTTAAAAAATAGGGTAGTGTTGTCTAATGACATCGGAAAAATGTCGCACAATTTTATTTTAGTTTTTTCTATAACGTTAACACATATAAACATTGTATGCTGCTGTAATATTTTTTTATTAATATAGATGTAAACCAGCAAGATCCGACGGCTTCCAATTATTTATTTACATCCTATTTTTGGTGTAATCCTATCAGATGGTAATGAGAAGCCCGTTATTATTAAAAAAGACCATTGTGTTCGTGCATACTTATTTAAAATGAATAGTAGAAACATAATTTTTCATACACAAAAGCTCAGCATTGTAGTGGCAAAATAATGTTGAAAAATTTAATTGGTTGCCTTTCATCAATACATTTAGATTGGCTTTTGTTGTTCCACACATGTTTAACCAAAATAGGACTAGACTATTTATTTTGTTTTCTGTTGATTATTTACTGTGATAATTATGTTTGCTAATATAGGTTAGGTGTACTAGATGCAGGTTTTATTGTTAGTGTAGACCAATAGAAAGGAGTAATAATGGTGTAAGCAAAGCTCTATCAATCTCCAATCTACATCAAGAACCAGTAAATCATCTCACGAAACAGCCATCTTATGGACAGACACTTATGCAGAATTCTTCAGATGGTTTGGTACTGAATTGCTTTTTAGTAGGGCGAAAGTTCAAAGACCTTTCCAGGTAGGTGTACGAAAAGTGTTACAATTTGCATACCCCTAAAAAGATTTGCATTTATTTTTATAGAACTCGCCCCCCACAACTGAAAGCTAGCTAGTTTAGTAGAGTAAATTTAATTCAGCTAACTAGCATCAATTTAGCACGTCACAAAGTTACACAAAAATTTTTAAAAAAAAGTTGATGACAAACTGTGGTTTTATTACACAAAACAACCTAAGTATTAATTATTATCATTCACCTAAACCGAACCACTTTCACGTTATTTCCAATTAAAAGATAAACGTATCAGTTTAATTACAGTAGTAACAAAGTGATTCACAAGTATGCTCTAGCTACAATTTACAACAAAATTATTAAAATAAATGACAATTGTGTTTTATTTCATGTCTGTTCCTGAAATACTATGCATGTAATACTGCACTAAAAATCTCTCACAAAAATCAATTACTTTGAAATGATAATAATCTACAACGAATAGGAATATGATTTTTTGAAGATTTTTTCTTGTAAATGATCTGTTAGCACAGTTTTCCATAATTTGTTTCAAAACTCTATCACCTTGAATGTCTTTCTCTAGAAATTCTTCATAAAAAATAACCCAAGTTCTTTGAACCCCAAATCATTATCAATCCAAAGTAATCGTGCTTTGTAAAACCATAAAGAACAAAGCAATCATACTCTCTACAAAACTTACAAACTCAGTCTCAGTTAACACACAACCATGCCAAAATAGGAAAGTTATTAGTATTATGCTTTTAAGGTATGGTATTTAAAAGGTCAAATTTATTCACTTTACATGAATATAATTCGACAAGCTGTCAAATAAACGAAGTAATGATGCGATAAACATAATATTATACAGCAATGTCTCAACGACTCTATGTGTATGTTAGAAAAGGTCTCCGATACCATAGAGCATTTTGACCACACGAGCCAAAATCTGCAGTGACAAAAATCAAAGACATATTAATATTTTATAAAAATTTTCTTTCATTATTTATTTCCTTTATCAAACTAAAATTCTGTAGCTTTTATTAAAAATTGACATATCAGCACCAAAGTGTTTATAGGAAACTGTATAGAAATTAAGGAAATTCAATACTAAACACGCATACATTGTTACTTACATTATTTAAATTCAACTTCATATTATCCATAAATATTCAGTGCATCCGTAACAACTTTAGAAATCAAAACATTTTTTTCTTTACTGCTGTATATCGCTCCATATACTGATCATACCCGTCCAAATCTGCAAGTTCTTTTACTTCAAATAAGTTACCTTCTACAGATAAGTTTGAAATTTTAGAATCTGTTAATATACTAATCGGTACAGCCGATAATTGCAAACAATTTTCTTCTATTCTCAAGGTCCTTAACCTAGAACATGCAGCAATTTGAGATGAAATCACAGATATCTGATTCTGATTTAAGATTAGTTCAGTAGCAAATAAATTTGAAACTTCTGAAGGTATTGAATTAATTTCATTTTTACTCAAGTCTAACACATCCAAATGTTTCAGGCCACAAAATGCTAACGGGAAATCTTTTATATGATTATCAGTTAAATACGCTTGTTTTAAATTAATTAAGTTCGATATGGTACGTGGTATAGTGGTTAAATTGTTATGCGAAGCATTGAGAACTTCAAGTTTAGTTAAGGCTCCGATACAGTCTGGTAGTTTTGTTAATTTATTCTTATTTACATTCAATTGTTTTAAATGTATAAATCTACTAATTTCATTTGGTAATACTAAAAACTTGTTATCAGAGATATCCAAAGTTCGTAAGTTTAAATCAAGTTGTACCATACCCAAAGGAAATTCATTTAACTTCTGTTGGGATAACTTCAACACGCCTGTTTTTTTCGAAGTTTCCAGGTGCTGTTTCAATCCTGAATTTCCCATAATTGATTTTTGGTTCAACTATTAACCAATTCACTACAATACGATCACTTTGTACTTCTAAGCTTAAAGATATACAACGTGTAAATGACAATTTAGATATGTATTTCTGCAATTACGTGTAGTTACTTAAGGATGTTAATGAAAATTTACATATTTATTTACAAAAACATAACCACTAATACAAGGTTGGAAAAAAAACAGAAAAAAATTGACATTTTTACAGTTATGATGTTACACACTGTGACCAATAGCAGCACCAACACAAATTTTCCCAACTATCGGGTTCCCAAATATTTTTAGGAGTAAACACTCAAGATTATAAAGTAGTAAGGTGGTCTACAAAAATTCAAGGTCAGCTTCGGCTGCCATATTTCGCATGATAGTGGTATTAAAGTTAACATTTGCGCTATGAAATTGTTATTAGCTACTATCGTTTTTCTTCTGAATTATTATTAAGATGACCGCTTTATACATCTTTAGGTGTTGTAATCTTCCTGTTGTGTGACAAATATAATGTTTGCAGGACATTATACTTTAGGTTTAATATATTATTTAAATAAACTCCATTCGTTTAGTGCATTACTCTTAGCAAAGTGAAATTTACATACTAATATTTTGCGAGTAGATTTGCAAATGTAAAAAATTATATACAGTTACTATTTAGATATAAAAAGAAGTAATTATTCTGCTGCAGGTGCCAGGTGGCAAAATTTAAAGTGTAGCTATTTGCAGAAGTTGTTTGAAAAGGCTCAATGATAGTGGAAAAAAGTACTTTTCTTTTCTAAATCATTTAGAAATCTGTAGAGAATGGAATAGGAAGTATTATAGGATGGCTAAATTTAGTACGGAAGTTAAACATGTATGTACCAAGAACTGTCACCTTCAAGATTGGGAAGATGAATTAAAACATATGAAAGAAATTCTGTGTTTATATAATTGTTAATTTATTTTAGCAGTACCATAGCTATTTCGTTTTCGTTGTCCGAACAAAATTTTTACGTAATTTGATAATCTAACGATACCTAGATTTGATGCTAACATGAGGTTATCATATCGGTATTTTATATATATATATATATATATATATATATATATATATATATATATATATGTATATTTATTAGTTAGTAAGCATTAGCCTGAAAATTGGTGTCAAATTTCAACAGCAACTAAAATTCACATGAAACTAACACAAATTTCTCTATTTAAAGGTTTTTATTCGAATCCTAATCATTGCTTGTTCCCACGCGATCGCTAGTGGGCTAAGAGTTTGTAGGTCTCCTTACTACTTTATACATCTTGGGATACACTAATATAAGTACAAATTACTGTAATTTTCAATAAACATATACTTACAATTACGCTTAAACAAGTTTATTTATAATTAAGCTATTTAGCATTTTATTATTTTGTTAATTTTTAAAATTGGTTCACTGCACTTCTGTCGTAGTGTATTTGTACTAAAGTTATATATATATATATATATATATATATATATATATATATAAATATTTTGCAGTGGAAGTCGATAACAATCGGGATCGCCTCTGTTGGGCCGTCATAAAATTTTCTAAAAATAAAATTAATAAACAAAATTCTTACAATACCTTTGGAACGCCTCCTTATTTCTGCACACCCTGGCTAGCTCAGAAATCTGCTTCTTGTTGAATATCTACCATCCTAAGTACATTCCTTTGTCACAAACACAGTCAAATGAAATTACCACTCAAATAATGCAACAAGACATACAACCTTTTTATTTACGCATATTAACAAGTTTCCATTGGCACGAAAATATTTACACATTTGTATATAGAGTTTGATAAAAATGTTACCATCTCAATCTTTAAATTTTTAAAATTTTATTATTTTAATATATTTTAACAATTTTATTTTAGACGGGTAGATGGGCCCGTCGTGCAACCCTAAATTGATTTTTATCCTGGTCTATTTTGAGCTCAGTATAACCCAGTTACTCTAAATGCTTTTACACATCCCATTTTTGTTTAAAATAAAGCTAAAAACTCGTTTACTCCTCACAACAACATTTTTCTGTCATTAATAAACATTTTAAATAATCAATATCGATTGTCCTTTACATATACCCTTTTAAAATAAGTTTTTATGGTAATCAAATACACCCCCAATAAGTCAAAACACTCAAGCACAAAATACCAGCACAAATGTTCAAGCAAAAGCAAGAAATTAATTTTCTTTACCTAGAGTAAGCTTTGTCCATCGTTACCCTCGTCGTTGTGTCCATACACTTCGTGATTATACCTGGATCTAACTCATGTCCACTAGCTATCCAAATCTCTGCAACCTTTAGTATTTCTACCCGGATAATTGTCTTGACCAAACTTAACCTTCCATAACCCCTACACATCCTATCCTTGGATTGTAGCGTGTAGTAACAGCACCTTTGATAAGCTAGCACCCACTTGTGCAAATCACACTTTTAATACATTACCGGTACGTTACTAACAGCGTTTACACACTTTTAAATAGGATGTTGTATAATAATTCCACTAATAATCGACAATCAGTACAACGTAAGAGCACGTAATAGCAAATACGTAAGAACTATCTATGAGCAAGAGATCTAAGAGAGCTTTAATACTTCTCCCAGTGTATTTATACGCTTTTGAATACCCCTCACGGACCCTCTTTTCATCGAAAAGCTTATTTTCCAAAACCGATCCTCAAAAATTTGTTCGTAACAAACATCAACTTCTGAAAAATTTCAAGTTTACCGTACTGTTACATAGAAATTCGCTCAACCACATCTAACCGACGCGAGCTTCTCAAAACTTCTAGCCTTCGAAAATTAAATTGCTTTTCCCCGTATATACGTCCAACCCTTAGCTACCTTTCTTCGTTTCCCCTATATTTATTGTCTCGTTTAGAACCCCTCTCAAGCTACAGAAAAACGATGTTGTGGTTGGCCTCCAAATATACAGCTTATTTTAAACGTGTATATTAACCAACGTTTTATTATACGTGTTCTCTGTCGGCTTCACATTATAGATATTTCATTTCACTTTGTCTTTAAAGCATTTGTTATTTTAGCAGGTTGTCGCACCGACCGTTACAAACGAGTCAATAGAATTTTGTCCCAACGTATATTTCAGTTCTTTGAACTTGACATTTAACTATCAGGTGTTTCTTTGAAGTAAACTATCCGTTTAAACTTATAATTCCGAGTTTTAGCACTTCTTAGAATTTGTATAACGAACGTTTCGTGTCCTTAAATGGAAATATGCGTTTAAATTATTGATTTTCTATGCTCAAAAGCTCCGTTGCTTATCCCATGCGCTTGATTAAAAATATTACAACTAATTATGCGTATCCTTGAGTTTTCATGTACTCTAAAGCGTCCCCACTTTGTGCAATTTTTACATTCTAATTTAGAAATAAAAAAATATCTTAATAACCGTCCGTTTTCACTATCTAAACTGATTAATTTGGCGCGTAAATAAATTGTTCCTATTCCCTATATACGCAGTTGTCAAAAATTTATTATCTAGACCTATATACCCTTCTTAACCTATAATTTCCACGACAATATATATATATATATATATATATATATATATATATTACTCATATTTAGACCAGGGTAGAAAATTAATGAATTACATAAAATAATGTTAATCACCGTGTATAATGAATATTATTAGATAATACGCGTTATTAAAACCGTGAAGCATAAAAATTTATTAGTTTCAGTAAAAATAAGAGATTTAAATCATGTACAAGATGCTTTATATCAAACGAAACAGTATTAACAAGCTCTACGTGTAATGTATTTATTCCGAGGAAAGAAACAAATGGAAATTACGTGCAAAATTTATATTAATTAACCTTATTTTAAGTAACCGGTATTAAACAAAGTGTACAAATAATAATTAATATTTAATTTGTATTCGCTAAAAATGAAAGGATAGAAGTCAATTTTAATTGGAGTTAATTAAACCATTATTAATAATAAGCATAAAAGTCTGTGAAAATCCAGGATTATAATACCAGAAAATAAAGCTCTGAGAATTAATATTATGTTTGAACACCTGCGTAGTTTAAAAAGCTCATTCGGCGAAAATTTTGTAGATAACAAATGGTTTCAAAGAATCTTGGAGAAACCATCGCATAATAGTTACGAGAAATGCTAAAGGTGGGTTATTTCACACTCCACATGGACTAAAATAATCGATAATAAAGAATATCAATTTGCATCAATAAGAACAAGTTAGATAGAGACAGATAATATGCACAAGACCGAGACACATATAGTAAAAGGCGTGAGTAGAGCAACGTCATGGGGTTGCGATTGGTTGAAAGTAAAAGGCAAAATTTGAGAGGTGAAAATAACATTTCTGAATAAAAGTCAATTAGTTATTTCCAGGCGGTGCGTGCCGTGTTGAAATTTCTGAGATTTATCTGGGGCGAGTACAAAATTCGTAAAAACCGACGCACAGGCTACGGAATGGGAACCGAGAATGCGAAATTCTTTAGAATTGCCCGTTTTGAGGACTCGACCGACAGACAGGCTAACCTCTATATATACCCAGGGGAATATGAACAAGCTCTCTTACATCCGCGACTTGATTCAATACGTTAAACAGTGCATTTTAGTTTGATAAAATAATTTAAAGTTTGCTCGTATATTTTGGTGATTTAAAACAGTTTGTTATTTACGTGCTAACATGAATGTACTTGAGTGCACTTAGATACAAGGTAATAAAATTTAGTATCACTGTACCAATTAGTAAAATTTACAACGACAAATGAATACACCAAAAGTAGGCAGTTTTGGCGTATATTGGTGAAAGAAGTATGAATTTCTTTGCTATTTTTCGGGGGTGTTAATGATTAAATGGTTCATAAATGTGTCTGGATCCACAAAACAAGGGTCAGATATACACAGATGAGTTCTGGAAAAGCCCAGAAACAACTTTAAATAAATGGTGATGGAGAAAATTTGAAAAGCGTTGAGAATCAGAAGCTGTAAATATAACCCAGTTGGAACGGTGGGATTAACAAAAGGGACGATGTACATTGAAGCTACGAGTGCAGTAACCTTCAGGTAATTTATACTATTTTGTTTGAACTTTGATATTTTTGTGTGTGTTGAATTACTTTATAATTGATTTACTTTAAATGGACATTAGTGAAATTGGAATTGGAATGTGTTTGTTTCTTTTTTATGAATGAGGATGAAAGTTATCTAGGGGAGCAGCCGAGGCGATTAACAGAAGAAAGTCAATGGACCAACACAGTTAAAGTAATGAATAGCTTTTTGTAGGATTCACAGCATTCTGGACATCCAATTCGTAGGGGCTCGATTCGAAAAGCGGAGTACCCGGATTTTGGTGGTTTCACAGCAATATATATACATATATATATATATATATATATATATATATATATATATACATATATATATATATATATATTGCTATGATAAGAGGGTAGTTTAAGGGTAGATTAAGTCATAAGGGTCGTAAATAGATATATAAATAATTAACGTTAAGAAAACCAAATAATTCCACCATTAAATAGGAGTAAATCAAATATTTTACAAAAGATCAATTGCGAGCACACTGTATATAAATTATATTTAATTTAATGCATAAGAAAGGAGCTAATTTTGCAATTAGAAAATATTTAGCTAAAGTAATAATGTGTACGTCTTATAATACGCTTTAACTTAAAGAAACGAACAAAGATAATGTTTTAAATATATCAAGTTTCATCGAAATAAACACGTAATTGGTAAAGATAAACAACCTGGCATTCTAGCTATTTAAGAATTTCATTAAAAATGTCAACGCATAAATGAGAAAACGCATTCAAATACAAGGATGAGTACGTAACTGGAATATCATATTTACATGAAAATCCAACATATTTGAAATAACAAACAATAAATAACAGGCGGTACGCGACATAATAAAAGTTGGACTATAATCGACAAACATGAAGGACGTGACAAAATTGCAATAGATATTTGGAAATTCTAAGAATATACTGTGATATACAGAACGCTTACGTGATTGGCAGAGCAGTTCATCGAGAATTAAACCAAGGAATTTTGAGAAATACCGGGTTCTACATAGATATGCGCAAAGTACAAGCCTTCATCAACAAACACGCCAATTAAAACGTTGTAAGGTGGGGCTTATAAATAAAATAGGAAACTGGAAAATAAACAGCATTTCTTCAACAAGGCACCAACCACGTCGATTTAAAGTGGAAAATTACGTACCTGTAACAATTAGTGAAAAGTCAATAATTTATTAAAAGTGAAAAATTGAAAGTGCCAATATGTGCAACGAAGAATAACCGTTCTACGCGTAAACGTAAGATAAACCATTAATTGATTTTTATTTTAATATTTAACAAATTTAGGGCTCCGAATAAAGATCCGAATAAAGTTCCGAATAAAGATGTAAATGTAGATCAAAAAGTATATCTAAAGAACTAAATGTATCTCTAGATGTACCTATAAATGAAAATCCAAAGATACTTTGAAAATACTTCAAGGGAATAAACGTAAAGATACTAAAAGTTACTCCAGAAATCCAAAGGGAAAAATACAAGCAACCATTAATCCATCATTCTGGCCAACAAGTGAAGCAAGTCGAACTGTAACAATCAAGCAGTACAGACCACAAATACTCTAAGGCAATTCCAGTGACAAGCAAGGAAAACTCAGGTTAGAGATTTAAATTTTTCATTAGTTAAAGACTGTTTCAATTTTAATATTTGCTATATATTATATATCTGTAAGGGTCAACAAAAAGACCAATTAAGAATTTGAAAAATAGAGAAAGCGTCTTTGAACGTTCGAAAGGTATTTAAGAGTTATTACAAAGAAATTTTTGCTGGCTTTTAGGAAAATTAAATTTGGTGAATGTTAATGATTTATTCAGGGGCTAATTTTTGAATTGACGTAAAACTGTACATATTATCAATCATTATACTGTGTAATTTTGGATTGCTTCATTTAAATTATTTCAACAGATAGAAAGAAAATGGGTTAAACAATATTTATTGTTGTAAAGTAGGGCATTTTGTGTTTAATAGATTGAGCTAGCCGTGGAAAAACAAATTCAAGAAATCATAGGATTACAAAAGGGGTTGATATTCATACCAATAAAAATAGCAACACCAATCATAAAAGGGTATTATCACAGCAATGAAAATGACACCCAACGTAGTGGCATGAATCGTAGGAGTATATCACAGCAATAAAAATTGCACACCCAATCGTGGGGCTATATCATAGCAATAAAAAATAACGTCCAATTGTGGGGCTTAAAGGAAATAAGAGTTATATCATAGCAATATATATATATATATATATATATATATATATATATATATATTTATAGTATTTTTTTTATTAGTCCTCGGTCTATAATATAATCGATTTATACAAATTTGTATTCGCTACCATTAGTATACAACAAAATGACATAGTTCAGCAATATCACAATACACAGAAACTTAAATAATAAATAAATAATTCATAAAAAACATTAAAAATCCGTTTCTTGTAAATAATCCACATAAGGGTAATATCGTTGATTGTCAATCAACGGTAATATCCTTTTTCTAATAACCTGGATTTAATTTTTCTTTCGAAGTGAATAAGATTTATAGGAATCGGACAATTTATTGTAAGTTTGAATGGCCAAGTACTTCGAGCTGTTTTCAAATTTTACAAGTTTGCGATTAGGAAGGTGTAGAGTATTTTTGGTTGTGCATGATAATGATGCGTACCCATAAGTTTAAGAAATTTAAATATATTTTTTACATAAACCAATAATTCACAGATAAAAGCACTGAACGGCCATAGTTCAAATTCTGGTCCACTTCTAATACAATTCTAATTCACGACGATAAGTGGAATAATTCAGAAATTCATAATACTATGAAACCTACGAATTTTAAGTGGTATTGAAGTGAAGAGATCCAAGGCGTATACGGAGAAATATAGAATAAAGCACGAGGTGAATTTTGGAAACAAGGGGTAACCGCACTGGATTATTGGTTCAAACATACATAAGGAGTACAAAGCAGAGCATTGGTTTTCGATTGAAGATAATAAGGAGGTGTTGATCCACAACACGAAACAAATCATCAGCGGGTCACAGGCCAGAGTTACCTAGTTTTAAGGAATCTTTTCAAATTTAAATTTTAACATTGAATATATTAATTTTTTCACTAATTTGTAAGGAGTCAACAAGAATAATTGAATACGTTGAAACTTACGTAATAATCATGAAAAGGTCTCGAACGTTCCAGATTTTTTTTGTAAAAGGTGTCGTTTTTGGTGACTTTAAATTAAGTTAAAAAAGATATAAATTTTGGGATAAATAATCCATATAATATTAATTGATTGAAGGGTGTATTTAAAGGATTACAAAAATTGTAAATATTATTTCCTTTCATTATATGAATATTGATTGACTTCGTTTTATCAATTCACACAGGTACGAGTTAAAGGGGTAAATGAAAATTGATTATTGTAACGTTGTGCACTCTGTGTAAATTAAAAAGGGCTAGCCGTATCATAATAAAATTAGAAGATTTGAGAAGAACAGAGCGGTGGCGTTCAGCTGGACGTTTAATACGTCCGACTGCACAAGTAAGGGGGGGTACTACAACAATATACAGGGTGTCCGAAAAATACGTGTACAACGTAAGAACAGAAATTCTTTGGCTCGAAATAGATCGATTTGAGCCAACTTACTTATTATACAAGTTGCTTCATTTAGCCGCTAGAGGGCTTCAAAGATTGTGAAAAATATTTGATATTTTAAAATAATTCGAAAACGCGTCGATAGATTTTGACCATTTTTGGGGTGCGAGTTTCTACTTTCAATTGACATCTTTTGGTGGTGTACGCAATAATTTTAAAAGCATACGAGTGTCCCAAAAATGATGTATTGTATAAATATCCGTCCTTTACTTTTTTTCTGTTTATGCAATGACTACCAATTTTTTTTTATGAGTAGCCGACTTAATTTGAAAACTTTTTTGTCTCTTGTAAAATTTTGATTAGAAAAGCGGTTTGACAGAAAAAAACCTAATTTCAAATGTCTGCATACTTTCGTCATCATTGCTGCATTAACTGTAAAACGGGGCAAATAAAAGAACATAGTATAGTAGTAGGCTTTGCTTTTGTTTTGTTATTTAATTTGAATATTATTTAAGTTCAGTTTGCCTGTCAAGTCGTGAATTTCTGCTTAATTCAATAAAAGTTTGCATCTTTCATCTTACATTATGAGTACTTACACAAACAACGAACAGGTGGATATGCTTTAGGTTTTCGGATTTTGTCAAGGCAATGGTCGTGAAAGCGTCAGAGTCAATAGAGAAAGATTTCCTAATCGCCGAATTCCAAACCACCAAAAATTCGCAAATATTGAAAGACGTCTTCGTGAAAATGGTAGCTTTCAGTTAAGAAATGCGGATCGAGGACGTGAACGTACCACAAGAACTGCGGATCTGGAGGAACAAATTTTGGATGGAGTTGAAGAAGACCCAAAAATAAGCACCAGACGCTTAGGACTTGAACTACAACGTTTTAAAGGAACAGTTATTACACCCATACCACGTTCAACAGGTACAAGACCTTATGCCTATCGATCCTGAGAGGCGTCTAGCTTTCTGTCAATTTATTCAAGATCAGAGAATTCAAAATGCAAATTTCAGTCGCAAAATTTTATTTACAGACGAAGCTTCTTTTACAAGATCTGGTATTACTAACATACTTAATGAACATGTTTACGCTGTAGAAAATCCTCATACAACTAAAGTGACTCACTATCAACATGAATTTAAGATTAATGTCTGGGCTGGAGTTATTGATAATTTTATTATCGGTCCTGTTGTGATACCAAATCGATTTAACGGAGACAATTACTTCAACTTTCTACAATAAACATTGCCGAATTTATTGGAAGATCTGCCATTGTTACTTCGCCAAGACATGTGGTTCATGCACGATGGTGCTCCTCCCCACTTTTCTCTAGCTGTTCGACAACATTTACACGAAAAATATCCGGATCGATGGATCGGAAGGGGATATGATGCTCCTACAAATTGGCCAGCACGATCGCCGGACTTGACGCCTTGTGATTATTTTTTGTGGGGTACCTTAAAATCTAAGGTTTATTCGTCTCCACTTGATAGCGAAAAAGAATTGTATAGACGAATTTTAAATGCAGCCAACTCTTTAAAAAATAATGCACAAACAATGCAGAGGGTTCAGTTAAACTTCTTACGAAGAGTTAATTTGTGCATTGAAGAAAATTGCGGCCATTTTGAAAATTTATTGTAATAGTTCAACACTTGTACCGCGCTGTTAATTTTCAATGATAGTAATAAAAAATAAACAAAACAATGAAATAAAAATAAAAAAACAGACATTTGAAATTACTTTTTTTCTGTCAAACCGCTCGTCTATCAAAATTTTACAAGAGACAAAAAAGTTTCCAAATGAAGTCGGCTACTCATAAAAAAAAATTGGTAGTCATTGCATAAACAGGAAAAAGGTAATGGTAGGATATTTATACAATACATCATTTTTGGGACACTCGTATGCTTTTAAAATTATTGCGTACACCACCAAAAGATGTCAATTGAAAGTAGAAACTCGCACCCCAAAAATGGTCAAATTCTATCGACGCGTTTTCGAGTTATTTTAAAATATCAAATATTTTTCACGATTTTTGAAGCCCTCTAGCGGCTAAACGAAACAACTTGTATAATAGGTAAGTTGGCTCAAATCGATCTATTTCGAGCCAAAGAATTTCTGTTCTTACGTTGTACACGTATTTTCCGAACACCCTGTGTATATATATATATATATATATATATATATATATACCCTTTGAACTATATGTTGTTATGCTAATTTGCTTTTACTTATTGCCAATTATTGTATAGTGCCGTATTCAGAAAGTCTAACGTGCATCTTTCTCAAGTTCAATATCGTCTGACTATTTACAATTTTGGTAGTACAATACACAATTAAATAGGCAACTATTTTAGTTTGTACACCTGAATTTTCAAGAATCTAAAATAAAATGTTTTATCAATTTTCTGGGTATTCTTCCTCATAGCTGGCTGGTTCTGATGTGAACCACTATTAATTTAGTGACGTTTCAAAGTTCTGGAAGTTGAACTTAATCTCCAGAGACTGAAGATAGCGGATGTGATTCTGTCGAAGTGTTGTCAAATTCGCAATGGTTCATTACAGCTTGATTTCTATATGTTTGTTTAAATAAGTGGAACCAAACAAATGTTTTATGGTAGTTTATCGTTTGTGTGAAGCTACATATGCAATTGAAACTATCCATTGATATGTAACATCTAAAGAAATATCGTTAGGTTTAGTTTAAAATGTGTTACTGAAAGGATTGTCATCAATAAAATTTATTTATGGTAATTTAATAACTTAGTTGTTTCACGTTGATTACGCTTCTATCAAGAAATTACAATCGAACTCTTTGTGTACTTTATTGCAGCGTAGAGTACATAAACAAATGTAAAATACTAACATAGACCCAAAGCACACATCATCTACCTAAGAGCTGGATAATCTATGCTCAAAGGCTGTACTTACATAATACCGAAGTGAACAGCAACTTCTATGCAATTGAAATTATACCCCTTAATTCTCCAATTTCTACGCAACTATGTAATAGTACATAAACAATTTTACGTATTTTCTCTATTATACATAAGTATTCATTTGTTGAATTGAGTGAATTGAATACCTAACAGTTTACCAGCGTTTACTGAATAATTTCGATCGGCTCGGTACTTACGAGTACCTACAATTATTTTATATTTGTGTAAAAGTATTTAGTTTAACAGAAGCAGTAATATTATAAAAACATAGGACGTTTAGTTAATCAACTTGAAAGCTGCAATATGAATGAACTGGGCTGGGATTACGTTTTTCAGTAAAAAAGATGAAACAGGAATTTAATGAAGAAATCCTACAATTTACAATTGTCCTTAACAATTAGAAGTAACATTACATGTACACAATTTTATTAATATCTGCCACATATTCAATCACTTTTAGCGATAATCACATTAATATACCTACATTGTTAAGTGCGTACACTCCAATCTACGTTTTAGTTTTAATTTACATTAAACAAGAATTTTATTATTTTCGATTAGCTTGAAGATAGATGTTGGTGTGTCCAGACATGACAGATGCATAAAATCGAACGTGCATGGTCGTATGTAATTGCAAAAGTGTAACATATCTTCTCTAACATATTTTTACTAAATGAAAAGGAGACATTTAATTGCAATTACATATGTAAATAATTTCACGACCGTCTCACGCCAGTAATGCCGTGGCTGCAATGATAGGTTGTGTTACTGTTAGAAATAGATATTAAAAAAAAACACAAATCACTTAATACGCATATCAGAACAGTTGTTCTAAAACTATTGCAGACTGTTCTGATATGCGTGTTAAGTGATGTTTTGTGTTTTTTAATAATAATATCTAATTTGTGTTTTTTAATAATATTGTTGCGAGCTACTATTAGGCAACCCGTCAAACACACAAGCACCGTAGGCACTGTATATTCTCGAGGGACCGAGAATTCTTCTAGCAATTACTGGAGAATGAATCATCCTTTTTAATTCAGACCGCTAATAAATGTAAGGAGTTAGTCTATATAAGAATGTCGAATATAAATTATATCCTGTAAAGTTAAATAGTTAAGCTTTTGGAAGTCCAAGAGTATACATAAATGTTATATTATGTGTCTAATGTACATGCTGCTTGTAGAATACATAAATAGACAAATAGTGTAGTAAAGAAATAGTTGTGTTAGTGTTGATGATGGACCTATGGTTAAGAAGTTAGTTTAAGAAGATATTAGTGCTTGTAAATTCATTAGTGCGATAGTGCTTCATTGTTAATTGGACTGCAAACATCTATAAATAAGGCATATACTGTTAATTAGACTTGTAAACAGTGAGTAATAAAGACTCTTGCTATTACTTGTTTTAAATTAGTAAAACGCGGTAGTAGTAGCCTGCTACAATATTATGTACCTCTTTAGTTAGGACATCAATCTCGGCTAGAAACCTGTGCATATTTTAGCGCTGTATTCGTAGTTCGCGACTTGCCGCTAGGGAAATGGGGGGCGATTTTTATGCAGTATTATGGAGAATCCGTTATTTTTCTCATAAATAATTATAAATTCGGATTTTATTCAAAATTCCAGTCATTGGAAGTTGAAATATACACAAATTCTTAACAATTACCAATTTAATACTTCCGTATTCCTATAAGAATTTCAAATTATTAAAGAATCAAAATAGCATGGTGGGAAATGTAACCATACATAAATAATATTTATTCAAAGCACTTTTAAAGCATTTTATGATACAAATACAAGCGGCTATAAAACAATAGGGGATGTTGTTCATACGGAGGTAGAATTGTATCTCTAGTAACAGGAGATCAATTTAAAGTTATTGTTAATTTATGTACTTAAGTCTTATACTATAAAAATTAAAAATGTTAAGACTTTTAGAATCTTTGATAGTACAAAAGGATGAAGTACATAAATCATTGAGCACACAAAAATTGGAGCATCCTTTTGGGGATAAAATAGTGATTTTATTGAAGCAAAAAGGTATTATATTAAACAAAATAAAACAACAGTATATCTAACTTTTTTTTATACACACTTTTAATTAGAAATAAAAATGTATTATTATAACAAGAATCGTATTAGAAACATATATGCTCAGGTAGATACTTAAATTACAATTCTTACTATCCAATGCACATAAAAATAAATTTCAAATAAGAAAGAACCTTGTCACTTCGAGGAATAACTTGTCTCCACTTTTCTAATATTTCCACATCCTACAAAGACATATATTTGGAAACTGAATAATATCACTAAACACCAAAAATACCTTGGGATCAGAATAACTACTTCTCCTTAAGTGTTTGAATGATTTATATCCGGATTTGCACCCAGGGACAAAACAACGCTTCGTATTTTGTATCTATAGATAAGTTATAGGCCGCAAGTTTTACACGCAATTGACTATCACAGCTATAAAGTACCAAATATGATGATCTTAGTCTAATTAGACCTTACAATTTTATAAAATGCGATTTTAATACTAATACGCCATAAAACACAACAGAAAATTGATCCTCCTTTTCCATAGGGGCAACATTATTAACTAGAGATTATTTGTCACAGTTTTATAGTAGTGTGAGTGATTACGTCCTAAGTAGAGGGGTTCAATTAAAAAATCTCTTACATAACCTCAAAAATTAATGTTCATTTCATTTTGATTCTGTTTTGTATCTGGGTATCTACATCAGCATGCTATTGTGAAATTTATTGAAAGATGCATACTGATTTGTCATCTCATCTACATACAGAAGAATGCAACGAATTAATTGATAAGTTAAAAAGCTGTCATAAGAATGTATGTTATTTAATTATTATATTTTAAAGCTTTCATTTTTATTTTTAGCATCCATTTCGAAAATTTATAGGGGAGTGTAACGAACTCGACCTCCTTGTGACAAGATGTTTAAAGGCTGAAAGAGTAGCTAAAAAAGAAAAAAATCATCAAGATTCAAGAGAACGTTACAGAAGACTTCGAGCAGTATACAATGAATCAGGTGATAAAACCAATGCAACCTAGTATTATTGACTCAATCAATGCCAATTTAGTGTACACAAAATTTTTGTCTGTAAGTGATCGTTATTATGAACATAAGTATTGCAAAACATTTAGCACCACAGAAACAAATTTAGATCAACGTATTAGTTTTCATACAAATAGAATTTGCATGATTTCATTAGCTGAGAATCATACTGTTATTAAGAACAATATGAAAGTATTAAAAATTAACTGTTTTGTGAATAACATTAATAGATTATGCAATCTTGCTTCTGGTAAAGGTAAAAGAGGTGCTCAAAAATTGGAAACCGATTCCATTTTATGTTACATTCAATGTGAAAGTGGGGATTTATATCCAGTATATAGCTGCATTAAAGGGAAGCTTTTGGAAATCAATGAAACACTTATAATGAATCCTAATATGTTAATTGAAAAACCAGTATCGTTGGGTTATATTGCTTTGGTTTTACCAGATTTAAAAGTTTATAATAATCTTAAGGATTCTATGTTAAGTTTACAGGAATATAGCCCAGATTACACAATTTGTAAAACTTTTGTTAGTAAATAAAAATGTTATATATTGTTTTGTTATATTTATTTAAAGTTTAAGGTTGTTGGGGTCGAGTCTGGGTTTTGGAAGTGAATGTATGCTTGTGATGAAGTAAAAGGTAGAGTCTACGACTGTTTTCTTTCAATTATTATGTTACTGATTGTCACTGTCATATTATATAAGCTTGTCTTTTTGTTTAATAAAGCCTATATTTGCGGGTTTATATTTACTACAATCTTCAAACTAAAAGAGAACGAATGGACAAATATCTAAGGCCCAAACGATTTGATGAAGATCCTAAATCTACGGTAGATTCTTCGTTGGAATGGTTACACTGGAAATGTACTGTTGAGAGCTTTCTAAAAGCTACCGCTACAATTGAACAACCCCTGCACGATGAAATTCAATACAGATTACTAGTAAACCACCTATCTTCGAGCGTATACAGTAATATTAAGGATTGCTGTGATTATGCTGAAGTGATAACCAGGTTAGACGCCATCTTCATAAAGCCTCGAAACATTATATATGCGAAACATAAATTAGTTATATGTCCACAACAACCCGGTGAGACAATCGATCAATACTTTCAAGCTGTGAAAATTCTAGCTAAGGATTGCTATTTTCAAGCTATCACCGTGCAACAAAACCAAAACGACCACATACGTGACGCTTTTATTACTGGTATTTCGTCTATGCATATATGCCAAAGGCTTTTGGAAAATCACGAACTAGAGTTGGACGATGCTCATCAGCAAGCTCGTTTGTTGGAATTGGCCCAACTGAACAGTGAATCGTATCAGAATTCTGCTTCATTCACTGCGAACCAATTAGTTAACGCGGCGGTTCACTCCAAACCGACAAAATTTTACCAGAAAGAAGACTGCTATTTTTGTGGAAATAAACGTCACTGGTTCAAGTTTTGTCCGTCGTTGAACGCTGCATGTAGTTCTTGTGGAAAAAAGGGACATTTCTTTAAGGTCTGTCAAAGCAAATCGGCAAGTGAAACATTTGCGGCGACTTCAGCTCTTGCGAAAGAACCAGAAGCACAAACCTCATCTTGCGTCATGTCTTCTACTGACTTAAATAAATGCATCGTACCTATATTCGTAAATGGTTACAAAACTCGTGCAATGGTCGACACTGGAAGTACCGCGGTGTTCATAGATGAGAAAATCGTGAAACCATACGATCTGAGAGTGGAAGCCTGCTCACAACATGTTGCGATGGCCAGCAGCGAGTACATCTCGGAAGTAAATGGCAGTTGTGAAGTTGACCTAGTTATACAAGGATGCAGTAGCCGTGCTAAGCTATTTGTTTTAAAAAATCTCTGTGCCAACGTTATTTTAGGTCACCACCTGCTCGAATCCCATTCGGACATAAAAATTCACTTTGGTGGTCCCAAAGAACCTCTCGATTTATGTGCTCTTTTGACTGTGAACGTTAAACCTCAACGTCTGTTTAGCAATCTTACTGCGGAATGCAAACCAATAGCCATCAAATCGAGAAAATACTCTGAAGAAGACATGGTATTTATCCGAACTGAAATCAAAAAGCTATTGGACGACAAAATAATAGAGGAAGGCCATTCGCCATGGCGAGCCCAAGTCCTTGTCACTAAAAATGCGCTTCATAAAAAAGATTGGTAACTGATTACTCCCAGACGATTAATCGTTTTACTCAATTAGATGCTTATCCACTACCGATCATTGAAGACATTATTTCTAAAATATCTCAGTACAGGGTTTTCAGCAAAATTGATCTACAAAGCGCTTACCATCAAATACCTATCGCTGAAGAAGACAAACTCTATACAGCTTTCGAAGCCAGTGGCCATAATTATCATTTTTGCCGTATACCCTTTGGGGTAACTAATGGTGTAGCCTGCTTCCAGCGTGCTCTGAATTCCATTATACAACAAGAAAGTCTCGAAGGGGTTCATACTTATCTCGATGATCTGTCTGTGTGTGGGGTGGACCAAGAAGATCACGATTACAAACTTAAAAGAGTTATGGAAGTTATCCAAAACATATGGACTAACCATTAACAAAGCCAAAAGTCTATTCTATTTAGAGGAAATTAAAGTGCTAGGATATGTCGTATCAAAAGGAGTAATAAAACTAGATCCTGAGAGATTTCGTCCTTTAATTGATTTACCAGTTCCTGTTGATTCCGCGGAGTTACAGAGAGTGATTGGTATGTTCGCTCACTATTCTAAATGGGTTTCCAACTTCTCAGGAAAAATACAAGCACTAGTTAAGAACAAAGCTTTTCCTCTGACTGAAGAAGCCTCAATAGCTTTTAAAAATCTAAAACAAGAAATTGCTAAATCTGGTGTAAACGCTATCGGACCAGAACCTTTCACCATAGAAACTGATGCTAGCGAATGCGCGATAGCAGCGTCTCTAAGCCAAGAAGGAAGACCAGTAAGTAGCCTTCTTCTCGAGAAGTCTCTTGGATACCGAGCATCATCATTCCTCCATTGAGAAAGAAGCGTACACTATTATCGATTCAATAAAAAAATGGCGGCAATACTTGGTCGGAAAACCGTTCGTACTAATCACCGATCAACGGCTGGTAGCGTTCATGTTCGATCAAAAACATACATCTAAAATAAAGAATGAAAAAATTGAGAGATGGAGATTAGAACTTTGTAGCTGTAAATTCGACATTGTCTATCGCCCCGGCAAGGACAATGTTGCAGACGCATTCTCCAGGGTTCACCATCGAGTAGCCACTATTAGCACTGATCTTAATAAACTTGATCAAATACATCAATCGTTATAATCACCATGGCATTACCCGAATGGCACACTGGTTAAGGAGCAAGAACTTGCCTTACTCTATCGATGACATTAAAGGGTCAATTCCGCTTGCAGATCCTGCTCCGAAGTTAAACCCCGTTTTTCCAAAACCGACGGTGATCCTATAAAGACTACTAATACTAAGCCTTTTGAAAGAATTTCTATGGACTTTAAAGGACCTTTGCCTAGTATCACCTCTAACAGGTATATTCTTACTATAATTGACAAATACTACCGATTCCCATTTGCTTACGCTTGTAAAGATATGTCCGCTAAAACTGTAATAGGCTGCCTAACCAAATTATTTTCAACATTCGGAATGCTTTCTTATGTGCAGTTGGATAGAGGAAGTTCTCTTATATCGAATGAAGTCAAACAAGTTTTACATACAAAAGCAATTGCTACGAGTGTTACCACTGCCTACAATCCTCGCGGAAACGAACAAACTGAGCGATACATTGGCATCGTTTGGAGAACTATTTAGTTAGCTCTAAAGACGGAAGGCACTCCCGTAACTAAATGGGAAACAGCATTAAACCAGAGTCTCCATTCAATTAGGTCCTTGCTGTGTACCGTCACTAACTCGACTCCTCACGAACGGATGTTTACACATTGCCAAAGATCTGCTTACGGGCAATTTATTCCTTCTTGACTAGCGCCTGAGCCTATTCTTATTCGGAAAAATGTTCGTTCTTCGAAGTACGACCACGTCGTAGAAGAAGCTGAACTACTTAGTGCCAACCCTTGTTATTCGTTCGTCAAACTATCGAACGGGAGAGAAATAACCATCGCAAATCGCCATCTATATCCCTTAGGTAATCTGGGAGAAGTAGTCGATGCTGAAAGTACTGATTCTTCGACCCTACACTCTTCGTCTACTGAATCTTCGCCTACTAATTTGAACCGTGATTTGGTTGACACCACGTCCCTACCTCAAATAGTTATTCAACTCCCGAGTCTGTAATGCGATTACCTGACACGCCGGTGACTCACAAGTCTACTAGAGAGACTCGTCCACCAAAGTATCTTGTTGACTATGTTACTAAAATTTAAAGAGACTGAAGAATGTGATGAAATAAAAGGAGGAGTCTGCGACTGTTTTCTTTCAATTATTATGTTACTGATTGTCACTGTCATTATATAAGCTTGTCTTTTAGTTTAATAAAGCCTATATTTGCGGGTTTAAATTTACTACAATGCTTTCTATACTGCCCGTAATTTTTGTTAATTTATTGATGTTAATTGAAACCAAATAAACACTAAAGTGTTTCCGTTTATCATACTGGTCCAGCGCTAAAATATGTGGTGCTTATACACCTTTATAAGTTCTGGTCTAAAACTATTAAATATTTCAAGTAGGTCGACATTATATCCTAATAAGGTACATTCTCTATCTGTCTAACAGATAAGATTCGCGTATTAGATAATATACCGCATGGGATTGTTCACATGTGCTCAACACAATGTAGTGAACTGTACTGAAAACAGAACGTCATCTTTAACATCAAGATAAAATTCAAGAATTGTAAATCATTTTCATTAACATACATCATACAGAAGATTATAGAAATTTTATCTCAAAAATAAATTTTAAAGAAGCAAAAGTAATAGCAACCTGTATAAGATGGACAAGATAGAAGTAACGATGTAGTGCAATTTCAGTTGCTTGCCGAACTAATAAATCTCCAAAAACCAGGATTTATACTGTCGTAGATTATAAAGTAAAATAAAAAATATATCGGTGACACTGTGTAATTTAAAAGTTTTTCATTTTGCTTTTTAATTATAAATTCTAGGCAATTAAATCTCAAAATAAGTTTAAATTATACTGTTGGCGATTGCAGGAAATAAAACAACCTTGTTTTGAGCAATTTGGGAAATTTGCTAAAACTTTAATAAAAATTAATGTCAGAACTGTCATAGACATACATACAATTAAATTATGAAACCTTATAATGTTTTTCTTTTCTTTTTCCTGTTACGTGCTTCTAAAGTCAATAAACATGTGTTAAGGGAAATTCATACCACATAAACCATAAGTTCTTTAAATGTTGCATTTTCCCTTTTTTAGATTATCGACATGCCAAAATTTAAAAACAATTTTTTTTGACAACTCTCCGCCCAGCCCATGCTATTCTCTTTTCTAATTCGTTTAGTGTTTATCAGAGTAAACTAACTACGAACAATAACTAACTATAAACACAACTATTTTAAACAAATGTTCCACACGTGCACACCCCCTGGCAAGGCCAAAATATCTCAAACGTCTTGAGGATGTATTGGCTTATCACCATGCGTAATCACGTCAAGAGCGGCTACTTTGACTGCAGGGCGTTTGTATGTACCATTTGCAGTTTGAACCACTACTTGTCTCACTTGATCTGAATGTTTACTTTTTATCTGTTTAAGTACGATACCTTTCTCCCACGAGTTACGTTTCATTTCGTCGAAAATTACTACTTTATCACCAACTGCCAGGGGTATCACCCCATCTTTTTTCTACATGCCATTCCATGATCATTCTAGAGGTCCGAAACAGTCCATTCCCACATATGAAAAACGCCTGCTAAATGCTGCCACTCTTGCATGTGGAATATCAGCTATCTGAGGGGGCTTAGACTTGGTACGCGCGTTTTTACAAAATTGACAATGAGTACGAACTGACTTCAAAACTACTCTTAAACGAGGGATTACATAGAATTGTCGAAGCACATTTATCACAGTTTCATGATTTCTACGAAGGTATTTTACGTGATAGTGAGTCTGATATTTTAATTCCCTTTCTATTGATGTTCTTTAGAAACCTCAAAATCCACACAATAGTTCGAACAGATTTTCTCCACTTTGAGCACTTTAGAATAAATTCCATAATTCGATTAGAATAGACTTCGGTGTGATGTAAGTGAAGTTTCATTTCCGACATGGCTAGTGGATTTTCTTGTGGCTGCATATTCTTTTCTAATGGCCAATCGACTTCAGGTAAATACAAAAATTCAGGGCCGACAAACCAACTGCTTATGGAAGAAATTTGTGGTTGAGCTTTCGGCTTCATTGCCTAATCAGCAACGTTTTGGTTTGATGGTATCCACCGCCAGTCAAATAGCTTTGTGGTCTCGAGAATTTTTCCCACTCCAAAAGCAACGAATTGTTTAAATTTCCCGGTGTTCGATCGTAACCAAGCCAAGACATCTAGTGCATCGGACCAGAAAAATATATGTTCTGGTTTAATTGAATGGCTAGATAAAATTGAATTTGCTAGCCTGGCTCCAAGAACTGCTGCTTGTAGTTCGAGCCGTGGTATTGACACTGAGTGAAGAGGCGTTACTTTACATTTTGCTGCTACTAATATACATGAGACTTCAGTCTTGCATGTATACTGAAAGTATGTTACTGCTGCATATGCCAAGTCACTAGAGTCGACAAACACGTGTAAGTGAACTGAATCATAGTCTTTAGTGAAATAACATCTGGGAATTGCAACGCTCTGTAATTTTGGGCAGACATTGAGCCATTTAAGCCATTTAACATGATGAGGATCAGATATTGGCTGATCCCAATATATTCCTGAGTGCCAAATTTCCTGAAGCAAGATTTTTTACTAGCACTAGAAAGCCAAGAGGGTCAAAATTTGTCATCAACGTCCTCGATGCCTCATGTTTAGTCGGTTTACGAACTCCACTTAGTACATCTTTCTCAATACGGCTAAATTCAGTACAAAATAACACGAGTCATTATGGATGACCCACCACATGCCTAACACTTTGGAACTACCTGGTTTATTAATTATGTTTAAGTCCTTTGCCTTATTTTCAGCTTCTAAATTCTCATTTAGTTCTGACAAAATGAATTTTGAGTTTGATGCCCAGTTTCAAATCAAAAAGTTTGCATTATTGTGGATTTTAATAACCTCTTTTGCTACTGAAACTGCTTGTTCTTCTGAATCAAAACGATTTAGCCAATCATCAACATAATGATTCTGACGTATGGCGGGGACAGCAAGAGGATTCACATTGACAAATTGGGTGGCATTTGTGTTTTTCAGATATTGAGCCACGCATGAAGAACATGCTGCTCCAAACGTCATTACTTTCATGACATAGATGCTTGGCTCTTCATTAGGAAAATCCCGCCACAGAAAACCTAGGCTGTTTTGATCGCACTGATTGATAGCCACTTGGTGATACATTTCCTTTATGTCATCAATCAACGCAAAGCGTTTTTCTCTGAAACGGAAGAGCACATCGGACAAAGGGCATAGCATGTCAGGATCTTTCAGTTACAGCTGCATCCCATACAATCCTTATCTTGCCGGACTTGTTGGGATTCAGCACAGGAAATATTGGCGAATACCACTTTTTAAAGTCACAAGATTAGCCTCTTCGCTAGGCAGTTTGCATGCATACCCTTTGCTTACGTATTCTTGAATATGGAGCATCAAGTTCTAAGCAAGGCCGTGATTTTTCTCAAGCTTTCTTTCCAAACACATCATTCTTTTATAAGCCATTTCAAAACTTTTGGGAAGTTGTATATTGTCATAACGCCATAAAAATCCTGTTTCATACACTTTATCGATTTTGCGTGTTGTGCTTTTAAGAATCTTTAGTGCACATTAATTATCATTAGATTGAAGAGAAATTTCTGGCGGCTTCACTAAAAGACTATTGAAAAGAACTCCTTTACTTGATTGTGTAAATCAGCATCTTCCTGTGAACAATCCCAGATATCGTAGCGATTTTGGTTGTTCATCTCGTGATTTTGATGCCTTCCCATAATTGTCCATCCTAACCTTGTCTTTGTTGCAATAGGCTCCCCCCAGTCACCCTCTTTAACATCTAACGGGAGGCCCAACTTCCAATGCTCAATTTCAATTAATATTCGAGGTCTAGCATTTTTTTAGGTGTGGGTATAGAGTGCAACGTGGATTATACTCAACAGATTGTGTTGTAAGATTAAGATTTTTACAGTTCGAACATTAGAAATACGATATTATTTGTTTGTAGCACGATCTCCCGAAATTTCTAAGGACACGCGACGACTACAACTTTCTTCCCTTCTGGTGTCTCCTGTCTACTTTAAGTGAAGCAGTACCTGTAGACCTTCTACGCGCAATGCATTTGCAACTTCTTCGTCAAGTAACGCATGGGTTGACCCCTCGTATAGAAATGCAAAGGTGTTTCTGCTTGTGTCTGACCCAAATAGCTATGCAGGAACAACTCGAAACAAATATTGGACAGGTGGTAAATGATGCAGCGACACAGGGTTGATATCAGTGTTAATAGTATGTTGAGAGGATGACTGTTGTACAGGAATATGTTTTACTGAATCCTGAACCAGTTGATGATGTTTGATGAGACATCCTTGTACCCTACATTTTTTCTGTACTTTACAGTTCTTTCAAAAATGTTTACAGAGGCATTTATGATAAAGACTATAGCGCTTGATAGTTCCCAACGTTCGTTCACATTCTTGCCCTTGAATTTGAAACAGTCAACTGGTTTGTAGTCACAATCGGAACAAATAACACACTTGGCATTAGATACAGATGAATGATCTTCAGAGTGCGTATATATCTGCTTGTTCTTTTTTGTAGATCTGCATACAGTTTTTTCTACTAAATTGCGAGCCGGTTCTGATACATGTAGCATTATTGTACTAACTTTATCTGCCTGCATTATTAGCCAGTCATCAAAGGTGGACAGAGTTTCAGGTACGTTTGACTTATAATGCTGGAATTTTTATTCAGCCCATTCGAGTTTTAAAGAGCCGGGAAGTTTTCGAACCAACTCATTTAATAGCACAGGATTTGTCAAATGGTTTCCATCCCACAAGCTTGCATAGTTACACAGCGGTGTTGTACGGCTAGCAAAATTTCAAGTTACTCTAAATTTACTCTAGGTAAAGCACTAACTTGTTCAATCATGTTATTAATAATTTGTTCGGGTTTCTCAAACGAATTCTTAAAGTATTGATTGCTTTAGGAACAGACTCTTCGTAAGCTAGGTAATTTCTTACCAAGTTCAATGTATCACCCTTTAAACTCTTTTGTAAACGACACAGATTATCGTAGTTTGTTAGTATTAGAGCCATCGTAAACTTTACGTAACCTGATATAAACATGAGCCAATGGCTTGCAGTTCTGCTAAAACTTGGCAAATCGGAAATTTGCTTTGAGCCTTCTATGTTGAATGATGCTTTGCGGTTAGAAGTATAACCTTGACTACTATCAATAAATTCTTGTTCGTTTCTTGCGCACAACCATGGCAGTGGATTTACTAATGGGCCATGTGGTGCTTCAGTTAGAAGCAGCGTCTTATGTGGCGCTTGTGCAAGGGGTAAGGAGTTTTGTAGTATTAACCTGGCGGTTGGTGTGGCCATGTCTTCAAATAATAACGAAAAATAAATAAATGTTTCTGAATTGCTACTAGTTTTGTCTTTTATTACAAGAAGAGAATGTTATTATTTTACAGTCCGTAATAACGTTAACAGTTTATATGATATAACTCCTCACTAGAATTTCCGTCGCTCTTCTCTTACAAGTTGGTGGTTAATATCTTCTTCTGTTCCAAGTATAAACGATCTTCTTCTTCCTGGCGCTTTCTCGTGAGCTCCAATGCGCACCTTTTCCCCTCTGACACTTCCAATAGTTTTAAATCTTCTAAACGTTTTAAAGACGATTGCAAACTTATAGTACGCGCTTTATGTACAGGTTCTTCAGGTTGTTCAAATGTTCTAAGCTTTTCTTTGATTGATTCATAGAAGCTGTTTGAAAGTTAGGAGTTTGGAGACCCTTAGTGTCTGATTTGGTTTTGCTGCGATCTACTTTTCTCATCTCTTTACATTTGACACACTCAAATTCGAAATGCTATCAGTCACCTCAGCACATTCAAAAGGATTCCAACCAAGATACTTATTGCACTGCTCCATTTTACCATCCTCTGATTCACCGCATGCATTGCAGTAGTGATTACCTGACGTGTTCATTTTAGATACTTGACGGTTCTTGAGTAATTGCTATGAATTAGAAGTTTTAGTGGGCGAGAAATCTTCAAATAGTTTAAATAGCAGATTGCATAAGTATAAACTTTAATTTTTTAGAATGTTGGTGATTGCAGGAAATTAAACACAACCCATTTTTGAGCAATTTGGGAAATTTGCTAAAACTTTAATAAAAATTAATGTCAGAACTTTCATAGACATACATACAACTAAAGTCAGTAAACATGTGTTAAGGGAAATTCATACCACATAAACCATAACAAGTTCTTTAAATGTTGTATTTTCCCTTTTTTAGATTATCGACATGCCAAAATCAAAAAACAATCCTTTTTGACAACTCTCTGCCCAGCCCATGCTATTCTAACTTCGTTCAGCATTCATCAGAGTAAACTAACTACGAACAATAATAATATATAAACACAACTATTTTCATCAAATGTTATATACATTTAAGTATAAAGGATTATGAATTTCATGGTTTTTATATGCATAAGATTGAAATTTAATTTTTATTAAAACAAATGGACGCAAGCAATTATGACATTCCTGGAACCACCAAAACTGACAAATTTCGAAAATCACAAAGTTAATGCATGTAAGATCTGTAACAGAGCATGGAACAATGGAAAAGGAATCAAAATTTATGAAAAGAAAGCTCATAAAAATGAAAATACACCAAAAAAGAACAATTCTAATTTAAATGCTAAACCAGACAACACCAGTGACATTAATCCACCAAACATTAACAAGGATATATGGAATTTAAACAATCTTTTGGCATCTCTAAAAAGGAAGGGCAATATAATTAAACATATTCCGAAAAATGTTAGATCGAAAGTTGTTAAATTATCTGAAACTATACATGAATGCGTAAAATTAAATACAATATCAGCTTGGACAAATCTTTTCCTATTTACATATAAAATAATGGCTATTCCAAATCTAGGATCAAAAATAAATCTGATACCATTTCAAAAACAATTTTAAATAATTTGAACAAATTCTCAATTACAGAACATAATAAGAACAATCTAAGAATGAAAAAGGTTTTGCCTAGGAATGTGTGGATTTTAAAGAAAGTTATTTCAAAAGTACGATGGCGATCTCTCATCGTCTATTAAAACATTCTCAGAATATGACAACGGTACATTTGAAAATTTGAAACTAAAACATCCAAAAACTATTTCGACCAATAATTCAAATTTTGTAACACACAAATTTAATTACTTTTGACAAAGATATACTTTCAGCAGTAAATTCTTTTAAAACCAGCTCAGCTGGTGGCATGGACTCTCTCTGCCCTTCTCACTGACAAAACCTTTTAAGTTTTCTACAGCCATTCAGGCACAAAAACTTTTGAAATCTATAACATCGCTATGCAATGTAATGCTTTCTGGAAAAATAATAAATGATATGTCTGATTGTATATGGAGCATCATTATGCCCCAGCAAAAAAGAAGATGGTGGAATTAGATCGATTGCAATATGCACTATATTCCGAAGGTTAACAGTAAAAAAGAAAATTTAGGAAAACTGTTTAGGCCTTTACAATTTGGTTTTGCAACCTCACATGGCTGTGAAAGTTTAGCGCATTCTGCCCGCATGTATATAAATAATTTTCCAAAAATAGACTTCAAAAATGCATTCAATTCTTTACATAGACACATATTTTTTAACAAAATTAACAACCATATTCAAAATTTGTCTTCTTATCTTTTCTTTTCATTTGATGCTAATATCATCAATTTAGCAAGAGGACTACAACAAGGAGATCCATTAGGATCACCTCTACTCTGCTTAACTACCTCAATGATCTAATTAAATGTATACACACTGAATTCAATGTTTGGTACCTGGATGATGGCTGCATCGGTGGTAACGTTGTATCGGTTTTTGAGAATTTTAAAAAGATCATCTGAATCCATAGGTTTGGAAATTAATTTTAAAAAATGCGAATTGTTATATATTTTATCAAAAGAAAATAAAAATATTTAGGATCCCTTTAATTCCATTATCCTAGATATTAGCATGTCAAGCAAAAATAATTGGACGCTACTTGCAGCACCACTTTGTTAAGAAGTAATTTCAACCTGTATGCATGAAAAAATTGAATCATTATCGCATACGACCTTTCGTTTGCAATCAGATAACATTCCATCGCCTATTTCATTCTTCTTACTTAAAAATTGCTTTGTATTCCTAAACTAGCATATAGTCCAACTTGGACGTGTTGTGACTCTTTGAATTTTTTTGACAATTTATTAATAATACACTAGAGCAAATACTAAACATTAAACTTGATACCATCGAATGATTACAAGCATCATTACCTGTTAAAAGAGGTGATTTAGGAATTCGTACGTCTAATTCACTTGCGCTACCAAGGTTTTTATCTTCTATTGATGTTTCCTGGCCTTTAATACAATGTATTTTTAGAAACTTTAAACATATTCTGAATAAAATTTTACATTTATAGACAGACGACATGGAAATCTCAAACAAAAACATTTAATATCTCACATAACAAATTTGTCCAGAAGGAATGGAACCAATCTTTGTTGAATATAACTTCAAAAACTTTTGATTGAATCTACTACAAATCATAAATATAAGGCACGTATTCTAGCTGTTTTTTCAAAATATTCATGCATTTGGTTAGAAGCTCTTTCTTCAGCTTCTTTAGGAACTTTATTGGATAACAATTCTTTTAAAATAGTTGTAGGACTTAGATTCGGCGGGAAATTATGTACACCACATACATGTATTTGTGGCACTGAAGTAGATGAATTAGTCATTCGTAACTTAGTTGTCATCTCAATACAGGTCGCCATATACGTCATAAAAACGTAATTGATTTAATAAAACGTGCAATGGTCTCAGCCGATGCTCTTTCTATTCAAAATGGCCATATGGAATTAGTTTAATACCATGGAAGTTAGGAAAACCAGCAGGATTTTACTTGTGACACACTTGCTCCTTCACATGTAATTTCTTGTGCAAATAAACCTGGTTTGGAGGCAAATGCTGGTGAAAACATAAAAATAAAAAAATATTCTTTATTATCAAATTTCTATCTATTTTATCCTGCTTTGATTGAAATCCTTGGTGTCTTTTGTTTTTATATCTTACGCAAAAATTACCACAGTATGATGAGTGTCAACAGCATGACTCACGTCAATTAATATGACATCTACTAGGAACAATCAACAAAGAGAATTTGAAAAAGCATCACGCAGTAATCCTAGAAAAATTAAGACAATCGTAATATAGATTCATCTCCTGATGAAGATAATAAAAGAAAAATTGTAAAATTTCATAAGAAGCAAACATGTGAATTACTATTACCCACTGAACAAATTTTCCTTAATTAATACATTAATTGCAGTGTCAAGATTGTATGCATATTTCATGCAGAGAAGAGTTCTTTCTTGATTTGAGTTTATCAATATTGCATTAGTATGCAAAGCAAAAAATTGGAGGAAAATAAATCCTCAAAACATCAAAATTACAAAAAAGAAAATAAGAATTCTAAAAAAAGTTTTATTTATATTCTGTATGAACTGGAACCGTGAATTGTTTTATAAACTGTTTTGTATGAAAGAAAAATGCTTTTGGATGTATAGATGTTTTCTGGAGATTGCTGTGTTTTATTTCATTTTGTAAATTTCATAGCTTCTGTTGAGTTAGCCAGGCAAAGAAAAGAAAAGGAAGGTAAGATAATAATTTCAAATTTACAAATTGCTGTACTGTTGTCACAGTATTCTTTTAGTGACACCTAACGCGATATGTTGTTACAGTACCCTTTTAATGGCGCCCAACGTTTGGTCGTTGACACAGCATTCTTTTAGCGGCGTCTATACCTAGGTCTCGATTAAGTCGTTTGAAAATTAGAGTTTCTTGTCTCGTAGAAACGGAAAAAGGCACTTTGTTTTTCAGAAATTAAAAGATAAAGATATCCACGAAAAATTTGGAAAAAAGTCAAATGAATTGTTGAAAGATATAGGGAAAATTTCTGACACTAAGAAAGTAGAAACAGAATGGAATAACATTAAATCCAGCTTAGACATGGCAACCAGATATTCTGGGGTATACACAAAAAGATAGTAAGAAACCATGGATAACAAAGGATCATCATCATTAGGTCTTCAGTCCTGGAACTGGTTAGAGACATACCCTCATTGTTTCTTATTCTGAGCTAACCTGCACATTTCCCTCAAATTTTCAGTTTGCGTCCTTCGCTATTTGTGTGCAATAGTTTGATCTAGGTCTACCTCTAACTCTTTTTTACTATCTCTATCCCGCACTATTTCCCAAAAATGCCTTTGAACGTATCCTGTCCTTCTATTTCTCTTTTTTTTTTTTGTTTTCCACATATATCTTTATTCACCCACTGTTTGTATAACTTCTTTGTTACTAACTTCGTTTGTCCATACTATCATCCTCGTACATCTGAAACACAAAATTCCAAAAGGTTTCTTACGTTTTTCTGTCTGCTTCTCCTACTACCCTATTTCATAGACATACTGTGCTGTGCTACATACATATGGTTTCAACAATTTTATCTTTGTTTCTATGTTTGTTGTCTTCCAACATAGCCGCTGCTCTTTCTTGTTAGATGCAGTTCGGTTCCCCTTCTAATGTTTACTGACATTAGTTGAGTGTATTGCAAAACCGATACCTGTATAGTTACTTATAATAATCATCAGGTTTATAGTACAGATATTTTCTTCGTCATTATGTTTTCCATTTTTGAAATGCTTGGATATCCTGAATTTAATAGAAGAAAGACAAATATACAAAAATAGATGAGACGAAGTTGGAAAATAGAGATACAAAGCCATAAAATGGGAAATTATATGCAAATGCAGGAAAGCTAAAGAGCAATGAATTGATGAAAAGTGCAAAAAGGTACAATCTAAGATGGAAATAGGAAAGACAGACGAAGCATACAAACTAGTTAGAATGAATTTTAGTGATATAAAACTGAATAGCAAAATATAAGGGGTGTGGAAGAGGACATCATTATAGAAAATATAGAAGAAGTGGTTAAATGGCAAGAATATATAGAGAGTTTTATACAGGAGAGGTACTAACAGCAGTAGAACAGGAATCAGACATTGAAAATTGATGACTTGGAATATCCTATACTTAGAGATGACTTTGAATTAGCATAAGAAGGCCTGAAAAATGGTAAGGCACCCGGTATAGACAAGGTACAAGCAGAAACTGTAAAACCCGCTGGACAAGCAGTAACCGAACTTCTCTTCCAACTTGTAAGTTACATGTATGAGGCAGGCGAAATACCCAAAGATTTCAAACGTAACATCATAGTCACTATACCAAAAAAGAAAGGCATGCATAGATGTGAAAATTATCGAACAATAAATTTGTGGTGCTACAGACGTATGATGAAGATATCATGGACAGACAAAGTCAAGAACAAAGAGGTACTAGAAATGGTAGGGAATGAAAGAAATATGTGGAAAACGGTAAAAAATAAGAGATAGGGTGATAGGCTACATACTACGGCATGAGGGAATAGTGCGGAATATATTATTAGCAGAGATAGGAAAAAAGAGAAGTAGAGATAGCCCTAGGTTACATTATTGCACATAGATAGTGAAAGATGTAGGCTGTGAGAATTTCAGGGAAATGTGTAGGCTAGTTCAGAATAGAAATCAATGGAGGTACGCATCCAACCAGTCCCAAGAGGGATTCACTAATAACGAAAAAAATAACTGTACTTAAACATGATGATTATTATAAGCAACTACAGGTATTGGTTATGCAATATTCTCGAATAATGTTAATTGTGTGAAAGGATTTAAAGAAAAACCATTAATTCGGCAAATGTCTAAGTGTTGGAGATCTTGACAGCCACATGCTGCTTAAACCCCTTCACGTACCGTGCATTTATATTTCCAATGCTCCACACAAAGGTACTACATTGGCCAGGAGGCGAGTTTTTTGTTGCCTGGAAATTTAGAATTTTGCCGAACCCTTGCCGTTCCAGGCAAGGTAGGGATCTTTAACGTGCGTGACAACACTCACACACGGGACCTCCATTTAACCTCTCATCCGAACGAGGGCGTAATTTTTGTGAAAAATGCTCACCTGTCATTTCTCAAGCAGTCGGCCGTATCGGGATTTGAACCCAGGACCTTGGGATCCGTAGTCTTACGCTTACTACATTGATCCACGGTGACGCCTCCCCTTCACATACCACTGAATCTCTATGAAATAGGTCATATAATTAGAATGCAATAGCAGGAGAATTGAGCTGTATTATAGGCTGTGTGTGAATTTCAGGGAACTGTGTAGGCTAGCTCAGAATATAAATAAGTGGAGGTACGGGTTCAACCAGATTCGAGACGGAAAACCTAATGACGAAAAAATTAGTACACTTAAATCTGATGATTATTATAAACAACTAGAGGTGTTGGTTGTGAAATATTTTCAACTATTGTTGATTGTGCGAAAGGGATGTATTGGCAAATGTTCAAGTGCTGGGGGAACTAAGGCTGCTCCCCCCCACAACAACTTAATATCAAGGAAATTGGGTATATATAATAGGAGACGGAACTGCATCTAACAAGACAGAACAGCGGCTATGATCAAAGAGAACAAACATAAAACAAGAAGCAAATTGTTGAAAGCATAGGTGTGGAGCACAACACAGTACGCATATGCAATACGGGTAGTAGGAAAAGCAAACGGAAAGAGATAGAAGCCTTCTGGAATGTTGTGCTTCAGATATGAGGATGATAGCATGGACAGACAAAGTTAATAACAAATACGTTATAGAATTAGTAGGGGAATAAAGATATCTGTGGAAAAAAAATAGGAGAAATAGAAGAGCAGAATACATTCTAAAGCATTTTTGGGAAATAGTACAGGATATATATCACAAGCAGATATAGGAAAAAGGAGGTAGATGTAGACCTATATCAGATAGTAATAGATGCGACTGCAAATTTCAGGAAATGTGTAGGTTAGCTCAGAATAGGAAACAATGAGGGTACGTGTCTAACCAGTTCCAGGACTGATTACCTAATGATGATGATGAATCATAGACTAAAATTTGATAAATTTAGTGTTATAAGGTTCAAAAACAGATAGCGAATCTACTTACCTAACTGCTATGACATAAAAAAGTTCTACATACAAAAACTAATACATCAATTACAGTTATGATTTTTGACAAATATAAAACAATAATAAATATTTACAAAAGCTAACTATGTGTACAGTACAATTTTAGCAAAATTAGAAATTACAAAAGGAAAATGTAAAAAGAACTTAAATAACTAATATGAGGATGTCAATTTTATTAGATTATTAGTTAGTGACAAGTAGAATGATTGGATAGTGACTTAAAATAGAAAAATATGAAGAAAATTAAAAAAGTAAGATTCTAGGAACGAAATGTTTATTAATGCAATCTAAATTAACGATCTGTGAAAGTGGATATTGTTAAATTTATTTAGCGAAGAATATTCTAAATTTAAGTTGTTTGTATGTTGTTTATTGTTAAGTGGATTAGCTTGTTGTTGAATGTCAAAGATTCCAGGAAAAGTTTTTTGTAGTAGTTGCTTTCAATGTTTATAATGTTAGTGTTTTCAAATTTAGCAGTGTTTTGTTGCACGTAGATGTGATGACAAAGTACAACTTAGTTTACCAAGTCTGGCATTACTTTTATGTTGTATTATACAATTTTTTAGCCATTGTTTACACTGACCTACATAAGTTCTCTTACAACTACATTCTATCTTATAAATGATGCTACCGCATAATGATTTCTCGGTGTTACCTTTTAACTTAGTGAATAAATTGTCTATTGATTTTTCATAAGTACAAGCTATTAGAATGTTAGGTTGTTTCAAGATCATAGTTGTGTGGTTAAATTTTGAATAAAAGTTATTTTTCTAAATTTTGTAACTAGTGGTCGGTCTATTGAAGAAGTTTGTAGGCTATTGGAGTACAAAAACTTTTTTAAAAGAGGTTTTGGGTATAAATTGTTTAGTAAAATATTTTTAATTCTTTTAAGTTGTTTGTAAGTAAATTTGATTCACTAATTTTTTGAATACGGTATTTTAAAGCTAATATGGTATTGAGTTTATTATTAAAAGCATGGTTAGACTGATAATTTAAGTATCTACCAGAGTCAATAGGTTTTTTTGTAAATGGCAAAATATAAAGTATTGATGGGAGATCTAAGGACTAACGTATCTAGGAAAGAAATACTAACATTAATTTCTTTTTCGAAACTGAAAACCAAAATAGTATGGAAACTATTTAAAATATACAAAGTATATTTGATCAAGTGTTCTGGAATGGAACATAAAAAGTCGTCTATATATTTGACTATAAAGGGCATGTCAAAAGGTAGTGAACTTATGACCGACTCTAACAAATAATCCATCACAATTTAAGCAATAATGAGTGTCAAAAGTCTATTGATAAAACTTAGAATTAAAAGTAACGTAAGTGTTGTTAAAAATCAAATCATACTTGATAATAAAGAACTTAAGGTTGCATTGTAGTTGAATAACATTCCATTTTTATAATTTTAACAAATAATTCTTTGGGGATGTTGAATAAAGAACAGACATCTATAGATATAAGAATATGCTTAGTGGGTAATTGAACGTGTCTATATCTATCAATGAAAGAAAATGTGTCTTTAACGTTATAACCTTCAAGAGGAAAGGAATTTTCTAAGATTTTGAATAAAAAGGTAGTAATGTTGTAGGTTGAAGTGTCTATGCAAGAGATTATGGCTCTTAGAAGTATATTTATTTTGTGAATTTTTGGCAAACTATAATATTTGTCTGGTATGCAATTATTTTTCATTAAAATATTCTTTTCAATTTTGGTGATCCATAGAATGTTCATACAGGAATTTAATGTGATCATTAACTTTATTTTGAATAGTAAAAGTGGGGTCTTTTGTGAGTTTTTATACGTAGTTACATCATCAAGCAATTGCCTGGATTTGATCAGATAATCTTGTTTATTCAATATAACGGTTACGGAACCTTTGTCAGTTTTTGTTACATAAATGTTGGTCTTGTCTTTTAAGAACGACTTGGTTATGTTGTACATGCGAGTGTTGGTGGTATTTATTGTCTTATAAATAGAATTTAATTAAATTGGTCATTCTGGTTCTCAATACTATTTTCTCTTGTGCAGGTTTTTCAATGGATTCGATGATATATATATATATATATATATATATATATATATATATATAAATATATAGATATATAAATTTAAATAATCATCACAGCAATAAGGTATGGAGGTCTAATAAATTTGTTTGTTTACTAATTCGTTGAAATACTTGCATGATCTCCTCAGTAAATGGTGCTGCATTAGTCCCACTCAATATGATAACCTGATTATTTTTTGTACAGCCTTTTATCAGATTACCAAGGTCTAAAGTATCATCCTTTAGTAGGGCATTAGGTTTGACAATATTTAGAATATTAAAAACTTGGAATAATCCTGTTTTTAAACAATTATACATAAATTATACAAAAATATTATCCATTAGTAATTAGAAATGGTAATAAATTAGAATTTGACATTTATAGAAAAGAAACCAATGTAAATCGCTTTATTTTGTCTTCCTCTAATCATAGCATACAACATAAGTTGGCTTCATTTAACTTTTTAATTAATAGATTATTGAATTTCCCTTTAAATAAAAACAGATTTAATAAGGAATTTGCTCTTATTAAACAAATAGCGAATTACAATGGTTTCTCTTCTGATATTATAGATAATATTTTTAGAAAGTGTAAAAATAGGATCAACATCCGTAAATCAACGACTTTGCAATCAACCACCTCTAACGATAATGTTAAATATGTTAAACTTCCGTTTCACAAAACCACAAAGGGTCTTGATAAAATATTCAAACAGTGTAATTTCAAAATTGCTTTCACTAATACTAATAAAATTAAAGATTTGCTAGGTAATCCAAAAGACAAGGTGGAAAAATTGCAAAAGTCGGGGATTTATGAAATTAGTTGTGCAGGGCCAGGGTGTTTTCAAAAATATATTGGTCAGACCAAGAGGAATATAACAACAAGATTTAAAAAGCACATTGCTCACTTCAAATATGGTAAATATGAAAGGTCTCAGGTCGCCAAACATATATTTGAAACCAGCCACCCCGTTAAACTAGAAAATGTTAAATTGTTAAAAGCGGTACCAACGTTTTCCTCCTTAAATGCCTATGAATCAATTAAAATTGTTAAACATAAAAGACCCCTCTTAAACACCGATAAAGGGCCAATAGAGCCATCTGCTTTGCTTTCCCTATTGGTCAACAACCAATGAGAAAGCAAGATTAAATTGGTTCCGCTTCAGTAGATTTAGAATTAGTATAAATTAAGTAGATTTAAGCTATAATGTCACAATTCACTTGTTTGTTGTTGAGAACACCAGCCTGCGGGTGAGGAGAATATCCTCGATAGTGTTTAAAGCAACAATATAGTAAATTGTAGGTTGGGAAGGTTCACTTCAGCCTAAGTGGTGAGGAGAATATCCTCTGAACTGTTCTAGAACAACAGCTAATTATTTTTTAATTACAGGTTTCCTACTGATGATGACCACATAGTGGTCGAAATACGTATCTAGTAATTTAAATATTTTTTGTGGTTAAGGGTTTTATTTAATTTTATTTAAATCGTGCCACAGTGTTCCTATAGATTATTAATGACTATCTGAGATTATTATTAGCCTAGGTTTTTTTATCATTACTAATTGCTTTGTTAGCTAATCTATTATGTTTGTCTGCCAAAACAAAGTGGCATTCATATCAATATTACCTGTTGACTGTTCTATAGTCTTATTATTAAAGACAATATCAACAGCACATTGTACTGTTTTATTACTATAGGTTTTAATAAATTCACTGTTGGTTAACAATTCTGGGTATTCAAACATTCTCTAACTATTCATCAGTATAAGATTTGTTGGTATCCATTGGTGCCTCATTTCCATGTAATATGTAAGAGTTGGAAATGCATTTCCACTCTCTTATTCAAAACTACTAAAGATAGCTCTAAAGCTTTAACCTTATCATTAGCTTATCTAACTTTTTCTAAAGAATTTCCTCATTATCTCCACCAGCTTGTAATAAAACTTCACATTTATGTTTGATTTTCATTATGTGCAGGACTTTTAACATGTTATCAATTTGCAGTTTATCAAGCCAACCTTCAAATAGCTGATTTTATCCTGTTGTTTTGATATACCATCGTCGCCCTCATATTTATTACAAATTACCTTACTGTTATTTAAAATTTTAAAAGCACCTTTCCTAACACACAACAATTATGAAAACTATTGCAACACACAATACAAATAAAATTGGTCAATTTCTTCTTACGGCATTTAAAATAAGAGAAGCTTACATCACTATGTGTTGGTATGTCAGCCATCTTGCACTATTTCCTAACAATACATGTCTAAAAAGTAACACGTCCAATAATTAATTTTACAGTAGATGAAAGTTGCAGGCTGACCTATATATTGGGCATACAGAACAGAGAAGTTCCTTCCAGACTCCAACGAATATTCTTTCTGTTGAAGGGATCGTCCTGAATCTCTACCATGATGATGTAGGTTAACAGTTCTCTTCCGGCCTCTCAGAACCACGAGTGGCGGTTCTCGTCCTCTGTGTGCAATACAAACCAGCATGATCCATCCACTAGGAACTTTAATGGAAAGGAATCACAATAAATGGTGATCTTCCTCACCATTATTACTTCCACAAAAACGCAGGTCCCGGGGAACAAACATCTTCTAACGAAAGCTGTCCTTCGCAGAGCTCTTACTGCTACAGGTACTTTATCGTACAATTTCGTGAAGCAAAATTCATCTTCAGGTGGATATGACGTGGCAAGGAATTTCAATATGTGGTAAGTTTTTTGGTGTATGATGATAGGTCTTGGGTCTTCTGTAGGTCAATACAAGGTGGGCAACATAATGCTACTTCTGAGTGTATTATCTTGGTTGGTAAACGCAACCACGCCTCGATGTGTTATATATGATATTAATGTACATTTGAATTTCGCATGTTGATGATTTTAGGTTTTAGTATATCTGAGGATAGTCCTTATCAGTTTAATAAGTTTCTTTTACCCATTTTGTATGCGTTCTTTCAAGGTTTTGCACTCTATCAATTGCAACTTGTACCAAGCGCATTACAACATTTTTGTAATTATTATTTGTGTGCTGTGTTATTTATATACATACGTTGTTGTGCCGTACCTAAAATGAACGACTAACTGCATCAATAATTTTATCGTGTGAAAAAGTGCTATTTTATTCAAGATTTTAAATACGTAGTGATTGACTTACTTGCAACATCCTCAAATGCACTCTTACCTAAGTCAATTTACACTTCTTATTTTTATGCTGTGTTAGTTAATAGTTTATACTATTCACCATTTGTGTTCCACATAAGCTTAGAGGAAAAAATAGACGATGTGTATAAACAATTAAATACCCATTATATTTTTATAGATAGCAAGCAATAAAGCTTTTAGTAGGCAGAAGAATATGGGTAATCGAATGTTAATCAGCTGCTTATACAGAAAAACGTTTTTTTTTTTTTTTTATAGTGGTAAAAGATTTTATATCCGCTGTGTGGGACTCTTCCTTGCCGGAGCAAGGACATACCCACTAAAAATCCACTTTGGTGTCGGACTCGAGATCCCTTGTCAAAGGACGTTTATAGGGATCCCGTGACTAGCGTACCTGGACTAGGTCCTTCACCGCCGTCGCGATTAGAAAAAACATGGCGTTACGCTCAGTTTATTCCTTTCGGACGTCTGATAGAATCGCAGCAATTCTCATTGCCGGAGCATCGCACTGGGTACAGAAAAACGAAAATTATGGTAGATTATATACTTGCTACTTTTATGCCATCTAATGTTCCATAAATAAATTTCATTATAAAAACTTCACATGTGTTGGTAGGTTTCTGTAATGGAAACCAAACAGACATATTTATTGACATTTTAGTAGACATTGCTATTTAATACGGTAGATGTCTCATTCGCTGTACAATCAGGTGAATGTTGTTAATATAAAGTATAATCAGATATTTATTTTTCCGTGTTCCCCGTCGTTTTTACGGATTCTACATAAAATCCCGAGCGAATTTAATTATGATTATTTAAAAATGTAACTTCGTGCACACGGGTCTACAATGTTTACTTTGTGTAGTGCAAATGGGTGTTAGATATGACATCAACTCCAAAATCTGTACATGAAAGTGGAAAAGACCATGTACAAGGTAAGTTCAAATTAGGTTAAATTGCTAATTTGATTTAATCTTCATTATCTATGTGGGCTTGCGGATAATACCCATTCGTCACATGAATTGATCTACTTATCGTGTATAGACTAAGGGTGAAGAGCGGGGTAAATCTTTTTATAAATCTGAACTCGTATGACCTTTTGGCATTTAAAATCGTTGCCCTGGATTCTGGACAATTTTCTTCCTGGTTATCTGGGACTTGTTTGATTGTTGTGCTTTAGTAGCCTGAATTTCAGTAGAAATAATTATTTGCAGGTGTATTTAGAGATAAGATGAATTAATGTTTACAGGTATTTTTGATTGCATTCCAATGTTACTTATTTTGTTTGGATATTCAATTGTTTAAATGTTAAATCATGAAAGCTAAAATTATTTACACTTTTTGTTGAATTTAATTATACAGCAAATTATTGATTTAATACTCCCTTATTCCAGGAAAAACTGTTTCTAGTAACTGAAGGCAACTATCGAAAATTTCATTTAAGTAAAACACTTATTAAGGATACGAAAATAATCTTAAGAATGTGTAAACAACCACTAAATAATAGTTTCATTTTCTTCATACTTCTAATACAAAGTGTTCAATTTAACCTAATCTTATGGTTGTGTCTAAGACACATAGTAGGAGTGCATTGAAGTTTTTAACTAGTTCTTGTTATATTTGATTAAAACATAAAGTATGTGTACATAAAACTTATTTGTAAAAAAGCTGAAATAGAAAAGTAAATTTAAGGCAAAATATTGTAAAACAAAATAGTGGCCACCGTTTTCATTATTTCCTGATAATCTTATATGAGAAGTAAATCTATTTGATTCTAGTTAATAAGTTTATTCTATCGGACTGAGTAAACTACCAGACAATAGTTTTTATCCAACTGATTATATTCTTTATTTGCGATTACTTTCGAAGTTTACAGAAATTTTTTTGCAGTTATTGAATAATTATTTCTTCAAATAAAGGTAACCATAAGCATCAGCATGTTCTAACATTATTGGTGTATTTTTTCTTTCCGGAATACGTAAGGTTATAAGTATTCCATGGTGTTGAAGCATCTTTAGAACATCCAGTACATTTTTTAGGCATGTTGTGGAAATTAAGAGATCTTGTAAAACATATATATATATATATATATATATATATATATATATATTGCTATGATAATAGGGTCATTTAGGGGTATATAGGGTCATTAGGATAGTGCGCTTTATCGAGACATCGTGATAGTCCAGAAAATTATAATTACAATTATATTGAAAGAAAGGAAGTGTATTCGTAAAGATTCAACTAAATAAACAACCTTGCCAGTCATAAAACCACTTGGACAGAAGCCATAAAACAATACGCTTGAGTAGTGCATCATTATTGTACAAGGAATTCCATTTAAACGAGCAGGTTTGTCAATGCGCAAAACAGATAAACTCATATAATTTCGTACATCAATAAATATAAAGCTACGTGAAGATTTTAAATTCCAACAAATTTATACAAATAACCTGAAATCCTACGTGCAATGAAAAGCGTCTCGACTTCGTTTTACGTGAAAATTTCATAGAAATACCCAAGCCTGCATGTGAAAATCAAGGTACAAGGCGGTAATCAACGAACTATGCGCTTGACTGAATTACAAACAGATAGGCGTTTTCTTTAAATATCACAGGATTTCGTAAACAAATCAGTTTTACTCTAACGAAGGCATGATCCACATCACCTGATATAAAATATGTACGTGAAATAATTGTAAGTGATTTTATAATTAATAATCAAACAAGGTTCGTCGTTTAATCCTCAAAGACGTAAGTTATAAAAGGTTGCTTTTAAATAGATTTTAAGATTTATATTAACAAAGGACTTCAAACAATTTCTGGATCTAACCGGGAGAAGTTCAATAAGTATATCCAAACAATTTCTGTATCCAACCGGAAGAAGTTCAATAAGTATATCCAAATAATTTCTGGATCTGACCTGGAGAAGTTGAACAAAGGTCCAAATAATTTCTGGATCCAAACTGAAGTATTTAAAGAAATACCTGAAGGATCCACCTGGCGCAGATTTTCTATATCCTATTTGGGTAACTCAACGAGTAACTATAAACTGAAGCTGAACCAGCGAATAATTGAAGCAGAAACTGGTCTAGATTGGGGGGAACGAGACACTCCAAAAAGGGACAACAGGTTAGTCATTATAAATATTTTGTTACATTGATGATTTTATTTATGAATATTCAAAAATTTTACATTCACGAAAATTTATGTGACGGTCAACAAAAATCGTTTTCGCATGCGTTATAATTTACGTAAAAATTTAAGGAAGACTGATGAACGCTCATAGGGCTTCAAGTAATAATAAAAAGGGTAATTTTTGCTGGATTTTTGATCAATTAAAGGGAATTATAATTTTTGGGAGAAATTAATTGAATTATATAAAAGAGGTCCTATTCAACAACATTATAAACGCTTTGTACATTATATATATATTGAGAACATTAAATAAATTGTGGCTAATTGTGTTTAGCTCAAATAGATAGGAAGTAGAGCAAAAAAGGGAGATTAAGAATTCTGTGTTGTCGTATCGTCGCAAGCTCCGTGCTTGGTCTAAACTGAGATAGCCGAGGCATTACAATTAAGATTAATCTATTAGAATAAAATGGAGAGCACTGGGTTATTGCAACGATATCATAGCAATATATATATATATATATATATATATATATTGCTGTGATAAGGGGTTGTTTAGGGGTGTATTGAATAGCAAGGGTCGTATGGTAACCATAAATTGTAATAGGAAGCAGAAAACTGCATTTATTCAGCAGAAAATTAAGTAATTCGTACATTATGTAAATAGTAAGCATTTAACACCCTGTATATTGACCATAATTAGCTTTAAGCGATGCAAGGAAGCATATCTTTCAACAAAAGTACGCGTATTCAGAAGAAGTGATAGTACATGTAATTAAACACGCATTGAGAAGTGTTCTAATTAGTTATAAAACAAATACCAAGATAAAAGATAAAACCTAACAAAGCTTTATGCAAGTACGCTGAAATAATAAACATTTTTGATAAGAAAACGCAATTTTCAAACACGCATAAAAATACATAAACGAAAGTAGAATTAAGGTTACATCATTTATTTTGATCAATTATCCAAAAAGGCGATATCTACACAAAACAACGTATGGTCAAGATAACGATGTATCAATAGCAAATAGATATTACACGGAAAACCAAATAAATTACATCAGAAACAACATTGAAATGCAGGAAATACAAAGACGTGGTTGGTTGAGATATTTACAGGACTTGTTGAAAACCCAGCCCACATGTAAGTGGGATAAGCTTATATTAACACAGCAATGATAAGACGGGTCAGTTTAAAACTCAGGCAGGGCGAAGCTGCGTCACTGCTAATCAAAAAGTTACGCGTAATTTTAAATATTTAATAAAATATCAAGTGATAATGGTGCTACAATTATGAAGGCTTCTTTTGCCGTTTAACCTGAGTAGAATTTGGGGTAATTCATAATAATTCAAATGTGTTGATGAGAAGAATAATTCGAATGGATCGATATAATATTTCAAATTGGGCGATATAACACTTCGAATGTGTCGACAAGAAGAATAATTCGAATTTCGAATGTGTTAATGATAATAATTCAAATTGGTGGTATTTCTGAATAATTCAAGTATGCGTCGATAAGAACAATTCAAATCTGGGTCAATATAATATTACAATTCAAATCAGCGTCGACAATTATATTTTGGTACAATTCTGGTACAATTTGGAGTTGCGAGATTCAATGCAAATAAAATATAGAAGCACGTAGTAATTTTTGGAAAACGAGGGGTGACTGTACTCAAACACTGGTTCAACGAAGGAGGACAACAAAGGGGTTGATTCACAACCCGAACAACTTGTTGCAGGTGTTTTATTTAATTTTAAGATATTTGTCTATTTAAATTTCAATACTGAATTTATTCAATTTATATAAACTTGTGATAAAGTCAACAAATAACATTGTAATATATTATAAAGGGGTCTAGAACGTTCCAGGTTTCTTTGGTAAAAAGGGTAGTTTTTGGTGACTTTAGATTGAATTCAAAGCATATAAATTTTGGGGTAAATGATACATATGACATTGATTGATCGAAGAGTGTATTTAAATATTTTTCAAAAAGTGTAAATAATATTTCTTTTCATTATATGGAATTAATTGACTTCGCTTTATCAATTCAAACAAATAGGTAATCATAAAGGGGTGGAGAAGAGAAAAATTGATCATCGTAACGTTGTGCACTCTGTGTAGATTGAATAGGGCTAGTCGTGGCATAATAATAAAATTAGTAAGATTAAAGTTGATTTGAGAACACAGAGCGGTGGAGTTAAGTAAAAACGTCATTACACCGAGTACGGCGTTATCATATCAATATATATATATATATATATATATATATATATATATTGTTCTGGATTTAGAGGGTAAATAGGTGTAGACAATAAAATTTTAGCAACCGTGTATATAGAAGTAGGAGCAAATTATTTACGCGCCAAATGAATTAATTTCTATAGTGAAAACGGACGATTGTTAAGGTATTTTTCTATATTTAAATTGAAATGTTTAAATTACTTAAAAGAAAGTTTTTAGAGAACATAAAAGCTCAAGGATACGCATAAGAAATCATAATAATTTTAATCAAACGCATGGAAGCAAAAAGGAAGCTTGCATGCATAGAAAATCAATAATTTCAAACGCAAATGTATTCAATTTTAAAAGTCAACGTTTGTTATACAAATACTCAGAAGGGAAGAAACCAAGAATTGTTATGTTATAAACGGTCGATTGTTTCAAGAAACACCTGTTGTTAAATGTCAGGTTCGCGGAATTATAAATGTACGTTAGCAGAAAATTCCATAGAAATTGTTTGCAACGGTCGATTTCTATAAGCTGCTACATAATAAGTACCTAAGGACGGAGTGGAATAAACGATCGATAATATAGAACAGACAGAGAAACGCATAAATAAAGCATTGGATAGAAGTCACGTAAGATATACACGGCTATTTGTGAAGGACGACTACGATATCGATTTTCTGTAACTTAAGAGGGGTTCTAAAGGAGACAACAGATATGCGTAGAACGGAGATAGATAGCTGAGAGGTAGCGCGTCTGAACGGGGAAAAATTCTATCATTGGTCGATGGCCAGCAGTTTTCAAGAAGTGCGCGTTCGTTACGGTAATAAAGAAAATTCTTTGTAAAAGCACGACGAAAGTGGGATTTTTGGAGAAGTTAGTGTTCGTTACATTAAAAATTGTAGGAAGCAGCTAGGCAAACAAGCTTTTCATGTGAAACGGGTTCCACTCGGGGGGTGAGCAGAGAAATATGAAGGCGTCCATGAAAAAGGGTAAGAAATTTTTTATTTTTCTTTGAAAATTTTTAGGTTGGCCCAATTTGTGGGGCACGAATTTTGGAGAGTACACGGCAATTTTATGACGCCCAAATGATAGGGCACAAATTTTTGTAAGGTTCCACAGCAATTTTATGGCACTCAATCCGTGGGGCGAGAAATGATTTTTTTTTGACGATCCACAACAATTTTATGGCATCCAACGGGAGAGAAATGTTTTTTAAACCACAACACAATATATATATATATATATATATATATATATATATATATATATATATATGTAATAACAGGTTTATTGGTTCAATTTTTAATCAAACTCTTTGTTTTTTCGCCAAGCTTTCAATTTATTTATTAAATCTATACGAACAATTATATATATATATATATATATATATATATATATATATATATATAATATTTATACATATATATACAGGGTGAGTTTTTAGTGTGGCAACGGTCGATAACTCCGTTATTATAAAAGCTACGTAAACCAAATTTGGAGGCATATTAGGCATGCCTAAAGTGCACATTTTAAAAATATTTGGAAGCATACAGGGTGTTTCATAATTCCAGGGCATATTAAACTTATATTTTTTTAAATGGAACACCCTATATATTATTACATTTTTGAAAAGCCCATAAAAAGTGCTTTAATTTGATATCAAATTGTATCTGTCTATTCCTTTTAGTTTTTGAGATATTCAACTGTTTTTAGAAAAAATGACCCCGATTAGATACATTGCCACTGCACTAATACACAACTTATGTTAATTTTCAAGATGCAGTAAATTTTACCATATACCATAGTATATTTGTAAATATCACTTTTGTGAAATTTCTTCACAGTATACAGGGTGTGTCAGGTTTCGCAAAATGCAATTTTTAATTTTTTTTTTAAATGGCACCCTACCAATTTTATTGCTACAATGGATAGTTCATTAAGTGTCCTTTCATTTTTGTTAAGCATTCCCTATACCTAAATCCATTACTTTCTGAGATATTTTTGATTTTCTTCAAATTTTATGAATGTTTTTAATTTACATAACTAAAAATAACTTACTATTGGAGAATATTATAAAACAATTAATAACTTTTTGATTAACAATCAACTACACTTATCCGATAACAATTTTCACTAAAGATATAACAACCTACAATAATACGCTATCAACAGAATTCTGCCAGATCAACAATATGCATTTTATAGAAAATGTTCAAACAGGAAATCAGGCAGGCTTTGAAAAAAATAACTATTACATTAAAATGTCATTTAGGTTTATTAATTGTAGTGTGTTGTCATTTGACAGGATATCTCTCTTGGTATATTCTTGATGCAAGTAGGAAATTTTTTAAACTTGCTCCCAATACCCAAATCATATTTATTTGTTCTTCCACTGTAAAATTCATTTTGAAAACTCCTTCAAAGATTACATTTAAAACAGAACTGATAATGTGTTAAATGACAACACACTACAATTAATAAACCTAAATGACATTTTGATTGTAATTGTTATTTTTTTCAAAGCCTGCCTGATTTCGTGTTTGAACATTTTCTATAAAATGCATATTGTTGATCTGGCAGAATTCTGTTGATAGCGTATTATTGTAGGTTGTTATATCTTTAGTGAAAATTGTTGTTGGATAACTGTAGTTGATTGTAAATCAATATGTATTAATTGTTTTATAATATTCTCCAATAGTAAGTAATTTTAGTTATGTAAATTAAAACATTCATAAAATTTGAAGAAAATCAAAATATCTCAGAAAGTAATGGATTTAGGTATAGGAATGCTTAACAAAATGAAAGGACACTTAATGAACTATCCATTGTAGCAATAAAATTGGTAGGGTGCCATTTAAAAAATTTTAAAATTGCATTTTGCGAAACCTGACACACCCTGTATACTGTGAAGAAATTTCAAAAAAGTGATATTTACAAATATACTATGGTATATGGTAAAATTTAATGCATCTTGAAAATTAACATAAGTTGTGTATTAGTGCAGTGGCAATGTATCTAATCGGGGTCATTTTTTCTAAAAACAGTTGAATATCTCAAAAACTAAAAGGAATAGACAGATACAATTTGATATCAAATTAAAGCACTTTTTATGGGCTTTTCAAAAATGTAATAATATATAGGGTATTCCATTTAAAAAAATATAAGTTTAATATGCCCTGGAATTATGAAGCACCCTGTATGCTTCCAAATATTTTTAAAATGTGCACTTTAGGCATGCCTAATATGCGTCCAAATTTGGTTTACGTAGCTTTTATAATAACGGAGTTATCGACCGTTGCCACACTAAAAACTCACCCTGTATATATATATATACATATATATATATATATATATATATATATATATATATATATATATATATATATATATATATATTATAGTGGTTTTAAAGGGCTAAAAGTAAATATAAACGAAGCAATTTCAAAACACCCTGTATAAAAGAAACAACCAGAATTACGTGCGAAATTTATTCCAGTTAGTTCATTTTTAAGTAACAGGTATTAACAAAATTTTACAAATAATGAATAAAATTTAGTTAGGTTCGTAAAGAAAAAAATGTTAGAAGTCAATGCCATTAATTTATTAATTTAATTGAGTTTAATTGAACGTTTATTTACGTATAATGTGCATAAAAGCGTGTAAAAATCAATAATACCAAGGTGAAACGCGTTGCTAACAAACAAATATATCGGTGGGGTTGAAATACGCTAAAAATCCAACTTGTAGAAATGTTATTTAAAACGTTCGTTAAAAATTAAACACCTGCGTGTTTTCTAAATGTCAAGTTCCAATTATTTTTATAGATAACAAACAAGTTTTAAAGAATATCGGGTAAACGGTCGAATGTGTTCGCAGTAAACACTAATGAGAGGTTATTTAAAGCACGTATTTTGGGTCCACATGGAGTTGTAGAACGCGAACAGGAATATCGATTTTCTACCACTCAAACAAGGTGAGAAAGAGACGTAAAATATGCATAAGCAAGGGACAGCGTTAGTATAGGCGGGATTTGTGAGACGTCAATGGATAGACTATTGGTCGATATTGTTAGTTGGACATCAGACAAACACGAAAATAGTGTATATTAATTTTCAGAAAAGATCGTAACGATGCGCTGAATTTCGTGGACTTTGAAATCGGTTGAGCTCAAAATTTTAAGAACGGATTATTGTAGATGAAGGACTTCGGATGAAATGCGGCCAGAGGTGGCATAGGAAATTGTATAAATACCTTTTCAAAATATAATAAAAGCCCTTAATATTTTGATCGCTTCAGACTACGTATGAAAGTTACCACGAGTTTGTAAGTATAATAAAATTATTTTAAATCATATTGCACGGTGTTAGCCTCATAATTTGTACGCGGGTTGTGCCGAGTTTAGATTTTATTGAGGTATCACCTATATTTTTTTAACAAGCTCGTGTAGTGACGTACGTAACGTGGATTAAATTAAATAATTATGAAAGAAGTATAATTAATTTGGATTTGGAAATTGGATACACCGTGAAGGCAGCGCTAGCAGCTCAACTTAAATGGGGTTTTTCTACTAATAGCTAGAAGCGGCGTGCAGAGCAGAAGAAGCAAATACACGGCATCGTCAGCGGAGCAGAGATCTTCTAGAAATTCCAGGTAGCGCTTTGAAATTGTGTTGTTATAAACTCTGAAACTATGAATATTGGGTGACGTATGAGAGTGAATTTTGAAGGTAGTGTGCATTATTTTGCGTATTGAAGATAATTCGTATAACTAACTTTATTATGGTATTTAAATAGAAATCTGAAGGTGTATATAAAGCTTATTAACGTTCCATCAGGAAGTTAAATTTTGTGAAGAGTACATGGGTTGTTTTTTTAGTTTGTTATAAGAGTATGCAAAGTATAAGGGCATACATTATTCATAATTAACTGGGTTATCATGAGCTCACCATACTCCAGAGTTTACGTAGATTTAAAATAAATTATAAAGAAGGAATGAGAAATAAGGTATTATTCAGGGTCCATTTACTCCGGGTACATTATGTGTTTGATAATTTAAATTAAAATACAGGACATTACAAAATAGGATTTATTGAGGTGTAACTTGATCACTGAAATGTGGATAATATTGAATTTTATTTGTAAATAGTGATAAATAAAAGATTGTATGTTTGTTGTATTTTGTGGTTTTATTGGGAGTGTGCGTGAATGATAGAGAATATGAGAGTGAATCTAGATATCCGAGAGGAGATCCAACTGAGCTAGCCGGAAGCAGTTGAAGAAAGCAATTCAACCGAGGAAGAGAGGAAAACGGGTAAGAAATTATATTTTTTTGAATTATTTAATTTTTGAAAAATTTTTCTATTATGTGCAATTTTCGAGTTTTGAAAATTTAAAAAAATTTTAGAATATATTTTTGTTGGTGAGGCTTTTACCCGACAATATATATTTATATATATATATATATATATATATATATATATATATCCAAAAGTCAGTTTACCGAGTAGGAATTTTTGAAAAATTTTTCTATTATGTGCAATTTTCGAGTTTTGAAAATTTAAAAAAAATTTAGAATATATTTTTGTTGGTGAGGCTTTTACCCGACAATATATATTATATATATATATATATATATATATATATCCAAAAGTCAGTTTACCGAGTAGGAAGACATGCGTATTACATTCTACATTCACTAAATATACCAATGTAAATATTACGCCGAATTGTATATTCAGTATCCTCGGTAAACTGACTTTTGGATCACCCGGTATATATATATAAATATATATATATATATATATATATATATATATATATATATATGTGTGATAAGGTCATGAGAAAATCAAAATTTGCTAATACTTAATTTTCTGTAAAGAAATACCCTGTACAATATTCTAGTAATACGATAGGCTGAGTATAATGTTAGAATAAGTGAAATCCATGAAGATACAAATCATTCTTTGATAAGAAATACCATTTAAAAGCAATTGTTAAATGCATATTATGTAGTTTTAAAAGTTCATAAAACGAGTTCTAATATGTAAATATTCGACCATTTCAAAAGTATCAAATGCCATTTAAAACACGCTCTAAATAAGTACGTAAGCAAAGAATACAAATCATTCCTTGATTATAAAACCCGTGTTTCTAATTACGAAAACGAAGTTTCATTTAAGTATGTAAATATTCTTCTTCCTCAAAAGTACTAAATGCCATTTAATAACACGTTGCTTTTAAGGTATTCCTACTGAAAACGTCATTTTTGCAACTTTACTGTTGTTAGAAACATTTATTTTTCCAGTTGAATGAATAACGTAAGATTGAATTTTGAACTAGACTACTATTCTAGATTGTTCTAATGTTGAAAATTCATTCGGTAGCGAGAATGTACTCGTAAGTCAATAAGAAAATGACAGCTAATTATCTTTACTATAAAACAACATGAACGAACAGCCCAATTAGCGAGTTAAAGCTTTTACGACCATAATTTTTAAGATAATATAAGGTTTAACGACTTATTAAATGATAATAAAGCGATAGACAAGCATTTCCATTGATTCCTTGAACTACACCAACTACGAAACTATTTTTACGACCTCATAAAATAAATTGACAGCTATAAACGTGTAAAATGAACAGAATTTCGAGGAGGTTACGTCATCCCTGATGAGTCAGGCCAACTGCTAAGGTATGAAAATTCTATATGATGAGTCAGACCAACTGCTAAGGTATGGAATTCTGTAGAGCTTGTGATGTATTGAAGATTTTATTATATAAAACGTAAAAGAATGCAAACGAAGTCGTTCACGAATAGTCGTTCTGTTTACAAAGTACTTGCCTACGATCCGTTTTGTTGGTAAAATATGAACTGTAATGACAGTTGCGTGCAAGGCCACGTAAATATTTTATACTTGTCAAAACGAGGTGTTTTTAATTTTAATGGAATATAACGATCGATGTACAAAAGCAAATATTATTGTAATGTTATTAAACGCAAATGGAAACCAGAATGAAGTTTATTGATAAAGTAGGTTTCCATAGGACGAAAGCAGATATCAATAGCCCATGAAAGAGGAGAGATTGGATTTTCCGGTGCAATTTAGTTTGAAGAATTTATTCTAAAAACGCAAGTATACTTTTGTTTGTTTTTTGAAGGACATTTATGTACTATAATTAATTTAAGTAGGTTAAATTACATAAGAGTTTGGCATGTAAATATTTTTCTGTAAATGGATATTGTAGGACTGTTTTGAGGCCTAATTAGAATAAGTTCGATCTTTATCAAAGGTTATAAAGGGGTTATCTGATCAGCTATGCTCTTTGTCGGGGGTAAGAGAGATTACTGCAATTATCCATCCTATTTTAATAATTTGTACATATTGTTACTTACATAAGAAAGGTCTGGGAGAGACTGTATGCTCTCTATATTAATCACTAGTAGTTATGAAATATTTGATTTTGACTTAAAATATACTCTTGATTGATAGTTTTAATGCTTGTGTGTCAATAATTTTTTTTTTATGGATAGTGTTTGTCGAAGAAAGATGTTTGTGAATGCAGCGGTTATTATAATTTGAAGGAATGTATATGGATATTTAATGTTATTATAATTGTGATGTTGAAATTTCGTTTTATATATATATATATATATATATATATATATATATATATATATATACATATATATAAATTGCCGTGAAATAGCCCCACGATTGAACGTTATATAAATTGGTGTGAATAGCCCCTAGTTGGTCGTTATATTTATTTTGCTGTGAAATGTCCCTACATTGGGTGTCCTATAAATTTTGCTGTAAAACGCCCCACAATTTGAAGTCGTATTAATTTTGCTGTAATCTCTGCCCACGATTATTTCGTTACACAACCTTGCTATGTCACAGCCCCTAACGTTGCCGTCGCCTTTTAAAACTTTACTGTTATGTTCGTAGTAGGCCTCTTTCCTCTGCGTCTCTAAATCCTACAATTCCTTGAATTTGTATGCCTCGGCTAGCTCAATCTATTAAACACAGAGTGCCCTACGTCACGAGAATAAAGATTGTTTAACCCCCTTTCTTTCTATTACCTATCTATTAAAATAATGAAAATGAAGCAATCCAAAATTATACAATATAATAATCGATAATATGTACACTTTTATGTCGATAACTTATTAATTTGTTTAATATTCAAAAATTAGCTCCTGAATAAAATATTGATATTTATCTGATTCCACCAAATTATATGTTTCCTGGAAGCCAGCAAAAATATCACTTTTATTACTTTTAAGTACCTTTTGAACGTTCAAAACAATCCTTTTTTTATTTTTCAAATTCTCAAATGATTTTTGATTACCCTTACAGATATTTGATATAGCAAATATTAAATGTTAAAAATTGAAAAACAGTCTCTTCACTTGTTGACCAGAATGATTAATTAATTGTTGCTCGAATTCTTCCCTTGGATTTTGGAATAACTTGGAGTTTACTTGTAGTTTAATTTGAGTATCTTGACGTTTATTTTATGTTTCCTTGTAAGCTTATTTAGAAGTATTTTTAGAATATTCTCGAAGTTTGTTTAGACATTTATTTAGACGTATATTTCAGACGTTTAATTAGAAGTATATTTGGAGGTATTAAGGGGTTTATGCTTATACGGTCAATTGGTTGTATGCATATATCTTTATTTCAAAACCAAATTTTCAAAAGGTAGTTCCTTTCTTTTTCAAGGTTAATGAAATTATTAAATATATATTTAATATTTAATATTTTCCATTTTTCAATTACTAGCTCGATTTGAAATGATCATTTGGGCTTTGCATAAAAGTGTAAGTTATTATATGGTCATTTCAAATCGAGCTAGTAATTGAAAGATGGAAAATATAAGGTCTTGGACAGGACTTGAACTTGTATCTTGGTTTTACCGGAACCATGCGTTTACCAATTACGCCACCGAGACCGCTGACGACAATTGGGAAATTTACAATTTAAATCGTGTACACAACTATACGTAAACCTAACTTTCAATTACGTTTGGCATTTTTGTGAATCATATCTGACATTGTCAAGTTTTTGACTTATGTCAGTTATAGACAGGAAACTACGCTCAAAACCACGGCAATCATACATCGGAATTATAATAATACGAAATATCTTTTTACAAACAATTATTTCATCCACAACAGCTTTGTCTTATAAAATCGATAAATAAAAAATATAACTTCCTCTTAACACAAATCTTATTACTAAAAATAGAGTCCTGAATCTCCACAACAGCTTTGTCTTACGAACAATATCTTAAATGTAATACCAAAAAAATATATAATTTTTGAATAATCATTCACTTTTTTCTTGATCTTCTTTGGGAATTAAACCACTCATAATTGATAAAAGTGTCTTTCTTTACGTTTCGATCCATGACCTAGATCGTTGTCAAAATAATAATTTTCAAGTTTGACAGTTATGACATAAATTGAAGGTGCTTTTGATTTATAAATGTTTGATGTGTTTGGTTTGAATACATTACATGAAAAATACAAAACAAACCACAACAAACATGCAGGGAGTAATCACTGACTTATTCTACACAAACCTTATATACTAAAAATAGAATTCAAAATTCTCTCCTTAGAACTAGGACGATTACTCACAAATCTTAATCTCGTAATTATTATGTATAAACAACTCTCTAATTAAAATTTTCTTATATACAACATTTATCAAAATAAATCGTATAATTTAATATCCTCCTTGAAAATCGTATTTAAACATATCTGATATTAGTTAGGTTTAATTATTTCGCATATTGCCGAAAACCTGTATCGTATACCTACCAACACTTTTTAATCAAATTATCGAGTTTTACATACGACTCTCACTCAAAGACTTGTACTCAAAAAATCTCATCATAGAACTGAATTAATGAATAGAGTAGTCCTTTTAGTAATTCAAAAAAGATAGAGTTATTGTACCGTTACAGATCTACATGTTGTTGTCTTTCTCCAGAACGTAATTATCAATCTATGCTCCATAATCGTTTAAATCGTTTTGCAAAGTAAGTTGTTTTGTGCAAATTGCTCCGCATACCATGTAACAAACCATTCCAATCATATATACTTTATTCCATTTAAGAAGACTTTCTTACGATAGTTTCAATTATTTTTAATTATTTAATTTTCATTTTTAAACCATTGTAAGGACGTCAAATAATCTACTCACGTTGTGCATCAACAGAACTTTCACTACTAAATATTGTTTAGATCAAACTTTAACTAAGTAACGTGTTATCTGATTAACATCTTTACGTTTGAATTAGAACTGTCCTCCTATTCAATATCGATTGGCATATATAACGGCGAGCCTCTTATGAGGTCAGCATCTATATCCTTCTCGACCAATCTGGTTGTTTCCACATTCGAAGTGGTTGGTTCTCGAAGTAGCTGTCATTCCTTTTTGTTCTAACTAGTGCCTCGAGCTATATAATAATGGATGCAGAGTACCTATTTTATCGATGTTCAAGATTTGATTGCTTTAACCAGCCTTAGGTTATATTATAATCGGATGATGTCGCTTACCTTATGTTTTATTTTAGCATTTGATTGTTCTAGAACATAGGTCAATAAACACCACGCTTCTCACTACTTAGAAATACAATCGTAAATTCTTTGTGGAACATGCAATTGATCTTTAAAGCTTAATTTAATACAATTTCATCGAAATACTAGCGTACGTTTGTTATGAAATTCAATGAGCTTTCCCACTAAAACTTTGAGCACGATCCTTTTATGAATTGTAAAAGGAAATCTTTTAGACGTCCAAGCATTTACACGTAATTTATACACACAGGTTTTGATACTACAATGTGGATGAAACGCTTGATTATTCAATTAAAACTGATATTTCTTTTAATGCACATGTTTTACGCGTCAAACTATTTAACACGTTATTAATTATCTGATAATTACGATTTTTTGCACTTATACTTTTTATAGCTGAACTTCAAAAATACGTTTTCTATACAAATAAATATCTACATAATTGAATTTTTTTCTTGAATTTTCTCGGATATATAATGCTATGATAAGAGGGCAGTTTAAGGGTAGATTAACCCATAGGGGTAGTAAGATAACTGTAAATATAATTAACATTAAGAAAACCAAATAATTCCACCATTAAAAAGGAGAAAATCGAATATTTTACAAAAGATCAATAGCGATCACACTGTATATAAATTATATTTAATTTAATGCATAAGAAAGAAGCTCATTTTGCAATAATTAGATAATATTTAGCTAAAGTAATAATGTGTACGCTTTAAGTTAAAGAAACGAACCAAGATAATGTTTTAAATACATCAAGATTCATCAAAATAAACACGTAATCGGGAAAGATAAACAATCTGGCGTTCTAGCTATTTAAGAATTTTATTAAAAATGTCAACGCATAAATAAGAAAACGCATTCAAATACATCATTATTAGAAAGATGAGTACGTGACTGGAATATCATAATTACATGAAAATCCAACATATTTGAAATAACAAACAGTAAGCAACAGGTGGTTCGTTATACGATAAGCTTTGGACTATAAACGGCACAAATATAAAAGACGTGACAAAATTGCAATGGATATTTGGAAATTCTAAGAATATACTGTGATATACAGAACGCTTGCGTGATCGGCAGAGCATTTCATCGAGAATTAAGCCAGAGAATTTTGAGAAATATCGGGTTCTACAAGCCTTGATCAACGAACACGCCAATTAAAACGTTGGAAGGTGGATCTTATAAATACGATAGGAAAATCGAAAATAGACAGTATATCTTCAACAAGGCACGAACCACGTCGATTTAAAGTGAAAATTCTGTACCAGTAATAATTAGTGAAAAGTAAATAATTTATTAAAAGTGAAAAATTGAAAGTGTCAATATGTGCAACGAAGAATAGCCGTTCTACGCGTAAACTTAAGATAAATTATTAATTGAATTTTATTTTAAATATTTAACAAATTTAGGGCTCCGAATAAAGGCTCCGAATAAAGATCCGAATAAAGCTCTGAATAAAGATCCGAATAAAGCTCCGAATAAAGATCTCAATGTAGAAAAAAAATACATCTAGAGATCTAAATGTATTTCTAGATGTACCTATAAATGAAAATCCAAAGATACTTCGAAAATACTTACAAGGAAATAAACGTAAAGATACTAAAAGTTACTCCAGAAATCCAAGGTGAAAAATACAAGCAACCATTAATCCATCATTCTGGCCAACAAGTGAGGCAAGTCGAACTGTAACAATCAAGGGGTGCTCACCACAGATACTCTGAGGCAATTCCAGTGACAAGCAAGGAAAACACAGGTTGGAGATCTTAAATTTTTTTTCCATTAGTTAAAGACTGTTTCAATTTTAATATTTGGTATATATTATATATCTGTAAGGGTCAACAAAAAGGTCAATTGAGAATTTGAAAAAAAAATAGAGAAAGCGTCTTTGAACGTTCGAAAGGTACTTATGAGTAAGTACAAAGATATTTTTGTTGGCTTTCAGGAAAATGAAATTTGGTGAATGTGAATAATTTATTCAGGGGCTAGTTTTTGAATTGAAGTAAAACTGTACATATTATTAATCATTATACTGTGTAATTTTGGATTGCTTCTTTTAAATTATTTCAACAGATAGAAAGAAAAGGGATTAAACGATCTTTATTGTTGTGAAGTAGGGCATTCTGTGTTTAATAGATTGAGCTAGCCGTGAAAAAACAAATTCAAGAAATTATAGGATTTTAAAAGGGGTTGATATTCACACCAATAAAAATAGATACGCCAATCATAAAAGAGTTATATCACAGCAATAAAAAAGGGCACACCAACTTAGGGGCTATATCACAGCTATATATATATATATATATATATATATATATATATATATATATATATATATAATAAGATGAAATAATAACTTAGACTTTTTAAGTAAAGCCCAAATGATCATTTCAAATCGAGCTAGTAATTGAAAGAAGGAAAATATAAGGCCTTGGACAGGATTTGAACCTGCATCTCAGTTTTGCCGGAACTGTGCGTTATCCAATTACGCTACCGAGGCCGATGGCTATAATTGGAAAATTTACAAATCTAAATCGTGTACAAGTACCATATATAAACCTAACTTTCAATTACGTTTAGCATTTTTGTCAATCATATGCAGGTTCAAATCCTGTCCAAGGCCTTATATTTTCCTTCTTTCAATTACTAGCTCGATTTGAAATGATCATTTGGGCTTTACTTAAAAAGTCTAAGTTATTATTTCATCTTATTAATTTCAATACGTAAGTATTTATCAACTTACCTTGTGTAAAACTAATTATAATATATATATATATATATATATATATATATATATATATATATATATATATATATATATTGAAATGAGACACAGGCGTGAGATAAACGTTTCGGACCAAGCTTTGAAGGGAGGAAATTTTATAGCAGGAGAAAAACACTTTGATGGGTTGATAGTTACCTCGGCGGAAAGTATACAGGTGCAAATAGGGGTAGTAAAAAGACTTTAAAGCATGTGTGGAATATAGTACTGAAATGTAAAATGATGAGAATTGTTTTGTAAACAGGAGTAGAAATAAAAGGGAAATAAGAAGTATTAAAGAAGGACGAGAAATGTATAAAATGTAATAGAATAGAGTGACTGGGGAAAATAATGTAAAATTATTGAGAATGCAAGTTCTAGTTGCCAAGGGGATAAAAAAGTATGACGATTTATGACAGTTGTAGTAAAATCTTGGGGAAAATTTATTATTTTAAAATTGTTTGAAGATTAATAGATTCATAGTAAAGGGAAAAGCCAATTGTACCCTCTAACTGGTTAGAGTTAAAGTTAAAAGCAAGAAAGCAAGAAAGCCGTTAGAAAATAGATTTAGAAGATTTTGACAAGACGAGAAATATATTAAATTTATACTTACCAGTAAGAAGTTTTATTGTCCCGTGAAATTATTGAGTGATTAAGAAGTATATAAGAATGGAGAAGCCCTGCAGTTGCTATTAAAACTAATAACACAACGGACGAGTAGACGAAAGCTCAGGAGAAAGGAGAACCAAGATTTTAAGATGGGCGACACAGACCAGGAGAGTATTGTGTAATCTATTCATAGTTATCAACACTGAAAAGAAGTTTTGTAGCTTGTTAGAAAATATCTATAGAGATTTATATTCTGACCCCGGGAAAATTATAAAGTCAACGAGTGTCTAAAAATGTTATATCAATCTAAATTACAAATATTTTAGATACTGCAATATCAAAATTCTATTTAGACAAACTTGTGAAAATTAAACGGATTGTATAGTTAATCCCAATAAAAGCTTTGTACGACAAGTTGTCACATCACTAATCCTTTTGAATTTTAGAGGAAATAAAACTAACAAAACAGTTAATATTTGGTGGAGAAACTCAGGACAAAGGAGTTGGGTGGAGTAATCTCGGTATAGTTTACAGTAGGCAAACACAAACTCAGTAAGCGGATTTAATAGGATCTTCTGAACTATTTTAATAGAGTTCAGTAGAATTCGGGCTCACGATTTTTTTAGTGACATTAAAGTAGTTCAGTTGCATAGAGAAAGGTAACGCACAATTATTGTTCCAATAATTGGCGAATAAAGTTTGATAGAACAAAAGTTGTACAAAGTAGTTTAATAATCTACTTGTAGATATACAATTTAAAAGGACGCATTTAAATTCATCCTGAAGAAAAGAAAACCAGACTAAAATAAAGTAGAACTAGCCGGAGAGATTAATTAACGTGGATGGATTTGTAGATATAAACTTATACATACAATCTCTAGCTTTGCGTGTTCATACAACCGCTTCCTTGCCCTTGTTCCATATTGTTCACCCTTAATTGTACCAGTGACATCGTCCTTTTAATCGTTCCCATCTTCTTACTTGTATTTTTTTCTTAGTTTTCCGCCAGATTCTTTCTTACTCTTCTTTCTTCTCCTTGATACTATCCGTTGTTTGTATACGTCGTAGTTCATATCGGGTCTCATTTTCTTGGACTTCTTTCCGCATCTCCGTCAGTTGCGTTTTTATCAACTCTGCATAACTTTCCGCTTGCCCGTCGATTTTTAATCGGATTCCTTGACCTCGTTCTTAACCGCTGTTCTCAATTCTTGGTCCTGTCCTGTAATTTATGCTTGAAAGTCATCAAAGCGTTTTATTAAACTCTACTGGTAGTTCTTTACTAGGCGGGTCCGTGGCAAAGTGGTATGTGTGTGACTACTACTCCTAAGGTCCCGGGTTCGAATACCGACGCGGTCCGCTTGAAAAATATCAGGCGAGCATTTTTCACAAAATACACCCTCGTTCGGATGAGAGGTAAAATGGAGGTCCCGTGTGTGAGTGTAGTCACGCACGTTAAAGATCCCTACCTTGCTTGGAACAGCAAGGGTTCGGCAAAATTCCAAATTTTCCAGGTAAAAAAAACTCGCTTCCTGGCCAATGTAATACCTTCGGGTGGAGCATTGGAAAATCACATGTAAGGCAGTTCTTTACTTCATGTGTTAGCTTTCCTTAAGTTCCCATTGGCCTTCTTTTACGTCCTCTAATTTTTTGCGGTCTATTAATCGTTTGTTATACAGCGTTATTCTAAATGATGGACCCATTTTTAAAAAAAATCATATTTATTAAAGTAAAAATACAAAATGAACAGTCGTTATACCAATGAAAAGAGGAAGTTTGGAAGTTTTTTTAATACATTATAAATGTTCAATGTGTCCACCGTTTGCTGCACGGCAAACATCAACGCGGTGTGTAAACTCAACCCACACACGAGAAATCGTATTTACTGTTACTGAGTGCACGGATGCAGTGATACGGTTCCGCACATCTTTCAGTTATTGGTAGAGGCGGGACGTAAACAGCATGCTTAACACAACCCAATAATAAGTAGTCACATGGGATGAGATCAGGAGATCTCGGCGGCCAGAAGTGTAGAGCCAGGTCTTCATTTCCCCTGAGACCTATCCAGCGCTGAGGAACGGATTCATTCAAAAATCCTCGTACATCGAGGTGCCAATGGGTCGGAGCTTTATCCTGTTGGAAAATAAAGTCCTGTGAATCTTCCATAATTTGAGAAAACAGCCATTGTTCCAACATGCCCAGATACTTTGTTCGTTACAGTTCTTTTCACAAAGAAAAAAGATCCATAGACCTGTACGGGATAAGGCATAGAACACGTTTATCTTCGGTGAGTCTCTTTCATGTTTCAATGATGAATGTGGATTTTGCAAACCCCATATGCGAACATTTGTTGACTTTTTCACTAAGGTGGAAAGTCGTGTCCTCGCTAAAAATTATACGCCGTAGAAACAAAACTTTCTTCAATCCGTCTGACATCATCCTCTGACACACGCGGTCGGCCTGTGCTTTTTCCTTTACACACACTGCCAGTCTGCCGAAATTGCTTAAACCATCGGCTAATGCTTCTTCTAGTTGGTGATTCAATACCGAATTTGGTACGAAATGCATGCTCCTCTTTAATTTGTGACTCACTTTTTGCGAACTCAAGAACGCAGAAAACTTTGTGCGCTACAGTAGCTATCTCACTCACAACTGACAGTGAAACTAAATGGCGGCCTATTGCCGCGCGAACTCTAACGGCCGCTTCTGGAACAATAACCGTCCGCCTTCCTCTTTTCATCGGATTGTGGACCCGTATCACTGCTGCCATGCACTCAGTAACAGCAAATACGCTTTCTCGCGTGTGGGATGAGTTTACCTGCCGCGTAGATGTTTGTCGTGCAGCAAACGGTAGACACATTGAACATTTATAATGATTGTTCATTTTGAATTTGTACTTTAATAAATACGAATTTTTAAAAATGGGTCCATCTTTTAGAATAACCCTGTATTTTATTATATGACTTAGGCACCGTTTTCAAGTCTCATTCAGCATTGCGACAATACTTCAGTACGGGATGGTGTTCCTCCGAGGGCTGCCGCCGCCTACAACACATCAAATTAGTCTAGAATTTTACGCGCAATCCGAATATGCAAACAGATTTAAAATCTGACCACCCCCTGCAAAGTTATACCCCTTTAAAGACGCAAATCTCCAAATTTTGCTCTTTGCTCTATAAGCTAACCTAACAAATAGTTTTCTTCGACTAGTCATTTCCACCTTGTTTGGTATCAATTAATATTAAATTTTTCTCAGCTACTTGAATTTCTAGGAATTTTTCAGATAGCATTATCCCCCAGGGAGCTACCCTCACTTTAAGATTTTTTGCTGGTAGCGATTTCTGACCGTCCTTATAAATTTTTTAGCTATGCGATACATCAAGTTAGTCTAGAATGTTACGCACAATCCGAATATGCAAACAGATTTAAAATCTGACCTCCCCCTGCAAAGTTATACCCCTTTAAAGACTCAAATCTCTAAATTTTGCTCTTTGCTCTATAAGCTAACCTAACAAATAGTTTTCGTCGACTAGTCATTTCTGACCGTCCTTATAAATTTTTTAGCCTTGCGACAAATCAAATTATTCTAGAATTTTACACAGAATCTGAATATGCAAACAGATTTAAAATCGGACAACCCCCTGCAAAATTATACCCTTTTAAAGTCCTGAACCTCTAAATTTTGCTCTTTGCTCTATAAGCTAACCTAACAAATAGTTTTCTTCGACTAGTCATTTCCACCCACAAGATAAACCTATCTTGTTTGGTATCAATTGATATTAGATTTTTCTCAGTTACCCGAATCTCTAGGAATTTTTTAGATAGCATCATCCCCCCAGGGAGCTACCCTCACTTTAAGATTTTTTACCGGCAGCGATTTCAGCCCGGCCTTATAAATTTTTTAGACATGCGATACATCAAATTAGTCCAGAATTTTACGCAGAATTCGAATCTGCAAACAGATTTAAAATCCGACCACCCCTTACAAAGTTACACTTTTAAGCTCCCAAACCTCTAAATTTTTTTTGCTCATCTATGACATATGCTTTAACCAACCATCTCTGAAAATCTAAAACCGCGGGAGTTTTAGAAAATTAGCCCTTTATAAGCCATAAGTGTTTAAATATTTAAAACCATTTTCAAACGGTAATGTACTGTTTTTAGAATATTAAAAACCATGACTTTTAAAATTTTAAACAGTTATCAATTTTCTGGTTTAACATTTTTAATTACTAAGCACGTCATAACATTATTATATACTCAATGCTAAATATGTACTTGGAAAATACAATTTGTTTTCAAATTAATTTCTTGTCGATTATGGATCACGCGAAGTACACGTGAAAGCGCTGTATAATTTCTTTTTAAAAGTGTATATCTTCTCCAAACAAATGCGTTAATTACAGAAGGAAAGTACGCTGAATGCAAGCCAATTAATAGCATTTTAATACGGCTTACTGACCTACCTTAATTGTTTGTACAAGGAAACACAATAAAATATATACAAATATAGCAACTATCTTATATATTTATGCCCCCCATGCGTAGGTTGCTGTACTATTAGGAATGATGTACCTTTTGTCGTCCTCGCCCGACAAACTAATTTTATTAATTAATTGGGTATAAAGCTGGTGTTTACATGGTTTCGTTTAAGACCTCATACATATTTTCCAGATTACTAGAAGATGTTATAACCATATTTTTTGTCTTAAAAGAAACTCGGACACTCCATCGTCGACACTGATGTTCTTCATGCGATAGCTAGACATACGGTTGTTAAACGCTGTACTAACCATTTCTACACCATCTTCGCTAGTAGCGGTAACTGTTGCATTTTTATGTCTGTTGCTTCTCAAGTGTGCGGCATAGGTAGTTTTTCCATTTCGAAATAGCATACTTTACACATAATTCGTGGTTGTTTCGTACAAAGCCCTTTAACAGCTGTCGGAGCTGAACATTTACGGCTTAATGACATACCGTGCTGTTTTTCCTTGTGTCGCAGTAAGTTGTCCAATCTCATAAAAGCGATACCGCAAGACCCACAGTTTAGAGTACTTTGCTGTTGAGTAGTAGAGTTGTCCGGAGTTAGTTAAGTTGGCTTGTAGGAAAGGAAAATTGATAGGTTAGGTCAGCACCGTCGCACTGACCCAACCTATCAATTTTTCCTTTGTCTAACCTAAGTCCACACAAGTCCAACTAACTTAACCTAACTCCGGACAACACTAGCTAACCTAACTCCTGACAAGTTCACATTCCAACCAGTAGTTTTCTAGCGCATTTATCAGCTGCACATTTATTGTCACGCATTAATTCATGAGCAATAAGCGATTTGCAGCCATACCAATTTAGAACAGTATCTTACACCACAGCATTCCAGATTTCGATTCGACCTTCTTAACGTTCATTTAGTCAAATGCGCACATTATTAGCTTAGCATTTATGCCATCCGATAACACAGATTTACGACAGCCCGACAGTTTCTTTAAGCCGATCCGTATTTGCAGCCTACAGCGACCATCGTTCGCTAGCTGACATAACTTCATAAACTCGTTTTTAAAAACATCCGCCAAATGACATTTCGACGCATACCGCACCAATTCAGCCACATTTCTCTATACATCAAGATTACATCAGTCCGTACATGCGAACATTTGAAATCATCACCCCTGCAAACACGATCCAGATTCTTCCGCACCAACCCAGATAACCTCGTTTTGACACAATGCACTTACGCACAATCTTTAATTTCACCATTAAGAGCAACCTTTAGGAACCTAGCGACTTTACGTCTTAAATTTTTAAGACCATCTTTAGAATTTTATGCACAGCCGAACTCTAAAGATTTTGACGACCTCCATTTACAGACTTTCATTTAAACCTGCTATCAAATAAAACTTAATCTAAACTTTCTTACGACTTTTAAAACAGTTTATTGTAAACCACATTCAAATCAATTACAATTTTTAACTTACTCAATTTCAACTATAAATTTTATTTAACAAAACCCAAAATCGGCACTTCCATTTTGGATTTTAAGGAAACCCACTTAAACAAAAGTTTATTTTGGCCCGCTTTATGTACCCTAATAGATTGCAACTTTCGATGTCTGTCTTTCACGTAAACGCAGACTTCATTTACAGAACATACGGATTCACATTTACAACTATGCACGTGCATTTTTACAAGCATTCCTTAACGAGCTCGTCGCATACACTTCTAGCACGCAAGACATGCGCCGCGTTTTCTCTTCGTAGGTCATTCTCCAAAGCAACGAGCCACGTTACGATTTGCTAGACACCGGTAAGTCACCGCATATCGCCATAAACGAGAATTTTAGATGCATCGCATAGCTGACTTATCCACATTTCACCTGCTAGTCAGAACAAACTCAGTTTCGAATATCCATCTCAACTGTAATCCGACCATGCGAGACCTGTACTATTAACTGTCACATTTTAACAATGCACGAATGCGGCCGTACAGATAATTATTCGGTCATACAACGCTCGGCGACTATGAAGTCGTAGATCAATACACATCCGAGCAACCAGCCGTAATCATACTAACATACTTTTTGCTAGCAAACTCGTAAACTCATGCACCACCCCTGATCATTACTTGGCTACGCTTCGTAACTTTTCTAACGAATTGCAGCAACCAGCACTCCGTTCCTGCTTACGCTTACGCAAGAGTCGCAGAAGACACCATTCCATACTTCATAAGTTAGCACATCGCACTACTTTTTGTCGGATAATTAAATTTTCTCTTAGCCACACTCGTTATTTAAACATTTAACGCACTTCACCGATTATTCTAACGGGAACCACCATCATCCGCGCACCGTTCTTTTTGAACCAACGATCGGCTTCAGCGCATACGCACGTATCTTTCCTACTATTTGTTAAACAAACTACCGGCATACCATTGGAACGTAAACAGATGTTTGTCGGATGTACGAGAATATGTAACCATATACATTAACCAGTTCAGCTATTTTATTTAGTCCACGAAAACCACTATTTTCTAAACCACAATTAAATCGTCTTTAGGTTTAACATTTCTTACACACCATCGACTGGTGCTGCTACATGGAAACTTTAACTTATTGGAGAATTCTCGCACGCACGCAGCGTAGTGCATGCCCACCCTTTTGGGAACATAGTGCCGGTTAAGACCCTCGGTTTTAAACTGACCTCGTGAGACCCTTTATTTTAATCGTATCTCGCCTACACACAGTAGACTTACATTACACACAAACTGCCCCATTATACATGTTTTATTTCACTTACAGTGTTATATTGTATTTATACGCGGTAGTCACTTTAAGATAACATATTTTCAATCATAATTTTCTAGATCCTCTGTAAACAGATTTAACCACATACAAAGTTATGCGAAAGACCATTATTTTGACTCACATTTTTTACTCCAGCATATGTTTAACCATCCGAGAAACGTTCCGCAACACGTGGAGATAACACATATCGTCAACCAGATAGCGGATTTGAAGGTGAGAAGAACTATGGAATCTAAACATATACAAATAAACAACATCTTAGTACCGTAGATTGTGACTGAATGATACTATCTTCCTCGATAACCATCATTAATACGCATGCAAACGATTTTACCCGAACATACGCAGCAGATATCATCCAACAGTATTGAGCTTGCTGACTGCCATCGCCCATGCGCCTGCACCTCGTCACCATGCAGCACCCCGCTCGCGCTGCAGCACATTCGCGCCTCGCGCAGTGCGCACCCCCAGTGCGCTGCCATGCGCACCTTCGTGCATACGAACAGCCTTTATAACAATGTACCGTACCATGCAGTCATTTAAACTACATTACACAAAGACAGTTCCTAGTTTGTTTGAGTGGTTACCTTATTTTTTCGCAGCTTAATTTAAATCGAACCTGTCTTCATCTCCTTCTAACAGTTTGACAATATCGTCCACCGAATATCAACGATTTGCCTCATATTTGTCTGACCGACACCAGATCCATTCCTTTCTATGCAGCACCACCAGCTCCCACCATATCCGCACGAGCTGTCGATCGTATTGACATCGTTACTCCCATCGCACGTGTTGCAGTCCACCACTTTGGGAACATATGGTTGTTTCAAGACCCGGTTTAAATGATCCAAAGGTTACTCAGGCAATATACACGACTCCTTGCGTGGTGCACGCAAAGATTACGAAACCCGCATTCGTTCGTTATCGCATTTTGATAAACACGTTTTAGAATAACCTTTAAACATATACGGATTTAGTACCATCCTTTCCAGAGCCAATACAGAGTCTTTACACACAACGCACAACTCAGAAACCAGATGTATCTGTCAGTCCATCGCACATAACAATCATTCTTCCTCATTTTCAATAAGATGTTGTTCAACACATCTCAGATGATCGCGAGTCGCAGCGTTCCATGTCCAGTCCGCCTGCATCCATTTCCATTCCAGTTGTCTTCCTTCCACCACAGCGTATGGTACATCGGTTCTTGCGTAACGGACAGTTTATCCACATTTACGCGTTGTCGCACCTGCGGCGATTCATCTCACCGAATGACTATTCTTTGAACAGAATATGGTGTGCAGATTCGTAAAATACACCTGTTTATCGTAAGACTGTGTAAGATTTTATTTTATCTTCCTCTCATCTCCAACATCAGGAACAGTTCAACCAAAGCACGTTTATCATTCCTTTCCTTTGGACCACAGCCCGTCACAGCATTCTACAACGCAGCAGTATTACACAGAACAGCAGCTAGTTTTAGCTTGTCCGACACTCACATTTTGCAGGCACCGACATTGGCGTTTAGAAATCACTTATCTTCCGTCAGTAAACAGCCGTTATACACGTTCGACCGCACATAGCTTCACGCAGTTGTACGCCAACGCGTACCACTGTTCTCAGCAGACGCAATGTTCTCAACGTACACTGACCGCAACGTACACCAGACTGATTGCACGATTGCTAGCAGTTAAACACCCCGGTCATCGTGTCAACACGCTACATCGTCATAGCAGCAGCAATTCCATGCATCTCCACACACAGAATATCGACTTCGATCACAGTAGTTCACACTTCGTTCCATTTGCATACGACCGAGTTTCGATTTTGCGTTACAGCAGAAACTTCATCGCGGAACACGTCCAGCAATCGCACGCATCAATAAACATCGTTTTGCAGCTTCACATTAACCAATCCAGACAGTCCTGCGATCCACAAGTCGCATGCCGACACGAACACATATCGAATCCATTTATTCAACTGCACTTTCACGCACATTCGACCCAGTCGTCAGCTTGACCTCCGTTCATGCACGGACGTATCACAGCCGATCACGATACCGACACAGCAATCACGGTCTGAACTGTTGATACGCCGTTCGATAACATGTCCGACATGAGTTCATAACCAACATCTCAATCCCTGTTCACATACCACATGACCATATGACCATGCCAATGACCACTGACCACATGACCACATGACCACATGACCACATAACCATGACCATGACCATATGACCACATGACCACACGACCAATGACGCACATGACCACATGACCACATGACCATACATGACCACGACCAATGACCATACATGACCACATCGACCATATGACCACATGACCACAGATAGACCGACCATGACCATGACCACGACCACAGCGACCATGACACATGACGCACATCGACCATATGACATGACGCGACGACCACACGACATACACATGACCACATGACCAGCGATATACGACCACATCACATGACATACGGCGACCACATGACCATATGAGCACATGACCATATGATATAGGTTAGCGCGCCGCGGCGCTGACCCAACCTATTAATTTTCCTTTATCTAACCTAGGTCCACACTTGGTTTTTAATGGAAAACTCATTAAAAAGCAATTAGTGTTAATGGGTTTTAATGAGAAAACTCATTAAAAAGCAATTAGGTCGTATGGTCATGCGGTCATATGGTCATGTGGTTATGCGGTCATGGTCATGCTGGTCATATGGTCATGTGGTCATATGGTCATATGGTCGTGTGGTCATATGGTCATGTGTCATATGGTCATATGGTCATGTGGTCATATGGTCATATGGTCATGCGGTCATAGTGGTCATGTGGTCATATGGTCATGGTCATATGGTCATGTCGCGTGCTCATATGGTCTGTGGTCATGGTCATATGGTCAGTGGTCATATGGTCATATGGTCATGTGGTCAGTGGTCATGTGGTCATATGGTCATGGTCATGTGGTCATATGGTCATATGGTCATGTGGTTATGTGAACAGGGAGATTAAATTTGGTATATAAGGAACCTACATATATCCGGACATATGTTGATGCGCAACCCTGCCGACCTAGGTCGGATAACAAAACAGTTCCTAAACCAGAGAATGTAAGCGATATGGCGGTGTCCGACATATTCGACTATTTTCGGTAATATACGCCCCACTCTGTAGGATACATAAGGGAACAAATTTTCGTATTCAATTTAGTATTTGACGGTAGCTAGAACGGTAAACATGAGCGTCTCCAAGGTGATTGACGTTTCTCAACTTTGGGAATAAAGTGAAACCGACAAATGAGCGATTTGGATTATGGCTGTTGGCAGAAAATATGTGCAACAATAATCTGGTGACAGATATTGGTAATATTTGTTATGTCGAAGGCGAAAAGATGCTGACTGGTGGACTACACACACCAATTACAGAACCATTTTGTGACAATATAATGTTGGTTAAAATTTGCGACCTTTCTGACACCGAACAAGCATCTGCAAACAAACGGATGTTTATCCTAAAAAGAAATTTGTGGTGCATTTAACAGCTATCTACGAAGAAAGTTCAACTGATTTGTTTCCGCTAGGCATGGTGTTAAAGCTAAGCTTCCGTTTTCTCTGGAAAGCAGTAACAAGATAGGCCAGAGAGTAAAAGAAATTATCGGAAAAGAAGACCTCGAATGCATTAATAAAAAATTCCAAAATCCTATATGTGTTCCATACAAAGTGGAACTAGCAGATGTTAAGTTGGAAACTTTATTGAGGAACTACCAGATATATTAGACGAAGTCGAAAAAGATTATTTCTATCTTTTTGACATGGATGTAACCCAAGATTTTGCAGGCATATTTAGCAAGATGGAGATGTGTAATTATTTAACTACAAACTATAACTTTTGCTATAAGGGCGAATACGCGGAAAAGTGTAATATTATAGTTGACAACGATAAAACTGCGGGGATTGATTGTTTAACATGGCTAACAACCAATGCAAGAATTAAGATTTGCAACAAATTTGTGTGCCAGATAACAAGTCCTGGTGTTAATAAACAACTTGGCAACATATACTAGATTTTTACGTTGTCCAGATGTACGTTTAAGGGAAACATTTGCGTCTACTTTGGCCAAAGAACATGGTATTACGCGATTGGAAGCGACAATATACAACTGTGCAATTGGAAGCTATGTCAGTGCGGAACGGGTGTATAAACCCTTAAAAGACTGTTTAACCTTATTGGAAGATAGTGTTATACTTCCTAAAGGCGCCAATGTACTCGGTACCACTTACCAAAATGTGGAGTAAGCTATCGGATAAGCTACAAAATAGCTGCTGTTTAGTGTATAATAACCTGCTACAGTACGTGTATTGGGGGAATGGCAATACAAAGAAATTGACGGGCTTGCAAATTAAGTTGTCCAAAAAACCAGAGGAAAAGGAAACATTGATAAAGTATGTGCTGGCTTTAGTTTTAACTATTTACCCGTAAATTATTTGGAGATAGTAGAGGAGGAAGACTGTCAAGATAAAATAAAAATCTTACACAAGTGCTACATTAAAGCAGGTAGTACATATTTTACACAATCTGCAACACCATATTCTACAATTCCAAAAGAAATAGTCATTTCGGAATTGGGATTGATAAATACACCTAACATTCGCCCAGAGGTTGTACGACAACGCGTAAATATTGGTAGTAAACTCTATCCGTTTACGCTAAAGGAAATTACCCCATTATGTATACCATACGCTGTAAGTGGAAGGAAAAGACAACTGGAATTAGAGGAAATGGATGCAAAAGGCGAAAATTGACTACATGGAAAACACTGCGACAATACGCGATCAATACAAAGATGTGTTAGACAAAGAACATCTTATTAGAGAAAATGAGGAAGAATTAAAAGATTATTTTATGTACCTATGGACTGACTTAGATACATCTGGTTTCTACAAGTTGTATGCATTTGTGGTTAGTAAAAAGACTTTTAGTTATGTAGGCGTCCTTGCGGAAAAGGATGGTACTAAATCCGTATATTTTTAAAAGGTTATTCTAAAACGTATTTATCAAAATGGCAGATAACAAAGACGAACTACGGAATGCGGGTTTGTAATCTTTGCGTACACCACACGCAAAGGGGTCCGTTAAACATTGTATATTTGCCTAGTAAAGAACCTTGGATCATTTAAACCGAGGGTCTTACAACCTATAACAACCATATATTCCCAAAAGTGGTGGGCATGCAACTACGCAACAGTGCGTGGAGAATAAGGATTCTCCAATACCGACAAGAAGAAGTCGATCAAGCTAACAAGATACGTATGCAGGATATAGTGGAAAGCTGTGATTAAAAGATTGTCACAAGCTGCAAGAATTACACGAAGGAATGGATCTGGTTGTCGGCGGAATCAAAGACTTTAAATATAGAGGCAAACTTCGGTACATTTTACAATTCGAAAACCTAGACGGTCTCTATGTATCAAACTATTAGTTAGAAAAGGAGATAGAGGATTTGGGTATCGATTTAAATTTTAAGCTGCGAATAAAATTAGATAAAATTAAAGCCACTCCAAACAAACAAAAGAAAGGACTGTCTTCTGTGTATAACTTGTATTAAAATTAAGTTTAAATGACCATTAATAGTATTAAATGTAGTAACTTTTATAATAGTATATAACATTGTTCTTTATTTATAAAAGGCTGTGACGTTACCCCGAAATAGCAGTCGCACAGAGAGGGTGCAGGGCAGCGCATGGGCAGGTGCACGCGCAGGGGCGCATGGCAGGTGCATGCAGGGCGCAGGGGTGCGCATGGGCTGGGATGTGTCTGGGCGTACACGAGGGAAGCGGATGTTAACAGTCACCAAGCATCCAATACTTTATTTGGATGGTATCGAGTACTTGCCTGCGTATGTATCCGGAGTAAAGAATACGATTTGCATACGCAGTTTATTAATAAAATTAGTTTATCGAGGGAAGATGACAAAAGGTACATCATTCCTAATAGTACAACAATCTACGCATGGGGCGTAAAGATATAAGATAGTTGTTTATATTTGTATATATTAGTTTTAAGATTCCATAATTTTTAAGTTCTTCTCCCACCTTCCAAATCCTTCCGGCTTCTATCCTGGTTGACAGAGTATACGTGTTATCTCCACGTGGTATTCGCGGGACACGGCGTTTTAGATTTCTCGGGGATGGTTGGCTAAGGCATATGTCTTGGGTAGCGAAAAGGTTTTAAAAATGGTGTTAAATAAAGATGAGCAAAAATTAGTGATTTGGGTCTTTAAAACGCATAACTTTGTATGGAGGTGGTCCTATTTAAAATCTGTTTACAGATTTGGGGTCCCTAGAAAAATTTAATATTATTTGATACCTAGCAAAATATATTTATCTTAAAAGAGTGACTACCGCGTATAATAAATACAATATAACACTTGCCAACAAAAAAGTTGTAGGAAAATTAAAGACGTATTTAATGGGGATCCAGTATTAGAATTTGTTGGTAGTAATGTTAAGTCCTACTGTATTGTAGGCGAGAAAGATACGATTAAAAAGATTAAAGGGGTCTCACGAAGTGTAGTTAAGTAAAACCGAGGGTCTTACAACCTATAACGAGCATATATTCCAAAAGGGGTGGGCATGCAACTACGCTGCAGTGCGGGAGAATAATAATTTCTCCAATAAGAAATTAAAGTTTCCATGTACGTAGCACCAGTCATTGGGTAATGGTAGAAATGTTAAACCTATAAAGACGATTATTAATTGTGGTTTAGAAAAATAGTAGTTTTCGTGGACTAAATAAAATAGCTTAGACTGGTTAATGTATATGGTTACATATTCTCGTACACATCCACAAACATCTGTTTACGTTCACAATGGCTATGCCGGTAGTTTTTGTTTAACAAATAGTAGGAAAGATACGTCAGGTATTAGTGCGTGGAAGCCCATAGGATCGTTGGATTCAAAAAGAACGGTGCGGCGGGATGTATGGTGGTTCCCCGTTAGAATAATCGAAAGTGGTTAATCAATCGTATTAAATGTTTAAATAAGCGAAAGTGTAAAAGCTTACAGAAGCAAAATTTAATTATCCGACAAAAAAGTGTGCGATGTGCTACACTTATAAAGAAAGTATGGAATGGTGCTTTTTAGCGACCCTACCCGTAAAAAGGAGAGTGACTTTTTCTAGCAATTACAAGAATAGCAGTAGCGCAGAGAAGGGGTATGCATGTATTATACAGTTGCTACAAAATATGTTAGTTTACGCGTCGCTCGGATGTGTAATTGATCACGACTTAAAGATCCCCCGGAGGTTGAAAAATTCTCGGCCCATTGTCGTTTGAAAAATGTTTGTAAATTATCAGAACAGGAACAGGTCGAAGTTTAAGTTAGATGGATGATTGACTGAGTTTTTCTACCTTTTACGAGGGAATTGGAAGTTGACAGACATCGAGCATCTAATTCTCTATTTGGACGATATCGAGTACTTACCGGTTCTAGAAATCATTACGTGCGGCTGACCGCTATGCGAAAGTGTAATAGCCTACAGAAGCAGGACAAAGCGAACCGGGCGCATACATTGGTGCTAAATGTATTGGACGAGCTGCGAGGATTGGCTCAAGATGACGTCATTTAGTTCCTCGCTGAATCCGAGACTTCGTTCGGGCGTCTTCGAAACCTTCGGTTTGCATTCTATAGGGTACATAAAGCAGGTGCGCAAGAATAAACTCTTTAGTTATAAGTTAGTTCGCTTACAAGTCAAGTGCTATAGTGCGGATTTTGTTTTGTACTAAAATGGTATCTGCAAACGTTTTTAAGTGCAACTCTTGCGGTGCTTCCTATACCTGGAAAAATGCTTCAAACGACACCAGAACAAATGTCGTGGTGCAACATCGTCCACGGTTGCTTATACATCCGCCCGCAGCAAAGTACTTAAACTGTGGGACTTTCGGTTTTGCTTTTACGAGAATGGACAACTTACTGCGACACAAGGAAAAACAGCACGGCATGTCATTAAGCCGTAAACGCTCAGCCCCGCTAGCTGTTAAAGGAGCTTGTACGAAACAACCACGAATTATGTGTAAAGTATGCGATTTCGAAATGGAAAAGACTACCTATGCCGCACACTTGAGAAGCAACAGACATAAAAATGCATCAGTTACCGCTACTAGCGACGATGGTGTAGAAATGGTTAGCACGGTGTTTAACAACCGTATGGCTAGCTAAAGAACGCCAGTGTCGACGATGGAGTGCCCGAGTTTCTTTGGAAGCAGAAAGAGCGATTTATTCGATTAATTAATGAAAAAAGAATACAACATACAGCAGTAAAAGTCTATTGCGAACTCTACGGCGTTTACATCAAAATGGGGGAAGAGGCTACCGATGTGAAATCCTTTAACACAAAAAATGTGGTTATAACGTCTTCTAGTAATCTGGAAAATACGTACGAGGTCTTAAGCGAAACCATGCGAACAAAATCAGAGGAATTTGGAACATGCGAGTCCGGTTGGTCTTTGGAAAAGGTGCTCTATTTAGAAATAAATATTAATAAGTATGACCCGATATGACAAGTTCTAGGTTAAAATAAAAATTGTAAATATGTATTTAGAAATGTGGTTTTACAAAATTTAAACTGTATTAGTAAAATTGTCTGTAATAAAAAGTTTTAAGAATTGTTTTTAGATTTTCTTTATGTATAAGCCGCAGGAAATTTATAATTTAAAGGGTGTGTAAAATGGTAAGGGTCGTTCGATTTTAAATCTATTTAGAGATTCGGATTGTGCATAAAATTCTAAACTAACAAGATGTGCTACATGTATAAAAATTTATAAGAACGCTCAAAAGTCGCTACAGGTAAGAAATCTTAAAATGGGGTAGCTCTCTGGGGATGGTGCTATGTGAAAATTTAAAGAGATTTGGATAGCTTAGAAAATTCTAATATTGATTGATACCAAACAAGGTAGGTTTATCTCGTGGGTGGAAATGTGGAGAAAGATTTATCTCGCAGAGGGTATATGTGTAACTTTGCAGGGCGTGGTCCGATTTCAAATCTGTTTGCAGATTCGGGTTGTGCGTAAAATTGTAGACTAATTTAATGTATTGCATGTATAAAAAATTTATAAGAACACTCAAAAGTCGCTACAGGTAAGAAATCTTAAAATTAGGTAGCTCCTTGGGGATGGTGCAATCTGAAAATTCCTAGAGATTTGGGTAGCTGAGAAAATTCTAATATTGATTAATACCAAACAAGATGGGTTTATCTCGAAAGATGCAATGGCTAGACGAAGAAAACTATTTGTTAGGTTTGCTTATAGAGCAAATAGCAAAATTAGAAGATCAGGACTTTAAAGGGGTATAACTTTGCAGGGCGTGGTCCGATTTCAAATCTGTTTACAGATTCGGGATGTCATAAAATTCTAAGCTAATTTAATGTATCGCATGACTAAAAAATGTTTAAGAACGGTCGGAAATCGCAACAGGTAAGAAATCTTAAAATGGGGTAGCTCCTTGGGGTGACGATATCTGAAAAATTCCTAGAAATTGGGTAGCTGAAATTGCCTCCTCATTTGCTCCTTATGGGAATTTACATGTAAATGTGGGAGCAAATGAGGGTTTTGGGAGCAAAAGAGGTCACAGGATTGCCAATTATACCCTACTTTCATCCTATGAGGCAATTTCACTCTATGGGGTAATTTAACCCTATGGGGCAATTTTACCCTATGGGGCAATTTCACCCTAACCTAACATCTTACATATATCCGACATATATCCGGACATATGTCGATGCGCATCCCTGCCGACCTAGGTCGGATAACAAAACAGTTCCTAAACAATAGAATGTAAGCGATATTGCGGTGTCCGACATATTCGGCTATCTTCGGCAATATACGCCCCCACTCTGTAGGATACATAAGGGGACAATTTTTCGTATTCAATTTAGTATTTGACAGTAGCTAGAACGGTAAACATGAGCGTCTCCAAGGTGATTAACGTTTCTCAACTTCTTGGGAATAAAGTGAAACCGACAAATGAGCGATTTGGATTATGGCTGTTGGCAGAAAATATGTGCAACAATAATCTGGTGACAGATATTGGTAATATTTGTTATGTCGAAGGCGAATAGATGCTGACTGGCGGACTACATACACCAATTACAGAACCATTTTGTGACAATATAATGTTGGTTAAAATTTGCGACCTTTCTGACGCCGAACAAACATCTGCAAACAAAAGGATGTTTATCCTAAAAAAGAAATTTGTGATGCATTTAACAGCTATCTACGAAGAAAGTTTGACCGATTTGTTTCCGCTAGGCATGGTGTTAAAGATAAGCTTCCGTTTTCTGTGGAAAGCACTAACAAGATGGGCCAGAGAGTAAAATAAATTATCGGAAAAGAAGACCTCGAATGCATTACTAAAAAATTCCAAAATCCTACATGTGTTCCATACAAAGTGGAACTAGCAGATGTTAAGTTGGAAACTTTATTGGAGGAACTACCAGATGTATTAGACGAACTCGAAAAAGATTATTACTATCTTTTTGAGATGGATGTAACCCAAGATTTTGCTGGCATATTTAGCAAGATGGAGATGTGTAATTATTTAACTACTAACCATAACTTTTACTATAAGGGAGAATACGAAGAAAATTGTAATATTATAGTTGACAACGATAAAACTGCGGGAATTGATTGTTTAACATGGCTTACAGCCAATGCAAGAATTAAGATATACAACAAATGTGTGTCAGTTAACAAGTCCTGGTGTTAATAAACAACTTGGCAATCATATAGTAGATTTTTTACGTTGCCCAGATGTACGTTTAAGGGAGACTTTTGCGTCTACTTTAGCCAAAGAACATGGTATTACGCGATTGGAAGCGACAATATACAACTGTACAATTGGAAGCTATGTCAGTGCGGAACGGGTGTATAATCCCTTAAAAGACTGTTTAACCTTATTGGAAGATAGTAAGTTATACTTCCTAAAGGCGCCAATGTAACTCGGTACCACTTGCCAAAATGTGGAGTAAGCTATCGGAGAAGCTACAAAATAGCTGCTGTTTAGTGTATAATAACATACTACAGTACGTGTATTGGGGGAATGGCAATACAAAGAAATTGACGGGCTTGCAAATTAAGTTGTTTGAAAAACCAGAGGAAAGGGAAAAATTGATAAAGTATACGCTTTCGGCTTTTAGTTTTAACTATTTACCTGTAAATTATTTGGAGATAGTAGAGGAAGATAGCCAAGATAAAATCAAAATCTTACACAAGTGCTACATTAAAGCAGGTAGTACATATTTTACACAATCTGCAACACCATACTCTACAATTCTAAAAGAAATAGTCATTTCGGAATTGGGGTTGATAGATACGCCTAACATTCGTCCAGAGGTTGTACGACAACGCGTAAATATTGGCAGTAAACTCTATCCGTTTACGCTAAAGGAAATTGCCCCATTATGCACGCCATACGCTGTAAGTAGAAGAAAAAGACAACTTTAATTAGAGGAAGTGGATGCAAAAAAGCGAAAGTTGAACTACATGGAATACACTGCGACAATACTCGAACAATACAAAGATGTGTTAGACAAAGAACATCTTATTAGAGAAAATGAGGAAAAATTAAAAGATTATTTTATGTGCCGATGGACTGACTTAGATACATCCGGTTTCTGCAAGCTCTATGCATTTGTCGTTAGTAAAAAAGACTCTTTTAGTTATGTAGGCGTCTTTGCGGAAAAGGATGGTATTAAATCCGTATACTTTTTAAAAGGTTATTCTAAAAACGTATTTATCGAAATGGCAGATAACATAGACGAACTAAGGAATGCGGGTTTCGTAACCTTGGCGTACACCACACGCAAAGGGGTTCCGTTAAACATTGTATATTTGCTTAGTAAAGAACCTTTCGGATCATTTAAAACCGAGGGTCTTACAACCTATAACAACCATATATTTCCAAAAGTGGTGGACATGCAACTAGGCAACAGTGAGCGGTAGAATAAGGATTTCCTCCAATACCGACAAGAAGAAGTCGATCAAGCTAACAAGATACGTATGCAGGATATAGTGGGAGAGCCGCGAGTTAAAGATTGTCACAAGCTGCAAGAATTACACGAAGGAATGGATCTGGTTGTCGGTGGAATCAAAGATTTTATATATAGAGGCAAACTTCGGTACTTTTTACAATTCGAAAACCTAGACGGTCTCTACGTATCAAACTATTGGCTAGAAAAGGAGATAGAAGGCTTGGGTGTCGATTTAAATTTTAAGCTGCGAATAAAATTAGATAAAATTTAAACCACTCCAAACAAACATAAAGAAAGTAGTTTTCTGCGTATAGCTTTTTATTAAAATTAAGTTTAAATGACCCAATGCTTGGTATTAAATTTTTTTTAAATTTTATTATGTATGTCAGAATAAAAATTTTAGAATAGTATTACATTGCTCTTTATTTACAAAAGGCTGTGACGTTACCACGAAATAGCAGTCACACAGAGAGGGGTGCGAATGGTCAGGGGTGCGCATGGGCTGAAACGGAAATTGTTAATAGATTAATCCGAAATTAAATAATCTATTCAGTTTGTATATATTTTTCAATAAATTTTGTATAAAATTTTATATTGTTTTATTAAAATAATAAAAGTATAACATTAATCTTCCTTATGGTAATATGCTGTACCACTATACCCTTGGACGGGCGGTCGGGCAGGCTGGCCGACGGGCGGGCGGTCGGGCGGGCCGACGGGCGGGCGGTCAGGCGGGCGGGCAGGCGGGCGGGCGGGCAGGACCATGGTATATAAACGAACATTGTATGCATTTGTGGTTAGTAAAAAAGACTTTCCACGTTGTGTTCGCGAGACACAGCGGTTTTAGATTACTCGGGAAATGGTTGGTTAAAGCATATTTCTTGGGTGGCGAAAAAAGGGTTTTAAAGATGGAGTTAAATAACGATGTGTAAAAATTAGAGGTTTGGGTCTTTAAAAGGCGTGACTTTGTAAAGGGTGATTCTATTAAAAATCTATTTTCAGATTTGAGCTCCCTCCGTTAATGCATAATGCATAGTGCATATATAGTTATCTTAAAAGAGTAACTACCCCGCGGATAATATATACAATATACCGCTTGTCAACAAAAAAGTTTTAGGGAAATTCAAAGACGAATTTAATGGGGTCTAGTATTAGAATTCGTCGGTACAAAAACCAAGTCCTACTGTATTGTAAGCGAGAAAGACACGATTAAAAAGATTAAAGGGGTCTCACGAAGTGTAGTTAAGTAAAACCCAGGATCCTACAACCTATAACGAGCATATATTCCCAAAAGGGGTGGGCATGCAACAACGTAACAGTGCGTGGGAGAATAAGGATTCTTTCCAATAAGAAATTAAAGTTTTCATGTACGTAGTACCAGTCATTGGGAAATGGTAGAAATGTTAAACCTGTAAAGGCGAATATTAATTGTGGTTTAGAAAAATAGTAGTTTTCGTGGACAAATAGTAGGAAAGATACGTTAGGTGTTAGTGTGTGGAAGCCCATCGGATCGTTGGATTCAAAAAGAACGGTGCGGCGGAATGTATGGTGGTTCCCGTTAGAATAATCGAAAGTGGTTAATCGATCGTATTAGATGTTTAAATATGCGAAAGTGTAAAAGCCTACATGAGCAAAATTTAATTATCAGACAAAAAAGTGCGCGATGTGCTATACTTTTAAAGAAAGTATAGAATGGTGCTTTGCAGCGGCCCTAGCAGTAAAAAAAGGCGACTGACTTTTTCAAGCAACTACAAGAATAGCAGTAGCGCAGAGAAGGGGTATGCATGTAATATACAGCGCACTGCTACTATAAAATATGTTAGTTTACGGGTAGTTCGAACGTGTAATTGATCACGACTTATAGATTTCTCGAAGGTTTAAAAATTCTGAGACCATTGTCGTTTGAAAAATGTTTGGAAATTATCAAACGGTAGCGGGTTGAAGTATAAGTTAGATGGATGATTGACCGAGTTTTTTCTACCTTTTACGAGGGAATCGTAAGTTGACAGACATCGAGCATCTAATTCTCTATTTGGACGATATCGAGTACTTACCGGTTCTAGAAATAATTACGTGCTACCGACCGCTATGCGGAAGATTTGGTTCTAGGAAATGAGCAACCTACGAAAGTACGGAATACTCGATATTAATGCTAATTGGTTTAGTGACAGCACTTGTGCACTTTTCGAGTGTCTTCGACAATCTTCGATTGTTTCCAAAGAAAATATTCAAGCTTGGCATTTCCGAAATACGACGTAGAAGTTATTTAAAATTAAATTGCTTATTGGTAAGTATCCTGTAGACAACAAGTTTGGTATTCCCTTAGTAAAGGTTTAAAGTGTTTGATTAAGTTTTTGTTTATAGTAGCACTGCATCTTCTACCGCACGACTTGCAGCCAATTTGTGTGCGTGTGCTACCACCCTTTTGTATTTTTAATATGCATGCGATGCGATTGCTGATCCGTATAACATGGAAGACGTTTCCGGTGTTTCTATTAACTGCATTCGTAGCATGGACGATGCGAACCGGGTGCATGCATTGGTGCTAAATGTACTAGACGAGCAACAAGGATTGGCAAAAGATGACGTCATTTAGTTCCCCGCTAAATTCTTAACTTCGTTCGGCTGTCTTCGGAAACCTTCGGTTTGCATTCTATAGGGAACATAAAGCAGGTACGCTAGAGTAAACTCTTTAGTTATAAGTTAGTTCGCTTACAAGTTTTACCAAAGTCCTATAGTGCGGATTTTGTTTTGTACTAAAATGATACCTGCAAACGTTTTTAAATGCAACTCGTGCGGTGATTTTTATACCTAGAAAAATGCTCTCAAACGGCACCAGAACAAATATTGTGGTGTATCATCGTCCACGGTTAAGCTTATTCATCCGTCAGCAGCAAAGTACTTAAACTGTGGGTCTTGCGGTATCGCTTTTACGAGAATGGACAACTTACTGCGACACAAGGAAAAACAGCACGGTATGTCATTAAGCCGTAAACGTTCAGCTCCGACAGCCGTTAAAGGACGTTATACGAAACAACCACGAATTATGTGTGAAGTATGCGATTTCGAAATGGAAAAGACTACCTATGCCGCACACTTGAGAAGCAACAGACATAAAAATGCAACAGTTACCGCTACTGGTGAAGATGGTGTAGAAATAGTTAGCACAGCGTTTAACAACCGTATGGCTAGCTATCGCATGAAGAACATCAGTGTCGACGATGGAGTGTCCGAGTTTCTTTTAAGACAAAAAATATGGTTATAACATCTTCTAGTAATCTGGAAAATATGTATGAGGTCTTAAACGAAACCATGTAAACACCAACTTTATACCCAATTAATTAATAAAATTAGTTTGTCGGGCGAGGACGACAAAAGGTACATCATTCCTAATAGTACAGCAACCTACGCATGGGGGGCATAAATATATAAGATAGTTGCTATATTTGTATATATTTTATTGTGTTTCCTTGTACAAACAATTAAGGTAGGTCAGTAAGCCGTATTAAATTGCTATTAATTGGCTTGCATTCAGCGTAGTTTTCTTCTGTAATTAACGCATTTTTTTGGAGAAGATATACACTGTTAAAAAGAAATTATACAGCGCTTTCACGTGTACTTCGCGTGATCCATAATCGACAAGAAATTAATTTGGAAACAAATTGTATTTTCCAAGTACATATTTAGCATTGAGTATATAATTATGTTATGACGTGCTTAGTAATTAAAAATGTTAAACCAGAAAATTGATAACTGTTTAAAATTTTAAAAGTCATGGTTTTTAATATTCTAAAAACAGTACATTACCGTTTAAAAATGGTTTTAAATATTAAACACTTATGGCTTATAAAGGGCTAATTTTCTAAAAGTCCCGCGGTTTTAGATTTTCGGAGATGGTTGGTTAAAGCATATGTCATAGATGAGCAAAAAAAATTTAGAGGTTTGGGAGCTTAAAAGTGCAACCTTGTAAGGGGTGGTCGGATTTTAAATCTGTTTGCAGATTCGAATTCTGCGTAAAATTCTAGACTAATTTGATGTATTGCATGTCTAAAAAATTTATAAGGTCGGGCTGAAATCGCTGCCGGTAAAAAATCTTAAAGTGAGGGTAGCTCCCTGGGGGGATGATGCTATCTAAAAAATTCCTAGAGATTCGGGTAGCTGATAAAAATCTAATATTAATTGATACTAAATAAGATAGGTTTATCTTGTGAGTGGAAATGACTAGTCGAAGAAAACTATTTGTTAGGTTAGCTTATAGAGCAAAGGGCAAAATTTAGAGGTTCGGGACTTTAAAGGGGTATAACTTTGTAAGGGGTGGTCGGATTTTAAATCTGTTTGCATATTCGGATTGCACGTAGAATTCTAGACTAATTTGATGTGTCGCAGGCGGTGGCGGCGGCTCTCGGAGGCACACCATCCCCTACTTACTTCCTTTGTGTAGTGTTTTTACCACTTTGTGCCGTCAAGCTTGTTGGGCGTCACTTCTTTTTTTGCAATGTAATGGTGAAGTCACAGGTTGGATTCCGCACTTATTTTATATGTATTATATGGCGTTTTTTGTAAATTGTATGCAGAAGTTTATACCTTCAATTCCTATATCCCCGTTAATTAATCTCTCCGGCTAGCTTTATTTTAGTGTAATTCTCTTTTCCTCATGGCGAGTTTAAAGACTGTTTTAAATTTAATATTCACAAGTAGGTTGTCAAACTATTCTGTACATATTTGTTCTATCAAACTTTATGCACCAATTATTGGGGCCGTAATTGTGCGTTGCCTCTCTCTATGCCACTGAGCTACTGTAATATCACTAAAAAGGCGTGAACCTGAATTTTACAGAACTTTATTAAAATGATTTAGAAGACCCTATTAAATCTGCTTACGGAGTTTGTGTTTTCTTGCTGTAAACATTAACGAGATTACTCTACTCAACTCCTTTGTTCTGAGTTTCTCCCCCAAAGATTAACTGTCTTGTTAGTTTTATTCCCTCTAAAATTCAAAAGGATTAGTGATGTGACAACTAATCTTACAAAACTTTCCTTAGGATTAATTATACAACCCGTTTAATTTCGACAAGTTTATCTAAATAGAATTTTGACGTCACAGTATCTAAATGTTTTGAATTTTAGATTTAATATAAAATTTTTAGACACTCGTTGACTTTATAGTTTTTCCGGGGCCAGAATATAAATCCCTAAAGGTATTTTTTATTTAGTGACCAACGACAAAACTTCTTTTCAGTCATGATAACTAAGAATAGATTACACAATACTCTCCTGGTCTATGTCGTCTATCTTGAAATCTTGGCTCTCCTATCTCCTGGGCTTCCTCGTCTACTCGTCCGATGTGTTATTGGGGTTATTACCAACTGCGGGACTTCTCCTTTCATGCATACTCTCTTATTCACTCAATAATTTCACGGGACAATATTTCTTGCTGGTAAGTATAAATTTAACACGAGGGTCATTCGGAAAGTAAAGAACGTTTTGATGTGACGAGCCGCGCAGTTCTCCTACTACCTCTACTGCCGAATCGTGCACCTTTTACTTCCCTTGGGTTGGTCTCTCGGTAACCGCGAGCCGATATAGTCGTGTATTGATTGTTTGTACGTCTTTACAATGTGTAACAAAATCAACGATCCCCCCGAATGTGAGTTTCGTAGTGGAATAGGATTTTTGAATGCGAATGGCGTGCGACTTATTAAAATTCATAGATAAATATCTGATATTTATAGTGATGTGTTGAACGAAGCTTCAGTACGAAAATTGTGCATTATGTTTAAAGGCGGACGGATAAATGTGCACGATGAAGAGTCCTCGGGCTGACCTTCAGTGGTGACTGATGAACTCAAATCAAGTATCGAGAAAAAAATTCAACAGGACAGACGTTTTGCTATAGATGGACTAAGTTCGATCTTTCCTGAAATTTCACGAACTGTCCTTTATGAAATTGTTAGTAGCGAGTTGGGTTACAAAAACGTGTGTACAAAGTTAGACTAACGACTTTTAACGGAAGAACACAAAAAGAAATGAATGGAAGCTACATTAACTTTTCCCGGTCGGTACGTCAAAGATGGCAATAATTTTCTGAATCACATTGTTATTGATTACGAAACATGGATGTCGCATATCATCCCAGAAACAAGAAGTCAGTCGATGGAATGTGATCGTTCTTGTTCTCCAACTCCGAAAAAAGCAAAACAAATTTTGAGTCCCAGAAAAGTTATGACTACAGTTTTCTGGGATCGAAAGCGTGTTCTACTCATCGATTACATGCCTAGATTGATTGATTGATTTCATTGGAAGGGTGACAAAGCCACGCACACTTAGGACTGAGTATGAGCCCATTGTGCTACCTTCTTATACCTGGTCCTCGATCACTCAACCATCCTAGCTTACAGACGAACCTGAGAATATGGTCCAGGGCGTGTTACTAATTCTGGCGGTGTCTGGCCAGAAGTCACCTAACATGGATCCTCGGAGGTTGGCGAGTGCCGGGCAGGTGCACAGAATGTGCTCTGCTGTCTCTTCCTCCCGTTGACAACTGCGACAGGTTGGATTCTCTGAAAAACCCAATCTGTACATGTGCTTCTTTACCTTGCAGTGCCCCGTCAAAACACCTACTAAAAGTCGTAGTTTTTGCCTCGACAAACCTATGCAAAGTTTCTCTTTGTTAGTCGAAGGAGACTTAATGAACATTTTTACCTGTCGGCTATATGTTTGCTTTGCCCATCTCTCGCAGTGGCGATGGTAGGTTCTCTGTCTTATCATAGTAAATAGCACAGATGACGAAAGAGAGACCGATAGCTCAGGTACGACAAAACTCTGAGTCAATCCTTGTCTCGCTAAAGCGTCAGCCTGCTCATTACCGTATTTACCTGAGTGACCCTTGATCCAGGCTAGCTCGAGGATATTAGAGTAAGAAGCCCGTTTAAGAGTGAGGTGGCACTGCAGTACCACTTCTGTAAGAATCTTCTTCTTATTTAGGGCCATTAAAGCTGCCCTACTATCTGTGGATATGCGTATAGTTTTATTTCGAATACCTCGTTCCAAAATAAAACTGGCACTTTGCGTGGTCGCTGTGACTTTTGCTTGGAAAACAGTTGCCTGCGTTCCCAACGCTATACTTTCGTGAAGGTCTAGGTCATCTGAAAAAATGCCTGCCCCTGTACTTTCCTTCGTTTTTGATCCATCTGAGGAGATGAATGTATCTGCTGGAATCACGTCTTCAGGGTCCACACAGACACTGTACTGCTTCCTGAATATTAGTTTGGGTGTAATTGAGTCAACCCTGGCATCCAAGAGTGGCATTGTTAACAACGCCTCCCTTAAGATATCCTTGTGTTACCTACCGTCTCCCTTATTGTTCCACAATCCTTTAACTTTTAGTGTGCCGCTCTTAGAGCCACCTCCTCCACATGCAGGTCTAGCGGAGGGCGCCCCAAGATGGCTTCCAAGGCTGTAGTTGGTGTGGATTTCATTGCACCCGTGATACTAAGACAAGCTAGTTTTTGTATGTGCGTAAGTTCTTTAGCTGCATTAACTTGCCTGGTTTGAGGCCACCAAACAACAGCTCCATAGCATAGCATAGCCATAGGACAACCCGTCTGCATTGCCAGAACACTGCGCTAGCTTTCGTAGCATTTGCTTGTAAGTGTTTAACCCATTTCAGTTTCTTATCAAGTATAATACCCAAATACTTAACGTCCTCTAAGAGGGTTAAGGATGTTTGAAAAAGTGATGGTAATCTGGTTACCGTTAATTTTCTTTTGCTGGTAAACAGGACTAACGACGTCTTGTTTGGATTTATGGTCAAGGAGTTTTCCACACACCATTGTTCAATTAGCTTTAATGCTGTTTGCATTAAGTTGCACAACACTTGCTCATATTTGCCAACTACTACGGTAGAAAGTTCATCAGCATACCCTACCGTGTAGAAGCCGGCCCCATTAAGACGATGTTGCATTAACTGCCTGAGGGTGTTATCCACTTCCTGTTCTCTCATAACTTTATCAATACTTTCAAAGGTTTCACTAAACGCTCCTTCAATATCTATAAACACGCCTAAAACTGGCATGTTGTTCTTGTTGGATTTCACGATCCGCCCTACCACAGCGTGTAGGGCAGACTCTGTAGACCTCCCTAATATATAGGCATGTTGGTTTGGGTGAAGAGGATGATACTGCCCAATCCTTTCCCTGATATCAATGTCGCACAATCTTTCTAGCGTCTTTAACAAAAAGGACGTTAGACTGGTTGGACGATAAGATATGGGTAAGGAGTAGTCCTTCCGTCCCGGTTTGGGTATGAAGACCACTCTGACCTTCCTCCAGCTTATGGGAATATATTCGAACGTAATACACCCTCTGAACTGCCTCGCCAGGTGAGGAAGCAGCCTCTCCAGACCCCACTGCAGTAGGGCTGGAAAGATGCCATCCGATTCTGGAGACTTAAAAGGTTGAAAGGTTAAGATTGCCCATTTTACTTTTTATTCCTCCACCACCCGGTTGGCTACCTCCTAGTAGCAATTTTGCTGTCTCTTCCTCGTTGTTGGTAAACGAGCCATCCGCACGTTTGAAACAACATGGTTGCTGGCGCGGATTCTTAGACAGGATTTTATTTATTCGAGACGCTCCTTTGGCAGACTCAACTGAGTTACAGAAGGTCTTCCATGAGTCTCTTTGTCGTTTTCTTATTGATGCTTTGTATAGCCTTTGGTGATTTTTATAATTCTCCCAGTCGACCATACTTTTGCTATTTTTTGCCCTATTGAACAGTCGGTTTACGGTTTTCTTCAGCTTCTGAAGCTCGCTGCACCACCATGGAGCGTTGGAACGAGTAGAAGCTCTTCGAACCGGGTATGCCTGCTCAAAGGACTCTACAATGGAGGTTTGAAGGAACTTAATACCTCCTTGTAACTGTAACGGTATTTAGATTGGACGTGTGTTGTGGTGTGTAAAGCCGTTCTTCCAGGCAGTTCACATAAACCGCTCTAATTGTCGCTATAGGGTTCCTGTATTTTTTACAGACAACATTTGTTGTTCCCCTTATCCTAAAGCTAAGCATTCTATGATCCAAAAGGATTGCTGTAGGCAGCACCTGCCAGTTCGATATGTGGTTAGAAATACCAATAGAAGCCAAGATGAGGTCGATAACCGTCTGACTACAGGATGTAACAAACGTCGGCTTGCACCCCTGGTTTATGATTTCTAAATTCCTGCTAGTAATGTATTCAAGAAGTGTTCTTCCTCGTGGGTTGATATTAGCGCTGCCCCAGGTCGTATGGTGCCCGTTAGAATCACATCCAATAATGAGATGTTTTTTATTCATCGCGCAGTAGTCAATGGCCTCCATCAACTCACGAGGAGGGGGGTCATTTTCTGCTGCAAAGTAAGCTGAAACCAATACTAAATCAGTTTTTGCTTCTATATTGCATTCAAGCTGGATGGTCGTGACGTCACGGCCACTCAGTTGAGGCAATAAGAAAGCGTTAATGTGCCTAGGTATGTAAATATATGCTCTAGGCTTGGATTGGCTATTACCTGTAAAGATATTGCCCTGAAGGCTACTCAAACCAGACACCCTTGAGTTCACCACTCAAGGTATCTGAATGAGGTCAAGGTCCTGGTTTGTGCTCAGGTGTCTGCATAAAGTACCTGCAGACGCCGGCAGTGTTGCAAGTTTAGTTGTATGATGTTTAGTCCCGCAATTTGGACTAGTACGTCACTTACCCTTAAGCGTCCCTGGTTGGACTACCCAACGACGCTTTCTTGCACTCTTCGGCCAGCCACTCCACCAAGAGGGGGTCAGAGTCCATCGTTTCCATCTGACTGCCTTACGCTGTCGATGGTTGAGTTTCTACCTCCGTCTCCAGCTGTTGCTGTAGATGGGGTAGTGGATGCTGCTGCTTCACTGTTGCAGTTTGCTGCTGTTGTATGGTTGCCGGTTGCTGGGCAGCCTCTGCAACAGTTTTTTTTTTGATTCTGACATTCAGGTAGGTAAGCTTGTAGTGCAGCTTTCCTCCCCTACTGGCTATAGCGTCCCTGACATCCTCTCCAACGCCAAAAGCAACCAGCCTCCCCCGAGGGTGGTCCCTCGTGGCGGTGTGGAAAACGCACCACTTGGATATATCTGTCTGTTTTGCGCCCTCAGACGTCTTTGGACAACATCCATGTCTTCTGGAAGTCCCGGAATCCACAGTGCCGCCTTCAGAAGTCTGGGTAGCAATCCCACTTGGACGATCACTAGGCGTGCAGCCTCCCACAGCTGAGGGAGGTTGCCAACCGCCTCTGTTATCCACTTCAGGAAGTGGCCATCCTCGCACCAAATCCGAAATATCTCGTCCGAGCACGCTCACCTTCTGAAGGTTGGTGGAGTAATGCCATCGGGAAGGGAGAACAAATACTCGTCCAACGCTTTCTCGATAGCTGCTTGTAACAGTTCAGCCTGAGGATTGGTTACTTTTTCCCAGGGGTTGCAGCTGTCGATCACAGCTACATGGAGGTGCTTGGAAGCTGCCTCCCCATAGATGCCAACGGCAGAGCGAGCGGTGGCTCTCTTACACTCCCTTTTCGGGGGTTTGACTTGAGGTGGAGTGTCGTCGGATCGTACCCTTTTCTAGCTCCTACCCGATTTGGTCTCTAACGGCCTTGGAGAGGAAGTAGAAGGTTCGAGGGTGGAGGGTGCCCGACGGTCAGGATGCTGCTCCTTAGATTGATAAGCCGACGGGCCAGCCTTATCCTTAGCAGCCATCGGTAACGCCAGACGTGCCTTCCTCCTTCTCTTCTGTTCAGTCCCACTGATCCTCTTCCTCTGTGGGCGCTGTTGTTGCCAGTCCTCTGGCTGGTGTTGCTGTCTGCTGTGTTAGAGGCTGCTGCTGTTGCAGTTGCTGCTGTTGTTGCGTCTTTATTGGAGTCTGCAACATAGATTGAGGGGTGTTCAAGGACGTACCCTCTAAATTGGCTACATTACTATTTTATCCATGTTAGATTGTAATAATTCATCTTTCCGGCTCCTCACCCACCACGGAGTCCACCTTGGAAGTGCCAATCAACCCCGGGGATACCAGGAAGGTCGCGCACGATCCTAAATATCGCTTTGTAGTAGCACACATGTAGAATGTACCACTCACTCGCAGTACCGGCGCACTCCCCCACCCCCAAGAGTTCACCCAGTCGGCGGTCTGACTCGACGACATAGCCGATTGATCGGGGTGGGTTAGTCCCGACCTCCCGTCTAGGTGAAATCCAGGCCAAAGTGGTGTGTTGCCAGACTTCAGGGAACTAATCCCGCCCCAGGTATGGCTCAACCACCAGGACTCTTTCATCCAGCCGACACGGGTCGCCTCGTACGGCACAAACACGAGATGGCCTGCCCCTGTGCAAAGCGCTACCGGCCCAATAGCAGTAGGGGTTTTTGGTGGTTTGGTCCACGATGTGGGATTAGTCTAACCATCAACGTGCGGGGTTTAAGTCGCAGTGACGTTCACTAGCTCCTCCGTATGTTAATGTTCTTAGACCACTCAATGCCCTGGATCACCGCGAGTGCTAGACTTATTCCTTCACAAAGCCCAATGACAGCGAACGATTGCTCGTGCGGTAACACTGCCCCCTATCCGCCACCTTGGGACGCGCCCGATGAATAACCACCAACCACACGATTACATGCCTAGAGGGGTGACCATAAGTGCAGCGGCCTACTGTCAAACGCTTCACCGACCCCGCCACGCCATTCAAAACAAACGACGCGGATTGTAGTCTAGCGGCGTTGTGCTACCGCACGATAACGTACGACCACATTCTGCTGCATTGACGAAAAGGTAAGATCGAGGTTAAGCTCGATCACAAAATGGTGCAGTTGATAACAGGGCACGGCGCCCTGAAGGCGTATTTACAAAGGTTCGGTCTAACCAACAGCGACCGCTGCGAATGCGGTGAGGGCGCGGAAAGCGCAGAGCACGTGCTCTTCGACTGCCCGCTTGAGGCGGGAAATCGAGGGTTGGCTGATAGCAAACTAGCTATCCTAGGTCTGGCATGGCCAAAGAGCCTAGAGGAAGTCGGGGAAGTGGTTAACCAGAAGGCGTTCTGGACAGCCTTAAAAGAATTCGCGGGAAGGGTCGCGAGATTAGACAATCAATGACGACCGCGTGTAAAAATTCGGTGGGGTTGGTGGGAGGATTGAAAATTTTTAGATTGACTTGGCATGAGTAAGGATACGAGCATAACCAAAACCTGATATTAAATTAAAAAAAAAAAAAAAAGATAATTATACCAAAATGTCCAATATGCACGAGAAACCTCCACTCCATTAATACAATCACTGCCTATCTTCATAATTATGTGCGGAAAATCGGGAATAAATAATACCAAATAAACAATAACAAATAATTCATAAACCCTCATTAAATTAAATCAATAAAGTAAACAAGGATAATAAAACAGAGCGCAACCGCGCATCCCCCCAGGACTTGAAAGTGAAGTGATAGTGATAGTGATTGTGATCCTCCCAAGAACATTTAGTGCATACCCACCAGGACTTTAGCAGTGCACCCCGTCCCACCTTTACAAGTAAGTTACAGACGACCAGATCTTCGGATGCTGGAGAATTTTATTATCGAGGTAAGACTTAAATTGTGGCGGCTGTACTCGCACAAGCATTGATTTACATTAATTAGTAGTTTTTGAAATAATTTAAGAAGCACGTTTGGTGTGTAAAGGCGCTAGCCGACATAATGCTTGTGCGAGTGCACCTGATAAATAGGGTGATGCTTTCGCTATTTTGTGCACTGCTATATGCTTAACGCTTATTAAACATTTATTTATATATTTACATAATTATATTTATTTATATTTTATATTTACACTTTATATTTATTTATATATAGCATGTATTATGTGGCATATTTGTTTTGTTTGACGTTCTGTCGCCATTTTGGTTGCAGTATATATTTGGGAAGGACGAGCAGAATTGCGAAGATTGTAATCATAATGTAAATCAGTTAGGGAACGATAGGAAAGCTAGGGATGGATTTAAATTAGTTAGCTAGATTTGGATAGTTTTAAGACGACCCTTCAGGTCGCACTGGTAAGCAGAACCGGCGTCTGCTATCCGGTATTACGGATCCCTCCCCCTCTCATTTTTGCTTGTTGATCGGGTACACTCGAAAGTCAGCGCTAGGGATACCATTATTTACAACCCTGTTTTTAGTTTTTGTTTTGTTTTGTTCCAGTTTTTGTCAGATTTTTAGGTTTGTTAGATTGTTAGAGTTTGTTAGGTTTGTTAGATTTTTAGGTTTGTTAGATTTTTATTTAGTTTTTATTTAGGGTGAATCAACTATGAAGTAAGAATAAATTAGGAGCACGACTATTTTTCGCATTTAAACCCAATGTAGTACCTCCGGGTGGAGCATTGGGGACGTGGCTGCAAGTATAGCGGCCCTAATTTAAATTATAATGCATTGACGAAGACACTTTCTAGTTACCGCTTGAAGCGAGCGGACGTGTTTAGCAGAGCTCCGCTTCAGCAACTAAGAAGTAAGTTTTTATCTAGGGTTTTTATTATTTATTTTTAATTTATTTTATTTGAAGCTTTGTTTTTATTGTGTTTTAATTTTATAATTGTGTGGCATCAAATTTTAAATACAGGGTAGTAAAATAAAAATTTTAAAACAGAATTTAAATTAAATAAATACTAAATAAATCGTGTTTTCTTTGTAATTTAAACCAAATCCGCGTTTTAAAATAAACTAACTAAATTTCGGGTTAATAAAACAAAAATCTACTAAACTAATACTCAAAAATAATTTCGAAATAACTTAAAAAGGCATTTTTAATAATAAATTTAAAATAAAAACTGCGTAAATTGAGTAAAAAACCGGGTAAAACAACCAAAAAGTGTGTGAATTTTTTATAGTGCGCGTATAATCAAATAATAACCAAAAAACAAAAATCTAAACCTTTTTAAATCAAATAAATAACTCAAAAACTGTAAATTTTAAAACAATTTTAATATAAAATTTCCGTAATTTAAGTACACGCGTACTTATAAGTTCCTTTAAAATCGATTTTGGTGTAATTAAGCGGTGTAACAGTTACAGTTACCAAGTGATTAAGTGAAAGATCATTTCCGGTGACCACATTCCGATTGCGCTCGACCTTATTTTGTTAATTACACATTTAAAAATAAAGTGTTGTTATTTATAAATCAGGTATTTTAATATTTTGAAGTAATTAGTTTATTTAAATTTGATTTGGCGGTTTAAAAAATTTAAAATAAATAAATAGGGTTATTTACGGTACATTTTGAACCGAGATATTTTTTTTGCGTTAGGGAATTTATTTGATTGTAGTTGTTATTTTGACGCTTAGTGCTTGTTGTATTTTTGTTAAAATTTGATATTTAATTGGGCGGTTTGAAGCAAATAAATAAAAGGTTGTTTACGGTTCACCTTTAAACAAAACTTTTTTATTGGACCAACGTTTTGCGCTCTTCTAGCGTCGTAACGGTCAAGTCGTTGCGCTGCGTTTTAGGTGTCATCCTTTGTTGATAGCTTTGTCAGCATGGTGGTCCACCGCGACGAGGAGCCGTTGCCCAGGAAGAAGAGGGGGGATCGGTCGGAGGCTGTGGGCGCTGTTGGGGGGAAACAGCTGAAGGTAGTATTGAAGGACGTTATGTTAGGGATTCAGGAGGAGGTAGAGGAGCCTGTGTCTGCGGCGGTCGTGTCGGGGGAGTCGGGGCCTCCCGTGGTGGTTGCGGCGCCAGAATTGCCCTCTACTTCGAGAGCCCAGCGCACGATGTCGACTAGTAGCAACGTTAGCGTTGATGCTAGCGACCTCGATGAGCTGGAGCTCTTGAAGTTCAGGGTGAGGAAGACGCACGCTGCCGTCTATGGGAAGGTGCCGACGACCTCCGCCACTATCGTTGTGGAAGACAGAAAGATGGTTCGGCACGCCGTGGATGATATCCGCGACGTTACGAACCAACTTATAGGCATGGTTAGGGCGCTTCGACTTTGCTTAGATAGTCCTGGGAGAGCTGGTGTTGTCGGGGGAAATCCAGCGGTGCTTGCTTCTGCTTCAGGGCAGCAGAGTTCCCGGGGCCAGGAGGTGCCGATGCCGCGAAAGGTGTCGTATGCTGCAGCTGCTGCAGGTGTAACGCCTACTTTTGCTGTTAGGGTCGACGCCAGGCCAGGGGAGAAAGAGGACGTCATGTCGACCCTGAAGAAAAAGGTCGATCCCGCTCGTGATGGGTTTGTCGTGGTCGGAGCTCGTAGGACTCGTAGAGGTGGTGTAGTAGTTGAGTGCGCAAGACGAGAAGACGCGAAGAAATTGCAGTCGAAGGTCGGCGGTCACTGCAAAGAGCTCGTGGCGAAGACCATCGAGAAGAAGCGTCCACGGGTCGTTCTTCCGGGGGTCGAAGCGGGGATGAAGGCAGAAGAACTGGTTCGGTTGATCGCGAGCCAGAATCCCCGCTTCGGCGATTTGAAGATCGAAGACCACCTGAGGGAGAAATTTAGGTTTGGCGGAAAGGGCCCTAGGGATCCCTTCGTCAACGTAGTCTTCGAAGTGACCCCCACACTTCGGAGACGCATATTAGCTGACGCTATAAACCTCAGGTGGCGAAGAGTCTGGGCCCGGGATCACTTTTCGATGACCCAGTGCTACAGGTGCTACGAGTACGGCCATAGATCGATGGAGTGCAGGGAGAAGGTATAGTGGTGCGGTAACTGTGCCGAAGTCGGACACGAGTTTAAGAATTGCCGGAGGGCAGTCCCCTGCTGTGTGGTTTGCGCTAGGGCAAACGACAGAACTGGCGGTGGCGCGAAAGTCGATACGCGCCACGACGCCAAGTCGAGTAGATGCTCCACGATGCTGAGATTGAAGAACGCAATCACACGGAACATCGATTATGGACCGTGAAGAAATAGAAAGATTTAAAAGAAGCAAGAAGATTAAATTCGCGCAATTAATTCTCGGGAAAGGAAAAGGGGCTACAAATAACTTCGTAAAGTTATTCAGCGAAAATAATATCGACATCGGGCTGATACAGGAACCGCACCTGTATAGCCACAAAATAACAGGTTTTGGGAAGGGTGTTACCGTTTTAAACGCAAACAGCGAACGACCGCGTAGCGGGATAATAATAAATAACGGGACGTGCGCCGGAATAATCCTAAACAATCTGTCGAATGAGTTCATAACCACCGCAGAAATAAAAACGGGATTGCATACGTTTTACGTGATAAGCACTTACCTTCCGCCAATCGATTCCCGGCGGGAGAATCCTCAAACAGAGGATTTAATAAATCAAATTGAAGGAATTCTTCGTAAAATCGGTAGAAATAGAAATTTAATTATCGCGGTAGACTTTAATGCTAAGTCGCCATTATGGGGCAGCCCTATCGAAGACGATAGAGGCTCGCAGGTTGCTGATCTTTTTATGGGATGGGACCTTAGTGTGATAAACACTAATGATTCACCTACGTTTGAGACGCATAGGGCAGCGGTTTTATAGATATTTCTGCAGTCTCGCACGAAATGTTAGAAACGATTTGTAATTGGAAACTAAGGTCGGACGAGGAAACGCTCTCTGACCATAAATTAATAACATGGGACGTTGAAACCAAAACAAGCGCAAACGAGCAGCTAACTATATTTCCGCGGTTCTGTAATAAAAAAGCAAATTGGGAGCGGTTTAAAGAAAAATTTGGCGAAAGTATCCCTGCGCTCGAAAATGAGCTATTTAACTGCCGAGAGGCAGACGAAGTAGAAGCACTCGCGAAAAAATTGAACGACGCGGTGGTAGACGCGTCGTCGTATTCCATGCCGTCAAAGAAAACATTTAAAGACAGCGTACCCTGGTGGACCCGGGAACTAACCACCAAGCGGGCAGAAACGCGTAACCTAAGGCGCCGCTATTAACGCGCCTCGGGAGAAATAAGAGAACAACGGAGAATAGAATATAATCAAAGTTACCGCGAATATAAAATACTAATAGAAGAAACGCGAACGAATAAATTTAAAGAATTCTGCACGCAAAACTCAGAGAAAGAACCCTGGGGAACCGCATACCGCGTAATTAGAGGAAAACAACAAAAAATCGCGCTCAGTAATATAAAGAAAACAAATGGCGAATACACGGAAGGTTTTAAAACCACAGCGGAATATTTACTAGAGAAATTTTTCCCATCGGATAATCCCGAGGGGGATGAAGGGTCGCACGATTTAGTACGTCGGGAAGCTGCAGAGGCGCAAGGAACAGGTGCCGATAAGGCAATCCTAGTTCACGAGGTCGTCAGGGCTCTTAGGAGGATGAACCCTAAGAAGGCACCGGGGCATGATGGAATCACCTCAGACGCAGCTCTGCAGGCGTGCCTGTTAGCCCCTTGTATCTTTGTTGGATTGTTTAATCTTTGTTTAGAAAGGGGCGTTTTTCCGCGTTGCTGGAAAATCCAGAATGTGAAATTTATACCCAAACCTAAAAAAACGGATGCGTCAGATCCGGGCAGCTATCGTCCAATTAGCTTGCTACCGGTGCTGGGGAAAGTTTTAGAACGCGTTATGACTACGCGTGTTGAGCACCTAGTGCGAGACAGCGGCGGTTTTAATAACCGACAGTTTGGTTTCGTGGAGGGCAAGTCGACTATCGACGCGTTAGAGTTCGTTGTCGGGGAAATTAAGCAGGCAAGAGATGCTAAAGAGTACTGTGTCGTTGTTGCTTTGGACATTTCAGGAGCATTTGATGCTGCCTGGTGGCCATTAATCGTTTGCGAGTTAGATCGTAGGGGTTGTCCGCGAAACTTGATGTCTTTGGTCAAGAGCTATTTCTCGGTGCGATTGGCACAGGTTGAAATTCCGGGTGAAGTTGTGTCGCGTGAGGTGGAAAGGGGATGCCCGCAAGGGTCATGTTCTGGTCCCACATTTTGGAAGTTGTTGTATGAGAGCATCTTTAGGGTCAAGTTGCCCGCAGGATGCTCAATCGTTGGGTTTACAGATGACACACTTTTAATTGTAAGATCGAGATTGTTAATGGATATGCGCACAAAACCGAACGAGGCGCTTAATAAATTACACGAATGGTCGCAGGCGGTAAAATTAAAATTTAACACGGCGAAGTCAGAGGCGCTTTATTTCGGCACGAAACCAGGACAGAGACCTCCTAGGTTAGAGCTAGGAGGGGAGAAAATCCCGTTTAAAGATTGTATTACCTACCTCGGCGTCAAGATCGACAATAAATTAAATTGGAAAGCGCACGTACAATACGTAAAAAGTAAGGGCGGCGAAATATCAAATAAAATGATGGCGGCGGCTAAAATAAAGTGGGGTTTCAGGGGCGAATCGCTGAGGACGGTTTATACCGGAGCAATTGAGCCGGCAATACTGTACGCAGCTTCTGTATGGGCAGAAGGTTGTAAAGTCCGGGAGATGCGTCAATTAACGAGCGTACAACGCATAACCGCGGTAAAAGCGGCGAGGGCGTACAGGACCACCTCCACGGAGGCTGTCCTGGTGATCAGTAGGACTCTCCCTATCGAATATGTCGTTAGGGAGATTAGAGATAGGCGATTAATAAATATAGGAAAAGGGCGCGAAATTATCGAAGATCTTAATCTTGGTAATAGGAAATTGCAAGAAAGATCGTTGTATCTGAGTTGGGGCACCCGGCTGCTATTAGAGGAATCGAGTTTGTCGAAGGTGATGAGGACGCGATGGGTATCAGAATTTATACGGACGGTTCACGTATGGACGATGGACAAGCAGGCGCGGCGTTTGTCGTGTATAAGCAGGAAAGGGAGGTGTTTCGGTTTCAAACCAAACTCGCGAACTGGTGCACTATCTTCCAGTGCGAATTGGTAGCCATACGAGAGGCTATCGATTACGTAATAAACCATACGGGCAGAGACGAGTATTATATAATCAGTGATAGTAAATCGGCGCTGATGGCTTTAACAAACATGAACACCTCGACAGAGCTCCAAGCGGACGTCTGGAGGATAGCGCGTACGGCGCTCGAGTTTCGACGTTTAAAGTTCTGTTGGGTCAGGTCGCACAATGGTAACGTAGGAAACGATAGGGCTGATGAATTAGCTAAAGAAGCCGCGACGGGAGACTTTCGAATATCACATTCGTCAATACCGAAGTCTTTGATTAAAAGAAAGCTGCGCGAAAAATCAATTCAACAATGGGAGAGAGGTGGAACAACGCTGTCACGGGCAGGTTGACCCACAAATTCATACCGAGCATAGAAGCTAGAGGTAGGATCGAGGTTAAGCTCGATCACAAAATGGTGCAGTTGATAACAGGGCACGGCGCCCTGAAGGCGTATTTACAAAGATTTGGGCTAACCAACAGCGACCGCTGCGAATGCGGTGAGGGCGCGGAAAGCGCAGAGCACGTGCTCTTCGACTGCCCGCTTGAGGCGGGAAATCGAGGTTGGCTGATAGCAAACTAGCTATCTTAGGTCTGGCATGGCCAAAGAGCCTAGAGGAAGTCGGGGAAGTGGTTAACCAGAAGGCGTTCTGGACAGCCTTAAAAGAATTTGCGGGAAGGGTCGCGAGATTAGACAATGATAACCGCGTGTAAAATTCGGCGGGGTTGGTGGGAGGATTGGAAAATTTTAGATTGACTTGGCGTGAGTAAGGATACGAGCATAGATATAACCAAAACCTGATATTAAAAAAAAAATAATAATAATAAAAATAAAATAACATGATAATTATACCCAAATGTCCAATATGCACGAGAAACCCCCACACCATTAATACAATCACTGCCTATCTTCATAATTATGTGCAGAAAATCGGGAAATCGGGAATAAATAATAACAAATAAACAATAACAAATAAATCAGAAACCCTCATTAAATTAAATCAATAAAATAAACAAAGATAATAAAAAAGAGTGAAACCGCGCATCCCCCCAGGACTTGAAAGTGAAGTGATAGTGATTGTGATCCCCCCCAAGAACATTTAGTGCATACCCACCAGGACTTTAGCAGTGCACCCCATCTTACCCTTAGAAGTAAGTTACAGTTAGATGTAAGCAGACGACCAGATCTTCGGATGCTGGAGAATTTTATCATGGAGGTAAGACTTAAATTGTGGCGGCTGTACTTCGCACAAGCTTTGATTTACATTAATTAGTAGTTTTTGAAATAATTTAACAAGCACGTTTTGTGTGTAATGGCGCGAGCCGAAATATGCTTGTGCGAGTGCACCTGATAAATAGGGTTATGCTTTTGCTATTTTGTGCACTGCTAAATGCTTAACGCTTATTAGACATTTATTTATATATTTATATAATTATATTTTTTTATATTTTATATTTACACTTTATATTTATTAGCATGTATTGTAGTATTTTGTGGCATATTTGTTTTGTTTGACGTTCTGTCGCCATTTTGGTTGCAGTATATATTTGGGAAGGAAGAGCAGAATTGAGAAGATTGTAATCATAATATAAATTAGTTAGGGAATGATAGGGAAAGCTAGGGATAAATTTAAATTAGTTAGCTAGATTTGGATAGTTTTAAGACGATCCTTCAGGTCGCACTGGTAAGCAGAGCCGGCGTCTGCTATCCGGTATTACGGATCCCTCCCCCTTTCATTTTTGCTTGTGTCTTGTTGATCGGGTACACTCCAAAGTCAGCGCTAGGGATACCCTTATTTACAACCCTGTTTTTAGTTTTTGTTTCAGTTTGTCAGGTTTATATGTTTGTTAGATTGTTAGAGCTTGTTAGATATTTATTTAGTTTTTTATTTAGGGTGGATTAACTATGAAGTTGGAATGAATTAGAAGCACGATTATTTTCGCGTTTAAACCCAATGTAGTACCTCCGGGTGGAGCATTGGGGACGTGGCCGCAAGTATAGCGGCCGTTATTCAAATTATAATGCATTGACGAAGAACTTGCTGTAACAGTTTCGATGGCAGATGTTTGATCATTCGAACTATAGCCCGGATTTGATCTCCAGTGATTTTCACGTTTTTCCGAAAATGTAAGGGCTTTTTGGGCGGGAACCACTATGAAAGTGACGACGAACTTAAAGAGGGTGTTAGTGAGTGGTTAAACTACTTAGCGGCAACTGAATACCAGGACGGCGTAGCAAAATTGATAATACGATGCAAGTGCTTAAATTTGAACAGCGATTATGTAGAGAATAGTTTAAGTATGAGGAATGTTGTAAAAAAGTTTTGTTTGGTTATAATAAAAATAATTTCAAAATACAACTAAACGTTCTTTACTTTAAGAATGACCCTTGTATATCTCTTGACTTGTTAAAATTTTCCAAATTTATTTTCTAGCGGTTTTCTTGCTTTTAACTCTTTGTACAGTCAAATGGTATAATTGATATTTATTTTCCCTTTACTATGTATCTATTAATCTTCAAACAATTTTAAATTAATAAATTTTCCCCAAACCTTTTACAACTGTCATCAATCGTCATACTTTTTTATCCCCTTGGCAACTAGAACTTACTTTCTCAATAATTTTACATTTTTTTCCCTGCCACCCTACGCTACTACATTTTATACATTTCTCGTCCTTCTTTAACATTTCTTATTTCTATCCCTGTTTACAAATCAATTCTTATTATTTTACATTTCATTACTATATTTGACCCATGATTTAAAATCTTTTTACTACCCCTATTTACACCTGTATACTCTATAATCCATGGGTACATTCTTACCAAATAAGTTCTGAACACCTGCAGATATACAGGGTGTCCCAAATTGAGTAGGATAGCATGGGTATCTTTCTTATTATTAATGATAGAGATCTGCTTAAATAAGCAAAGTTGTGTCATTTGGATAGCTTATTTAAATTTCGCATAGATACATTCGAAATTCCAAACGGTTTAGAAATTATTAAAAAAAAACTGAAAACTGCCAATTTCTTCGAAGTCGAATATTTTTGTTATAATAAAAGATTCGAAAAAATGTTTCTTATAAAAGTTACTTAGTTCAATTGTGTGCACTTAAAAGTGATATTAAAATTAAATTCAAGATGGCGGTTATCGAGATATTAGCATCAACTTTCATATTTTAAATGGACGCCATATTGGATTTTTTGATGGTTAGATAGCATATTTTTTTCTTTTTTCAACGATGTATTACAACATATGTTTAAATGAAAAAATTTACTGAAAATAATAATTTTAATTTTTTATCAAGTAGGTATCAACACAAATCAGTTTTAAAACAAATTAAACGAAAAAAAACATTAGAATAACATTAAATACCCTGCCATCAAAACAGTTACTTAAGTAGGTGATAACATCTCTAGCGTTGTGTGGAGGTGCGCCATCTTGTTGATATCAAATTTGATTATTTTGTGCCAAAAGGTAGGTCGTCTAATAAATCTTCTAAAGATGTTTGAAGCATTTCCAAATAACGTTGAGAGGTTAAGGTTCCATCGAATATTATAGGACCAAGTAAACGGTTTCCCAATATACCACAAAAAACATTACATCCAAATCGAATTTGATTGCAGCGTGGAACTGTTATGCGTGGGTTTTCCTGTGCCCAATAGTGTTCATTAAGACGATTAAATATTCCACAGTTAGAAAAATAAGACTCATCGGTTCACAAAACGCGATTGATAAAATCATCATTCTCCCTAACTTGATTGATAAACCATCTGCAAAATGTTGATCTGCGGAGATAGTCGTTTGGTTGTAAGTCTTGAGCAATGTGAAATCTGTAAGGGTGATATTTATGCTATTTTAAAATTTTTGATGCTTGAGACTTGGATACGTTTACTTGGGTTTCTATTTCCCGTTTTGAAATGTTTGGATTAGCTTCCACACAGGCCAGTGTCAACACCTCATCTGCAATGTATCCATTTATGTTTCGAGTAGGTTTTTTTAAACATCCATACTGCTGCATATTTGTGTCCAATCTTTGAAAGATTTTAATGTTAGGCTGTCTTTTTTCGGGAAAGTTTGTTAAGTATGTTTTGGCATCAAGACAACTGTTCTTATTACATTTTATGTATGTACAAAACATATGATATTGTTCGCTTGTTGAAAAATTTGCCATTTGAATATTTTATGGAATAAGTATATCACAACTTATAACTGGGAAAGAGAATAAACAAATGCCAATTATTAGTACAACAGATACACTAATTCAACATGACAGTTTGTTATAATTTCATTTGTTTAAGAGAAATCTGATGATGCCTACTTGATAAAAAATTAAAATTATCATTTTCAGTAAATTTTTTCATTTAAACATATGTTGTGATAGATCGTTGAAAAGAGAAAAAAATATGCTATCTAACCATCTAAAAATCCAATATGGCGTCCATTTAAAATATGAAAGTTGATGCTAATATCTCGATAACCGCCATATTGAATTTAATTTTAATATCACTTTTAAGTGCACACAATTGAACTAAGTAACTTTTATAAGAAACATTTTTCGTATCTTTTATTATAACAAAAATATTCGACTTTGAAGAAATTGGCAGTTTTCAGTTTTTTTTAAATAATTTCTAAACCGTTTGGAATTTAGAATGTATCTATGCGGAATTTAAATAAGCTATCCAAATGACACAACTTTACCCATTTAAGCAGATCTCTATCATTAATAATAAGAAAGATACCCATGCTATCCTACTCAATTTGGGACACCCTGTATATTAATAAGTTATATCAGCATTTTAAGTTCTAATATATTGAGATCTTGGACACATCGTTCATAATAAAACCAACTAATCAATTAAGAGCATTTACTATAACTTTAACGTTTCGGTCTAACTCACCCCTTTATCAAGAACTGTAAGTATAATGTAAGAAAATGCAGCCATTAAAATTAAAATCTAAGTATTTACATCAAACCCCTGGTCACAACATAAAATAACTCTTTCAACATGAAAGGGTAATTAAGGAAGCAATATTCTGTATATAAGTTACTTCTATATTAACTGCATCATAAATTATCATTAATTTCATCAACTATTAATTTCTCGTTTATTTGTTTAAGAATCGTCACGGATATGTTATTTTCATATTTTAATGTATTAAAATATTAATACGTATTGGAATTTAAAATTTTCATGTTAGTATTAGTTAGAGATATGATTTTAAAAACACTATTAAACTTGTATATTCCATTGATTTGCGAATATAAATTAAGTGATAGCATATTTATTTATTCCTTCTTCTAAAAATAACCATCAAAGCATTAAATATCGAATTTCATATTTGAAAGCGTTTGAATTTAGCGACAGTTTATTACACATTTGGGTTTTGTAGTAACCGGAATTATTGTGCGTTGCCACAAAATATTAAGGCAAATTTGTTTTTCCGGTATTATTCATAAGCAAAAGGGTAGTAGAGCAAAGAGTTCAAATCGTTCTAAGTTGCATACCAGGGTGCATTTTCTGCATGTTATGCGGACTTCTCCGAAATTCGTCAAGGTTATGGGGGGGCTATTAAAATTGCATGGAGTACGAGAGATGTTGGGCTTCATTTTCTTGATTTATACGTTGTGCAGTCTATAGAAGTGCGTTCGATCAGTTATTCATAATGAAATTTATATAAAAACGAGATAATTTAACCACTTCATACTTCATAGGATGTATCTTACTGTTTAAAATATAATTTACCATTACTGTCAAGATTATTTTAGTGCAAACAGCAATATTAGTTAAATTAAAATAGAAGTAAGAATAATAATTTGAACATTTGATTAATTTATGCGTATCCTGGAGACAAATTTCGTAACTACGAGGGGTGCTCGATATGCATCAGGAATAAGTAACAAAACAGAACTTAAGGTGTGAAAATTTCTTTACTGTTTTTTAAAATATTCTCCACGATGAGTGATACACTTTTGCATACGTTGGAATCAATTTTCATAGCATTTTTCCATTCCGATTGCGATATCTCCAAAACTTCACGTGTGGGAACAAAAACAAATCATTAGGTGCCAAATCAGGACTATTCTGCGGATAACCCATCAATTTGATGTTTTGAGTGCTCGAATAGTCCCTTGTTTGAGCCGATGTGTGAAAACTCGCATTGTCATGATGGAGAATGATTCGGCGTCGTCGGTTTATTTTTCATATTTCTCTGAAAACGTGTGGCAAACAAATGATTGTATACCAAGCAGAATTGATTGCTCTGCGATCCTCTAAAGCAACGGTCGTGACATGTCCATTTATTCCGAAAAAACGGGAAATTATTTTCTTCAAAGTGCTTCGAGCGCGGACAACTTTTGTTGAATTTCGTTCATCTTGGAAGAAGTCGACTGCTGTTTACTTGCGGACTCATACGAATAAATCCAAGATTCGTTACCTGTGTAGATGTTATACACTGCGTTTGGTGCACGCAATCGTATTTTTTGAGTATTTCGTTTCACCAATCGACACGAGTATTTTTTGAGCGATTGTCAAATTATGTGGGATCCAATGAATGCATAGCTTTTTCACAGCTAAATGTTCATGTAATATCGAATGTATACTTGTCATACTAACGCCTAGGGATGCCTGAATCTCACGATAAGTCACATGACGATCTTGAATATCAATTTGCGCACAGCATTGATGTTTTCTGGCACAACAGCCGATTTTGGACGACCTTTTTTAAATTCATCCACTAGTGAACTACGACCACGATTGATTACACTATACCAACTGTATACAGTGGTTTTAGTTGGAGCTTCTTTCCCAAAAGTCGAAGTAGGTTGATTCAGGCCCTGTTGTGGGGATAATCTTCGTCGAAAATCGTAAAAAATCATCACACGAAAATACTCATGAGCTAATTCTATTTTTTGGCCGAGACGAAATTTTCAACTCAATCAAAACAAAACAGTGTTCATATGGCAAAATGTTATAAGTATGTATACTGTCAAAAATGTCAAATTTTAGGTTAGAAACGTCATATCGCACCTAGCAACACTAGTGTTGCCAGTTCCCGATATACAGGGTGTTTCAGAATAAAGTACCGTAAATTGAGGAATATATAGATCTTGACGAGTTATCAAGAAAAGTTAGATAACAGTTTCCTGTAAATTCACCCGTTTTCATTATACAGGGTGATGAGGTGATATTGAAAAATACATGTTTTTTAGAATATTTTTATTTAGGGCAGAGACTTTAACTTGAAAGTAGGTACACCTTAGTTGTTTACTAATATGACACTTCATTTCGACAAAATAGGATAATCCATTAGCGTAGAATAGGGGGGTTTTCAAACAATTTTGACCTATACTTTTTGCACACCCTGGATTTCATAAAAATTAAAACTCATAATTATTCATCATACAATTTGTCACAAAAAGGTACTTTTGGTTAATCTAGAGCTTTCTATTTTCGAGATATTTTAAGTTAAGTCGTACTCTACTCATGCATGAAAACAACGTATTATTAGTTCTTTCAAAAATGCAAAGGTTTATTGTATGAATTCGAAACTGGTATCTGATTTAAATCAAACACAGTAAGTTGACAAACATGTACATATTTCGTAAAAATAATGTTTCATTCGTATTAGTTTTACTATTAAAACACAAATAATTACAAACTGTTGCTGAATCTAGTAGGCTCCTCTTACTCAGTGTATAATTACAGTAATATGAATTATACTAAATTCTTTCTTAATACGACGATTACAATATATTTATCAATAATTTATCTACACAAGCATTAACTGTTCTATCCAATTTTTATAAACCTTGAGCGTTAACAACTCAAATAATAATTAATTTTATACCTTTTGTGGATTAATACATGGGCTGAACTTTTTGCCGGGTCGTATGGTTTATACTTCGAGTTATAATTATTCCAGAAATTGCCGTAGATTCTGCGAAATTATACTTGAACCGCCACCTTTGTTAGTTTTCTATCTATTTTTAAATACACTTTTATAGCTGTCAATCAATCCATTGTTCGTTTAACGGCTTTATCCTTTTGGTTACTAGACCGTTGTTTGACAGTGTGCTTCAGCTTAAAGTTGGCACAAAAGAGTTTGACTCGTTTACAATTTTTTACTTGTGATGTTAGAGATTTAAATGCTTGGTCTCATTAAAGAAGTTTTGGCGCAATAAAAGAGCCTATTTACTTATACTATATACCTTTTTTTTTAGTTTTGATACTATTGATCTGAATTTTAGAGTCTTGGGATTTAATATTTTAATGCACTTTATAATGAAGCTAAATTAAAATTTGTTTTTATACTAAATGGTGTCTCAAAATTCACTTAGTAATTTTGATAGAAAACAGTTTTTTAATTAAAAATTGTAAATTTCTTATTGGTTCATAAAGTATACAGTATAGGGTTCTAGCCGGTTCTGTATAGAATAGCATATCGAGTAAATGGCCTTTGTGGTTCTGCTAGCACATACGCATTCTTTTTTGAAATTTTTTTAAATCGATTTGCATAAATGTAGCTAAATTTCGTTGATACAACGCTCAATTTCCTCATTCAAGATGTGCGTGGTCGTGGGTTTGTTGGCATTAATCTTAGACTTCAAAAAAACCTCAAAGAATAAAGTCCAACGACATTAAGTCACATGATTTGGGTGGTTAATTATGATCACCAATACTACTAAAAAATGAGTCGTGCAGTAAGTGAATTGTTTCTCGGGCTGTAAAGCATGTGGCACCACAAGTCGCCCACATCCATATCTTGCAATTTAGGCACAACAACTGGATTATCATTCTTAATAAGATCCATGTAAAGGGTGTTTCAGAATGTTTTTCGTTTTTGATTTGAACGGCACGTGCTAAACACAGATAGTGACGGGAAGTGTGGCGGGTTTGTGTGATTCAGCGATTCACGGGACTGCAGTGCTTATCTTGTGAGCGAACATTTTATAAAAACAACAATTCTTACACTGTTGTTCGATGTTTTTACAGGACATTATTTAATTCTACGAACATAGAAATATGCCAAGTGCAAATTTAATCAAGTGTTGAAGATGCAAATTTTAAGAGACTATTGCAACAGAAGCAAGCACAGCAGTAGATTGCGTACTTGCCTAGAGGGCGCAATTGGTTTCACAGAAATTACAAACAAATATTAATTTATTTTACAACATAACATGCAAATTAAATATAATTCTGCTTACCTTTGACCATCTAAATGTTTAAGTTCTAAGGTAAAACCAATAAATGAACCCTTTGTATGATGGCATTTTGGCAAACTAAAATACTAATGATTGTGCTAGATCTCCATTGGGTCGGATAGTGCATTATTCAATACCAGTTCTACTCAAATTTTAGTCGTGCAGTCCATTATATGCCTAAAACGTTAAACAGGGAATGCCGATAATATAAGGTGCAGGAGAGGTAGAGGGATTACAGACAGGTAAATTCCAGCACGCACTATTTATAACGCACTATTGCTATAGTTCTTCAATGTTTAATAATCACTTTCAGGATGAATCATGATCATTGCCGCTCGTTGTTTCCAACTTGTATAACACTTGCTTGCACGTAGCGTTCTGATTGGTAGAAACAACGACGCATCTCCCTTTCAAACCATGGGAAATCATATTATTCTTTTCCCACAAAGTATACAATAATAATAACTATTTCCCCAAGCACTGTCAGGGAACTCTGAACCGCATGGTTATGCGTAAATAGGGTAACTTGTTTATACAAAAAAAAGTTCTCTACGATTAATTATTAACTAGAATGTTTGTGAAGCCATTTGAAGCGTAACAATTGCGACAAAGCTTCAAAACGAAAAAATAGAAAGTCTCTTTGTACAAAAGTTCACATATGTAGAAAACTTATGTTCTACTATTGCTTTTAAGCGCCACCAAGTTTCTAAACCGTAGCAATATTTGCGATACCAGGAAATGGAAATAAATATCCACCCGATCATCAGGCTACATCATCTGCACGCGCAAGAGACTATTTGCCGCCACATCGGCCGCACACAATTAGTCGGACAGTATGAGACTTAAATACTTAAGACTAATACTTAAAACTAATACTTGATTTCACTATAAAGACCTAAATACAAGATTTATTTTCTTCACTGCATATAAACGCATACACATCTTTCAAATATCTTTAAGGCATTCTTTTTACTCAAAACAAATTAAAACACTGACTTACTAGAAAAGGTAGAAAAAATATGTTATAGCAGTAAAAACTTTACGTTAGCAAATTAGCCAATACTACTTCATTAACGATAAGTAAAAATTCCTAATTCTTGTTACGGTTTTCCGCGCATACAAGTAAGAAAAGTAAAGTAAGCAAAGAAAATCCTGCACCGAATACCGCAAATAAAAAAGGAATCAAAAGAAGGCCATGCTCGCAAAAAGTCGTAGCGTGGGGTGGGTCACATAGAAAGGAAAAGGAAATCCCAAGAGTGAAAAATTTATTTACAAAACCTTAAGAAATCAACATGTTATAAAAGGAAAACCAAATCGCATAGAAAACAACATTTGTCAAAAACATATTCCGAAGGATTTACACAGTATAAAAATCTACGCAAAATAATAAATACATTCCTGACTACCTAAAACTAATTGTTACCCTCAATCCTAATATTTATATAAAACAGAAATTAAAAAATATACAGTGAATTGATTTCAGTCACTATCTCCATCCTAATATTTACATAAAACAGCAATTAAAAAAATTATATAATAAACTGTTTTCAGTCTCTTGTTTAACCCAGTATTAAATCTTTGATATCAAAATAGTCATAAAACCATATACTTAAATATTGTCCACAAGTAACTCTTGATAAGTAAATACAAAAATGTAACGGTAAACTACAGCAATAAAAGCTCGAAATGCATTTCGCTGTAGCTGTAAAAAAAGTATTAGGAAAACGTCACACTTAAATAGTACTTTAACACTCAATTTTTATATAAAATTTTTTTACGGTGATTTCATGTAAAACTTGATCTCTAAATAAATATCCAAACAGTAATAGTCATCGACATAATCATACTCCGACCATCCGAGTGAAGCAAGTCCAATCTCAACACCAGCAGTTGTACGATGAGTAACCTGAAAACGCAGACCCAATTTTTCCGATGGAAGTCATCAAAGCGACACAGGGGAAGAAACAGCAATCCCTACCGCTGGGCATGACGTTCTGCACCTATATTTACTCTATTATGCCGGATTATCCTGCTCGGTACATTTTACATAATGATGAGTTGAATTAGTTGAAAGTAACCCAGCACCAATTGCAGTAGATAATTTAGTTGTTGAAAAAAATTCCATTTCTCAAAGGAACAACTTTGTACAAACTACTTTTCAGAACCCCGTATTAACTGTAGGAGCCCACTGAATTTCTAATTTCGCAGACCTTTGCATATTTTTACAACTATTAGTGGTTTAATTCCCAAAGAAGATTAAGAAAAAAACTACGCCACTTGTTTACCTGCGATTACTGATAAAGTTAGGAAAATATCATTACACAAATTTATTTATCTCTTATCAAATTGCAATATTTTGCCACTGCCCTTCATGAAATAAAAGTTCATACAAACAACAAATTAGCAAACGTTATCGTCGTATAAAGAAAAACGCTGCATCTTTGACGCACTTCATATCTGTGTCGCAAACAACTCGTCGTAGTATTTCCTCTTATCACTAACAGCATGAGTGAAGCTCAAACAAACAAAGCCGACAAAACAGCAAGCTGAATAACACAAAACAACCGATTAAGTTTCCAGTTGACGTTACTTATTATCAACCGCACTTTAATACCATCATCGCAGAAATGAGATCGCATAAGTTACTCATTAAACATTACAATATTATATCCTTTGTTATTAAAGCACATAGAGTATTTCTAAGTTTACACCAATGAGACTAGGTAATGCTCTTTAAAACAAATCATTCGAGGTAACTCGTATGACATCACTGAAAACAATTCTGTTCTGTTCTCGCGAGGAAGATGCACATAATAATAATAATAATAATAATAATAATAATAATAAAAGACAAAATTGGAAAATATCTAAGAGACAATTTAGAGGTAGGCATAAGTGCACAAAATTGTGATAATGTTTTAAAAAAGGTAGTTTTACACCATAAAGTTTCTATCTGCTCGCAAAAGGATATATAAGGTTATCATAAAGTAAGGGATATATTTTAAATTATGATAACTTTTTAACAAATTAAGTTAATAACAAGAAATAAATGAAATCTAATTGCTTATGAAATGGGATTTAGTATGCCCAAAACAGGTTACGGCAATTGCTCAATATGACCTCCATTTTGTTGTTGTAAGATCACCATCCTTACCTCCAAATTGTACACAGCATTTCGTAACATTTCTGGTTGAATTGTACCAATTTGCTCCGTAATACTGTCTTTTAATTCTTGTAGCGTAGTTGGTCGTCTTCTAAACACTAAACTTTTTAAATATCCCCACAGCCAGTAATCCGCTGGGTTTAGATCAGGTGATCTTGGTGGCCATGAATTTACGAAATGTTTGCTTAACACGCGATCTTGAAAAACGTTGGTTAACAATTCTTTGACTGGTCGAAAAATGTGCGGGGGTGCTCCATCCTGCATAAAAATAACATAATTTTGGAACATTTGCAAGTATAGTTCACCATTTACAGATACGGCTTGTCCATTCTGCACTTCCTCGTGGAAATACGGACCAATAATAAAATCAGCTGTAAAACCGCACCAAACAGTGACTTTCTTGTCATGAAGACCCTTTTGAACGATTTGTTGCGGATTTTCTGCAGACCAGATTCTACAGTTTTGAGTATTGACTCCACCATTCAGAGTAAAATGTGCCTCATCTGTCCATAAAATACGGGATAACCATTCGGGTTCAATTTCCATCTGAGCCATTACTCGCAAAGAAAAATCGTACCTAGTAGCCAAATCTGCGTCCTTTAATTCAAACAGCATTTTCAGTTTATATGGATACATGTTTAGAATTTTGCGTAAAATTTTCCAAACCGTGGTATACGGCATTTGCAATCGCTTGGATATCGCATTTGCACTGCTGATTGCGAGTGAATTGCTTCTGGCTATGTCTTGATTTTCATGAAGAACCTCTGCAACTTGGACATCACTAATTATTGGTCTTTCTGATCTTGGTAAGTCAGTTACAGACCCTGTTCTTTCAAATTTTTGTATCAAATTGCGGTACGCTTTCATTTGACAGGGTCCCGCTCTCAAACCCATTCTCGTGCGAAATCTTCGTAATCCAGCGGTGTAATTTCTGCCGGATTCATAATAGCACTGAACTAAACCAATTCTTGTTTGTAAATCCATGTTATTACAGTTGAGTCGTTTGAACTCAACGTTTACTTGAGTTTTAATTTCAAAATAAAACTTCAAATTGAATAATTTCGTTTTGACACTAGTGTCAACAATTGTTATGACAACGCTTTTGTTTCTCATAGATACGGTAAAATCCCATTCATTAAGCAACTAGATTTCGTTTATTTTATGTTACTAACTTAATTTATTAAAAAGTTGTAATGATTTAAAATATATCCCTTACTTTATGATAACCTAGTACAACCAGTTGCTGCTAATAGAACGACACATACACAATTTAAACATAGTATACAACAATCTGAAATTCAAGATAAAACTTCTAGAGAATCAATAAATTCGCCAACAGCAAAAGTAAATGGCTCTCTGTCTTTTACTAAAATAATAGCTGCTGTTAAAGTTAAGCAAAAACGTATTGGATGGTCAATAGAATTAAACAGTGATATAATTAGAACTTTCTATTACGTTAATAAATGCGAGTATATTCCGCTACCAGGTTGGAGAAAAAATATTCACACGGAATTTTGTCGACTTCGTCCAGAATTAAACTTAAGTGAACAAAACGTTGTAGATAGAAAGAATTTTATCGTAAAGAAAGGCTATTTAACATCAACAGAAATCTCATATATACGGCAAGAAGTTGGAAATATTCTTTCTTTCAATCAAATTTACAAAGAAGTCGAAATTGTTCCATCAAGTTTAGAACATACTCAACAGAAACAGGACGACACAATTTTAATAACCAACCTTCGAGAAAAATTTAATCAAAATTTAGAAGTATATGGAAACATCAATTTATTTGAAAGAACACGTATCCCACAATTAATTTTCAAATCTTTAACTCCACAAATTATTAGCGACGTAAATTTACTAATACAGGAAAAATTAAAAGACGAAATTGATATGTTATTGATCTCTACAGTGATATATGCAGGTGCTATAACGGTCCTAGAAATAAACGAACAAAATTTGCCAGAAAAAAAGTAAAAATGTTTCTTACAGAAAACCACCAAAACAATATCCCGCTTGGAAGATACGAATTACAAAAGAAATTGATAACATACGAGGCAAAGCCGACCTAATAAGTCAATATTTGCAAGGAATTGATACAGTTAATGTAAGAAATAAAATTAAAAAAATTTTATACATTATTAAGACACCATTTAATTCTCCAAACCTAACGCAGAAGCTACTAGAATATAAGGACGAGCTACGTCAGAAAGCTAAAGTTAAGGAAAAAGACTACGACGCTATAATCAAACCACGAAAAGAAAATTACAAAATTTCTAATTTATAAATGACCAAAAGAAATTCTTTTGAACTCTATTTAATGAAAAAGTTGAACCACATATAAACGTCGATACAAAACAACTTATTGGGCACTGTAAAACGAACTGGAGTGCATCTTCATCAACCGACTTGAATTTACCATGGATAAGAGATTTAAAAAAAGATAGAAATTTCGAAGAAATGAAAATGACAAAATTTACAGAAGTTCATATAGAAAATACCTTGAGAAAAACAAAAAATTGGAAAACACCATGACCAGACCAAATTCAAAATTTTTGGTTAAAATATTTCAAATCGACCCACAAAATTCGAGCAGAATCATTTAACAAACTAATCGAAAATCCTCAAAATATGCCACAACTGTTAGTTACAGGACACGCTTACTTTATTTTTAAAAAAGGTGATCCCACAGATCCAAATAACTACAGACCTATCACACGCCTGTCAACTATTTAAAAATTATTTACATCACTACTATCAAAAACTATATATGACCATTGTGAATCCAATAATATAATTGCAGAAGAGCAAAAAGGCTGTACTAAACAATCACTGGGATGCAAACAACAACTGATTGTGTACAGTATAATTATGAAACAAGCAGAAGTTAAAAACAGAAATATTTGTGCTTGTTTCATAGATTATTCTAAAGCATTTGAGACAGTTCCTCATAATTGGTTAATCCACGTCTTAAAACTATATAAAGTTAACCAGTCAATAATTAACGTACTCTAAAATGTTATGACAAAATGGAACGTAATACTAAAAGTAAAAGGGTCACACACAAATACAATTAACATAAATAAAGGAAGCCCACTCTGGTTCTGCCTAGCACTAAATCCACTCTCGACCTTACTTAAACAGACAAAACTTGGTTATAAAATACACACGAAACGCAAAACTATAATAAATCATCTTCTTTTTATGGATGACCTAAAACTATACGCGTCTAATAAAAAACAACTGGCATCATTAATAGAAACAACCAAAATTTTTAGTGATTCGATTAATATGAAATTTGGTCTTGATAAATGTGCAACTTTACAGCTTTGTAAAGGCAAAATTACATACACTGGAGAAGAAATAATAAATATCAAACAAATAACACCAGATGAACATTACACCTAGTTAGGCTTTAAACAACGTAGATGTATCGATCATAAAATAATTAAGCAAGAATTGAAATTAAAATACAAAGAACACATAAACAAATTACTTAAAACAAAACTAAATTCAAAAAATTTATTTACTGCTACTAATACCTATGCAATATCGTCAATGACACACTCATTTGGTATAATCAAATGGAGTGTAACAGAGTTAGAAGAAGAGTTAGACCGATTGACCCGAACAACACTTACAAAATTTCGTTTACTACATCTTAATTCCTCCACCAAACGTCTATATTTGCCTCGCAAGCAACGAGGAAGAGGACTTTTAAGCATTAAATACATATGCAGTAAACAAATCCAACATATGCGCGAACATTTTCTAAAGACAGATATAACATTTTTAAATAATCTTATTAGCCTAGACAGTGGATATACACCATTCAATTTAAATAATCAAAATTATAGTATCCCTGTTTCAACAAACGAAGAAAATATTAATGAATGGAAACATAAATCGCTACACGGTAGATATGCAAATCTGCTTTTCAATGAAAATATAAATAAAAATTTGACAGTCAATTTTTTAACAAAGGGTTATTTATATACCGAGACGGAAGGATTTTTCACAGCCATACAAGACAAAATTATAAGAACAAATAATTATGATCACTATATCTTAGGAAACAAAGATATTGTAACGCGCTACTACTACCGCGTTTCTTTAATTCAAAACAAGTAATAATAAATGTCTTTATTACTCACTGTTCACAAGTCTAATTAACAGTATATGCCTTGTTTACAGATGTTTTCAGTCCACTTAACAATGAAGCACTATTACACTAATGAATTTACAAGCACTAATATCTTCTTAAACTAACTTCTCTACCATAGGTCCATTAACCACTAACACAACTATTTGTTTATACACTTCTATTTATTTATGTACACTACAAGCTGCACAGCATATCACATTTATGTAAACTTCTAAAAGCTCGAAACTACTATTACTTAAACACGTTATAATTTATATTAGACATTCAAGAATAGACTAACTCTTACATTCATAAGCGGCCTTATATATACCCTGCATTAAGATATGACTCATTATCTAGAACTTTGTAGAAGGATTCTCGAATGCTGAAGAATACGCTGTGCCCCGGGCGTTTGTATGTTTGACGGGTTGCCTAATAGTGGATCGCAACAATATTATAGATAAATGTCGACTATGCCAATGTAATGGAGAAACAATCGAACATCTGACATCCGGGTGTAAAAAATTATCTGACACTGCATATTTAGGAAGACATAACGAGATATGTAATATTATACATCAATTTTTGGCCATCAATTATAAATTAACAGTAAATCGAACACCATACTACAAATACGTACCGGACAAAATATTAGAAAACGAAAACTTTATTTTATATTGGGACAGGATAATCTACACCGACAAAACTGTAACACACAATAAACCAGATATCTTATAATAAATAAACTTGAAAAATATGCAAATATTATAGAAGTGTCCATACCGCTTTCAAATAACTTGAACGATACAGAACAATATAAAATAACAAAATATCGTGAACTCGCTTTTGAAATTAAAAATAACTGGAAATTAAATAGTGTAAATATAATTCCGATAATCATATCAGTAGATGTTTTAGTCAGTGTAAATTTTAATAAATATTTAGACCGTGCTTTAATACCTACAAAACTTGCACATTTGATGATGAAGACAGTGATACTCCATACGTGTAGGATTGTTCGTACAAACCTGGTTATAAGATAAAAAGGATTGTTTCCTTATAGCTATAGTTACCAATACCAATGTATTTTGTAATGTTATATTTTGTATTGAGTTTATAAATAAATAAATAATAATAATAATAATAATAATAATAATAATAATAATAATAAAACTTTCTTTCAAAACATTTCTCCCTGGATAATCAACCACCTGAATGATGTTTTTCAAAATCCACCACATTGTTCCAACAAGCGAACCACGATCGATTAAATGGAAAAACCAATGTTTAATGACTGCTCTCTAGAACCAGTCGCCGCACTTCATAACAACACAAATATCCATCAAATTCGAAGACTTATTAGGTACCCGTAAGATGTCTTGGCTACTTTCGCGTATAAAATAATAGAAAACCACTTAATAACATTATATTAAATATAGTCTACAGGTAAGCTGACCCGAAATAATCTTTCAGAAACACGTACACAATACATTGTAATCTTTTGATAACAAATTATTTTTATAAACAAACCACGTTTTAAACTTATTATAACCTTTGAGAAAAATACCAGCTTCTATGCTATGTTGAAATAGAGTAGATTTGCAGTATTTAAATTATAATCACATGTACTAATAAAACCTACAGTGCGTTGAATAAGCAATCTTTTCAATTTAGAAAGCGATCGAAATTGTTAATAAATATTAAAATAACAGTGAAAAGAACGTACGAAAGTAAGATTTAATTACATAATAACGAAAATATTCGCGTGCAGAACTGCACGTAACTCCCTATACTACCAAAATACAAAGCTAAAAGGCAGGTTAGTCTCTTTTCACTTACACAATAAATTTTATCTTTGATCTTAAATACCAATGGTCGAATACATCACATAGATAAGTTTTCAAAGATATTTTCAAAGAGAAATTTACATAAAAATTTTTTGCAATGCAGTTAGATATTGTAGAATCTTAAAGATAATTTCAACAGAAAGATAAATAAGTAAGCATTTACGGTTTAGCATATTATTTAGATAAAGGCAAGGTGTCCAAGATATTTTCAAAGAGAAAGATAAATAACTAACCGCTTATGGTTTATCCTATTGATTAAATGAAATCGCAAAGAAGATTTCAAAGAGAAAGATAACAGATAACAATTTATATGACTTAGAGGCCCTACTCTTGGCAAAGCACACCACCGCCCCTCCGTGAAGCGACACCCGTTCATGAGAACGGTATGAGGGACTAGTTATAAATGTGGATGCAGACCCTGCAACCCTGCATCGGCTTAGAAAGAACAAGCCCACAGGCCAAATCGATAACAAATTTACCTGTTGACGGCTTTAGCGTAAACCCAACGGAAGCAAGCGGCAATACAAAGCCAAACGGACGCCCCCACATCCACAGTTGAATGTAGTGAGGTAGGAACAACCTTCTAAACTATGCAGCAACTTTGAAAGTAAAGGAAAAAAATAGAAAAGATAACAGGGGAGGTGGGATGTTTGGCGATTCATAGCAACCAGGTAGAAGAAAGAAGAAGGGCTCCCTTTGAGAAAAAGCGATAGAAAAATGGTGAATAGCAAAGCACTACTCAATCTACTAAAATATAGTCAGCAACCCAGAGTGGGGATAACCACTCTTATGTGATGGACGGTTGTCTCGGGACAAAGACGGTTTACCGGAGGTACAATAAGGCTGAAACGCAGGTAGAAGGATATTGAAAAGGCCAGTTTTAGGTTAAGCCTCCTAGTGAAATTAAAGTAGCGAATGACCCTATTAAAACAAATCGGTTTGAGGGACAACGTTTAAGACAAAATAAACCCTATACAAATACGTCGATAATTAAAAATAACTAGACTCCAGATGAAACCGAGACAGATCATTTTCCTACCAAGCGCATCCACTGCAATAAGAACATTAGATAAACGTTAAGACTGTCAACTTAAATGCGCCTTTTCGGTAATTTCAAAAACAGTTGCTACCACAAGCATACAGAAATAGTTAACCGATAAGCAGTATATTCAAGGATAGAAGTAGAAAAATTCTCCAGTGTACCAAAAATAATAAGGAATTAACACTGAAAACGACAAAAGGCAACAGTTCCTCATCAACACACTCAGGAACGAACATAAAAAATGTTCAAACGTTCTTATGATACAGAAAAAAAGTAGATAAAGGAAATTGTAAAAAATGATTGAGATATTTGCGATAGAAAATATGTCGAATAGAAATTTCTTATAGTCACAACTATGGAAATCGACTTTTTAATACGGAGGCATAGTTCACGTGTTCTATGCGTGTCCAAAGAGCAAAGTATCAACCCCAACATCAGCTAGTCCAAGTCCTAAAGATTTGTTGAGTTGTTCAAACGGAAGATATGTCAACCGCGACAAAAGAATACTGTAGGCTGTGTAATTATAAGAATAAGAAAGAATAAAAGATGAAATTAAGAAAAATGAAATTATTTAAGTGTAGTGACAAATGAATTTTTAAAAACTAGGAATGAGAGAACTATGATGGTTTGAGAAGAATGAGTTATCTGCAAAACGAGAAAATTTGAAATAATTCAGTGTTTAAAAGTACGATATATTTATACATGACATGATAAAATCAAAAGATGGAAATTCAATTCAGATAATGGGCAAAGAAAACAAAATATATTTAGATAAATATAGAAAGAGAGGTTCTGGTGATTTACTAATAGTTGGGGATACAGAAAACAAGATTTTAAATCTTTGCCATGGTCCTTGAAATTTACTATCAACATCTTGTAATTTATAAATTAATGTTTTACATGAGATAAATTGGGGAGCTAATTCTACAGGGAAGTTTTTAATCGTATTAGATAAGGAATGGTTTGGTTTCATCTTTAGTTTTAATTAAATTTGTGGTTTAAAAATTTTACTATCAGTCTTAATAATATTATACATAAAGAAACTAGTGTAAAAACATGCAAATGCTTATAAATTGATATAGATATAAAATAATACTCAATCTTTGTTGTTAAAATAATACACTTTAGGGTAACTGCACATAGAAAAGAAAAACATTAATGATTTATTACACTAAATTGTGGATTTTTCTAGCAAAGGTAGTTCAGTCAATACACCGGTCACATTTATAGATAAATAAAATAAATTATATCTGTTTAAGTACAACAATTGGGGCACTCCCGGAAAAGTAAGTTAAGTATAGAAATGACCCGCTGACGTCATTGTGATATTCAAATGTGATAAAATAATAAATTTTTTAACAAAATTAATTTTAAAAGAAATACTATTGCATTTCTTTTTAAATTCGAAAAGAGCTAAACCCCAGAGAGCACAATTCCTAATAGATACATAATTACTGCATTAAATAATGGAACAATGGAACCGATCGATATTGCATAGAATCCGCTTTGCCTCAGAAATGCAACACATTGCTCCAGCAAGATGGAACCATTTCTCACGTCACAAACTCGTTAGCTGCTCTTTACGATTTATTATATCAGAATAATTAGTTCTGAAAACGGTTCCAAAAAAAACTTTTCCGACTCTTTCCAGAAGCGATACGAACGTTGTCAAAAGTGTGTTGTGTCTGGTAGTGACTATTTCAAAGGTCAATAAACCTATTTTCAATGTGCATTCTGTTTTTGTGTTATTATTAGACCGTTCGCGTATTTAATAGATAAACCTCGCATAAGTAAGCAGGCGCGGCATGATTCGAGTGCAAACTGTTTGGAGGCACAGGGCCTGGCGACCATGGGACCTCGCATCAGTCGGAGCTCCGCTTTGGACAAAATATTTGACAAAGAAATTTTTGCATAAGTCTAAATAAAATTTTTTTTAACTTTCAACGGAAAAAGTACGATTTTCAAGCGTCGAATTCTTCATCGAATAAGCAAAAATCACTCTAAGGTAAATATTTTGTAAAAAAATTCAAAAATTACGAGTATACGTATATTTTTGCTACAGAAATTTACATAAACGCCAGATATACCTTAATTAAATTTTTTCTCAATTGAGCTGAGGCAAATTATAACTAAGGCGAAGTCATTTATATGAAAAAATGCTAAAATAAATACGGCGGTGTTTCAAAATAAACCACTGTGTACAGGACTAATAACGAAAATAAATTATGTATAGGTTACACGTAAAATACGAGATCTGTAAGCGTTATGAGTACACATTTTTAAAGCTTTCATTTTTAGATAAGCGTTAAATTTTTCGCAAAAACCACACTTCCAAGTCATTACCTTTATTAAAGCTTAAACATTAATTATTATTTCGAAAAACTTTTCCAAGTACGAGCAAATTTACATTTCCTATTATTTTGAAATATTACGGAATAAGTTAGGTAAGCTGGTACACAAGTAAATGACTAGAAGTCGCCAGTAATATATTGTAGAGTATCAAAACCTATAGAAACTTTAAAACAAGAAACGGTATTCTGTAAATGCAAAACTGAACGGTATTTTACGGTCCGATAGTAAAATTAATGTTTTTAAGTTAGATAGCATTTCGAATACCAACTCGAAGCAAGCATTGATACAAAGGATAAAGTTACATGCAATCGGTAAAAATTGTTTTTTTTTGAAAATTAGTATAGAGAATGAAACCAAACTTCTAACATTTTCTAATTAGTAAATGATATTATGTCATGGAAAATCTGTTTCACTTTGGGTGCCAATTATTACGTTTTGGGTTAGGGCGTCAATTGCTACACGTTGGGTACCCCTTAACCCATGCATAATACATTTTATGATTTAGGCATGTAAATTTCTATGCCAAGGTTATAACAGGTTTTTACTTGCATATTCGCTCTTCGGCGACGAAGTCAAGTTTTCAGGGAGCCGTGGGGCGGGTTCTCATCAGATTTTCGTCATACGGACCTTCCTATTCCGGTAGTGCCCTAAAAGGATAAGGTAAAGGTAGGTGGGGATGATAATTAGGTCACTGCATTGACGCATTCATGCTAACAGCATTCCAACAGATGCATAGCCGCCTTGGTTAATCCTTGGTGCGGAAGTGAAGTCGGTAATTCACGGCAGATATGATTCAAGATACAATAAAATTGTACATCGTTTTCCCGAACGCGATATAAGAATTCCCGAGGCAAGCTTAGCATATTTATACGTATTCGATCATTCTAAACTTACAATGTAATTAGTAATTTATAAACTAAACAGGACCGGATTTGAGGAACAAATGGAATTCCTTTAACTTAAAGGTAAACCACAGTAAATTTAATGAATATAAAAGTGGAAACTGTTTATCCAATAATTCAAAAGGCCTGTTTGGGTTAAATCACTTATCACGTAACAAGGTATGTTTTCGCATTATTCATCATACGCTCCAAATTTTTCCGCTAAAATAGCTTATTTTGTTCGCACGAAATTTCCTTTGTCTGAAAAAGTAAAGGAAACATTCAAGAAATTAAAACAAAATAGAAAAATATGTTAATTGTATTGACAATGATATTTCGTTTACTGCTGAAGCTAATGCTTCTGAAAATACTGGGACTGCGACCTTGTTACTGTCGGGACGTGTTGTGCCGTTTTTTTTTTCAAAAATTTTAAATGGCTCTGAACAGAAACACTCGGCTGCTGAAAAAGAAGTTACCGCTATAGTTGAAGTTATGTGTAAATGGAGACACTATCTTATAGGCAATCATTTTAAGTTACCAGATCAACAATCCGTAACTTTTGTGCTCGACAGTACTCGTCAAATATGAAAAAATCATGCGATTGAGATTAGAGTTATCTTATTTGATAAATGCGAAATTGTTCACAGACCGGGATCATATAAGTAGGTCCTACATTTGACTTTCCAGTGCTTCACTCGATGGTACTACATTGGCCAGGAAACGAATTTTTTTACTTAGAAATTTTGAATTTTACCGAACCTTTGCTATTCCAAGCAAGGTATGGATCTTTAACGTACTAGGTACGTGACAACACACACCCGAGACTTACATTTTACCTCATCCGAACAAGAGCATATTTTTGTGAAAAATGCTCGCCTAATATTTTTCAATCGGTCCGTGTCGGGAATCGAACCTGGGACTTTGGTATCAGCAATCAACACGGTCCGCTTGAAAAATGTTAGGCGAGCATTTTTCACAAAAATACGCCCTTGTTCGAATGAGAGGTAAAATGGAGGCCCTGTGTGTGTGTGTTGTCACACACGTTAAAGATCCCTACCTTGCTTGGAATAGCAAGGGTTCGGCAAAATTCTAAATTTTTCAGGTAAAAAAAACTCGCTTCCTGGCCAATGTAGTACCTTCGGGTGGAGCATTGGAAAAATCATATGTAGGGTATCAGCAATCATACGCGAACCTGCCTGATTCACAGAGCCGCTTTCATAACTAGGCTACTGATGCTCTATCTAGGAAGTGTTCGGTCCTAATAAACCCTATTGAAAAATTAAACAAATTTCATAAGTTCTTGTTTCATTACAATTTTAATATACATTTCTTTTTTTTATAATATTTGTTACAATACGACAATCAATAAAAATAGTTTTGAATTATATGATGAAATAGAACAATAATTTGGCGTTTTACAATATTAAAATTCTACGCGAAATTTCAGAAGAAGAATTAAAGAATTATTGCAAATCAATATACAAGGTGCGTTTCAAAATAAACAGGATTTTCAAAATGAAAACTAAGGGCAAAACTCATTTATTTCATTCAAAATAGTTTCATTGAGACTCTATACAACGCTTTGCACGGACAAGGAGCAAGGAGCCTTTTAGGTCGTCTATAGGGACGTTTTTGAGAATGCCAGTGTAAGCATTTTGTTTAATCCGCAAATGCATTTTTCCGGACAGGTAGAAGCTACACGGTGCTAATCCAGGCGAGTGTGGAGAGTGATTTGTAACGCTAATGCGTTAATTAAGTATACATTCGTAAATAGAACAGCAATTTATTAATTTAAAGTTAGTTAATTGAGCTTTAGCGCAAAAATACTTTAAAATTTTATAGACGCTCTGGTGGTTCACGTTTAATTACGTCGCTATTTCGTTATAATATTAAAATAGGACTTAAATAGTAACGTTCCCAATACATTCTTTTACAACCAGCAATATAGATCCGGAGTTCACAGTAGGCATATTAAATTAGAAAAATTCTGACACATTTTAGTAAATTACCAAGCCTAAGAAAGTGTATTTGTAGTCATTCACACGAATTGAAAGAAACCCAAATCATTGTAAATCACTCAAACAGGCAGAAACCTTAAAAACAGTATAAAATTTAAGGCGTACTGACCAACCAATGACGCAGATGTCGATATTAAATAGAAACTGTGGGAATACATGTACCCACTCTCGCGCACAGAAATGTCCTTGACCTCGATCTTGACAGTTCAAGTCGTACAAATCGTGTGTCCGAGGAAAATCGGGTAACCCTTGAAATATAACTTATAAAAACCGGGATAGCATAATAAAGGGGATCATTCAGATCTTCCATTTCAAGCTTTTATCTTCAGTTAGTCGTTTGATAACCATTGTCGGGCGGGTGAAAACGTTGAGCAATTCGTAACGGTAGCTTTGAAACTCGGGTTTGTAGTGAAACAAGTTCCCAAACGTAAAAGTAATCGCGGATTTAATAAAACTCCAGGTACTTTGTGAAAGTGTTCCTGGAGTGAATACTTTCCTTTAACGCCAGTTGGATTAATAGATTACTCACAACCGCATTTTTGTCCTGCACGACAAAGTCGCGTGAGCTTTGTATCCGACCAACAAGCTGTAAGCCATAGAATTTTTGTTTTTCATTTGCTATATTTTTGTTGATATGTTTTATAATGAGTTATATAACATTTATTGGTATTAGGACTTTTACGTTGGTCCACGCTTAGTTAAAAGCGTAATGTAAATAGGAAATTCATATATAGACAAGTACCACAATTGTATTAGCATTAATTACTGTTACATGTCTTTGGTAGAGTAAATTTAATTTAACTAATCAGAGTTGATGGTTAAAATGTGATTAGATTTTTGGTTCAAAAATCAGTCACAAGCGTCGATCGCCGAGATGGTGCATTATTATGCAACAAGCGCCAACTTCCTTCTTCACGATATTCTGGCTGAATACGATGAATACGCCGCACCAAACACTTCAAAACACTAATGTATAACAGCATTAACCGTCCGGCTAAATGGAACGAATTCGTTATGAATTATTCTCTTGGAATCGTAGAAACAAATGAACATTATCTTCATTTTTTATTTCTCCAAACGGTTGTTTTTCGGATATCATCTGTGTGCTTCCATTCTACACTTTGGCGCTTGGATTCTGGATTGTATTGAAAGCATCATGTTTCATCACGTTACGGCGTTGTACAAGAAGTTTCGGGCCTTTTTGGACTCTTTGATGATGTCTTTCGAATAACGAATTCTACTCAATTTGAATCATCGTTGGAACAAAGGGTGAACGTACCTTTCGGAAACCCAAATGTTTGGTCAAAATACTATAAATTGACGTTTTAAAGATATTCAATTCCATTTTCATTAATTTCGATGAAGATTTTGGCTCATCTTTGATGTACCGTACCACGCACAGTTTTGATGGCACCTTCGGTTATTACAAATTTCGATTGCTTAATATGTTGGTCATCATGTCGTCTTTATGGTCATTTTTAGTGAGTATACCACTTGTAGAGCCAGGTAGATAAGAAAAAGATAGAAGAGTATAGGAAGACCTAGACCAAGTTATATTAGTCAAATTATTAGAAATTTAGGTTGTGAAGGGTATGTAGAACTTTTTAGAATAGCACAGAATAGAAAAGAAATTAGAGCTGCGTCAACAAGTTGACCTTAAGTAAGTCGAAAACAAAATGATGATGATGATACCACTTGCGGACTCTGCTACAGGATAAACACTCATCACTATAAACTTGTTTTATCAATTGAAGCGTTTAAGTAAAAGTTGTACCAAGTTCAAAACAGAACTTAATGCTAGCTCTTTGTTGATATCCTTTTTTGTATCGATGCAACAAACACATTGTCACTTACAATGCAATAACTCTGCTTCTACTCGTCGGATTGTCATGCGCGTTTGACACGTCAGTGAAGGATATTCCTTTCTATTTTAAGCAGCTATCAATAGGTGACGCCACTAGAATGTGATATTTTTAAAAAATCCTGTTTACTTTGGAATACACGTTTTATTCTAAATTAAATAAAGACGTGAAACATATTTTTACAATAAGTTGTATATAATCCAACATGTAGTACCAGAAATATGCTCCTTTTAATATTCTAAAATACATAGATACAAATATAATTTGACTGGTATTTACCTAACTTAACTGTTGTGTTCAAAATTTTATTGACCAACCCTGTTGTGGTTGCTTCAGCGAAGAGATTATTTTCTAAACTAAAAATAACTAAATACTACTTGCGGTCTTTCGTGATCCAAGAACACTTGATATCCTTACGAATTATTGCAATGAAATAGGAATTTGCAAAAAAATAATTATCATAGTATTATAGATAACTTCAGTTAGATTAAGTGAGATGGGATCCGCTCCTCTATTTCGCATAGGCCTCGCAAAATACTGTTAGGTGTAATCTTTATTATTTCAACTTTACACTATTACCTTCGTTAAATACCATTCCGGACAGGTATGACATTTCATATCTGAATAGATCTGAATAGAACAAACAATTTGAGTTGTACCAGGCAATAGTCTTGAAGGTGGGTTTTGGAAAGGTAAAGAAGGTAGGAAGTAACATAATAGCTTTATCGGAACTGTCAGTTCCTTAACTAACTTATAAATGAGGTCCAGAGAAAGTTTATGACGCATTTCTAATGAATAAGCTGTTGTCCACCTTGTAGGTATTTGTAAAGTGTGCACTCCACTTTTGGTTGTTCGCATGAATTTTGCTTATTTATTACAGACATACACGACTATTTATTCCGTGTGATAAATCTTCACTTGTGGCAACATGCATATGTGCATATAAAATTGAAGGTATTAACTCTACCAATTAAAATGTAAGTTTTAGTTACAGTTCATTATTGTAAAATCCGCTTTCCATTGTATATAAATATCCCATTTGTTTGCGATATGTTAATTTATTTAATTTTATTATCAAAAAATTATTAGAAGACGTTTTTTATGGTTTATTTTGTTTATAGCATTTCCAACAGGAAACAAAACTGCGGACCAAGAATTTTTGCATTTTGCTTGGAACATTATGTCGCAATTCCAAAGTTCAATTCTTTAATTGGCATAGCTTACAAATGGAACAACACATTTCAGAATTTATCGCCAATGCGCATGCCTTACTTTCAAATTTTGTGGCAGCACGCTATGTCAATAGGAGTATATTTTCTCCCAGTTCCTGATATTCACCAACTTCCTGTAGGGGGATCAAACCTATAAAACACCAAGGCAGAACGAAGACCCGTGCCTTTGCTGTCTACCGTAAGTTGGGCAGATTTATCAATCTTTCCATTTAACCGATCATTTTTATTTTAAATCTCTGCTGTAGAACTTTATTATTGTTATAATGATATTTTACCATTACTATCTTCACAGACAGTCATTATCGACCGCCGATCTAGTCGTGAAATTTGTTTTCACTGTTACTTGTTAAAAAAAGATTAATCGCGAAATATGGTTGAACTAGGTTAATAATGAAACCTATCACTTTCAACATACGTCATTAACGAAATGGAATTTTTTGTAGAACTGTGCGCAATAACACAACTGAACTTGATTTGAAAATTGAAAATGTGTTAACAAGTAGTATTTTATTGGTTACATAACCTTTAATTTAAAATGATTGCATACACTCATAATTAAAACAATTTATATAACTTCAATATATGGGTTTTAATCAGTAAAGTCAAACTTAAACGAAACAGAGTTATAGAATATTAATAATGGCATACGAAAGTGTTTTCATATTCCTGAACAGGAGACTGTATAGTTCATTTTTAAAGCACAAATTGTAATATTACAAGCGAGGTGTAAAATGTTTTATTGCTACTGAAGACGATATTACTAGCGCGGAGATCAATAAAAGCCGGAAACGGAATGAAATTTCCAACGATCTTGGTATACTGTTTTATATATATATATATATATATATATATATATATATATATATATATGTCGAAAAGGTACCAATCTTGATATAATATATGCCTTTTTATACCTCCATTTGCTTTAATCTTGTAATAAATGTTGAATTGCAGTAAAATGTAAAACAATCAAGTATAACGTCTATAAGAAAAAAATCTGATGGTTCTGGAAAATTGAAACGTCTTACGACGATTTTATTTATGGCTTCATTTTCAGCATAAAAAACTGATTCAGAATGTCTTTATAGATTTCACAAATTTTTAAAAACAAAAAAGTTACAGCTAAAACGAATTGTTGAAGTTTTACATTTTTATTTTAACTAAAAAACAAAACCAGTTATGGTGAATATTGACCAAAAATCTTCAACTTTGTCTCTTTAACCAACACTCTATCTCTTACCATTTCTGAAATCCCAATGACGAACGTCCAACTTGAGTAACTCTGTATATTGTATTGCGGCGTCACTTAATCTCCCATTGACCAGAATAGTACAGCAGAGTATACACAAGACATCTGTACATAAAAGGTAATTGGCAGCCACCCCGTGGCGTGATATCTTCTGATGAACTAGAGCGATATTTTACAAGAGGTTGTATTTAAGAACGTTATTAAGCTTACAATAGGAAGCTTCTAGATATTATTTGCGTATTTCTAGTCAGTTCTAGACAATTCTAGTACGTTCTAGATAATAGGATTAAGTATATAGTTGCTCGTTCGAGGGTTGTTTTGTTTAGTTCTAATTCAAGGTTTGATCGTAATGCTAGTGTCTTTATTAGAGTTTTGATCTATTAAGTCGTGATATAAAATCATTAATGTAACGCAGTGTTTAAATAAATTGCTCGGTGTGATATAAATTATTGTAGTGATCAATATAAATTAACAATTACTGCTTCCATAGATAATTATAGTGTTTTGATAGTAATTAAGCAGATATCATTATAGTTTAAAGTGGGTTAGTGTCGTGAGTGCTTTCGAATTTCACTGTGGCTGCGAGTAGTTGAAAAGGCTTTTATAATCAATTGATAATAAAAAGTTGGACGTCGCTAAAAGAGTGATGTGGCAACGGGGATATATAAAGTAGAGGTTTCCAGAGTATAATATTTACTTATAGAAATTGAAATTTCCGAATATTTATTGTTCCACCCTGTATACAAGTATAAGCGTATTGTAAATACAAAGTCATTAAAATAAAAAGCAAAACACACTTCCCGTGTATGTAAATAATCATTTTAAGTTAATTATTTTTCGTGTATGAAACAAATCTTATTGCATATACTTTTAAAGTATTAGATAGTTTTCCGTGTGTGTAAATAAAAGCCTATTTAATAAAAACGAGCTTTCATTACTAAGAGATAAAATACAAAGCTATGGCATTTATCAACAAAGCCTCTGTTAATTATGTGATTGGATTTCCGTTTGTTACATTAGTGACAATATCATAAAACGAATATAGAACTTTAAACCTGCTACAAATTAATCGTCGATATATACCGTAAAAATGAGTTTCAATCTTTAAGGTATAAATCCATTCATTTTCATTGATTATAAAAATACACCTTATTAGTTTATTAATCAACCATAAAAAAACAAACGCGTACTTTAATAATTATTCCGTGGGAGTATATTTTAAATATTAAATAGCGTTATTCTTGTATTTTTGTGATTGGTAAAGAGAATACGCTAGTCTTTACTAAGAAATGTTTTTAAAAGCCATTAAATCAATGAGTGCTCGATTCTAAGAGCGTGAACATTAAAAAGCAATAAAATCGATAAGAATTATTTTTTATAGCTTGACGGATTACTATTAGATACGACGTGACAATCAATTTTGTTAGAAGAGGATAAACGGCAGGCTTTATTATGAACGTAAATAAAATCGGTCACGGTAGTTTGACATAAATTAGATCATAAAGTGCGCCATATTTGTTAATATTACATCACCCAGGTGAGTAATTGTTCCAATTAAATATGGAAAAAAGTGACGTAGTTAAAATTTTTATGTATAAGCCGGAGCTTTATTGGAGGTATTCATTCATTAATTCGCGACTCGTCACGAAGCACTATGTAAGAATTTATTTCAATTTACGAGATCGACCATGTTACGTTGAGTAAAGTCATTCATCAAGTATGCAGCATAATACAAACGTAACTCTACATAAATATGGAATTATTATCCAATAACTGTAACGGATAATTCATTAAAAGTCAAGACGCTGCAAACTCTGACCTCAAAATTCGATTCCAATTATCCCCTACACAAATAGTAAAATGAAAACTTATTTTAAACTTAAATTACAAAGCATTCAATTATTCTTATCAATTAACAGACAAAGAAATCTAAATTTATACTTGCAAAATCAAATAGCGCTTATCAAGCTCCTACTTAACGGTATTAGAAGCTTCTGATTCCACTTTATGTTCACGTTAAAATCTCAGCTTATAAGATTGTTCAAAGTATTTCAAATCTTCATTTAGAACATCAGTTAGCAAAAGTGCATCTTCTTTTATTTTTAATTAATTAACTTCAGAGTAGCTCTTGTATCAGGATCATCGATGTCGAAAATTGTTCAATTCTCGTAGTGTTTTATAAAATAATGATGTTCCATATTTATGCAGAGTTACGTTTGTATGTATGCTGCATACTTGATGAATGACTTTACTCAACGTAACATGTCGATCTCGTAAATTGAAATAAATTCTTACATAGTGCTTGGTGACGAATCGCGAATTAATGAAAGAATTTTACATATTGCTTGGCGACGAGTCGCAAATTAATGAATGAGTACCTCCAATAAAGCTCCGACTTATACATAAAAATTTTAGCTACGTCACATTTTTCCATACGATTCCAGATTTAATTGGAAAATTACTCACCTGGGTGATGTAATATTAACAAGAATGACGCGCTTTATGATCTAATTAATGTCAAACTACCGTAACCGATTTTAATTACGTTCATAGTAAAGCCTGCCGTTTATCCTCTTTTAACGGAATTGATCGTAGCGTCGTATCTAATAGTAACCCGGAAAGCTATAAAAATAATTCTTATCGATTTTTTTGCTTTTTAATGTTCACGCTCTTAGAATCGAGCACTCATTGATTTAATGGCTTTTAAAAACATTTCTTAGTAAAGACTGACATATTTTCTTTACCAATCACGAAAATATGAGAAAAACTCTTTATTTAATATTTAAAATATACACCCACGGGATAATTATTAAAGTACGTGTTTGTTTTTTATGGTTGTTTTATAAACCAATAAAGTTACAGCTTTCAGTAATTAAAGCTTCAATCGCCTTCCTAACAGTTTTTCAAATGCAAAAAGATTTTCATCTTAATAATTGTAACAAAGAGGATTGGTTTTTAAGGTAAATTAAAACGAATATTTTATATTTTTTATATTTTATAATAAATAAAAATGAATGGATTTATACCTTTAAAGATTGAAACTCATTTTTACCGTATCTCTCGATAATTAATTTGCACAGGTTTAAAGTTCTATATTCGTTTTATAATCTTGCCACTAATGTAATAAACGGAAATCCAATCACATAATTAACAGAAGCTTTGTTGATAAATGCCATAGCTTTGTATTTTATCTCTTAGTAATGAAAGCTCGTTTTTATTAAATATGCTTATATTTACACACACGGAAAACTATCTAATACTTTAAAAGTATATGCAATAAGATTTGTTTCATACACGGAAAAATAATTAACTGGCTTTGTATTTATATCTTAAAATGATTATTTACATACACGGTAAGTGTGTTTTGCTTTTTATTTTAATGGCTTTGTATTTACAATAGGCTTATATTTTTATACAGGGTGGAACAATAAATATTCGGAAATTTCAATTTCTATAAGTAAATATTATACCCTGGGAACCTCTTACAAATGGGAGTCAATAGACAAGTAAAAAATATAATCAGCATTGAGAACAGATACAAACTTCAGCTTTTTTTATGTTTGTGCAGTTATTAGGCCAAGAACCTCATACCGGACATCTCCTTTTTCATTCCACAATCTTGGCATATGGAGAATTTGTCATCTTTTCCAGCGTTGCTTTTTTTTTCTCGCAGGGGCAACACATCGCTTAACATTTTCCAACTTCGTCTGTTTTATTCTCTTCTTTTATTCCTTTTTCTGTAATCCTTATTTCATCGGAGTCAAAGTCATAATCTTTGAATACTGGATTTTGCGTGATCAATTTTTAGTTTTTAGTCTTGGTAAAGGCAAAAGACCTGCAAAGGATTTGTTTGAAGATTTTGGTGCAAGGCTCTTATCGTCGTGGTCACTTAGTTCGTCATCGGCATACTCCTCGAGTTCTAAATCTGTGTCTGTAGAAGAAAAAGCTATTCGAAGTCGTTTACCACTAGAAGTAGATGGTCCAGGCTTAGGCGATGGTGTTTGTTCATATTTGGATGGTCTAACTACAGGAGATGTTCGACTCAAACCTTCATTATTCGAGTTATCTGGTGTTGAAGTGTCACTAGGTACTGGATTCTGCGAAGGAATTTGAATTCCAACATCAGGTAAAGCGGTGCTAAATTCTTTGTCAAAAAATTGGAATCTATTCATAGGATGTATTTCAGTACACTCAGAACTTCGAACTCTCTTTTCTATAGTTCTATTCTGTTGTGTGCATTTTTAAAATGCTCTACATTATCGGTTTGCAAGATTTGGTCATTGTTTTGATTTAATATATCTACCATACTCTTGATTATAGGCGGTCGTTAGTGGACTAAAAAACAGTCATCAAGAGGTGAATACGGCGTGATGTATGAGGTAGGAATGATATCATTTTAATTTGTTTTTTTCTGCAAAAAATGTATGTGGTTAAGCTGGAATGGTTGTAATGGTTCATAATTGATAAAACCAGATCAATTGTGGTAACTTTTGTAAACGTTGCAAAATATCTTGAATTATCCACTCTGGTTTCATTTGTATATGGCACCAGTAGGTTTATTCATTCCCAACGCTTCTTTCATCCGCTGTCTTTTTATAATGAACAATGGTGGGACAAAACTACCTGCAGCGCTCATACAAAGAAAAACGGTCACTAGCTGGCCTTTTTCCCCACTTGTAAGGGTGCGTACTTATTTTAACATTTCTTAACTACAACACGATTTGGGACATGAACATTACTAATGCTACTCTAATCGACATTAAAGATATGACGCTTCGAATTTATGTTTAGTATAGAGTATTTCTGCATTATTGAAAAATAATGGTTCTTCTGTTATATCCCCGGCGTCATGTTCAGCGCCACTCCTACAGTTGGCAGCACTGATACTATCCACGTTCACAAAATTGCACAATGATATTATGACATAATTGCGTGCCAAATTGTATCACATGCCAAATACGTTTACAGTGATACAAGTTGCACCTTAAAAAGATAAAAAGTACTCACTTAAAAATGTGGAACGCTTCACGATTTTGCGTGTCATCCTTGCGTAGAGGCCATGCTAATCTCAGGGTATCTCGTTTAGTTGTGGGCGCGTCATGCCATCGTTGAAACCAAATTTATCGTCTTCCCTCTTCTTTGTTCGTAGGTAGGGCGAAGGAATAAAGGTAAAGATACTTGAAGATACAGGTAAAGGGAAACCTACATTCTGAAAAGAGAAAATACAAAAGAATGACACAGGCAAACGTCACCGTTCGACGTCTCGTCACTAATAATCATGTCGTGTCCATACCGCGCACTTACGCCACTCCGCGCCTGCGCATTCCTTTTGCGCAAACGCAACTGTGCGAAATGACAGAAATGAACAAGTCTATTTTAAAAATAATGGCGGGAATTCACTCACAAATTTAAAAGTGTACATCTCCAAATTTGGAATATAACACTTCTTATATATTAAAAGCACAAATTCTATTTAAAGTAGTAACTTGTGGTTTTCGGAGATTTAATTTTTAATTTTTTCTTTATTGAAGTTTTGCTTCAGTCGATTTACTTCTGAAAATTCATATGTAAGCTGTCTAATTTTACTGGGTCGATAAAATACGTTTGCCATGTCAATATATGATTTGCAATTTCACCTTTTGCTCGTCACTGAACACTGATTTTACACCCAACTTGTATTTTTTTGACGAAAGCGACCCTTAAGCAATACTGCAAGGTCGCGTTTGGAACATCAAACATTCTTGCTGCTTTTCTTATTGGAACGTTCTTCTTCTTTATTGCTGTAAGGACGTGCTCCATATTGTTTTCAGAAAACGAAGAACGAGTTCTCTTTCTCGATATTTTCCGAAGAGGATTTTTTCGATTAATCTTAGGTTGAAAATTTCATCAGAAATGAAACCTTCAAGGAGAAAGCTTTAAATAAAGACCAAACACGACTTCTTTATTACGAAAAATAAAAGTTGAGAAAATTTTGAATTAGGAGCATGAATGAATCCTGGATGAATGATCGGTTAGGGAAGATTACGGCGTAGTCGGTTCGTGTATTTCTCTGTATACTATAAATAATGAGTCTCTAATATCTGGCCAATTTACTAACCTTTGCTATACTAATGGTACATCTTCGCACTTCGTCTTCTTCAGATTTTAATACAGAATTCATAATTTCTGTTTTGGCTTCTCAACACTTTCTTTCTACAGTACTTAAATTAATAACAAATAATAACACGCGAAATCGACTAAGAATCACTCAATTATACTTTATGGGAATGTACAGCTCTTTGCATTTAGAACTCCTTCAAGAAATGATTTTCTCAATTAAACAAGTTAAATACCATTGCGCAAGTATTCGTCTTGCCACGTTGAATTTGTTCAGTGGCATTTCAAAACACTTGTTCAAACTCAAGATCACGGTTTGTTTACATATAACAGTTTTATTACAAATGAGAGGCCGACAAAATGCTTATTTAATTTTAGATACTGTTAACTTCGCCAAAATGCATCTGTTAATATTATGGACGCACGTATATATCCGATGTAAATTTGGGACGCAGTCAGATTGGCACCACAATTCCCATTTTACCTAAATTTGGACTTTGGCGATTTGTATTTTAGAACACTATCCTGTATTATACGTTATGGACTCATAGAAAATGGTTTAAAATTAAATTAAAAAATGTTTGAAAAAATGTATATCAACTATAGACGTCACGTGATCTTTTGAGTTATAAAATATTACTTGTGATATTTTCCACAATCTGTTCGTGACGTCGGAAGTTAAAATCCGTTTATCTCAGTCAAAAACTAATGTTTGTACAACTACAACGCTGTTTATAAATTATAAATCCGTTTTATCATTTTTTAGACGAATTCCAACCAGACACTCGAGTGCAATTCAAATCCATCTATCCTCTGCTTCTTCCTCTTTCAGTACTTGGTTTCTTAGTTGTAGAGCGCTCATCCGCGACCACTATTTTTCAAGGAGAATGCGGTTAAGTTTTTCATTCTGTATAAGAAATGTTCGAACATATCTCATGGTCTGGAATCATTCATATTCTTTTTATTTTCATGGAGTTTCACACAGCATTATCCAAAATAGCCACAACTAAGTCGCAGTGTTTTCATTTATTGGGCACGTGCCAACCGTTGTCATTTTTATTGGAAATACTGAATGGAAATAGAACTAGATTTGCCGGGTGCGGCAAATATAAAATAAGAGAAACTTATCAAATTATTTTAGGAAAATTTTTGGTTGAAACATTTAACTTTTACTTTAATTTGTAGCATTGAAGAAATACATTCTTGAAATTCTTACATTCATTGTTTGTTTGTACATCATTCATATAAATAAATTAAATGACATTCAAATTCCAATAGTTCATTGAAGATCTGTTTATTTGTAAACCGTCTGTTTGAAATATGCTCATGTATTAAGGTCACTTCATCCTAGCGAGATGCTATTATAATTTGCGTCAGTAAAAAAATCGCACAACAAAAGTTCGGATGTGTTTTATTTCGTATGTGTAGAGACGTTTCAATTGAACTGTTATATTGTGAAAGACATTATGATTATTCAATTAATTTAGTTTGTGGCCAGCGTTTATTACAATGCCTGAATTAGTCGATTCGTTAAAGGAGCCGTCAGATAGGCGGCGAAAATATCGCTTACACAGTAGAAGCCTTACCAAGGAACTGTCAGAACAATGGGTTGTATTGTTGTCTATTTTACGATTTGAACCGGACATCTCGACCGATAAAGGTATATTGTTAGTATAACTTATTTGGTGCATTTGTACCGTAATAGAGACCTTTTGTTACCCTCTAACGGTAACCATCAGGGTGTGAGGATTGAACTTTAAACCAACCGTAATTTGATTATCTCTAGTTTGTATAAATGTCAATCGTCCATAAATATAAATGACATCGCTTTTAGATATAAATTTGATCATATGTTTCTTCCTTTTCGTTAACCTCCGACAATGTACGTGAAGTTGGCACCATAAAGTAAATTTTAAAACGTGTTGCGCTTAAGATGCGCAAAATTAAAGAACACGAATAGTATAAACAAATTAAAGTGGTCGGCGCCAACTTGACGCTCGGCATTAAAGTATGTTTTTCGAATTAAGATTAAGAACTTTGTGCCATGGTTAAATTAAATATAATAAAACATTCTAACCACAGACTAGTTGTTACTAGATACGTATTTTGACCACTAAGTAGTTATCAGCAGTAGCAATACTTTCCTTGAGAATCGGTATGTTAAGTGGATTGTATTATTAAAACCAATTAATTTATGCTCTTTCTAGAATTGCTGGAGTTCAAGTAACACAAACTTTGTACTCGTATTACTTGTTAGGTCAATAGAGAGAGAGAGAGATAGAGAGTAAAACAGATGGAACCCGTATCTGTATGGGGGGCTTTGTGTTTGTTTCAATTGATTCGTATACCTTCAAAGAGAACTGCATCGACAACGCTTTTAACAGATTGACATTTTTGAACAGGGGACTGGTTTAAAAGACGATTTGAGAGTTTTTATATTGACCCATATTTGAAGGGAGCAATGTGTTCCTTAAAGATGTTTTTAAAAAACATTCTGGTCCCGAACAATTGATCTCATAAATTCCCAACTTACGCTACCTGTTCGTCTTGTCCTTTAGATTACCCAGTAAATCCTTTTAATCTGATGTATATTACTAAAAGCAATTTTAAAAGTATCTTCTCTAAATAGTTTATTAAGATTTTTTGCAGTTCTATGAAAATAATGGTTCGTCTATTTCTACATAGTAGAAAAACTATTATCATCCGCCATTTAATGTATATGTGTATGTTCATTATTTAACGAAAAATTAATTAATGCATGCTACATTTCGGACCTTGCGAGCGGTCTTTTTAAAAACTTCTTCCAAAACGTTTTGTAACAATTTTTATTTGGTTAAACAGAAATTACAATTGAATTTTGACAAACTTGATTAAAATATTCTAAGTCGAAAATAAAATAATAATTGGAGTCTAATGAGGGCGAGTAGCCTAAGCAAACAGCAATGTTAAAGCTGAAATACTCAAGACTGACTGATGGTCTTGGGGCTCCCGGGGTATTTATGTTGTCCCTACCCCTCACATGTCTGTGGGATCTTGCAGAGCTCATGTCTGCTTATTTCTTAATTCTATTTATTATACAATGTAACAATCTTAATTTCTAAGTAATCACGGTTTCTTAACCGTCTGTGACCTGCACTTGCAGTATCACTTACTGTCTGGAATATAATGTATTACATCCGTTCTCAACTTGCTTGTGAACTTTTAATAATTTACAATGTTGCATATAACTTAAGTTTCTTTATAATTTCTAATAATTCCTATTTTGTTATACATATATAGATTGGGAGATACATAACTCCTCCTGACGTAAATGAAAAATTAAGGTTTTCTTTGTTTAATTTTTAAAATTCATTGTTTAAAATTCATTGTCCCTAAAGGTACATTTATTGTTTCTTTATTTACCTTTGTTTCCTTATGTCTAAAATTGCTTTCTTTATTTGTATATCTAAGATACAATTTGTAAAATACATACACGATTAATAACTGATTAAAATGACTGGTACAATTGTCCAAACGCTTATATTATCGTAGTGTAATTTCGACACTTTTAACTCACTCAAGTGTTCTTTATAATTGTCCATTAGTTTCATGGCGTGGTTAAGATCGTCCAAGTCTAGGTGTTCTAGAAGCATGGGTTTCTTGATTATTTCTTCGTCTTCAGGTTACTTAATTTTGAATTGGAGTTTCGGTAAATTTGCAAATTTCTTGGTTACTGTGGGTTCTTGATAAAGTCTGATGATTTCGTTTTTCAATTTTAAATAAGTCTTGTTTAAGGGTGATTACTTTGCTTCCGGTTTATGCTAAATTATTCTCGTCTTGATTGCAATGTGCGGTTGCTATTAATTCTGTTGGAAATATGGCAATCCATTTGTTTTCGGTAATTTTCTGAATTTTCATATTGGTGATTTGTATTAGTTTGGCTTCACAGTTGTGTAATGGTTTGAAAATCTTATTAATTGTACTTCGCAAGGGCTGTCTTCTTGAATAGTTGTTGTCGTTAATGATTGGCATAGATATTGATTTGGTGTTACTTCGTTACATTTTTCGTTTGTGTAACCATATCTTAGTCCATTTAAGGAAAGGAACTTGGTTTTGAGTACGATAACTTGATACACGCTAGTAATTTTCGTTGGAAAAGCAAATAAATGATGATAATTATAAATGTTACTTTCTACTATAGGGATTTCTATTAAAAATGCGATTTCGTTATTCTTTACATAGCTTTTCACTATAGCTATTTTTTCAAATATTAGGATGTTTGATTCTATTACTTCGAAGGGTAATTTACTGTTTGTTATAAATGATCTAATTTTTAATAATTCTTTTAATAAGTCAGTTGGTTCTATGATACTGGAATGTAATGTGTTTAATTTTGCAAATGTGTTCAGCATTTTCTAATGTGGCTAAAATTTGTTGGATTACGGTGAGGGTTGATATTATTTGAGTGAATATTGTATTGAATCTAATTAAATCTCGCATTCCTAACATGGTAGTTTGCATGTTAGTTTCAAGGGTTTGTATTCTGTTGGCTATACTGTCTTGATTTTTTACTAGCTTTCTTAACGTATCGTTGAAAATTTATGATAGTTGATTGGGTTAGAGATATTTGGTTGCTAACAATGGTTTTTATATCGTTTTGGTTTTCAATTAATATGTCGTCCGTTCTACCTGGGCGGAGGTTGACGGTAAGGGTGATGGCTGCCCATCTGAAATTACAGGGTATCTTACGTTTTTCAAATGAATGTATTTTACTATCTTGCCGTTGTCTACTACGGCTATATTTTTGTCTGATATTTTTTAAATTTTAAACAGGCTTAAGTTTCTGGGTGCCGTTTTGTGTCGTTTACTTTGGAAATTTTTCTCGTACACGGTTTGTCCTATTGAAAATTTATTTATATCTGTATTTTTGTTGCGGGTTGTGGTGATACGTTCTTTGTCGTTATCTAATTTATCTTTTACCTTATCGTAAGTTATTTTTAATTTCTCTTTATGGTCTTTGGCATACTGCTGATATACTTTTTCGTTATAATGTATGTCGTAAGGGTTGCAGGAATCTGAATGGCCTAATGTTAATTCTAGGGGTGTAAAATTTGTCAATGAGTGGATCGTATTATTGTAAGCGATTAGTGCATATGACATTAAATTGCTGATGTGCTCCTTCTTGTAGGTTAATCTTAATAATCTGATTTGCTCTAATAGGGTTGAATGTAGTCTTTCAATTAATCCGTTCGATTCAGGGTGGTTACAGTTATAAAATGAATTTTTTTTATGGAGTTCTAAGGTGTTTTGTATCGTCTCATTTTTAAATTCGCTGCCGTTATCTAAAGTTATGTTTCGGGTGTGCCATAATTGTAAAATATTGTAAAAATCCTTGGGTTACGTCAAATCTATTTTTATAGAAGTGATGAGTATCGTTTGACCTACTTTGGTGAATGCATCTACAATGGTTAAAAAGTTTTGTACTTCCACTACTAGAGTGTCGGCATGTAATTTTTGGAAAGGTTTGTCTGGTGTTTTAGTTAACATTAAGGATATTTTTGGGGGTGTCCTTTCGTATTTTGCTTTGTCGCATATTTCGCATTAGTTGATAAAGTCTGTGGTTAACTCTTTCATATTTTTAAAATAGTATCGTCTTATTAAGTTGCTTTAACGTTTCATTGATTCCACGATGGTTGGTGTCTAATTACGTCGTTTATTTCGTCAGGGTCGTCTAAGGTTATTGATTTTCTTGTGCATTTGATAAGTTCAGGGCCAGAGTTATTGAATAATTTAATGTAAATTTCTGAAAATCGTTTGTATAATTGTTCGGTGTTGAAATAAAAGTAGGTAGGGGGTAATTTAGTACTGCGTTTGTTTTGTCTGGGTTTGGCATGACTCCTTGAGGGGTTATTATATGTCCTAAAAATGATACTTCTTTCTGTAAAAATTCACTTTTGTCTAGTTGTACTTTAAAATGTACCTTTCTTAGTCTTTCAAATACTTTTCTTAGTCTTTCTATGTGCTCTACCAATGATGTTGAATATACTATGATGTCATCTAGGTACACAAGACATTTTTCGTTATGTATTCCTCGTAGTATGTTCTCTATGACACGTTGAAAAGTGGCGGGCGCGTTCTTCAGTCCAAATGGCATTCGTTTATATTCGTAGTGTCCTCTAGGTGTGCTAAATGCGGTTTTCGCTGTGTCTTTCTCTTCCATTTCTACTTGGTGATATCCTGATGCGAGGTCTAATGTTGAAAAATATTGACACTTTCTTAATTTATCTAAAATTTCGGTGATATCGGGTAGTGGATAATTGTCCTCTATACTTTCGATTGTCTATTACCATTCGATATTTTCGTTTGCCTAAGGCGTCTAATTTCTTGGATACTATTAATACGGGGCTGCTCCATGGTGAGTTGGAGTGTTGTATCATATCTTGCTCTAGTAAATCTGCTACTTGTCTGTCGGCTTCTTCTTGGCTTGCCTGAGGTAGTCTGTATGCTTTTTAAAATTGGCTTGTTGTCTGTTAATTCTATATTGTGTTTGAGGGTGTTAGTGAAGGTTAAGGGTATTCCTTCGCAATGGAATATATAGCGGTATTCAAAACATGTTTTTAATTGCTCTTTCCTTCTCTTTGTTAATGTCGCTGTTGAAGCGAATATTACTTAAATTTTCTTTTAACATTTTGTCATGTTCTATGCGGTTGTAGCCGTTTTCTTAATTTTCATCTATTTCCATTTCATTAAAGTTCAATTCTTCTACATTAATTGGGTTTGTTAGCGATAGTTCTACGTGGTAGTCATTAGGGTTTAAAATTGTCGTAGTGGCATAGTTATCTTTTATTTGTACTAATGCTGTAGGGGTTTCTACTCCTTCTTGAAATGTTATGTGATTTATGATTCCTACGTCGTTTTTTGAATTTACTGGGATTTTTATTTGTTTCTCTGTTCGGGGGTTTTATCGTGCATTTTTGTTCGGTTTGGGTATTTTGGAATTTAATGGGGATTTGTCCGTGTTTTGGTCTTAATAAACGGTTTTTTATATCAATGTTAGCTCCTAATTTTCTTAGAAGGCCCATTCCTATTAGTCCATCGTATTTATTGTTGAATTCAAAAATGCAAAATTCGTGTTTCAGTTTTACGTTGAAGATTTTTGGTAGGGGTATGTTAGCTATGTATTGATGTAATGTCGTTTGGTGGGTTGTTTTAATTTTAAATGGTTCTCTTTCTACAAAGTCTAAATAATGTTTCTTTACGGATCGGGGGCTAATTAGTGTTTTTGAGGATCCGGTATCGATCAGTAATTTAAGTTCTGCGTGGGGTATTTCTATGTATCATAGTACTAGGTGATTGATATTATTTAAATTTATTACGTTTGGTCGTTTATGAATCGGTCTATCTGAAAATTTGAGCATGCGTTTTCTTCGTCGTCTTTCTCGTAATTTTTGCATGGTTCGTCGCGCTCATAATTCTCTAAGTGGTTTGATTCATCGTTTGTACTTGGGTGAATGTAATTGTTCTGGCCATTGTTAAATTTTTCTACTTCTTGGTGAAATAGTTCTTCTGAGGTGAAAGTTCGTTTTTGGTTATGGTTTGGTCGGACTTGCGATATTTTTGTGTTTTGTCTCGTATTACTAGGTGAAGTGTCCTTCGGGGTTGGTTTGTAACAATTGTTAGGGTTATAATGGTTATTTATCATCGGTGTATTTCTTATGGGGTTTGCGCCGAATGTTTGTTTTTGTTGGTTTATGTTTTGATTAAATCTTGGTAGAAATGCGGGTTTTGTAAAATTTGAGTTAAATGTTGGTTTCGGGAATTGTCTGAATTGATTGTTGAAATTTGTGTTATAAAAATTCGGGTTGTTGATTCGCGGTTGATTTGTTTGTGCGTTAAATGGAGTGAATTTTGGTTGGGTGGTTGTTTGTCTTGCGGCTTGTATGGTTTTTATTGGTGAATAGCTTTTATTCGCGTTAGGGTTATATAGTCTGTTTCGATAATTGACTTTTTCTCCTTCTATGATCATATTCATTGCTTCTTCTAAATTGTGGGGATGCTGGAATCTTATTTTATTTGATAATCGTTCTGGTAATGCGTTTATGTAGGTGTAGAAGGTTATTTCGTCATACATTTTTGTCTTTAAAAGTCGGATATTTTGGTCGGATTCTTCGATTTTAGTTTTGTTAGGATTAAACTTCTTACGTCTTGACATTTCATTCCGAATTGATTCGGGGATTGGTTATTTTCCATTCTACGGTTTATTAGATCGCGGATAAAACATTTGATGTTGCATTGGTCTCCGAAATATGATATCAATATGCATTTAAAATCTTCCCTCTGTTCTAAATCGTCTCGGCTGGCTATTAGCGTTAGTGCCCGCCCGGTCAGTTTACTTATTATTAGGCATAAAAGTAAAACATTTCGTTCGTTATCTCCTGGTTTGTAAAAGGTTTTCAAAAATATTTCGCACGCGGTAATGAAATTTCTTAAGAGAGCCTGGTCTCCGTTAAATTGAGGGATACTTTTCATATCTGAATTCATGATGGTTAAGGGTTGCTTTCGTTTTTAATTAATTTCAAATTTTTGTGTAAATTTGGATTTATTTCGGTTTAGTTTATTACTTTCAGTTTGGATTGTATTGGGTTATTTAAGGAATCGCTTTACTTATATTTTATACTTAGTTATACGGTGTTATAATTAAATTGCGGAGTTTTTACTTGGTAATGTCTGGTTAATTTCGGTAGCCTTGGGTTTGTATATTTTTATACGTCGCGGTCGTTATAGTTGTCGCGAGTTTTAATTTTCTGTCAGATTTTTATGGGATTAATAATTTTTTGCAGTAATTGCGTTATACTTTGTACGTTTTGCGACAGTTACGATTTTTATTTCAATACTGCTGATTAATTAGTTAAGTGTTTGCTTTAATTGTCTCGTCTCCGTAGGTGTTGTATTGATAAGGGCATAAAATGCCTCCTTTCAACTATATTGCCTCGTTACCTTGAATGTTTAAATATAGAGTTTCAGGTTTTCAGTCAATTGCTTTCTTCAATGTTTCCTTTATAATTATACAATAAAATTGTTTAAATTATAAGTTTTAAGTCTCCTGAAAGGTTTTGTTTTTAGTGTCAGTGATAAATGAATTGCGTCTTTTACAATCAATTACTTCGTTAATCGTACTGAAGTATTTAATCATAAAGTATGTCACGTTTGAATGACTCTTTCCAGTAATGTAGATAGTTAATTATAGCTTTTTATAAAGTTGCAGTGGTTTTCTGAAATAATTTGTATCGGAATCGCGTTTTAAATTTGCGCTTTGCTGAATTAATGAAATAATAATTACAAAATGCTTTTATAATTTATACACTACAGTGTTTAATGATAGAATTTGATGAAGGTTAAACTTTGAATAAATGGCTTCTGTAATTAATCGTTTTAAGAATGTTTAATTATAGAATTTGATGAAGGTTAAACTTTGAATAAATGGTTTCTGTAATTAATCGTTTTAAGAATTGCGTTTTATTTACACGTCAAGCTTTCGGTACTAGCATGGTAAAATTAATTGCGTTCTATTTTTGTATTTTAAAATTGTTTTCATTTTGTTTTAATAATAATTCGTAATAATAATTTGTACTAGTAATTGTGTATATAAATGCGTCTTTTCAGTTCTCTTGTTTTAAATAATAATTTCTCGTGTTTAAAAATAAGTTCTCGTTATAAAAATAATTTCTCTTAATAAATAAGTAAATTATTTTCATAAAATGGCATAAATTGCGATAATAAAAAATCTGTACATACATAAAATAAAAAAAATATTCTTATACCAGCTAATATCAATAAATTTGTAAAGAATAAATTGGTTTGGGAAAATGAACTTATATAATTTTCATCATCGATTTCTTTTGTTTTCTGGCTGTAGGCTCGGTCAATTTCTGTACCTGGTCCACGTTGGGTTTTTTGGGCTCGGTCGATTCTTGTACCTTCTCCAAATTGGTTTGGTTGGGTTTGGTCGATTCTTGTACCTCGTCCAACTTGGTTTGGGTTCTTCCAGATTGTGAATTGAAATTCTTGGTCACCAGTTTTTCTATTTTTGGATTTGTAGTGCCTTTCTGGATCCCGCTGCGCCAGTTACGTTTCGGGCCTTGCGAGCGGTCTTTTTAAAAACTTTTTCCAAAACGTCTTGTAACAATTTTTATTTGGTTAAACAGAAATTACAATTGAATTTTGACAAACTTGATTAAAATATTTTAAGTCGAAAATAAAATAATAATTGGAGTTTAATGGGCGAGTGGCCTAAGCAAACGGCAATGTTAAAGCTGAAATACTCAAGACTGACTGATGGTTTTGGGGCCTCCGGGGTATTTATGTTGTCGCTGCCCCTCATATGTCTGTGGGAACTTGCAGAGCTCATGTCTGCATATTTCTTAATTCTATTCATTATACAATGTAACAATCTTAATTTCTAAGTAATCGCGGAACCGTCTGTGACCTGCACCTGCAGTTTCACTTACTGTCTGGAATACAATGTATTACATCCGTTCTCACAACTTGATTGTGAACTTTTAATAAAGTTTCTGATTTGTCCTTGAATTTACAATGTTGCATATAACTTAGGTTTTTTTATAATTTCTAATAATTCCTATTTTGTTATACATATATAGATTGGGGGATACATAACTTGCATTATCTAAAAATATCAAAAGATGTTATTTATGTTGAGGGATGATAAATGGAGGGATTTATGTTGGTTCTATTTTATTACCATTTCCAATTACTACTGTATCTATAAATGATAATTATCCATCATTCTGTAGTTCGTGTCTAGTTTTACACTTTTAAGTTAGTTCTTTAAAAAAATTCAACATTTTATTCTGGAAGTGTCAAAAACTGCAAAAATGTCACTCATGTACCTTAATCATATTTTTGAAAATATTCATAATTTTCTTAAATTAATTTCTACCTGCGACATAAATAAATTAGCCGTAAAGAGTGGTTATTTATTTCCCATTTGGGTTTGTAAGGCGTAACAAAAATTAGTCATGTGGGCATTTAGTTTATCATAATTGAGATGAACCCAAAATGTCTTATTTAATTTTAATTATAGGCATCATAGGCATTCTTAAATTAACCGTACCTCGCTTGTGTAAATAAAGACGTTACAATACAATACAATAATTCACAAGATCTGACTTCATGGAGACGATACCATTCCTTGTCCGCTAGCAGCGGCACTCACCCTCCATAATTTTAAAATGAATGAAGGCACGGTAAGTGCTGATTTCGTAGTGATTCTAAAGTGAATAGATAAAACTACATTCTGTAATAATGTAAATATGGTATCAAACAACGACTGGCATACACAAACAATGAAATCATCCATCAATTCAGTCTCTGCTGTCGAACCAACAACAATCAAATATCCTCATCCTTACCTGTCTGGTTCTAGCTAGCTAGCTTGGTGTCACGCACTCGACGTTACTTTTGAAGACCAAAGCAAAGTTCAAGACCACAAGAAGTTAAAGCTACGGGAACGTACGAACCCAAGACTTCGATTGGCAACCTTGTGCTCCAAGTGCAGTTAATATTTTTCGCCAAGTACCCGCGCACCAAAACCTGAAATTCGGTAATTTCAGGCTCACTATGGCGCACCCCTATTCCACATCGACTAGTTATCATACCCACGTGTGAAAGACAGAAATAGTCGACGTGCGCCTATCCACAACCCCAACTATCTTGCCATGTAACAGCAATAGCAATTAGGAATACCTATCATGTGCGTCTACTAGCTACCATGTATGAACAGCACCAGCTCCACGCCCCTGTTTTCTTTCAATACAAAATTCTTCGACTACCTAGTCATGTAACAACAACAGCATCAAAGACCTCATCCAGTGCTGAGATTCTCCTGCTAACAGCACTCTTCTAGTCCCAGTCTCACCTTTATAATTAAACGTACATGATGCTTAGGAACAACCCTAGCTATATACTTTAATAAACATTGTAAGCCATTCGCCATATAAACTAGTATTCGGTTATCTTCGGATATTGCCAGTACAACCTACTCGCTCACCATTAATAGTACATGCTATCAGTACAATACAGTTCTCTACAGTACTACACTACATAACTTCATTCCCTCTTGAAATGATAGATAATATAAAGGAGTACATTCATTTAAGTCAACACACGTGAGAATAAAATAACTCACCTCTGAAACTGCACGGTGTCCTTTAACTAATTATGTCCAATACAGCTACTATGGTTTAAGGGTTTCAATATAATGAAACGTGCCGTAATATTTGAAGAGTTTACTTGACTTTTTATTTTTGTCATTCAAGGATAACTACAACTATTAAGATGCAATTATTTAAACTGTTTTCCTATATTCAGCCACTGTTACAGGCGGAAAAGCTACTAAGTGTATCTTTTCCAGTCAAATTATAAAATGGGGGCGGCCTGTAAAACAAAATTTAAAGGGGGGTCACCGACACTAGCTAGCGGAAGGTCGTGGATCAAATAGAGGGTTAAAATTTTGAATAAAGGGTTAAATTAATTTATAATATACTACAAAAATGTGGCACTTACCTTTCATAAAATATTGTGGCTTAATGACAATTGCCAAGGGCGCCAGACAAGTCGAGAATGTCCAAATGTTCGTACAAAACCTTGAGAGACTTGTCATCCCAAGGAGGACAATTGTTTCTTTTAATCAATTCCTCACCTTTTTACTACTTATATAAAAAAATAAGAAAAACTATTGACTTAATCAACGGCAAACAAAAGTATTTAATTCACAGAGCAATAAACGTGAACCTCTCACATGCATTGATTTTAGTTTATAAATTTTAAGTGAATAGGTGACTATGGAATTTATGAAAATTTTGAGTACATAAGTAGTTATCAAACACTTGTGTATGAAAGAAACTTATATTATAAATCGTACACTAAATTAATCCTACGGTTTATGGCCAAAACGTCCTAACAAATAAACTAACTAAAAATTGGTCATGCTTCTTAACTATAAAAGCTTACTTACTAATAATTGTCCATTGTTTGAGGGTTTGTTTTCCAACGTAGAGCAGTTATTAAATTTTGGAAGAGAATCTCGCTTGTTGCTTCTGTTTGTAATGTTTAAGAAAATTGACTGGCACACGAACTCGGCAGAATTTTTTGACAGTATCACTTACTTGTGCGTCACACGCCTACAATCTTTTTAAATATTTATCTTGTATCACTTTAAATCCGCGAACTATGGGCATAACCCTCGCGAAACTGGAAGAGTAACCTTCTTTCCAATTTTTTTCTAACGTGATACGAAGTGGAATATTCTGTCATGCCAGAGAAACGCTACCCGCAAAACTACGTTTCCCTCTACTTCTTAACCACGGTCGGCCCCATTTGAAAAACTCCTCGTCTTTGGCTAAAGCCTTCAAATATATAGACTTAATTCCCTACTCTAATAATTATGAGCGTCATTTTCTGTTAACCAATGACTGAACTGAACCTCCCACAAAACAAGATTTCAGAAACCAAATCCAACCCCTTTTTAGATGATGGTCACGGATGCAATCACTTTCCCACGAATTCAAATTATATTTTTACCTTCTACGAATTACTTAAATATGGCAATGTGGAACCTACTTATGGCGACAGTGTCTGCCATTAACAAAGACCGGCTAACCTACTTGAGCCGAAATGGATTTTAAATACAATGGATGTCTCCAGACTACTTAAAATTACTTGTAATATTTGAACAAATCAATTGGAAATAGTTTCCGCTATTTATAAAAGGTTTCGTTTTTGTATAACTGCTGTCAGTCAACGAAAGGTTAAGCTTTTCAAACTGAAATTGGTTTTCCTTTATTTACGCTAAAAAGGTACTATTACATTTTAATTTAATCGGATTTGTTAGTCTGTTACCGACCTAACTTTTAAGAAGTTTATTGTATTTGACTTACGATGGGGTCTAGAGCTTTAAATTATTATGACCTGCCGCTGGAATTTAGTAGCCCGAAGCTATCGGTAAATGTGCTCTTTTATTATAAGGAAGCCTGACTGAATGTGAAGTAATTTATTGTGGGAATTTTTGTATATATTTTATTCAAGTTACTAAATTTTAATTAATTAATTTTTTTAATTGTTAACATTACAAAATAATGTTACACTCCCCTTACAAAAGGAGATTTTTTCCAAAAATCTTGTGTTAAGAGATTCACTCTTTCCTTCCTATTTACTAACTTATCCTTTTCTATCCTTATCCTTATCCTAACTAGTATTTTTAAAACTAAGTTTTTGTATAAAAAAAAATTTTATTTTTTTTTCATTATAAGCGTCGTTTTCAAGTTTCTTAATTATTAATATTAAGTTATTTTTATTAATATTAGGTTTTTATAACTATTTTTATTCGTCATATCCAATTGGATTTGCTTTTAAATCTTTAACATGCCAAACACCTCTGGATTGAACTGTTTCGTCGGCTAACTCATAAGTGTTTGTTGAAACTTTTTCTGTTATGGTAAAAGGACCTACATATTTCGGTGCTAATTTGGCATTGAAATACTTAGATGCGTCTGAGAGTACAAAATTTTTCTTCCAAACTGTATCTCCCAATGAAAATACTACTTCTCGTCTACGTAAATCATAGTTATGTTTTGATTTATTATACGCTATTTCTAATTTCTTTGTTATTTCTTGGTATACTTTATTTAATTCTGGAATACGCTCTATTAGTTGTTTTCTTTCTGAAAATTGAATATCGCTTAAGTTTTCTGAATCCGTTATTTCACCAAAAGAAGAACCATCTATTACCATTTCTCTACCGAAATTTGCGAAATATGGTGACATGCCTATTACTTCATGAACTGCGGTACGAACAGCGCACGAAACCATGGGTAATATCTTGTCCCATACTCTCTGATTATCTGACACATAAGATGCAAACATTGTCTTTAAAACGCGGTTGACTCGTTCAACAGGATTTGCTTGTGGGTGATAATATGCATTAAAAATAATTTTGGATTTGTATTTGTTCATTAAATTTTTAAATAAATGACTTCGAAATTGTACACCGTTATCTACTAGAACATATTGTGGTGCTCCAAAAAGTAAAATTATAAACTCTTCTATCTTTTGAACTACGGACGATGCAGTGGCTTGTCTTAACGGAAAAAATAAGGGAAATTTTGTAAAAGTATCAACTACAGATAAAATACATGTATGTCCTTTAGTAGTTCTAGGTAGTGGACCTACTAAATCTATGGATATCATTTGCCAAGGTTTGGAAATTATTGGATGTCTTGACATTTTTCCTGCTGGAAGTTTTTGTTCTGGTTTGTGTGAAATACAAATTTTACATTGTTTTATATATCTTGCTACTTCTGCACGTAATTTTGGCCAAAAATATTTCTGAGATATCCTTTCATAAGTTTTAAAAATTCCTAAATGACCAGCCGTCGGTTCATCATAAAAACGTTTTAAGATTTCTTTCCTTTGTGATTTTGGAATTACTTCTTTCCAGTTGTCTGTCTCTTCGGATAAATTTGGAAATTTTGGTTTAACATGTTTAAATAGTTTGTGGTCTATTACTTTCCAACGATTATATTTTATTGGATATTTTTCAACATTACTAATCATCTTTTTACACCAATTATCATACTGAATATTTGATTCTTGAATTTCTTCTTTATTGTTTTTAGTATTTTCGTTTACAATTTTTATGTCTGGTATTATTAGCATAGAATTTTCAGAGTTGTTGTTGTCATTTTTAATTTGTAAAGTTTTAATTATTGGTACAGCCCTCGATAATGCATCTGGGACTACATTATCTTTGCCTTTTCTATGAATTATTTCAAAGTCGTATTGTTGTAATTTGATGGCCCATCTACACAGTCGACCATTTGGATTTTGTAAATTGTTTAACCAAATTAAAGAATGATGATCTGTTATGACGGTAAAATGTGTTCCTTCTATATATGGACGTAACTTTTCTATACTGAATAGAACTGCTAAACACTCCTTCTCTGTTACGGTAAATTTCCTTTCATTTTGAGTTAGAGATCTTGAAATATAACATATTACTTGTTCGTTTCCATCTATACACTGCGTCACAACACACCGGAAATTCCATAATCTGATGCGTCACACTGAATTGTAAATTCGTATTCGTAATCTGGGCAAGTTAAAATTGGTGCTGAAATTAGGCAATTTTTTATAGTGGAAAAGGCTGTTTCGCAACACTCTTCCCAGACAAATTTTCTATTTTTCCTCAACAATGCGGTCAATGGAGCTATAATGGTACTATATCCCTCGATAAATCGACGATACCAAGAAGCCATTCCGATTATTCGTCTTACTTCTTTTACGGTTTTTGGTGTTGGTATTTCTAAAATAGCTTTTACTTTATCTGGATCTACTAAGAGACCGTATTTATTACATAACCTAAATATTTTAGTTCACTCTTACAAAAGTGACATTTTTCCTTACTTAAAGTCAGTCCTGCACGTGAAAGTCTGTTAAAAACTTCCCGTAATATTTCTAGGTGTTTGTCAAAAGAGTTTGTCAAAATTATGACGTCATCTAGGTAGCAAAATACGAAAGGTTCTAATTCTGGACCTAACACTTTATCTATTAATCTAGACCATGTACTGGGTGCATTTGAGAGACCCATAGGTAAACGTGTAAATTCAAATAACCCTCGATTAGGTATAGTGAAAGCTGTATATTTATAAGAATCTTTATCTAGTGGAATTTGGAAATAAGCGGATTTAATGTCTAAAGTTGTAATAAATTTCGCGTCGCGCAATTTATCTAATATGGAGGAGACGTACGGAATTGGATACGCGTCCTTTTCTGTTACTTTGTTTAATTTCCTGAAATCTACTACAAAACGATAAGAATTGTCTTTTTTCTTCACTAAAAGAATTGGATTTGACCATGAACTGTTGCTTTTTTGAACTACTCCTAATTGTAATAATTTATCTAACTCGCTATCTATATGTTTTTGCATTGTAGGTGAAACTGGATAGTATCTTTGCTTAATTGGTTCGCTATTAACTTTAATTTTATGATATACTAAATCGGTACGGCCTAATTCAGGTAAATCAAAAAAATATTTTTCAATACTGGTATCTAACAGTTTTCTTTGTGCTACTGTTAAATCTAATGTCGAATGTAAAATTGGTTCTTTCTTTTCGATAGTATCTAATTTTGCAAAGGTGTATTCGCCTTTAAAAATGTCTGGTATTATTCCTATATTTTTCCAAAAATCTATTCCTAAAACTAAAGTATGCTGAACATCTGGTACTACCAAAACGTCTAACACCACTAAACGTTGTTTTAATCTAATGGGCAACGTAACTGTTCCCACAACTTTTAAAGTTTTACCATTTGCCAATTGACATCCTTCTTCTTTCCTTTTTAATTTTAAACCTAATTTTGATAAAAATTCCCAAGTGTTTTCTCCTAAAATTGTATTTGTTGCTCCTGAATCTAATAAAGCTAAAATCTTTGTTCCTAAAATATCTACACTTACATAAGGACGTTCGTCATTTTTAGACTGTTCTATTACATAATCTAACATAATCTTATTTTTTTTAAAATTTTTCTTCTTTATCATAAATCATATTTTGAACATGTTTCGTCGAATTATAAAATGTGCGGGACACTATACGACTATCTAATGCCCCTTCTTTTAGTTTAAATTATTTCTATATTTTTGACAACGCGGACAACGGTTCAACGTAACATTGTCAGTGCCACATTTATAACAATAGTTCGTTCGTCTTATCTGTCTACAATCGATCTGAAAATGTCCTAACTGGTGACAATTCCAACACGTCGGTGCACGTTTTTTTACATAATTGTTTGAATTAACATTTTGTATTGCCGAAATCTGGTTTCTATTGGAAGACCTACTCTGTGAAACGTTAATGTCTGTGTACGCTAAGTCAGTTTCTAAAGTATTCGTTTTTCTAGTTGGTGGGATAAAGTTTCCAATTGATATTTTGTGTTCCTCCAATTTTTTTCCTAACTTTATTAGTTCTCGTATGGAAGTTATTTCTACTAAACTCAATTGTGACTGGTAAAAAGGTAACATATTTTTTCGTAATATTTTCAGTTGTTTTGTCAAAGTGAGTGGTTCTGATAATCTAGCAAACATATTTGTCATTACTGCTGCGTAAAGTCCTATACTTTCATTTTCTCCTTGCGTTCTCGCTTTAATTTCTGTCATTAATTTTTCATCATAATCGGGTGGTAAAAATTCGTCTTTTAATGCTTCTTTTAATTCGGTCCAAGTATTTATTAAACATTTATTTGCACGATACCATATTAGTGCTTTATGTGCAAAAAGATCACATGCTTCTGCAAAAAGTTGAAAGTCTGACATATTTCTAGCAAATTTTAATTCTTCGACCCGTTCTAAAAATGCGTTTACCGAAGTATCGCCATTAAATGTTATTCCCCATTTTGCAACTGGAGTAACCTTATAAACTACAGAACTATTATGAGATAAATTTTGATTATTATTTTGAAAAGATCTATTTATATTTTGCGTGTGCTCGTCTACAGTCCTAATTTGTTCTTGTTTTGTTGTAGATGATGCTAAGTCTAGTTTTTTGTCAAATTCGATCAAGTCTACGTTATTTATGTCAAATATTTCTGATGTTTCCTTTTGTTCTAGTTCGTCTAAAATTGATTTATTCTCTTTGGAAGCAATTTTTGTTTTTGTCTTTAAAATGTCAGTTCCTACTTTACGAAAAGATTCAATTAAACATCCTAACTCTAATTGTAAATTATTCCTAATTGTTTCGTCATTATCGTCAACTGCTAAACTCCTGGAAAGTCTAGAATAACAATATGCAAATTTTGTTTCTATTCTTGCTTTATTACTATCATAATTTAAACCATTTAAATCTGAAATTTGTTGATGTAAAAGCGTTAAAACATTTTTAACAACTGTCACATCTTCTGTAAAATCAAATGGATAGTCAAAATCTTCATCTGGTTCAGTTTCTAGTCTAATCGCTTTCCGTAAGGTTTTTCTTAAATCAGTTACTGTCATATTTTCCGTGTTTATTCCTCGTACAGTTATTTCATAAATTAGTTCATCTTTTAATAACCTATCAACACTGTATGTAAATTCCATCTTTGAATTAAAGAATGTATACAATGTTATCATATAATTCTCTTTAAAAAGTAAAAAATAATATATCTCAAAAAATTTCCTTAGAATTATTTCACACTCGAATTTTTCTTTCTTTCTTTTTCAAATGCCACATATATTTTTGAAAGGTTGTAGTTTATATAAAATTGATAATGAAATAAGTAAGTAAAAAAAATTTTTAATTCTTCAAAAAACAAGACCCAAAGACATCGGGCGTCAAGAATCTTACATAAGCAATCCCAAAAACGTTGGGTGTCAAGAATTTTCTTACATGCGTACTCCCAAAGAAGTTGGGCGTCAAGAATTTTACATAAGCAATCCCAAAGAGGTTGGGCGTCAAGAATTTTCTTACATACGTTATCCCAAAGGCGTTGGGCGCCAAGAATTTTGTTACAGGCGGAAAAGCTACTAAGTGTATCTTTTCCAGTCAAATTATAAAATGGGGGCGGCCTGTAAAACAAAATTTAAAGGGGGGTCACCGGCACTAGCTAGCGGAAGGTCGTGGATCAAATAGAGGTTAAAATTTTGAATAAAGGGTTAAATTAATTTATAATATACTACAAAAATGTGGCACTTACCTTTCATAAAATATTGTGGCTTAATGACAATTGCCAAGGGCGCCAGACAAGTCGAGAATGTCCAAATGTTCGTACAAAACCTTGAGAGACTTGTCATCCCAAGGACGACAATTGTTTCTTTTAATCAATTCCTCACCTTTTTACTACTTATATAAAAAAATAAGAAAAACTATTGACTTAATCAACGGCAAACAAAAGTATTTAATTCACAGAGCAATAAACGTGAACCTCTTACATGCATTGATTTTAGTTTATAAATTTTAAGTGAATAGGTGACTATGGAATTTATGAAAATTTTGAGTACATAAGTAGTTATCAAATATTTGTGTATGAAAGAAACTTATATTATAAATCGTACACTAAATTAATCCTACGGTTTATGGCCAAAACGTCCTAACAAATAAACTAACTAAAAATTGGTCATGCTACTTAACTATAAAAGCGTACTTACTAATAATTGTCCATTGTTTGAGGGTTTGTTTTCCAACGTAGAGCAGTTATTAAATTTGGGAAGAGAATCTCGCTTGTTGCTTCTGTTTGTAATGTTTAAGAAAATTGACTGGCACACGAACTCGGCAGAATTTTTTGACAGTATCACTTACTTGTGCGTCACACGCCTACAAGCTTTTTAAATATTTATCTTGTATCACTTTAAATCCGCGAACTATGGGCATAACCCTCGCGAAACTGGAAGAGTAACCTTCTTTCCAATTTTTTTCTAACGTGATACGAAGTGGAATATTCTGTCATGCCAGAGAAACGCTACCCGCAAAACTACGTTTCCCTCTACTTCTTAACCACGGTCGGCCCCATTTGAAAAACTCCTCGTCTTTGGCTAAAGCCTTCAAATATATAGACTTAATTCCCTACTCTAATAATTATGAGCGTCATTTTCTGTTAACCAATGACTGAACTGAACCTCCCACAAAACAAGATTTCAGTAACCAAATCCAACCCCTTTTTAGATGATGGTCACGGATGCAATCACTTTCCCACGAATTTAAATTATATTTTTACCTTCTACGAATTACTTAAATATGGCAATGTGGAACCTACTTATGGCGACAGTGTCTGCCATTAACAAAGACCGGCTAACCTACTTGAGCCGAAATGGATTTTAAATACAATGGATGTCTCCAGACTACTTAAAATTACTTGTAATATTTGAACAAATCAATTGGAAATAGTTTCCGCTATTTATAAAAGGTTTCGTTTTTGTATAACTGCTGTCAGTCAACGAAAGGTTAAGCTTTTCAAACTGAAATTGGTTTTCCTTTATTTACGCTAAAAAGGTACTATTACATTTTAATTTAATCGGATTTGTTAGTCTGTTACCGACCTAACTTTTAAGAAGTTTATTGTATTTGACTTACGATGGGGTCTAGAGCTTTAAATTATTATGACCTGCCGCTGGAATTTAGTAGCCCGAAGCTATCGGTAAATGTGCTCTTTTATTATAAGGAAGCCTGACTGAATGTGAAGTAATTTATTGTGGGAATTTTTGTATATATTTTATTCAAGTTACTGAATTTTAATTAATTAATTTGTTTAATTGTTAACATTACAAAATAATGTTACACCACGCTACGGTTTCCTCGCCGCGAGGAACTTATCCTCTTTTAGGAAGTATCGGAAACAGGGGATGTTGGTATCCCATCATCAGCACCGCTACCATAAGATGATTCTTATATTGATTATAGGTATAGCTGGGTCTGTATTTATGATCTTAAAATAACATGAGGAATACAATTATCTTGCATTTGAAAGATACATAGTCATGCTTTTATAAACATCACTCGAGGTTTCATCACAAGTTACCGGAATATGTCTGATATGGTGAGGTAGAATAATCGCAGCTTCCTCAGCCCAAAATGGTACCCTGCATTTCACTTCGTGGGGCAGTAGGGTGCATAAATTCTTAGTCTTTACTCGCTAACATCTGGGGTAATTTGGCGAAAGGTTGTCCTACTTATAACAAAATTGTTTGTATACTATCGGGAACGAAATGGGCATTAACGTGCGAGTCTATTTCGTCAATCTTGAGTTTAAATTTCACTATACCTGACGTATTTGTGTGGCTATGTCCAAATGCCCGTATTACCGTACAGTGAGTGCTGTTCTGCAGTCATCCTAACAAAAAGAATAGATAAAAGTACATTCTGTAATAATGTATATAAGGTATCAAACTGTGACGTTCCTTTGAAATGTTTATAATCATATTTTAATAGTTTCTGTATTAGTCCATTTCCTTTAACAAACATAAATTTTAGGTTCTTGCATTCTTGCTCTAAGGAAGGATTATTTATGTATCTTACAATGTTCATACTCAAAGGTTGTTAATTCATCATGGCGGTTTTAAAGATTAGAAATAATATCATGGCTACTTGGCATTCTAAAATTTTTACAGTTTTATGATTCATTTGTTTTGATTAATGATGTATCACGCTGGCGCCTATGATTTCATCGTCTGGACACGAAGACGTTCACGTGCAAAATTGTGCTGATTCGAAATAGTGGGAAAGTCTCCTTTTCTTAGTCTAGAAAAGGTTTCAAGTAAGATAACATGACATATTGGATAGAGAAAAACGACAAAAAGTATTTCAATTTGCAGCCTTAGTCCATCTCTCCGAACTGCCGAAGATATTCCTAATTGTTTTCTGAAGAAAATAATTCTTTACATAGAGCACTTTGTCTTTAACATACAAGGAAGTAATATGTAATGTGATGCGCTTGTTGTATTTATGCTTTATGTGATGTAATAATTGGGATGTATTCACCATGGGTAGCTCTTTATGTACATTTTTTGTCTGATGAGTACTGAATAGTTAATTAAAGGTGTTGGCGATTATTACTTATCGATACTTTATGTGAACTCTTTACAATAACAGAGGGGTAGATTAATCATAAGAATTTGTAGGAGTACCTGTCGTTTAAAATAAACAAAGTGACCATTTTGTCAGGTTTAGTTGAGGTATCTGGTTAATTGTTTGGGTGACGGGGATGAAAGGTGTAAGGAAGTCAGTCGTCGGATAGTAGTTTCAGCAAGTCGATATGCTCTAGGTCACGAGAGCATAAAAGGATGTAATTTTAATAATTATGATATGCGATTGCACCGTGAGTGGAAATTCAAGATCGAGTACCTTCAGGTTAACATTGTGCGAATATTTCAAGGGTTTACGGTCGCCACTATAAATCCCATTATAGTCATTGTAATACGTTATTGGGTGATAAAATTAATGCTATCACAGTTATTAGTGATGATTTGTGATGTTTTGGGTGTTATTTTTGTTATTGCTTGCATTTGAACTCCGTAACATATGCAGTGATTCTCTTTGTAAGAGCTTTACACAGGTGTTCATGTTTCTATCGGCAACCTGCGACACAGCGGTCTACGAGGGATAATTCAGGATGCACGTGATTCGCCTGTGGCGATACGATTTTGAGGACATTCAATCGTGAGTACTTTGAAAACTTTGATTTCTAACTATAATTAAGCACCAAGCCCAGTAATGGATTAATTAGGTTTAGTTATTTAGTGGACAGTTATTTTATTAAATATTTAGGAGTACTAAAAATGTCACATTTAGAAATTGCTAAACATTTTCTTTATTAATGCCTAAGTTTGAAATGTAATTTTGTTATGGTTGCGATAAGAACCTCCTCTCTGATTTAAAATTAGCCGGACAACACAGTAACTTGAGTAGATCGCTTTCCCTTGAAGCAGGTGTCGAACTAATTAAAGTATTTAGTGACTGAAGTTTGGATAATACTCTACCAAGTTAGTTGCTTCTAATTTTCGGGACACCTTGGTTCTCATTAAATTGTCAACTTTATGGTAGACAAAAGAATGTTGATTCAGAATATATAATTTTCGTTTCGAAGTCCGAGGAGGATCTGCTAGAAATAAAATACGTCCAGAATCGCTTTCATAATCTCAGGTTTTAGCATTCTCTTGTTATTCCTTCTTGGGGTTTTCTCTAGAAACCCCTGTACTTCGAGATTAGGTTACGTCCAAGATAGTCCCCCTTAAACCATATTTCACACATGATTGCATTCAAGGACCCTCTTCAAACACTTACACCGTATAATTTGAATAAGGACCGCTACACTTGCGATCACGTCTCCAATGCTTCATCCGAAGGTACTACATTGGGTTTAAACGCGAATAATTACATGCTTCACATAAATCTTACTTCAAAATTAATTAATAATTAAATATAATTTATAAACTAAAACTAAAGGTAGTATTTAAATAATGGTAGGTACCCAACGCGTTGACTTCAGAGTGTATCTGATCAACATGACAATAGCAATAAGTAGGGGGTGGGGGGAGAGTCCGTAATACCGGATAGCAGCCGCCGGCTCTGATTACTGGTGCGACCTGAAGGGTCGACGTAAAACTATCCAAGTCTATCTAAATTAATATTTACTAATGGATTCGAATTTCTAAGCATACGCCAAATTCATTAATAGCTTAGCCAGCTATTTGTTCTTACGGTATAAATTTACAATATCGTCCGCCCTAGTCTAAATTCGTCGCCAACGTTCACTATCATTCCCTAACTAACTTATTCTAATGTAAATCTCCCTTTCTATAGATAATACGACAGAAAAACAGACAAAACACTAAACAAAACAAATCATGCGACCGAACAATAAAATAAATACATATGTACAATACAGGTATTAAATAGAATAGCAAAGAAGCATCTCTCAAATTATCAGGTGCACTCGTTATAAGCATTATGTCGGCTGGAGACATCACACTAAAACTTGCTCGTTCACAATTAACTGCAAAATTTACTTATCAATGCTTATACGAGTACAGCATCCACAATATTTATAAATACCTGGAATATAAATTTCAGCAGGTTCCGAAGATTTGGTCGTCTACCTACACCTAATTATCTCTTACTGCTAAGTGGAGATGGGTATGCACTGTTAAACTCCTGGTGGGTATGCACTAAATGTATTGGGGGATCACAATCAATGTCACTTTTAAGTTTTGGGGGGGATGCGTGGTTTTATTCTAATTTAATTTCTTAGTTTAATTGATTTATTTGGTTGGTTTAAGTGAATTAAAAAAATCTGATTTAGTATTTTTATTTATTAGCCCGGTTTAAAGTTTTGAATTAATACCCGATGTTTTTTTCGCGCGTTTAAAGAAAGACAGTAACTGAATTGCTTGAAATTAATCGTGCATATTTAGGTGTTTTGTTTTGTGTTTACATATATTTTTTGTTGTTTTTTTAAATTATTATTGTTATTTTTGTAAATTAAGTTTTATCGTGCCACAAAATAAATTTTATGCCAAGTCTAAACTACCTCCTACTGCATATTCTAAGCGCATTCGTAGCGGTCGTTCTCGGTCAATCTAAATCTTCGCATGTTGGCTCTGTGCCCCGTGCCCTGATACTAACTGCACCATCCTACGATCGAACTTTACCTCTATCTTATCTCCAGCTTCTATGCTTGGTATAAATTTGTGTGTCAATCTGCCCCTGACAGCGTTGTTCCACCTCTCCTCCTATTGTTGGATTGATCTTTCTCGCAGCTTTTCCTTAATGAGGTATCTCGTTTCCTCGATTGCCCTCATGCGATATAACCCAATAAAACTTCAAATCCCGAAACTCAAGTGCCGTGTGCGCTATTTTCCAGACGTCTCCTTGAAGATGTGTCGAGGTGTTCATAATTGCCAGAGCATTCAGGGCACATTTTCTGTCGCTAAATATAGAGTACCCACTTGTGCCTGAGTGATTGATGACGTACTCTATAGCTTTCCGTATAGCTACCAACTCGCACTGAAAGATTGTGCTCCAGTACGCAAGTTTAGTTTGGAATCGGAACACGTCCGTCTTCTTCTTATACACAACGAACGTCGTTCCAGCTTGCTAATCGTCCATTCGCTAGCCATCTGTAGAAATCCTGATTCCTGTCGTGTTTTTATCGTCTTCGACAAACTCAAGCCCCTTGACATCAGCCGGATGCCCTACTTCGGAATTAAAGATTTTCTCGCAACCACCATACAGCCAAGACCAAGATTTTCTACAATTTCTCGTCCTATTCTTATATCTACGAGTCTCCGAACTCTAATCTGCTTGACAACAAATTCGATTAGGAGCATCCTACTGATCACCAAGGTCGCCTTTGAGGAAGTGGTCCTGTACGCTCTACCGCCTTAATCGGGGTTAAGCGTTGAACGCTCGCCAATTGCTGGACTTCTCTGGCCTTACAACCCTCCGCCCAAACAGATGCCGCATACAATATCGCCGGTTCTATTGCTCCGGCATAGACTGTTCTCAATGATTAGTCGCTGAATTCCAGCTTATTTGCGCTGCCGCCATCATTCTGCTAGATATTTGACTGCCTTTACTTTTGACATATTCCACATGCGCTTTCTATTTTAATTTGTTGTCTAATTTAACGCCGAGGTATATGATGGCTTCTTTGAAAGGGATCCTTTCCCCTCCTAGTTCTAGCCTAGGAAGACGTCCCGGTTTTGTTCTCAAATAAAGCTCCTTCGACTTTGTCGTGTTGAATTTCAGTTTGATCTCCTGCGATTATTTGAGCAACCTACTTGAAGCTTCATTTGGTTTCGTTCGCATTTCCATTAACAATCTCGACCTGAGTATCAACAGCGTATCATCTGCGAATCCAACAATAGTGCATCCTTTGGGCAACTTAATCCTAAAGATGTCCTCATACAACAACTTCCAGAACGTATGACCAGAGCATAATTCCTGCGGGCATCTTCTTTCCACCGTTCCCGACACAACTTCGCCCGCAATTTCGACCTGTGCTAATTGTCCCGCGAAATAATTCTTGACCAATGACATCTGGTTTCGTGGACAATCTCTGCGTTCCAATTCCCAAGCGATAAATAGCCACCAGGCAGCATCAATTGCTCCTGAGATATTCAACGTCACGATGACGCAGTACTATTTTGCCTCCCCATCCGCTTGATTTCTCTGACTACGAACTCTAACGCGTAGATAATCGACTCACAAATCCAAATTGTCTATTATTAAAACCGCCGCAATTTCGCAGAAGTTGCTCTACGCGCGTTTTCATTACTTGATCCAAAGCTTTCCCCATTATCCGTAGCAAGCTAATTGAACGATAGTTGCCTGGGTCTGACACATCTGCTCTTTTGGGTTTAGAGATAAAATTCACGTTCTGGATTTTCTAGCAACGTGGAACCATGCCCTTTTCCAAGCAAAGATTAAACAACTCGGCAAAAACACGCGGGTCCAAAAGGCACGCCTCTAGAGCTGCGTCTGAGGTGATTCCGTCGTGCCCATGTGCTTTGTTAGGGTTCGTCCTCCTAAGAGCCCTAACGTCCTCATAACCTAGAATTCCCTTATCGGCACCTGTCCCTTGCGCCTCTGTAGGTCTCTCACGTATCAAATCGCGCTAGCCTTTGTCTTCCTGGATTGTCCGATGGGAAGAATTTTCCAGCAAATATTCCACCGTGGATTTCTCCGTATATTCGCCATTTGTTTTCCTTATATTATCGACCTCAATTGTTTGTTGTTTACCTCTTATTACGCGTTACACTGTTTCCTATGGTTTCTTCAGAGTTTCACGTGCAAAATGCTTTGAATTTATTTGATCTCTCAATTAATGTTCAACATTTCCGGCTGCTTTGGTTATACTCCATTTTCCGTTGTTCTCTTATTTCTCCTGAAACGCGTTGATATCGACGCTTTGGGTTGCGCGTTTCTGTCCGCTTGGTGGTTAGCTCCCGGGTCCACCAAGGTACGCTGTTTTTAAAAATTTTCTTCGGCGGCATGGAGTATGACGACGCGTCTACCACCGCGTCGTTTAATTTTTGCGCGAGTTTTTCTATTTGGGCGACCTCTCGGCAGTTTAGTAGTTCGTTCTCGAGCGCAGGGATGTTTTCGTTAAATTTTTGTTTACAGCGTTCCCAATTTGCCTTTTTATTGCAGAACCCTGGAAACAGTTATTTGCTTATTTACGCTTGTTTTGTCATCAACATCTCATGTTATTAATTAATGCTCAGAGGGTGTTACCTCGTCCGACCTCAGTTCCCAATTACAAATAATCTGCAACATCTCGTGCGAGGCTACAGTAACATCTATAAAACTGCTGCCTCTATGTCCTTCAAACGTAGGTGTATTATTGTTATTGATCACGCTAAAATCCTATTCCATTAAAGTATCAGCGACCTTAGAGCCCCCTACAGTCTTCTAGTGGGCTACCCCATAATGATGACTTGGCATTGAAGTCTCTCCCAAAGATTCGTTTTTATTTCTGTCAATTTTGCAAATAATGTTCTCGATTTCATATATCAAGTTTTCGGTATGAGGATTTTTCTGCCGCGAGTCGACCGGCGGAAGGTACGCGCTGATTATGTAAAAAGTTTTTACCCTTATTTTTATTTTGGCTGTCGTTAAAACCTCGTTCGACATATTATTTAGTGATATTCCTGCGCACGGCACATTGTTTATAATTATTCCGCTGTGCGGTCGTTTGCTATCTGTGTTTAATACCGTAACTCCCCTCCCAAAACCCGTTAATCTATGGCAATACAGGCTCTATAAGCCCGATGTTGATATTGTTCCCGTTGAATAACTGTAGGATATTATTTTTGGCCCCTTCGCCTCCATAGAGATTTAATTGCATGAATATAATCTTGTTACTTATTTCAGATTTCATTTGGTCTTCACAATCTATAATCGATGTTGCGTGTAATTGCGTTCTTCAGTCGTTGCATGATGGGGCATTTTGTCGACTTAGCGTCGTTGCGCCTATCGACTTTCACGCCACCGCTGGTTCCGTCGTTTGCCCTGCCGCAAACCACACATCATGGGACTGTCTTCCGACAGAGCTTGAATTCATGCCCGACTTCTGCACAGTTACCGCACCACTGGTACCTTCTCCCTGCACTCCATCGATCGATGGCGTTGACGAAGGGAACTCTAGGGCCCTTTTTACCAAACCTAAACTTCCCTCTCAAGTGGTCTTCTAGCTTCAAATTGCGGAAACGGGGATTCTGGTTCGCGATCACCCGAACAAGCCTTGGTCCCCGTTTCGACCCCCGGGAGAACTGCTGTTCTGAATATGGGATGCAACGGTTGACGTCTATGAGGAAACCTATTTCTATATTTTCTCGCTGCATTACGAGCGTTTCCATTGCAAAGGCCATACAATGTCAGCATATTGTTCATTTGAAAATGGATTCATTAACTAAGTAAAGTTACATAAATACAAATTGTAACACATAGTAATAGAAAGCATAAACATAAACAAACTAATTTTGACAGGTGATTATTCAAAATAAAAACTAATAAATTTTGTTTTCCTAAATTGTGACTGCTACGCTAGTAGTAGATTCTTGGTTGAATCAGCCTCTCATTTGCTTCAGCATTCTCATTTGCTCCCTCATCTGGACCAATTAGTTTTCTTCGACTAGCCATTTTCATCTTTCGAGATAAATCTATATTGTTTGGTATCAATTAATATTAGAATTTTCTCTGCTACCTGAATTTCTAGGAATTTTTAGATTGCATCATCTCCCAGGGAGCCACCCTCATTTTAAGATTTTTTGCTGGTAGCGATTTCCGACAGTCCTTATAAATTTTCTTAACCATGCGATACATCAAATTAGTCTAGAAGTTTACGCAGAATCTGAATCTGTAAATAGATTTAAAATCGGACTACCCCCTACCGTTTTACACACATACCCTCTAAATTATAACTTTCCTGCAGCTCATACCTAAAAGAAAATCTAAAAACCGTTCTTAAAACTTTTTCTTACAGACAATTTTTAATAATACAGTTTAAATTTTGTAAACCACATTTCTAAATACATATTCACAATTTTTATTCTTAACCTAGAACTCCTCGCATCGGTTTATACTTATTAATATTTATTTCTAAGTTGAGCACCTTTTCCAAAGACTAACCGAACCCATGTGTTTCAAATTCCTCTAATTTTGTTCTCATGGTTTCGCTTAAGACCTCGTACATATTTTCCAGATTACTAGAAGATGTTATAATCATATTTTTTGTGTTAAAGGATTTCACATCGGTAGCCTCTTATACCATTTTGGCGTAGACGCCCTAGAGTTCGCAATTAACTTTTATTGCTGTATGTTGTGTTCTTTTTTCATTAATTAATCGAATAAACCGCTCTTTCTGCTTCCAAACAAACTCGGAAAATCCATCGTTGACACTGGCGTTCTTTATGCGATAGCTGGCCATACGGTTGTTAAACGCTGTGCTAACCATTTCTTTTATGTCTGTTGGTCCTCAAGTGTGCGGCATACGTAGTCTTTTCCATTTCGAAATCGCATACTTTACACATAATTCGTGGTTGTTTCGTACAAGACCCTTTAACAGCTGGCGGATCTGAACGTTTACGGCTTAATAACATACCGTGCTGTTTTGCTTGTGCCGTAGTAAGTTGTCCATTCTCGTAATAGCGATACCGCAAGACCCACAGTTTAAGTACTTTGCTGCTGACGGATGTATAAGCTTAACCGGGGACGATGTTACACCACAACATTTGTTGTGGTGCCGTTTGAGAGCATTTTTCCAGGTATAGAAGCACCGCAAGAGTTACATTTAAAAATATTTTCAGAGGACATTTTAGTACAAAACAAAATCAGCACTATAGGACTTTGGCGAAACGTGTAAGCGAACTAACTTATAACTAAAAAGTTTACTCTTGCGTACCTGCTTTATGTTCCCTATAGAATGCAAACCGAAGGTTTCCGACGACAGCCGAACGAAGTTAAGGGTTCAGCGGGAAACTAAATGATGTCATCTACCAAACCTTGCTGCTCGTCCAATACATTTAGCACCAATGCATGCGCCCGGTTCACATCGTCCATGCTGCGAATGCAGTCAGTAGAAACGCCGGAAACGTCTTCCATGTTATACGGGTCAGCAATCGCATCGCGTGCATATTAAAAATCCAAAAGGGTGGTAGCTCACGCACACAAATTAGCCGCAAGTCGTGCGGTAGAAGATGCAGTGCTACTATAAACAAAAACCTAATAAAACACTTTAAACATTTACTAAGTCTACAGGATACTTACTAATAAAGCAATTTAATTTTAAATAACTTCTACGTCATATTTTCGGAAATGGCAGGCTTGTATATTTTCTTTAAGATTGCCGAAGACACTTGAAGAGTGCACAAGCGTGGCCACTAAACCAATTAGCATTAATACCAAGTATTTCGTACTTTCGTAGGTTGCTCATTTCCTAGATCCAAATCTTCCGCATAGCGGTCAGTAGCACGTAATTATTTCTAGAACCGTTAAGTACTCGATATCACCCAAATAGAGAATTAGATGCTCGATGTCTGTTAACTTCCGATTCCCTCGTAAAAGGTAGAAAAAACACGGTCAATCATCCATCTAACTTATACTTCGACCCGCTCCCGTTCTGATAATTTCCAAACATTTTTCAAACGACAATGGTCTCAGAATTTTTAAACCTCCGAGGGCTCTATAAGTCGTGATCAATTACACGTTCGAGCTACCCGTAAACTAACATATTTTATAGTAGCAGTGCGTTGTATAATATATGCATACCCCTTCTCTGCACTACTGCTATTCTTGTAGTTGCTTGAAAAAGTCAGTCGCCTTTTTTTTACTGCTAGGACCGCTGCAAAGCATCATTCTATACTTTCTTTAAAAGTATAGCACATCGCGCACTTTTTTGTCTGATAATTAAATTTTGCTCATGTAGGCTTTTACACTTTCGCATATTTAAACATCTAATACGATCGATTAACCACTTTCGATTATTCTAACGGGAACCACCATACATTCCGCCGCACCGTTCTTTTTTAATCCAAGGATCCGATGGGCTTCCACACACTAACACCTAACGTATCTTTCCTACTATTTGTTAAACAAAAACTACCGGCATCGCCATGCCCGTATGTGGACGTAAGCAGATGTTTGTGGATGTGTACGAGAATATGTAACCATATACATTAATCAGTCTAAGCTATTTTATTTAGTCCACGAAAACTACTATTTTTCTAAACCACAATTAATATTCGCCTTTATAGGTTTAACATTTCTACCATTTCCCAATGACTGGTGCTACGTACATGAAAACTTCAATTTTTTATTGGAGAGAATCCTTATTCTCCCACGCACTGTTGCGTAATTGCATGCCCACCCATTTTGGGGATATATGCTCGTTATAGGTTGTAGGACCCTCGTTTTTACTTAACTACACTTCTTGAGATCCCTTTAATCTTTTTAATCGTGTCTTTCTCGCTTACAATACAGTAGGACTTGGCTTTTGTACCATCGAATTCTAATACTAGACCCCATTAAATTCGACTTTGAATTTTCCTACAACTATTTGTTGACAAGTATTTATTATCCGCGGGGTAGTCACTCTTTTAAGATAAATATATCTTTTTTGGTATAAAGTAATATTAGATTTTTCTAGGGAGCCCAAACAATAGATTTTAAATAGAACCACCCCTTACAAAGTCACGTCTTTTAAAGACCCAAACCTTTAATTTTTACCCATCTTTATTTAACTCCATCTTTAAAACCCTTTTTTCGGTACCAAAGACATATGCTTTAACCAACCATTTCTCTAGAAATCTAAAACCGCTGTGTCCCGCGAACACCACGTGGAGATAACACGTATACTCTGTCCACCAGGATAGGAGCAGGAAGGATTTGGAAGAAGGGAAGGTGGGCGAAGAACCTAAAAATTATGGAATTTAAAAACTAATATATACAATAGATTTACAAAATCTATACAAATATAAACAACTATCTTAGACCTATATCTTTATGTCCCCATGCATAAGTTGATATGCTTCCAGGGATGACGTTACGCTTGTCATCTTCGCTCGATAAACTAATTTTATTAATAATCTGCGTGTACAAATCGTGTTTTTACTCCGGATACATACACCGGCAAGTACTCGATACCACCCAAATAAAGAATTAGATGCTTGGTGACTGTTAACTTCCGCTTCCCTCGTGTACGCCCCAGACACATCCTTGCCCATGCTCATCCCTGCCCATGCTCTACCCTGCCCATGCTCTACCCTGCCCATGCGCACCCCTCTCTGTGCGACTGCTATTTCGTGGTGATGTCTTAGCCTTTTATAAATAAAGAGCAATATAATACTATTCTAAAATTTTTATTCTGACATTATACATAACAAAATTTAAAAATATTTAATACCAAGCATGGAGCCATTTAAACTTAATTTTAATACAAAGTTATACACAGAAGACAGTTCTTTCTTTATGTTTGTTTGGAGTGGTTTTAATTTTACCTAATTTTATTCGCAGCTTAAAATTTAAATCGAACCCCAAGTCCTCTATCTCCTTTTCTAGCCAATAGTTTGATACATAGAGACCGTCTAGGTTTTCGAATTGCAAAATGTACCGAAGTTTGACGCTATATATAAAGTATTTGATTCCACCGACAACCAGATACATTCCTTCATGTAATTCTTGCGGCTTATGACATTCTTTTAATCGTAGCTTTCTCACTATATTCTGCATACGTATCTTGTTAGCTTGATCGACTTCTTCTTGTCGGTATTGGAGAGGATCCCTATTCTCCCACCTACTATTACGTAGTTGCATGTCAACCACTTTTGGGAATATATGGTCGTTATAGGTTGTAGGGCCCTCGGTTTTAAATGATCCGAAAGGTTCTTTACTAGGCAAATATACAATGTTTAGCGCAACCCCTTTGCGTGTGGTGTACGCCAAGGTTACGAAACCCGCATTCCTTAGTTCGTCTTTGTTATCTGCCATACGTTTTTAGAATAACCTTTTAAAAAGTATACGGATTTAGTACCATCCTTTTCCGCAAGGACGCCTACATAACTAAAAGAGTCTTTCTTACTAACTGCAAATGCATATAGCTTCTAGAACCCGGATGTATTTAAGTCAGTCCATCGGCACATAAAATAATCTTTTAATTCTTCCCCATTTTCTCTAATAAGATGTTCTTTGTCTAACACATCTTTGTATTGTTCGCGTATTGTCGCAGTGTTTTCCATGTAGTCCAATTTTCGCCTTTTTGCATCCATTTCCTCTAATTCCAGTTGTCTTTTCCTTCCACTTACAGCGTATGGCATGCATAATGGGGCAATTTCCTTTAGCGTAAACGGATAGAGATTCCTGCCAATATTTACGCGTTGTCGTACAACTTCTGGGCGAATGTAAGGCGTATCTATCAATCCCAGTTCCGAAATTACTATTTCTTTTGGAATTGAAGAATATGGTGTTGCAGATTGTGTAAAATATGTACTACCTGCTTTAATGTAGCACTAGTGTAAGATGTTTATTTTATCTTTGCTGTCTTCCTCCTCTACTATCTCCAAATAATTTACAGGTAAATAGTTAAAACTAAAAGCCGAAAGCACATACTTTATCAATTTTTCCTTTCTTCTGGTTTTTCGGACAACTTAATTTGCCAATCAGTCAATTTCTTTGTATTGCTATTCCCCCAATACACGTACTGTAGTAGATTATTATACACTAAACAGCAGCTATTTTGTAGCTTGTCTGATAGCTTACTCCACATTTTGGCAAGTTGTACCGGGTACATTGGCGCCTTTAGGAAGTATAACTTACTATCTTCCAATAAGGTTAAACAGTCTTTTAAGGGATTATACACCCGTTGCGCACTGACATAGTTTCTAATTGCACAGTTGTATATTGTCACTTTCAATCGCGTAATACCAGGTTCGTTGGCCAAAGTAGACGCAAATGTTTCCCTTAAACGTACATCTGGACAACGTAAAAATCTAGTATATGATTGCCAAGTTGTTTATTAACACCAGGACTTGTTATCTGACACACAAATTTGTTGTATATCTTAATTCTTGCATTGGTTGTTAGCCATGTTAAACAATCAATTCCCACAGTTTTATCGTTGTCAACTATAATATTGCACTTTTCTTCGTATTCGCCTTTATAGCAAAAGTTATGGTTAGTAGTTAAATAATGACACATCTCCATCTTGCTAAATATTCCAGCAAAATCTTGGGTTACATCCATGTCAAAAAGATAGTAATAATCTTTTTCGGGTTCGTCTAATATATCTGGTAGTTCCTCCAATAAAGTTTCCAACTTATCATCTGCTAGTTCCACTTTGTATGGAACACATGTAGGATTTTGGAATTTTTTATTAATGCATTCGAGGTCTTCTTTTCCGATAATTTCTTTAAAATCTGGCCCTTCTTGTTAGTGCTTTCCAGAGAAAACGGAAGCTTAGCTTTAACACCATGCCTAGCGGAAACAAGTCGGTCGAACTTTCTTCGTAGATAGCTGTTAAATGCACCACAAATTTCTTTTTTTAGAATAAACATCCTTTTGTTTGCAGATGCTTGTTCGGCGTCAGAAAGGTCGCAAATTTTAACCAACATTATATTGTCAAAAAATATTTCTGTAATTGGTGTGTGTAGTCCGCCAGTCTGCATCTGTTCGCCTTCGACATAACAAATATTACCAATATCTGTCACCAGATTATTGTTGCACATATTTTCTTGCGGGTATAGCTCGAACGTGTAATTGATCTTGACTTACAGAGCCCTCGTAGGTTTAAAAATTCTGAGACCATTGTCGTTTGAAAAATGTTTGGAAATTATCAGAACGGGAGCGTGTCGAAGTATAAGTTAGATGGATGATTGACCGAGTTTTTTCTACCTTTTACGAGGGAATAGGAAGTTAACAGACATCGAGTATCTAATTCTCTATTTGGGTGATATCGAGTACTTACCGGTTCTAGAAATAATTACGTGCTACCGACCGCTATGCGGAAGATTTGGATCTAGGAAATGAGCTACCTACGAAAGTACGGAATACTTGGTATTAATGCTAATTGGTTTAGTGACCGCGCTTGTGCACTCTTCGAGTGTCATCGACAATCTTCGATTGTTTCCAAAGAAAATATTCAAGCCTGCCATTTCCGAAAATATGACGTAGAAGTTATTTAAAATTAAATTGCTTTATTAGTAAGCATCCTGTAGACAACAAGTTTGGTATTCCCTTAGTAAAGGTTTAAAGTGTTTTATTAGGTTTTTGTTTATAGTAGCACTGCATCTTCTACCGCACGACTTGCAGCCAATTTGTGTGCGTGAGCTACCACTCTTTTGGATTTTTAATATGCAACGATGCGATTGCTGACCCGTATAACATGGGAGACGTTTCCGGCGTTTCTACTGACTGCATTCGCAGCATGGACGATGTGAACCGGGCGCATGCATTGGTGCTAAATGTATTGGACGAGCAGCAAGGATTGGTACAAGATGACGTCATTTAGTTTCCCGCTGAATCCTTAACTTCGTTCGGCTGTCTTCGGAAACCTTCGGTTTGCATTCTATAGGGAACATAAAGCAGTTACGCGAGAGTAAACTTTGTAGTAATAAGTTAGTTCGCTTACAAATTTCGCCAAAGTCCTATAGTGCTGATTTTGTTTTGTACTAAAATGCCCTCCGAAAATATTTTTAATTGCAACTCTTGCGGTGCTTCTATACATGGAAAAATGCTCTCAAGCGGCACCACAACAAATGTTGTGGTGTAACATCGTCCCCGGTTAAGCTTATACATCCGTCAGCAGCAAAGTACTTAAACTGTGGGTCTTGCAATATCGCTTTTACGAGAATGGACAACTTACTACGGCACAAGGAAAAACAGCACGGTATGTCATTAAGCCGTAAACGTTCAACTCCGACAGCTGTTAAAGGGCCTTGTACGAAACAACCACGAATTATGTGTAAAGTATGCGATTTCGAAATGGAAAAGACTACGTATGCCGCACACTTGAGGAGCAACAGACATAAAAATGCAACAGTTACCGCTACTAGCGACGATTGCGTAGAAATGGTTAGCATAGCGTTTAACAACCGTATGGCTAGCTATCGCATAAAGAACGCCAGTGTCAACGATGGAGTGTCCGAGTTTCTTTGGAAGCAGAAAGAGCGGTTTATTCGATTAATTAATGAAAAAGGAACACAACATACAGCAATAAAGGTTAATTGCGAACTCTACGGCGTCTACACCAAAGTGGCAGAAGAGGCTACCGATGTGAAATCCTTTAACACAAAAAATATGGTTATAACATCTTCTACTAATCTGGAAAATATGTACAAAGTCCTAAGCGAAACCATGAGAACAAAATCAGAGGAATTTGAAACACGTGAGTACGGTTGGTCTTTGGAAAAGGTGCTCTATTTAGAAATAAATATTAATAAGTATAAACCGATGCGAGGAGTTCTAGGTTAAGAATAAAAATTGTGAATATATATTTAGAAATGTGGTTGTTAAGGCTTTATAAGTATTTTGGTTGTAGTGTAGTATGCCAATCACAATTAATTTAAGTCCTTAAACTATTCCCACCTAGAAACCCTCCATTATCCCTACCTTTAGTGCAACGACATAAAAGGGTTGGTAATGTACGAGTGGACGACTATTCATCTTCGTTCTCGCTTGGCTTTGGTTCGTGATTTAGTTCGGTGCATCGAGCATCAGTAATTAGCAACAATTAGTGAACATTATACATACAGTCCATAATTATCTGATAGCAGTGCAAATACAATCAACCACTACAACCAGTGAAAGGTAGGTGATATATTCCTTTAAATTATCATTTCCTTTATGTGATTGTAAATGCAAATTAACATTTTGATTAACATTTTTGGTCCTTTGAGCAAATATTTGGCTTATTAATTGGTTTATTATTGGCATTTATTATTGGCATTCATTTTAACTACATTGTTAATTGCTCTTCGCTTAAATTAGGGGTTGACCGCATTTAGAAGAAAAGTGTAGTCACACCACCAGTTTCATAGTCAATTGTGTAAAGTAACTTATAGTAGATGCAATCTCGCATTAAATTTGAAATTTTGTACTGATACAGAATCTTATAAAGCCTTAAAATGACAAATCTTTGTAAATTTTAGGGATAGTTAACGTAAGAATTTGTAGTCAGAAAAGTGTTTAAGCAATACAGTTATTTTAAACTTGTAATTCAAGTTCGCTAGAGAATTCAGGTATTCGTAAAACCGGGTAGAATAAAACCCTTTGCTCTTTGTCATATTGAAACTTGCAAGCTCCCGTTAGGCACGTTGTAGTAAAAATTCTTTAACAGGTAGTTCAACATTACCCTTGGTATATCCTATTATTAGGTGAACAAACCCTTCATTTTGTAGCTGAAATCAATATAAAATCGATATTAGTAACCTTGTTCGTTAGGATGGCACATATTTCATCGGATAGGTTGATAGTGGATTTAAAGGCCGCACTCGATAGATTATCTGATATATCTGGTGCGATAGATAAATTGGAGCATATTAAAGGCAATTGTATTTCTGTTAATATTATGGCTGAAAGCGCCTTTGATATCAAAAACGATGTAGATACTGCTTATAAAACGTGCATATTGGATGAGGACAACTCTGAATTATTAAATGAAGTTACAACATTAAGAATTGAAATAGATAGGTCTTTGTTAAACATTAAAATTATTAAGGCACAATTTGATAATATATCCACTGCTGAAAAATGCTTGACTGAAAATATTACTAGCATCGGCTCATGTACTAATATTCGTCTCCCTCGGATAGAAATGAAAAAATTTTCTGGAAAAATAGAACATTTCCAAGAGTTTATTCAATTTTTAATAATTTAGTTCATGAAAATAATCAATTGCTACCGATCGAAAAGTTCTATTTTTAATTGATGCGTTGGATTTTAAGTCTAGAGAACTCATTAGACATTTGCAAATTTCGAATAATAATTATATGCTAGCTTATTCAATTATTGTGGAGAGGTTTAATTCAAAACGTTTAATTGCAAACACGCATTGGAATGCTTTAGAATCGTCACCAAAAGCAAAATTTAATTCACATACAGATTTAAGAGAATTGCTTAATTGTTTTACGGAAAATCTATCAAGCTTACGTCAAACTAAGATTGATTTGCTCGACTTCGTATTGTTTAATTTGTTATCAAAAAAGGTAGATACAAATCTGTTGAAAACATTTGAATTAGAAAATACATCAGACATTCCATCTTATGATCAATTAAAATTATTTCTAGAAAAACATTGCAAGGCATTAGAAATTAGCAATATGGTTGTTTCCGATACACCGTCCAAATTTAATACGTCCGTTAAACAAACCATATCATCTAGTGTACCTTCTAAACGTTCCTTTGAATATTCAAAACCCCAAGTTCGAAAGTCATTCGTAACAACTTCATTCGCTCAGAAATGCAGTCTTTGCAGTGGTACTCATAACTTATACCAATGTGAAATGTTTCTGAATAAATCGCCACAAGACCGTTATAACTTTGTTAAAGACAAACACTTATGCATTAATTGTCTTCGCAACTCTCATATGGTTACACGCTGCTCTTCCAAACTTGTTTGTAAAAAGTGTGCAAGGGTCATCATACTTTATTGCACTTTGAAAACCCTACAGTTGCACAGAAACCTGCAATCACTCAGGCAACAGATCAACTTCCCGAACCCACCTGCAACACTACTACAAGTACGTTGTTATCATCTAGATCGTCCAACACAATGACGTTATTAGGCACCGCAAGAATTTCAATTACAGATGGGTTTGGTAAAGTTCAGACAGTAAGAGCACTTGTAGATAGTGCATCAATGGAAAATTTCATGACTGATAAGTGTTGTCGACGCTTAGGTTTAAGAAAATCGAATATTTCAATGAAGGTTGAAGGCTTAGGTCTATCTGCTTCTCATGCGTATGGACAAGTATCGTGTAAAATTAGTCCTCAAGGTAAAACTGTTCCAGAGTACAGTATTGATTGTTTTGTTTTACCAGACATTTGTGGAACCCTTCCTTCATCAAGGATCTCACCAAATAGTTGGCCTCACATAGTTGGATTAGATTTAGCAGATTCGGACTTCGACAAACCTAGCCATATCGATTTATTGTTAGGTGCAGATTTGTTCGCGCGTGTTTTATTAAACGCAACTCGCATTGGGTCACTAGAAGAACCCGTGGCAATTCACACTACCTTTGGGTGGATATTAACAGGAAGGTTCTTTCTTCTGTTACATCTCGTATATCATTAGCTGCACTTGTAGAAGATGCTAACATTACTCGATTTTGGGAACTGGAAAATATTCCAGATTCTAACAAATTATCTCCTCATGCGGAAATTTGTGAAAGGCATTTTGTGGACACTCACAAGCAGGATGACACCGGTCGTTTTATTGTTTTGTTACCTTTCAATGGTCCTGAACCGCTATTTGCTGGCTCTCGGGAAATAGCACTTCGAAGATTTCTTTCACTAGAACGCCGTTTGAAATAAATCCTCAACTGTATAATTCGTACAGAGAATTTATGCAGAATTATATCGATAGTGGTCACATGTCTCGTATTGTATCGGATTCAACTCGATCGTCTACATTATCGCCGGTATATTACATACCACATCACGCCGTGTTCAAACCAGACAGTACAACTACAAAACTTCGTGTCGTATTTGATGCTTCAGCCAGCGCTCAAAGTGGAGGGTCTTTAAATGATCATTTACTCGCAGGCCCCTCTTCAAAAAGATATCATGGAGTTGTTATTACACTTTCGTTTACATTCTGTAGTTTTAACTGCGGACATTAAGCAAATGTATAGACAGATTCTTATTTCTACTAGCCATCGAGACTATCAACGTATAGTTTGGAGATTTAAGTTCTCGGAGTCTGTTATCGATTATCAGCTAAACACTGTTACATACGGCATCACATCATCACCATTTTAGCCATGCGTGTAATTCAAGAACTTGCAAAAGTCAATCGTTACGTTTTCCTATTGCTTCCAAGATTTTAGCATCGGATACGTACGTGGATGATTTGATTACAGGGTGTGATTCGATAGAGGATGGCAAACGACTCGTGTATGAATTAAACCAAATTTGCCAATCAGGTGGTTTTATGTTGCGAAAGTGGAATAGCAACGTGCCAAGTGTCATTGGCCATTTACCTGATTCCGTTCGGTATCAGCAAGCATTTTGTTTGAAGAGGTAAACAATACTTCTCAAAAATTTTAGGACTGCAATGGCAACCATTGAGTGATGTGTTGTTTACAATCTTAATATCGTTGATCGGCCTTGTACCAAAAGGAATATGGTTTCGGAAATTGCAAGGATCTTTGACCCTCTGGGGTTATTATCACCATTGGTCTTCTTCGCAAAACATTTGATTCAATCTGTATGGATATTAGGAATTGGCTGGGATGAACTTCCTCCCCAACAAATTGTTTTAAAATGGAATCTGTATCTTCAACAATTACCCGAGTTATTGAAAATTGAAATTCCTCGACGGATTCTTTGCGATAACCATCAAACTGTACAAATTCATGCATTTTGTGATGCATCGGAAGCTGGATATGCAGCAGCAGTTTATCTCCGCTGTGTCGATGAGAAAGGGAACATCCAAGTATCATTGGTCTGTGCCAAATCTAAGGTCGCACCAACCAATCGTATATCATTACCTCGATTAGAATTGTGTGGTGCAGTGTTGTTGTCGAACTTGGTCGAGTATGTGCAAAATACGTATAGAGATAATTTAGTATTGGACGATACATTTGCGTGGTCAGATTCCACAGTAGCATTAGCATGGATTCGATCTTCGTCGTATAATTGGAAGACCTTTATTAGCAATCGTGTCTCGCATATCCAAGAACGAGTGGCTCCATCATCGTGGCATCATATTAAATCACAGGATAATCCTGCTGACTGTGCATCAAGAGGATTATTAGCTGCTGAGCTTGTTAATCATCCTTTGTGGTGGACGGCTCCACCATGGTTACTATTACCTAAAGAGAATTGGCCTGCTCATATGGAACCAACTCTTACAGATCACACTCAGATGCACATTGAAAAAGAACTTTATCCCTTAATATACACGTTGCAGATCATTTCGTAGACTCGATGGTAAATCAATTTTCAGATTTGCGAAAAATATGCAGGATTCTGGTATATATTTGTCAGTTCATTCGTAACTTGAAAGTTCGTGCAAATTTGGATATTCGAAACTTAGAACAATTATTGGTCTCCCCGAACAGTATGCACTTCATTTATTAATAAAACGGGTTCAAGAACAAGTTTTCAGTCAGGACATTGATATCATTCGAAAGGAAAACTTAGTAATAAACAACTTCGACCTCTCAGTCCTTTCCTTGACAGTGATGGGTTGTTAAGGGTGGGCGGCCGGTTGCGAAATGCAGACGTATCTTATGATACAAAATTTCCATTGCTACTTCCTCGGTCACACCGGGTGACAGAGCTCATTATTCGAGATTGCCATACGAAATATTTACACCCTGGACTTAGAACTACTCATTTCTTGTTAGTACAAAATTTTTGGATTCTGTCTGCAAAAGGGCTATTCAACAGTGCCTAAACTCTTGTATTCGATGTTTTCGTCAAAACCTATTTCGCTATGCCCTCCTATGGGCGACTTGCCCCCGCTAGACTTACTGCCGGTAAAGCGTTTCTACATACTGGGGTAGACTACGGTGGACCCTTTTCTATCACCATGAATCGTATTAGAGGTGCCAAATCATTGAAAGCTTATGTTTGTTTATTTGTTTGTCTTAGTACAAAAGCGATACATCTGGAGTTGGCATCAAACCTATCTAAAGAAGCCTTTATTGCAGCTTTACGGCGGTTTGTAGCACGCAGAGGTAAATGCTTGCAAATTCATAGTGACTGTGGAACAAATTTTATCGGAGCATCTCGGGAACTAATCGAATATATGAAGCAGTCATCTGAAACGGAAGGTATTCACTTTGTTTTAATCCTCCGTCGGCTCCTCACTTTGGGGGAATGTGGGAAGCTGGGATAAAATCTGTAAAGTCCCATCTCAAGAAGGTGGTAGGCGAACAAATTCTCTCGTACGAAGAATTTAACACCATTCTAGTTCAAATTGAAGCCATCTTAAACTCCAGACCTTTATGTCCAATGAGTAACGATCCCACTGATTTTTCATTCTTAAGTCCTGGTCATTTTCTGAACGTAGAACCAGTGTCTGTCATTCCCGACCCTAATGTCTTAGATCTGAAACTATCTTCCTTAAATCGTTGGCAACTGGTTCAACGTATTCAGCAATCATTTTGGAAACGGTGGCATTTGGAGTACCTACACACACTTCAACAGAAAACCAAATGGTTTTCTGCTAATTATTCGTTAATGGTGGGAACGTTGGTGTTGATTAAGGATACTCGAGTGTCTCCATTACAGTGGAAAATGGGACGTATACATACGTTGCATTATGGAAAGGACAATGTTTGTCGTGTGGCTACCGTGGCAACATCCCAGGGACTATTTAAAAGGCCCGTGGTAAAATTGTGCCCTCTCCCCATTTCAGAGGCAACTTAGTATTATAGTTAGTATATTAGGGTAAGTTAACTTTTAAATTTACGATTATATATATATATATTTTTTTTTTTTTTTGCTCGTTTAGACACACTTAGAAAATAAGTTCCTAATACTTATTTTGGTGGGCGGTATGTTAAGGCTTTATAAGTATTTTGGTTGTAGTGTAGTATGCCAATCACAATTAATTTAAGTCCTTAAACTATTCCCACCTAGAAACCCTCCATTATCCCTACCTTTAGTGCAACGACATAAAAGGGTTGGTAATGTACGAGTGGACGACTATTCATCTTCGTTCTCGCTTGGCTTTGGTTCGTGATTTAGTTCGGTGCATCGAGCATCAGTAATTAGCAACAATTAGTGAACATTATACATACAGTCCATAATTATCTGATAGCAGTGCAAATACAATCAACCACTACAACCAGTGAAAGGTAGGTGATATATTCCTTTAAATTATCATTTCCTTTATGTGATTGTAAATGCAAATTAACATTTTGATTAACAGTGGTTTACAAAGTTTAAACTGTATTAGTAAAAATTGTCTGTAATAAAAAGTTTTAAGAATGGTTTTTAGATTTTCTTTTAGGTATGAGCTGCTGGAAAGTTATAATTTAGAGGGTATGTGTGTAAAACGGTAGGGGGTGGTCCGATTTTAAATCTATTTACAGATTCGGATTCTGCGTAAAATTCTAGACTAATTTGATGTATCGCATGGTTAAGAAAATTTATAAGGACGGTCAGAAATCGCTACCAGCAAAAAATCTTAAAATGAGGGTAGCTTCCTTGGGGATGATGCAATCTAAAAAATTCCTAGAGATTTGGGTAGCTGAGAAAGTTCTAATATAAATTGATACCAAATAAGATAGGTTTATCTCGAAAGATGCAATGACTAGTCGAAGAAAACTATTTGGTTCAGAATGTTAGCGGTAAAAAATTTTAAAATTGGGGTAGCTCTCTGGGGGGGTGATGCCATCTAAAAAATTCCTAGAAATTCAGGTAGCCGAGAAAAATGTAATATTAATTGATACCAAACAAGGTACATTTATTTTAAAAGAAACAAAAATAATCTTTTATATGTTCGCTAGAAGATATATGTGTAACCTTGTAAGGGGTAGTCCTATATTAAATCTGTTTGCAGATTCGGATTCCGCGTAAAATTCTAGACTAATTTGATGTGTCACATGACTAAAAAATTTACATTGTCAGAAATCGCTACCAGCAAAAAATCTTAAAATGGGGGTGGCTCCCTGGGGATGATGCAATCTAAAAAATTCCTAGAAATTCAGGTAGCTGAGAAAATTCTAATATTAATTGATACCAAACAATATAGATTTATCTCGAAAGATGAAAATGGCTAGTCGAAGAAAACTAATTGGTCCAGATGAGGGAGCAAATGAGGATGCTGGAGCAAATAAGGGGCTGATTCAACTAAGAATCTACTACTTACGCTTTTCAACTTGAAAATTTTAAAAAAAATTTAAAAGCATTATAACTTCTGAATAAAGATAGATAGGACATATGTTTGTATGAACATGTCTTCATGAAATTAAATATACTTTACATTGCCAAAGTTTGTAAAGAGCCTAATGAATCACTCTGTAGTATTGCTCAAACAAACATTCTAAATTTTTTTACTGTTTAGCCATAATGGACCGTCGCGCCAACCGAGACTCACGCCGAATATTACAATTATTGGTCTTTTATCCGTGTATTGTGGTATACGAATAAAGTAGAAAAACAATATCTGACTTTTTTTTCGGTGAGCAGTAGTTGTCTTCTGTGTTTTAAAAACTTAAATGTTTGCGGTAGACTGCACGCGCATTTTGAAAACGAAAATTGCCAAACCTCGTGGTGGCGTGTTTTCTTCAAACGCCATGCTGTTAAAGTTAGTAGTGAGAATGTTTTGAATTGGCAAGGGTTCTTGCAATCTCCTGACGAGATGTTTTCTCGATGTTTGTTCGTCTTTTTTACTGATTTTTTGAGTTGGTTATAGTTACGTACGAAATAATTCGAACAAAAGTTCAAGAGTTGCAACGGTTACTATCTGTATTGTGTGGAAGGAATTTAATAAAAAACAAGTTGAAAATGCAAGGCATTGTCGCAACGAACTTCCAAATGTAGACTTACTTTAAAACAATTTAAAGAAATTAAAATTATTATGTTGTAATAATTATAAGTATTCAGATAAAATACAAAAATTTATAAACAACAAAAGAGACATTTTAATATATTTTATTTTATTGAATAAATATTTTAAAAGCTATATGTGTGTGTGTATGTATGTATGTATGTGTGTTTGTGTGTGTGTGTGTAAATAAGGGGGCATCATATTTCGATTCAGTTTTTTCAGAGGATTCTAAATATGTATCGCACATTAATTTTGGACCTATTTGAAATTTTTGATAAAAATTAATTCCCCGGGGGGGTCGGGTATCCGTGGTCAGATTTTGTGGGGGGTACCATATTTCGACTCAGCTATGTTAGGGGAGTCCAAATATGTATCGCACATTAATTTTGGACCTATTTGAAATTTTAATTTTCCCGACGGAATATCGCGGGGGCACGGCGTCCCCGTGGCCCGATTTCAACTGACATCAAAACTTAAGCTCAGGACACCGAGCTGAATCGATTGATGTATCACACATTGATGTCCGACCATTAGAAAGGCCTCGGACGGACAGACAGACGGACGACAAATCGATTTCATAAACGAACGAAGTTCGTTGAAAAATGTATGATTTTGGGCAAGATATTTTTTTAAAAACTTGTATGTAACCTCCGTGTGGTTATGCATCATTGTGATTGGAAGCAAAAATTACAGTTCAAATGGAGTGTGGCAATATAAATAATGAGCTGATAGATAATGTCTGCTTTCATGTGAAGTTTGCCACTGGTCTGTTGAATTCAGATAAGGAAACTTAATAAAGTATCGAGCTAGTTCTATTTTTTCTATACCAACCTAAATAGTTTATGTAGTTTATGTATAAAATTTCTGATTTAAAATAGGTTAAGAATATTGGACTTATGCTGATTAAAACAATGTCTTACAGGTGACTAATTAAAAGATAAGTTATTTATATACAATATATTTGTGTATATCATTAATATATATATATATTTTACTTGTTAAAATACGCCACTGTGTATGCGTTACCAAATGCCTTTAGAATGTCCACCTGGAGGAACTCTATTTTTACTTGGCGCAACCTTTGGAAGTTCATCGTAACCTGTTCCCAAGAGGGGATTGCCATCTAAAAATACGTGTTATTTATTACTTTTTTTAACATTGTCTAATAATTATGTATATACCTTTTCTTCTTGATGATTGTCGTCTCAGTTCGATCTGTACCCCTTCTCCAGTTAACGGATTTCTTAGTTCATTTGAAGCACTAGATGGTCTTTTTCTGGGAGTATCTTTAATGTGACCAGCATGATCGTTTGAAGCTTCAAGTGCATCTAAAAATCTACGAGGACTGGTAGTTACATCAAGTTCCTCGCTTCCTCTGCAACCCATGCATCCCACCGGGAAAACGTTACTAGCATTATCGCGCCTTTTAATTATTCTACCCGATGGAGTACCCTTTATTGAAAAGATATTGCTAGATTGCGTACCTTTCAATTCGGATACTTCGGCGCTTTCGGTGTTGCATGTCAATGTACGGTCCTCAATTTCAAATTCCATTGGTGGAATATCGACTTTACTCTTTGAATTGTCATCGTGAACGTTTTCTTCTAAATCAATTGCTGGAGGTGTGATGTCAGAATGTTCAGATTCACCCAGCTGTGTGACATCTTTCAAATTTAATTTTTCAAAAACTGTTTCAATTTGTGATTGTTCTGGTTTACTATCTCCTGTTACTATTTCATTTGACTGCTCCACTTTCGGACTATTTGTTACATCTTCTACAATACTAACATTTTCTTTTGATTTTGTATTTCGAAGACATTCGATAGATTTATTTTCGGCATCAGCTGTATCCATATTGTTAAAATACGTATGATAAAAATATCTTTTTGTGTTTGTGTTAAATGTTACGAAAAACCCAAATTATTTTTGTTTTGCCTAAAAATGACAGTTGTGTAGAAATTACTACTTATAATCAGTAGTAAATTATGCTTCAAAAGCAGTCTTTCATTTAATGGTACAGAAATAATCAAAACTTACCTAATTTTAAGATGAGGGTGAGATATATTTATCGAAAAGTACATTAATTTCTTTTATTTTTGATGTTTATGCCAAACAAAATTTTTAGTAAAGGTGACGGGATGTTTGTTTCCTAAGCCGTCCTGAGACTATTAATAAATAAATTTTTGGGCGCTGAGTTTAAATTAATTTGAAATATAGTGCTATTTAGAACTGTCAATTATTCAGACCATTTTTCAATAGAAAAACTGTATTTCTAATACGATGATGTATGCTATAGAGTTCATTTTTAAAACATAGTCAATGTGAGCATTTCAAAATTGGACTGACTAAAAAAAGAAATTATATTTCATTGTGTATTTTCCAATAGTTAGCAATATTCGAAAGCGGGTTTTGAGTATTGACAATTTAACTTTTGCTTGTAGTTAATTCATTCACGGCCAAAGTATTGTTTACGAACCATTTTGTTTGTAATTTATTTTTGGATACTCTAGATGATGCTTTGTAATTGGCTGAAGAGAATGCTTACGAATCCAACAAAGTCATTGCCGCATTTCCTAACAACTGAAGGGTGCTCTAATAACAACTTCTTCGTCTATTTAAAAAATAAACATTCTATTTAGTAAATTGCTTGGAAAATTTTATTAAAATACAAAGTCAGCCATTACACGCGAAAGAGAATATCCAGCAAATGGTCTCTATGACTGCTAGTTTTACGTGCTATTTAGAGGCGTAACGAATAAGTATTAGTTTTGTATGATTTTATCAAGGTTTTATTTAAATTAAATACCTTTTCTGAATTTTTACGTAACTTCCAGTTGGGGATTGTGCGATCGGCTCTCAACAATCGGGGTGAAACTGGTAGGCGAATGAGAATTGACTTTTTAGCACTAGTTTGAAATTATATTTACAAGGTCGAGTATGTTCTTATGATGCATCTTGTCTAATTACTATGGAAGATAAGTCTTTTCTTTGACGAGCATGGAGGTATGTAACCTTTTAAATGAATATATATATATATATTGCTGTAATTATAGGGCTAATTTAGGGGTAGGTTACGTTATAGGGGTCGTAGAATAAACAAAAGAAACTCCCAAGTAACAAAAGCACATAATTACAGATATTAGAAGAGTAAATAGGTCATTATAAATATTATTAGTTGAGAGCACACTCTATATAGCAGTACAAGCGATTAAACGCATATCCAAGAGTAGATACGAGCAAAGATAATAATTTAAAAATGTAACGAAACGCATCGAAATTAAATCAATGAAAAACCTGTATGAATTGGCTAGATAAATATTCAAAAAGTGCGTTAATATATCATTATAAACGCAGGCAGAAATTATGCATTATTTGAAAAGCGTACGTGATAGAAACGTATTACATTTGTTCAAAAATCCAATTTAACTAGGAAATAAACAAACACCAAATTTATTACATTCAGATTAGAATAAAACCAACAACAATAATACGTGATTTTATGAACGAAGATTCCTGGGATTTCTGAATTAAATGTGAGGTATAACATTAAATTACATGACAAATTGAGCATCCTACATGCAATTAAACTACACAATTGGTAGTTTCCCAAAATAACAAGAGATAAGACACTTGGTGTCGCCCAGCACGTGGAGTCAACGAATCGCAAACAAAAGGGGCCGGGTCTATAAATATGATGACAATTAAACAACGGGTTAGTATACTTTTGAAACTGGGCAGCCACTATACTCGAAAGTGCTAAATATTCACGCGTACAGTTAATTAAATTAAAGTGAAAATTATTTTAAAAGAGTGTAAAAGTGTTTAAGCGAGCCGTACTTCTACAGACGTAAGTAAACCAGATTTAATGAAATTATACAATTTCTAATAATAAATAAAACAGGGCTCTTAATAAAGATCTTGTTACGACTCCTGTTAAAACTTTTAATAACGATCTTAATTACGATCTTAAATACAATCTTGGATACGAGTCAGGAAGACTCTGGAGAATGCTGCCTGTTAAATTAATTTGGTAATCTCTGAAAATGGTAAATATTCAGTAATTACGGAGATGAAAAATCTTTTATTGGAACAACCTCACTAACAACGATTTGGATAGTATTTTGGTTGGATGTCGACTTTCAAATTCGACTCAGAACATTCAGACTAGACACGAAAATTCTTGGGGATCCAGAGAACCTACTGAACCAATCCAGGTTAGATATTTTGATATGATTTATTTCTATAAACTGTTTTATTTCAATAATAATTCAAAATGTAAGAGCCGACAAACTGGGGTTTCTTGGATAAATTTATGAAAGGCAATAGGCATCTTGAAACGTTTCAAAAGGTCTCTAAATGTAATAAAAGCTCGTTTTGCTGGCTTCATTTTCTAAAAATCCGACAGATGTAAATAATTTAAAAGGGGGAAGATATTTGAAAAGGTTGTAAATATTTAATTATTATACTGTGTATTGTAGAATTGCTTTATTTAATTGAATCAGCTAGTTGAGGCAAAGAGATTTAACATTTTTACAAGTGCTTAAGTAATAACAGGCGAATAACACAGTATAATATGCTCGACCCAATCGTGGGGCTAAATATTAATATAATAACAAGAGGCTAACACGAGAATATCACAGCAATATATATATATATATATATATATATATATATATATATATTAATTGCTGTGATATATATATATATATATATATATATATATATATATAAATCGTTAATGGACTGGTTAGCTCAATTATTTTGGTAACAAGATGGTAGTATACTGGTATGAAGTCCATATAATACTAGTTTATGCAAAATTCTTAATTTAATTTCTTCTGCTTAACGTTAAGCAGAAGAAATTAAATTAAGAATTTTGCATAAACTAGTATTATTTGGACTTCATACCCAGTATACTACCATCTTGTTACCAATATATATATATATATATATATATATATATATATATATTGCTGAAGTACTCCCCCACGCTTGAGCAGCTGGATGTAATAAACATCCAGTTCCTTGCTGAACGCCGCCGCTCTGTTTTTCTCTAATCTTCTAATTTTAATTATGCCACGACTAGCCCAGTTTGATTTAAGAGTGCAAAACGTTTCGATGATCAAATTAATTTACCCCTTTAATTCGTCCCTGTTTTAATCGATAAAACGAATATTCATATAATGAATGAAATACTATCTACACTTCACAATTTTTGTAATCCTTTAAATACACCCTTCAATTAATTAATATTATTTGGATCATTTATCTCAAAATTATATTCCTTTACTTTAATTTAAAGTCTCAAAAAACGACACCTTTTATTAAAAAGATCTGGAACGTTTAAGACCTTTTATCCTTATCACGTAAATTTCATCGTATTCAATATTTTTGTTGACTCCTTACAAATTTGAGAAAAAATATATTCAGTGTTAAAATTTAAATTTGAAAAATTCCTTATACTAGTAAGCCCTGACCTGTGATATCCTGATTTGCTGTTGCGTGTTGTAGATCAACACCCCTTTATTATCTTCAATCGAAAACCAATGCTCTGCCTTGTGCTCCTTCACGTGCTTTGAACCTATAGTTGTGTTACTCCTTATTTCCAATATTCCTCTCGTACTTTACTTTATATTTTTTTGGATACCACTCAGAAGTTCTGAATACCAGACTTAGATCCTTTTTAATATCGCACTTAGAATTCGTAGGTTTCTTAGATACACCTTTGAATTAGACTTGTGTTTCTTAGAGTCGTGAATTAGACTTGGGTTTCTTAGGGACACCTTGGAAGCCCTACATTATTATAAACATTTAATTTAGATTAATTAACAATTTCTACTCACGTTTTCTGCAAAACGGCAAAAGCTTTTTCATATATCTTCAAAGTCAACTATTATTACACAACACTACTTTTCACAATAATATAATTTAAAGCTTATTAATTTGACGCGTAAATTTGAGTACGAGTGTTGCAGGTTCGACGTGCTTCAAATTGAGACTGCCCTTTCCTATCAACTCTGGGCGTTATATAGCTTTTGCTATCTACATTTGGATTGGTTTGTCCAAACAGCCTTACAAAGTGTTGTAACCAACCATGTGTGTTGAACATTCCTAGTAGTTTTCAAGCTGATTTCTGACGAAACTATTGTGAAGTTCCGTATCATGCTGGTACTTGCTATGGTTTTACGATCTTTGACCGCCTGTTTTGTTATTGTTGTTGGACTTTAATTTAGCTTATGTCTGTTTTTTTTGTGTAGATAAAGCTTTTGGTGAATTGAACAAAATAACTGATGCAACATGAGTGATGTTTTCGTTTATGTCTCTATTTAAAACTTATCTTTGAAAGTGCGTTTCTTATCAAAGCGCTTAATTATTCCTTTTTTTATTACAAGCGTAATTGCGTGAAGATTTACTAGGTTTTATCTTATCTCATGCGTATCTATTTTATAAACTCATTGAACGCTTCTTGAATTAGTTTAATTGCATGTATGATTATTTCTCCGCTGAATACGTGTTCTCATTGAAAGATATGCTTACTGGCATTGATTAAAGTTAATTGCGGTCCACATACAGGGTGTTAAATGTTTGCTATTTACATAATGTGCGAATTATTTATTTTCCTGCTAAATAAATGCAGTTTTGTTATTCTTATTGCTATTTACAGTTACTACGCGACCCTTACGACTCAATACACCCCTAAACAACAGCTTATCACAGCATTTTATATATATATAATAGTTATTAAGATGAAATGAAAACCCAACTTTGTATTTAAAGTTGAATTACCATTTCAAATCGAACTAGTAATTGAAAACCACTAAAAGAACGGCTACAGCAGGATTTGAACCTGCAACCTCTGATTCTCCGGATCAGGGCTCTAACCAATTGAGCTATCTAGCCTAATTGTTTAGATGATGTTATACTTAATACTAATGAAGCTTGGCCCTTGTTAATGATTTTCAATTACGTCTTGCATTTAATAACTATTAATATATATTAAGCATTCATTTGCATTCCAAATGTGAATTATTCTTCTCTCTCTCTCTCTCTATATATATATATATATATATATATATATATATATATGTCGTAGAATACCCGTTTTCCGTAACGGAATACAAGTTGAACCACCTTGAGTGCTAATGGCTGTAAACAAGGGGCTTTGAGGTAGAGTGTGAACTGTGTTAATTAAAGGTAGATGTTGAGGTAAGTTTATAGGAGTTTACAATACAAAGGCCTAATAGCACTTACCGATAAGTCCTTAAGTACTAAAAGAGGCACTAATCACTGTATTTAACTTTTGGCCGGTGTACGCTGTAATTTTGTATGCTGGGTTAAAAATCGCTTGGATTGGTTCTACTACTAATAAATTTTTCAACTGTTGTATTGTTTTTATTTTTTCCGGCGACTATTTCCATGCTGTATCTTTTTTTAAAAGTTTTGTTAAAGTAGACGTCTTTCTAGCAAATTTTGGTAAATTTTTTAAAGAAATTAACGAGTCCTAAAAATTGGCGTAGTTGGTGTTGATTTTTTTAAAGAGGGAAAATTTATTTATTTTTGCAGGGTGTTCAAAATGAAACTTATATAAAAAAAACCACTTTTTGGTCTATAGTTTGCTATCTTCATAAAAATTTTGTATGTGATTTTCGAGTTTTGAAATGTTTTTTTTATGAAATTCAGTTTCCAATTTTCCCGCAAAAATTGTGACCACTAATTCGTTTTCAATAAAGCTGTTATACCAAATATGAGCCGTTCCGCGAAATGTTGATGATAAACCATACGGTCGTCTGTCTAAGTATAAAGCTAGCCGTTGTGTTCAATCATCTCAGTTCATTGATCTACTTGGGAAATTAATGGATCATATTCTGGAATGAAATTTGCAGGTACAGTTTTTGAACGAGTTGTAAGAGATATTAGAGGAGTGTTTATAACGTGTTGTTAAGGTTTACAAGGCGATCTGTAAATTTTTTTATTACGTTTACTACTTCTGGGCTTGCGAGTACTCTTTTTCGAACATTACGGAAGTTTATTTAGTTATTTAATGATTAATCTTTGGAGAAACTCATCGAAGAGCTGATGGAGTCAGTACTCCTGGCATGTTTTCGTTTCGGCATATTAGAACATTGTCACACTCTTCATCACTTAATAATCCCATATAAGTGGAAAACGTATATATGTGGTTATAGTTCATGACTACTTCTGATATAGAGCATCTTTACTGCACAATCACTTTATTGCACAGTTACTAGAAGTACTGTTACGTGTAAATTTAACGCTAATGACCTCTGAAATTTACTTTACTACGGAAGCGTAATAGAAAAAATGCTTCATCTAGCTTACAGTGGCAAGGGGCAGATTCTATGAAAACAAATGCAATATCTTTAAAGGAGTAGACAAACTCTAACACTTTTCCTTTTACCTACCTGGAGAGGGTTATGAACTGTCGGTCTAATTACAAATGCTAGGCGCCCACTCACCTGGAGTTAGTCTTTTGGTCTCGATAGGTGGTGAGTAATCTACAAGACGACTTAAGGATGATGGAACCCTGTATACTAATTTAACCTAAGCACAATTAATAATAATATTTCACGCTGTTTACTTAACCTATATTAAAACATGAATATCTCACAACCAATACAAATAAACTAAACTCTACTCTAATTGGTCAAACTGCGTATATCTAAAAGAAAATTGCATCTTCAATTTATTCAAGTTTATTTATCCAACAAATTGGGTTGGTATCTGTAAATTTGTATGAGTACAATTGTAGTGCTAGTTTCTATTACGTTCTATAAAAAATTTTAAGGGTATTTTCTTACTATAGCTTCTAAACTAGCGAAAATTGATAAATGTTTGTAACTGATATTTTGCCATTTGAATTTATGGTAGAATAAGTCTTAATCATATAATATTTTTTTGTAAGGATATTTACCAAAAAATTTTGAGGTAAGAGTTCGAAACATTTTGACCATTTAAATAGATTATCTGTCTTTGGATTAATTTTGTGTTTGAAAATTATGCTGTAAACTGTTCTATATTCTTTTGTATGAAAGAAAATTGGTTTTGAATGTATAGATATTTTTAAGATTGCCGTTTTTGATTTCATTTGGTAAATCTCATTACTTTCGTTGAGTTAGTCAGGCAAAGAGATGTTAGAAGGGAAGGTAAGTCTGTAATTTCAAATTTTCCATCGGTGCACCGTGTCACAGCACACTTTTAGCAACTACTCCAAAGGAAAAGGGTAACAGCAAATTTAGTGGTGCACCAGCGCTAGGCTTTATCACAGTAATATATATTGATGTTTTTAGAGGCCGTCAAAAGGTCATCTAGCATTATTTTGTAAAGATACGATGCCGCAAACCCGAGCAGATTAAGAAAAATGTAAGAAAATTTAGAAAAAGCTCGAATTATGTACATATTCATTTTCATAACAAAGCGTGTTTGTTAAAAAAACACTCAGTGTATTAAGTATAAATGCATAAACCCGTGATTAGGAGAGTTTTATTTTTGTTACGTAACTTGATAGTGTTTTTAGAAAAGAATTATATGTTCTGAGCGTAAAAGACGTTTTTCGAAGAGCTTTATACAAAAAGTACTCATTTAGTATCAATTACGAGTAAATTCGATTATTAAAAAATATTTCAATTGATCGTGTTTATGTTCAAAGGAAACCAAACATTTTCAATATTCCGCACCTAAAAGGCTTTTTTAAGAGCTTCATACAAAAAATATTCATACTGGCTGATTTTCTCAATAACATATTTGGAAATAGTATTAGAAGACATATCATCACTTGCGTTTGTAAATCCCAAAAATCTTTCTCGAATTTCACCTGATTCGGAAACAATCTGATTACGGTAGATAGTTGTGAATGCTTGGATATATCTGAGGTTTCGTCCAGAAAAATTGCTACAAATATACTTTCTCCAATTTCGTTTTGTATATGATCCATTGATGATATTGCAATTCAATCTATTAAATCATTTTGGATATGATTTAATAAACCGGCGAATACCGAAAAGTCGGCATATGAATTTCTAGCTATTCATCACATTGAGCTAATAGGTTCATCATTTCTACGTAATTACATCAGTTGATGCTGTTTTTTATCTCATCGTGCCCCCTAAAGGCTAATTCTTGAGACGCTAAAAAGCATATTACGTCAATAAAACGTTTCATCAATTCTGTATTTTTGGCGACTTTCTTAGTGTGTTGCACAATTGCAAATATTCTACTTTCATCGAGTGCAGTGTCAATTGGTGTTCTGCCGTCCATTGTAAACGCAATCGACGACGAAATATGTGCTTGACTTTTTTCATATTTAGAAGAAGCATTGAAAAAGTTATGTAAATTATCATATCCTGTTGCACTACTCCACACACTTTTGTCTGTTGGAAAAGTCAGTTTTTCATTTTGTAGCACGTACATAAGCATTTACATTTTTGGTAATAAGAATTTTGAAACTGCCTAACGTTATTTTATTTTTCACCTTTATTTCACATTTTGAGGACGATGACAAATCTGGAGTTGGTTTATTTGATTTTACAATTTCGTTCTTTTCGGTTTGTGTTGTTGAGAAAAGGGTTTTGTCAATAACATTTCTATGATTCACTTTGAACTACGTTCTTTACACAATAAATCAGTAAGCTCCATTTTATTCCAGAAAACAGAGTATATAAACAAACTAGTTGACATTTATTTATACAGTATACACTAATACAAACGGGTGATAGCAATTCAATAGTTTATAGAGAAAGGCAATTATAAAGATTTTATTTTAGATCACCCCTCGTGATAATACACCAATTCTTAGACTAACAGTTCATATTGGAATTTACGAAGAGAAACTGAAAAAGCAAATACCTGCACATAACCGGTAAGTGATGGTTATCGGTTGAGTAATAAATAAACAAATAGCCGATTACCTACTTAACATTGGCGGACTTTCTAAGAAGGTACTACACCCAATGCTAATTGAGGATGTTAGCCTACTGAAACTAATACGTTTGTAGCTACTTGATAATTAATAATGTTGTCTGGCATTACGAAAGTGATTCGAGAATAGTGGACGAAAATTAATATAAATTGTTGGTTATTTTGTAATAGGAAAATTCCAATGACCGGTTTCGCTGTTATTGCAGCTCCTCAGATTGGACCATTTCTCTCTGCAAAACAACCAACAGTTATCTTGAAATTATACACAAATCATGGTGTAATAATATATGCAAAATGTAACTCATGCGCCCTTTTCTACTCGAAGAGAGAGTTTGCATTTTCCATTTACATTTCAATACGTATAGTAAAATACATACGTATACATAGCTCACCCGTGTAGTATATTTGTATATAAAGCGTTTGATGAAAGGGGTACTAGTAATAAGAAACACGCACCTTCACCTTATAGAAATTTAGTAAAGTATAAAAGTATGATATTTCACATTACGTATCTCGAGCAATCGTTTCCAAACGTCCCGTTTATGTTAGTCAGAACAACATCATCTAAGGGCAATTTCTGCGTAATGCTAATTATCTTTAAAATCATCTTAAAACCAGAACCGTTCAAACAGAATCAATGTCAAAGTTAAACAGCTTACAGTTATAAGCAGAGTTTGCTTTGCTTCCTAGGGACATAATAGCGCGCGGTATCCTACCTACCAGGCGTTGCCGTGGATCAATGTAGCAAGCGTAAGACTACGGATCCCAAGGTCCTGGGTTCAAATATCGACACGGCCGACTGCTTGAAAAATGGCAGGTGAGCATTTTTCACAAAAATTACGCCCTCGTTCGGATGAGAGGTTAAATGGAGGTCCCGTGTGTGAGTGTTGTCACGCACGTTAAAGATCCCTACCTTGCCTGGAACGGCAAGGGTTCGGCAAAATTCTAAATTTCCAGGCAACAAAAAACTCGCCTCCTGGCCAATGGGCCTTCGGGTGGAGCATTGGAAATATAAATGAACGGTATCCTACCTACCTCATCTCATGTATATTCGTGTTTCTAAATGCATCCTGCAATAAGCAGCTATTAGAGGTGCTTACTGGAACCTACCGTTTTACAAAAATACAAACGTCATGCAATGATTATAGTTTACGTGTAGATTTTTCAACGATGAAGTTGCAGTACTACAAATACACAAATTTACTAAAAAAATAAATCTTGTAGATGGCCATATCAATTAAATATAAAATCCTGTGTGGCAGCAGTGCTTACCTTGCTGCCCTGGACTACGCGCCAGTGATTTGTAGCATCAGGGTTCAACTGTAGATGTTCTGCAGATTCACATAAATTTTTAATATAGTTTTTGGTAAGCTTTATATATCCTGCAGTGTAACTGTTAAAAATGCAATCGAGTTATTCGGTTAGGTGGTATACCCACGTCATTGATTTGTCATTAATGTCGGGAACATAACCAGAATTTCTTTTTCCCCAATTCAAACGCAATGATTTCGGCCAAGTTTTGTAAGCCGTTCCAGCGTAATTGTTGCAGTTCTATGTCTGGTGACATCAAGGTTGGTTCAACTTTATCAATCTCTTTCGATAAATCTAATGTACTCAACATTTGCGTCACCACTGCCTCGGATTCAATTGTATCATTTTCATATAAATGGTCAGTTTTACCTATCGTTTCTATATTAATAATAAGAGTGTCAGTTTATTGTTTTACATTCGCAGACACAATTATTTCTTGCCGGAGGCTTTTACGGCCGGAATTATAAATGTTTATGGTCACGGGTTGGAACCGTATTATCTTATAAACTAAGGTCGGCGTTTCTACTACCTTTTTCTCTCCCATTTGGAAAACGAGCGTATGTTCACAAGAGCAGAACCGTAACGTTAACTGATCCGCTACACACTCCTCTCTCTTCATGATTACTCATACATCAAGTTCTCGCCCTATATAAACTACCACTTTCGCTACTTTCACCAGTTACTTTGCCACAAGACACCTTTTGGCTTAAATAGGATGGTGAGACTGCTAGTTCAGAAGTAACTTTTTCATATTTTTTACACTTTAACTTGTCTACTTAATATTTTATCATTCTTATCTTTATTATTATTATTATTATTATTTACATTTGTATTTCATTTTTTATATTTATATTTCATTTTCTTTTCTTGTCTTGATGAAGCCCATTAAAAAAGTGGACGAAACGTCGACCTTAGTTTATAAGATGACACGGTCCCAACCTGGAACCACAAATATTTATAATGACTCCGGCCGGGAAAGCCTCCGACAATATCATAAAAACCTTTAAGGGGAGGATATTGTAAACAAAACAAAAACTTTCCGTAACCTTAGACACTTATTAACAAAATTACTTTGTACACTCATCTTTTTGTTACGGTGCCGTAATTCTAACATAGTTCCCAATATCTTTAAAATAAAATATCACATTAACACATATTCCAGCCGAAAAATTTTTTACAGAGCAGAACTCCGCGAACGAATTTCCAACACTCAAAAAGAAATAGACAATATTTCTAAACTCCTACGGCTCCATCTAACATTATCCGCCACGCTCAGTTACAATGACTGGACTCTGTTTGACCGAACTTCATACTTGCAAGCCCAAAAGACTAGCGAACTCACCACAAAAAACCCACTTACGCAAATTCTTGCAATATCCTTAAAATAAAATATCACATTAACACATTCCAGCCGAAAAATTCTTTACAGAGCAGAACTCTCACTACTCCGCGAACGAATTTCCAACACTCGAAAAGAAATAGACAATATTTCTAAACTCATACAGCTCCATCTAACATTATCCGCCACGCTCAGCTACAATGACTGGAGTCTGTTTGACCGAACTTCATACTTGCAAGCCCAAAAGACCACCGAACTCACCACAAAAACCCACTTACGCAAATTCTTGCAACTTTCCGAAAACCTTTCACACCCGGAAAAAACAGCTTACCCGAAAACTCTGTCTTCAAACACCGTCATAAACCGATCAGAACATATCCTATCTGAAAACGAATTACATATTCTTTCCAAAGGACTAAACTTCTCAATTGCACCCAGAAAAATTCCCACAGAGGAAATTATTAGCTCTGTAGAATCAGCGATCCGAACTCTATCCCAAGACGATGCCAACCTAATTCGCTTTGAAACAACTAAATGTCTCCGGCATGCCAAAACTCCCAACAAAAACGCGACAAAGCAAAAGATGACTGGTTTGAAACACCTACGAACGAACAAGCAAATTGTTATACCTCCTACAGACAAAGGTAATGCGACTGTAATTCTAAACCGTACAGAATACAAAGAAAAGTTTAACCAATTATTACAAGACGGTTCCTACACTCCTATAACCAAACACCTCACTTCAAAACTTGAACGGGAAATTTCAGCACTTACCAAATCCTCTAATATTCCTAAAGCTATCCAAAAACGCATATCTCGCGAATCTAAACCACCTCGCTTGTGCGGCATTCCTAAAGTACATAAACCTGATGTCCCTCTCCATCCGATAGTGATCACAATTGATTCGCCAACCCACCATCTGACAAAATACCTAGCAAATTTCTTAAAACCCTATTCCGGTAACACCCCCTACTAATGTTTTAAACTCCACTCATTTTATAGAACTAATTGCAAATATTGAGCTAGGCCCTAATGATATACTAGCCAGTTTTGACGTAACGTCCCTATTCACAAACGTACCTGTCATAGACACTGTCTCCATTATTAAACAACTCCTACCTCAAGAATTTGAGTACCTGACCACGCTCATTGAAAGATGCTTAACTTCTACCTATTTTGTCTTCGACGGACAATTTTACAAACAAATTTCTGGCACATCCATGGGCTCACCTCTATCCCCTATTGTGGCCAATATATTCAAGGAATTTTTGGAATCCATGGCTCTAGAATCCACAGACCTTAAACCAAAAACTTGGCTTCGTTATGCAGAACACACTTCTGTAATCTGGCTCCATGGACACCAATCGCTCAATAATTTTCTAGTTCACATAAACAATCAACATAAAAATATTAAGTTCACTGTAAAAATTGAAAAGAACGGATTTCTGCCATTCCTTGACGTTCTGGTGGAGCGCCAACCCAACGGACGACTAGATCATTCCGTATATCTAAAACCCACACACACACACACAGAGACAGATACCTACATGCGTCGTCGCATCATCATCCGTCACAACCAGAACATGTATCTAATGAACTGACCCATCTTAAAACTAGTTTTATAGAAAACGGCTAACGAAACTCAGATATCGGCAGAGTAATAAACCGGCATCTGCATCCAACACGAACCCCCAAACCACGCTGTAATCCCAACACACGATCTTTAACAATCCTTCTATGTATACACATAGTAACAAACCGAATTGGCAAAATTCTACGTAAACACAACATCAAAACAATCTATAAGTCCTGTAATAAAATTTCACAAATATTACCAACTCTAAAGAATCTCGAAAACGGTTGTGGTCTAGTATACATAGTAGAAACAGGACGGTCAGTACAGACTAGACTAAACAAGCATAAGCGATGCCTAAGAACAAGCCAGTACAATCGCTCAGCGGTGGCCGAACACGTACATGAAACAAGCCATACTATTAACTTTGACAAGACGAAACTAATTGTCAGAATTCCATTTTTCTACGATAGAAAAATCAGACAATCTGTAGAAATCACTAAAAATAATAACATTTTAAACAAGAACGATGGCTACTACCTTTCTCCCATTTGTAAAACGAGCGTATGTCCACAAAAGCAGAACCGCAACGTTCACTGATCCGCTACATACTCCTCTCTATTCATGAACACTCATCCATCAAGTTCTCGTCATATATAAACTACCACTTTCACTACTTTCGCCAGTTTCTTTGCCACAAGATACCTTTTGGCTTAAATGAGCTGGTGAGTCTGCTAGAATGCAGTCCTTTGTATGCACCCTGAAACTGTACCGCAGAGGAATTATTTGTAAAACCTCCCCTGCTCCAAATTGCCCATAAGAATATTCGATATGGTCTTGACTTAGCTTGTAAGTTAACAAAAACGTAGCAGTTTCTCGTTGTTTTCTACATCGTGAAACAAATTAATAATATTGGCCATAGAGATCATCACACCAAGAAAGCCTGTTTTCTACACGTTTGCAATATGTTTGTTCCTTCCGAATTCCTTCAACGAACTTAAATACTCAATGGGGTTTTGTTGAAATGTCTTAACATTTTGTTCATTTTTAGAAGTTAGTGGTTTACTCCAATCACTTTTTGTCCAAAAATTTTTGGAATTCATAATATCAAAGCATCATTTATAATTTTGCAGAAGTTGACTGTTGCTTCTGAGTTTGCACATTTTTCCAAATTTAAATCAAAATTGCAAAAGTTCACTGCGTCGTGTACGCTCTTACTGAACACCCAAACCGCTAAATTGACTTTCATAGTTTCTTTTTTATAATCTAAATGTCTGCGTGAAAGTTTATTTGCTGCATGTAAACCAGCTTCTTCTTGTAAGACAACCAACTGCTCAAAAAAATTCCAACACACGCTCTTGTTCAGAATTAATTAAAACCTCCAATCGCTAAGAGTGTTTCGAATTAATTTTACCATGTGGCAAACGTCAAGAAAAATGTGAACAGGTTCAGCCTGATATCCTCCGTGCCGACTGTTGCTAAAAACCTGCGATGTCAGGTAAAACGACACGAAGACACAAATTGTGAGGTAGCTGATGCTGTACTTCCCATAAGGTGTCTGTAATAAATATTACAACTTTGCTACTCCTGTCCTGATGAGCCCCAATTAGAGCGAAACGCGTCAACAGGATGCCCTCGTGGCTGAATTATATATATAAAATACTCAAATTTAGACCAGGGTAGAAAATTAATTTACGACATCAAATAATTTTAATCACCGTGTATAAGGAAGCTTTGGGTAAAAGTACGCGTAATTAAATGCCTACTGTGAAGATTTAAATCATTCAATTAGAATGTAGGGTTTGTATAGAATTTTATTAGATAATACGCGTTATTAAAAACCGTGGAGCATAAAAAATTTATTCGTTTCATTAAAAATAAGGGATTTAAATTATTCGCTAGACGCTTTCTATAAAAAGAAGCAGAATTAAAATGCTCAACTTGTATGTAATTTAATTGTTCCAAGTAAAGAAACAAATAGAAATTACGTGCAAAATTTATATTAATTAATTCAATTTTTAAGTAACGAGTATTAAACAAAATGTACAAATAAAATTAATATTTAATTTGTATTCGCTAAAAATTAAAGGGTAGAAGTCAATGCCATTCATTATTAGTTTAATTGGAGTTAATTGAACCATTAGTAATACATAATATGCATAAAAGCTTTTAAAAACCCCATAATACCAAATATGAGACGCGTTGCTAGCATACAAATCTATCAAGAAGGTTAAAATAAATGGAATATCCCAAATTGTAGAAGTATTACGATTGAACACCTGCGTATTTTTAAATATCAAAGTTCTAATAAATTTGAATAGATAAACATGCAGCTTCTAGGTATATTGGAAACGGTCGGATAAACCGTAGCTTATATTAACGGGAAAGGCTAGATAAGGGGTTATTTAACTCAAGTTAGTCACGTCGCGGGTCCACGTGGATTGAAATAGCCCATAATAAAGAATATCGATTTGTACCACTCAGGCCAGGGTAGAAAGAGACTGATGAAACGCGCTAGGCAGAGACATGAATAATAAAAGGCGGGATTTGAGCAACGTCACGAGGTTTACGATTGGTGAAAATAAGATGCAGATATGAGAGGTGGAAACAACAATTTCGAGATAAAATTAATTAGTTGTTTGCAGACGCGTTGCGTGTCGTGTGAAAAGTTCTTAGATTTTCAACTGGCGCGTGTGCAAATTTTTAGAATCGCTGTGCCGGACTGCCGAAAAGGGAACATAGAATGAGAAATTCTAAAAATTGGCCGTTGCGGGACAAAACCGACGTGCAGGCGAGCGATTATATAAACCCGTGTTTATAGGAGTTTCGCTCTCTTAGATTTTCGATTTTGATTCAATACTTTAAACAGTTTGCTCTTATATTTTGGTGATTATTGAATACTTTAAAACAGTTTGCTCTTTACGTGCTACGATACAAGTTATTATGCATTAGTGCACTTAGAAAAGAAGATACAAGGTAATAAAGTCTAGTTATATTTGCGAGTATTACTGTACCAATTATCCAAATTTGTAACGATAAATGATTAAACAAAAGTAGGCAGTTTTGGGTATAGCGGGAAAGAATAAACGTGATTGGATCTACAAACAAGATTTAGATATACATAGATGCGTTTCTGAGAAGCCCTGAAACTTTTTAAACGAATGGTGTTGTAGATGAATTTTAAAAGGCGACCAGGAATCTGAGGACGTAAACATAACCCAGTTGGAATGGTGAAATTAGCAAGGACGATGTACATTGAAGCCACGAGTGCAGTAACCTTCAGGTAATTTATACAATTTTGTTCGAACTTTGATGTTTTGGTGTGTGTTGGATATCTTTATAATTTGTTTGATAAAAAAAAATGGACAGTGGTGAATTTGTATAAACAACAAATTTTGAATTTTAAGGTAAAATTTTCTTGTTTAAGTAGAAAGGAGTATTTAGCAGTTTATGTTTTGATTATGATGAAAATTTGGGTCTGTCTTTGAGCTCAATTAGACTAACCTGTTTAATTAACGTAAAGGGGTGGGGGATGCTCCCTTTGTACTCAGACTCAGGTCTGCAAATATTGTTAAATTAATTAGTAGGCATCCTACAAGGACTTTAATTCTGGATGCAAATTAAAATGATGACAAATTTAATCTTGAAATTTTATGATACTGATATTTATGCTGAAATTTAATTTTGAAATTTTAATGTATTATGAATATTGATGTAAATAGAGTTAACGTTGATGTTTGTGGTAGAAATGCGTTTGTTTTTTTTATGAATGAGGATGAAAGTTTTAACTAGGTGAGCAGCCGAGGCGGAAAGAGTAAAAAGGCGACTATCTGAAGAGATTCAACAGGGCGAGAATCACAGCAAATCTTGGTGCCCAGTTCGAGAGGCTCGAATATTTTTTTTACTCTGGTGAGGCTTTTTGTAGGTTTCACAGCAATATATATATATATATATATATATATATATATATATATTACTGTGACAACGCCGCGTTAAGAGCGTCAGTAAAAGAGTGCTGTGTTACAGATACAGCAATTTGTAAAACTTAAATTGTTCACTTACCTTCCTTTCTAACTTTTGTCTGGCTAGCTCAACGGAATTGACGGAATTTTCAAAATGAAATCAAACACAGCAATATCACAAATTATTTATACAGTATGAAATATTTTCTCACATACAAAAGCATATAGAACATTTATAACATCTTTTCTTTCAAACTTAAAATCATTTTTAGCAAATACTTATTTACTTAATTTTAAAAATGTTCCTTACCTTATCTTAAATATACAGAACTAAATATCTTTTCTTACGGATAGTTTACCTGAGTAGGGTAGCTAAGCCGCTTTGGCAACAGAGATCCACAGCAAGATATGTATACGCCGATTCGAGAACAATATGAACAGCTAAGCCGCTTTGGGAAACAAAACGTGCAGCAAGATATGTATACGCCGCTTTGAGAACAAAATTGTCTTTGTGTGTAAATTTGTTGCGTCGGGGGGGTCGTTAGGTCTTTGGGGTGTGCGTTCGGCGGGGTCGTTAGATTTTTGTCGTGGGGTGGTGCGCGTGCGCTGGGGTGGAGATATTTTCTTAAGAAATTTTTTTAGCAGCGTTCCCGACGTTAAATATTAAATATTAAATTTTAAAAAAATGTTGTGTGTGTAGAAAATGGAGTTCACCTGTTGGTTCGTCTTTTTCTGGGTAGGTTAAGCTAAAAATTAAAACGCCGCGGTGAAGAATTTTTTAATATTAGGCAAACGCGTGCAAGTGGTAAAGAGTGTTTTAGCTCTCCTCATAAGCTGCGTTTTGTACGAAGTAGCAAATAAAATTAAGAAAATATACGAAATGTTATATGATGGAGGTCAAATTTTTAAACGTTTGCAGGTAAAATCTTGTAAAAAAGAAGTCGTTCACTTCTCGCAATTTCAATGTCACGATAAAATAACAAGAATTCGCAGTCGAATATAACCTCGTGTTTTTTTATTGAAATTATAGCTCTCTGGTAATATATATGCAAATCATTCAACTTTTAATATAATGGATTTAATTAACATAAGGTGTGTTTGCAAAAACATGTTAAGACTATTTCCTTCTTGGTATGCAAATTATACCACCTTTCATAACGATTTATTTGACTCTCAAATAAAAAAATTAATTTGATCTTATATCAAGAGGTGTTCTTGCTTACATTTTAGCAATTTGAATATATTTAAATATTTAAATGTAATTATACATTTAATTTATGTGGCAATAAAATTCTTTTACTTTTAGCGGTTTGGTGATTGTATGTAGATGACGTATTAGACATTGTATATATATAACTCGTTTAATTGCACAAACGTGATAAAAATTTATAGGTTATGCAAAAACGTGCATGTAGTGAAGAATTTAGCGGTGATCTTTAGAGCTTCGTCATTGTTTTTATTCTCGTTGCTTTAGTTAATTAAAGAGATTTTTAGGTTAAGCAAAAATAGGAAATGTGGTGGACGACATAATCACTTTCAAAATGATGAATGGTGGGGAAGGAGCTTCTAAACGTGCCCTAAACGGGGCTCTGCCCCATTATTTTGTATTAAATATCAAAAAGAATAGGAGAAATTATTCGACTCGTATTTTATAATGGTTTTAATTTAAATCATTGTTGTGTGTGCAAAAAAACATGTTAAGACAGGTCACTCGTTATTTTATTCATGATTGCACCACCAAAATAATTTATACAACCACACTGAACTCGTACCCGGATCTATATAACCTTTAAATGTATGCAAATAATGTCGTTATTTAAAACTTGGTGAAGAATTTGGATGGGGATGTACTCATTCTCAAATGCGGAATGGTACTCCATAAGGCGTTCTGAACGGAGGTTTTGCACGCATTAGGTGATTGAATACTTCGGAGATTTTAGGTTAAGCAAAACGTGCACGTGCTGAAGAATCCCCGAGATTTTTAAAAAAATATTTTTGTATTAAATATATAATTTTAAAAAGAAACACACAAAATTTGAATGTTTTATTTATATTAGTTTCACTTACCAGCTTATTTTAATTACATGCTAATGAGTTCATATATTTGCATACAGTTTGATTGATTCACTGCCGAAACAAAACATTTTTTACACAGCCGACAATACTGGGTGTCGTTTTTTTCAATACAATATCAGTAACTATTTACAATACTGCTGAATACTGAAATGTAAAGTAACTTTCACACATTTACCTACGTGTACTTAAATTTAATTGAATTCTAAAAAATATATGCATATCTATGGCAGGCAACCCAGCATACACCAATTATATATTCTTAGTGTAAAATTTTATTGTTAGGTGAATAACCAGCAATTTATTATGTAATATTTATTGCTACAAGCATGGTAATAATAATTTGCAATGTGCAAAATACCTCTTTTTGTTGTTAAAAGACCGATTTAATTAAACACTATAAAAAGATTGTGAATTATTTATTCTAGTTAAATTTTACAGTGCTAGAGACACTAATTATTATTAGTACTAGATATAGGTATAACAAAATTTGTATTCCAGATGATAGTATGTTCAAAGGATATTATTATTTAAAAAGACTCTGTAAACATGATTAGTGAAATTATTAAAGTTAAGGAATGTAAAGCAAAAATTTGTCCATAAAAGCAAATATGTTTTCTAAAAGATATGCATAACTTACGGATCTAAACGTTTCAACATCTCGCAAACTGAGATAAATATTACTTATTTCTTTGCAAAAAACGTTCATATAACGCCCTTTAACAACCGCGTTCAGTAAAGTGCATGGTAGTTAATGACCTCGGCGATTGTGCTATTTATAGTATAATTATAACAACATATCCCCATATGTAAATTATATGGTTCTGGTTTATACCTAAAAACAACTATTTTGCATTATATTTTGTTGATCCTGGCAGAATAAATTACAAGTATAGCTACATTGTCAATACATTTTTATTTTCAAACTCGTTTTAATTATTGTAGAATTTAGTGCTTATAAATAACCTACTTTAATTCAATAAGTTATTCTTAAATTAATAATTATTGTCAAGAGAAATATATACACATATGGTAAATAATTGCAAGAATGTCTATAATATATCTGAGTTTTAATTCTGTTAAATGGAACATATGGCAACAAGGTAACTTCAAAACATTTTAGCATAATTGTCAATTACCAAAATTCACAATTTTCATCTTAAATCAGCAAATGTTATTAAATTGATGCTAAACAATAAAAATAATACCGTTATATTTCAAATCATTTTAATAGAATTACGCAATGTTAAGTCGTTATTAAAAATTAATTTAAACAGAGTTTTTATTGTTATCGCCATCAGGTGCGCGGTGTACTAGACGCAATAGAAAGTAATTATAGTTTGAGCGATGTATATTTCCTTGAAGAATTACTAACCAACCGAGCTGTATTGAGTACGAAGGCATATCCTATCATGAATATAAAATGCAACTATAAATCACTGGTCACAGCGATTGACGATATGATTGTAGATGTTGTATATTTCGCACAACCTATGGTATTAAAAAAAGTATTGAAGTTAATTTTAAAGTATAAGGTAAATTATAAGTACCAACCTAATGTAGTTGGCCCTCATAGAACAACATATAACTGGCTCCTCAAGAATTTGGCAATGGAGGGCTCAAAACAGCAACCAGGATGGACGTGTGGTCCGGATTCGGGAAAATGGCCATCAAATAGTATAGATGATTATAAAAAAGTGTATATGCTATTAAAGTTATTGTTTTAGTTTAATACTATTTTTTGTATGTAAATCATGTCATCTTGGTAATCCTACCTAATGCGCTTTAGATAGCACTTATTAGATATAATGGAGGATGCTATTGTACGTGTCGCATACCTTTTACAGTAAATATATATATACCTCGAGTGTTGGTCAAGTACGGGGAGAAATTGTTAGCTGAGAGGGTAATGTGTTTTTACCTGCTTGTTATTTACACATATTCACGGACATCGAAATACTCAAGTTCAACCAAAACAGCGAAAATCAACCTACATCAACGTTTTGCGCTTCGGGCATGAGGAATTATAAACAACTTTCTTGACGTAGAACTAGTGTAGTAATTAGTAGTACATAGATGTAATTTGTGTGCGTGTGTGTGTGTTTGTGTGTGTCGCTATAATAAATCATATAACAGTAAAAAAAATTTTATTGATGAATGACATATGATGGTAAACAAACACGTAACAGCAAATCTACAAAATATGATTTTTGGATATCCAACTATTATGGCTAGAATCTAAATTTAACCATTTCACATATACTTGATTTTTAACTCTCTTCAATACTTTTTCCACTAAATATACATCCGGATAGTGTGTTCGTTGAAGTTCTTCTGCATAGAAGCCGCCTAATATTGATTGTCCTCGACTATCGCGCAATAGGTACGTTAAAGGATTAGTCAAATGCACTTTGTACACCGTAAAAATTTCGTTAGACCAATTTGGTGTGTATCCCTTGGTAAATTGACCTCTATGCTTACTAATACGAACATGATCCCCAACAGAAAATTTTTTACTCTTTAAGTTAACTGTTTTGATCGTACTGTACACTGTATTGAAAAGTTTGCGTTCATTGCGTTTTGACACATCTACAGGTCGCATGCCGATTGTTCGATGTTTGGTGTTGTTATATGCAGTCACGAGTGAGGATAGTATATTCAGCCATCGATACGAACCATTCAAACTAAATTGTTTCCACATTTTGACTTTAAGGTACGATTAACGCGTTCTACTACGCAAGCTTTTTATTGCTGTACACACTATAATGTGTAATCTCATATTTTTCCATTAAAGCCTTAAATGTTGAATTATAAAATTCTTTTCCCAAATCCGTTTGAATGTACCGTGGAATACGATGGTCTTTGTTGAAAATTGATTGAAAAGCGTTTGAAACAGCCTTACCCGTCTTGCGCTTAACCGGTACGGCCCATAAGTATTTAGAAAATACATCGATAACAACTAGAATGTATCTAAATCGTTTATTTATCTTTGCATATGGGATCATTTCCACCAAATCGGCTTGAAACAGCTCGTTTAATCCTTTTGTGATTACATGTCTTCTAGGAAAGTTAATGCGAGCAGGCTTATGTAACTCGTGGACGATTTGCTCCTTTACAGACATATTGCTAATATATGTGTGTGTGTGTGTATGGTTGACGGCTATATGCGTGCGTTTTTAAGTTTCTCTTGCAACTGTTGAATATCTGCTTGAATTCGTGCAATGTCTATTCTAAATTGTGCTTTCACTTGTTGAATAGCAGCGTCTAATGTCTTATATATGCTATTCATAGAATCATCTATCCGTTTGGTTACGATTTGTGCAACATTAGCGTTCACAGTGGCTGGAACAAGGTTACGCATCATCTCTTCAAAATGGTTAAAGTTTGATCTTGTAACATACTCGCTCGAGAATTGTGTTATCATACTGTTTGTTGTCTCCTTCACAAGCGTGTCTATATACTGCTGAATAGTGGAACCACTTCCAAGCGTTGGTTCGCCCTCTTGCTGGTGTAGCGTTGCTAACCGCGATTCTAAGTACGCTTTCGTGACTGCATCATCATCTTCTTGTGGTGTAGCGACGCGCGCTAATCTCATGTTGTCAAAATCGTAGTAATCATCATAAGAAATATATGAAGCACAGTCAGACGCATGTCCAAACTTGTCGATATCCATCGTGATAATGAATAACAAGTCGCACAATCTACGCTATTATACGCAATTCGCGTAATTCTTCCATAATCGATGTAATTTCGTTTGTGTGACCGGTGTTACCTGCATCTTGCGAGGCGACCAGAAGCTTGAGCCGTTCGCACAGTTCGTTGGGATCATCAAAGTATACATACTCTAGTGGCTTCTCGTTATAATCCATGAGTAGACCACGACCACTCGGGTTTATAGTTTGCTGTCGTAAGCTATACATTGCATTACTTCTTTTTTTAATGTCCGCATAATCGTTAATTTCTTTAAGTGAGAATTTACCCAAAGGATTGAGAAGGAACAGTTGCTCGTACAACCCTTTGCTACCGTTGTAGCAAAATCATTCTACACACACCTTTTCACCAATCCCGAAAATAATGTCCGAATCACCAATCATTAATTTTCCTGTCTCCGGATTAAAACGTACTTTATCCCTGCGCAAGTGCTCCGTGTCATTGTTATAAATACCAGTAAAGTTGGAAAACAGATTATCGACATAGTATCTTACCGATGGTAAGAATCGTTGTAAGTAGGTCTGATGTTCTTCGCTGTTTAGGTACCGTTCGTACTCTGTATGGGTCTCTGGAGTGTTGCCGCTACTCTCCGATTCTTCGAAGGTGGGCTCCACAGACTGGACTGGGCTATGAGGATTGTGTTCCCATGCCTCCTCTATTGGTGGTGCGGCGATTGGTGTGGAACTGCGCACCTGATCGAGAAATTTAGGGCGTCTTTTAGGAGTAGATTGTACGTCATGTTGTTGTGGTAACCAGTGCTGGCTTTCGATCTTGGACTCCTGTTTAATATCTTTCAGCAGACCGGTCTGAAGTGTTTGTAAACGTTTTGTAATAGGTGCATAGACTTTACTTAATGCAAGCTCCTTTTCAACCACACATGCTTTTAGCGCTTGTAATTTCCTCTTGACTGCCTTTCGTACTTTTATGAGTTCTCGTTTGGTTTTCACGTCGTCCACCATCGTCTAGAAACGGGTAGGAAGTGATATGCTATTTATGTGCTTTATAAGTATATATAGGTGTCAAAACCTTTTCGGTAGCGACCGTTCTGCAAATCGCCATCTTCATTGATCACCAGGAACCCATACCGATCTCGCCAGCATACGCCGCACAATTCTTTAAACCGGTTAAACGACATATCCGTGTTTACATGGTCAGCGTATACGTGTTTTAAATTGAGTTCGTCTTGTTTGAATAGCACTAGGACATTAGCATTGTCTCTAATCAATTGTTTAGGTATTTTGGAATAGGTCTGACATAGGTAAAACAATCAATGGCCTTATGTCGACCTAAAGAAAAATATTCTCGCATTACATTTTGTTTATCGCACGACACGTCATCGAAAATAAATATCGAATTAGGTTTTGCATCCGCTGGAGTAACAATTGCATCCCATTTGTTAAACGCAAAATATCCTATTTCTTTTATTGGTTGTAATAACCTCTCTAGGTACTGATACTTTGGTTGATACAAGGATTTTGAGTAGAGATAAACGTTTTCAAAGCGTACACCATTCGGATGTTTCAAGAGACCGATGACTACATTAGTTTTACCACAATTGGATGGACCTGTAATGATACACCGTATTGTTGATGGTAATAGTAGTCCATGCTTTTGCACGTTAGTGTTGTTGCTGCAGTTGTGGTCCGTAATTGGCAACGCCAATTGTTGCTTTACCAGACGCATTCTATCCATATACTAAAACGTAATTGCAGTATGGTAAGCATTTAAGCGAGTAATTCTACACACATGACCAGTCTCCTTTAAACCTTTCGACTGACAAGATTAATGAAATCCTATCTTGGCTACGGGTTACTCAATAGTGCTATCAATCGTTTACCGGTAGAATTACATTTACCAGGCTATCGCTTCTGTGGACCGGGTACTAAGCTTCAGAAACGCCTCGAGCGTGGTGATATAGGTCATAATCTCTTAGACGAAGCCTGCAAACTACACGACATCGCCTACGATCTTTCTACAGACTTAACAACCCGACACCAAGCTGATCAACGTCTTGCCGAAACAGCACAAAAACGTCGTACTGCACCCGACGCTTCGTTAGGTGAAAAACTTGCTGCGTTTGCTGTTGGTTCTGCAATGAATGCCAAAGTTAAATTTGGTATGGGTTGTCGCAAGAAAACGATAAGGTGTAAAGGAAAACGACGTGGTCAGCGTCTACGTACAGGAAGTGGTATACCATTCAAGCGTTTAATTCGCACCATTTGGGAACGCATTAAAAACGTTCGTCCGACCGATCTTATTAAAACTGCTAAACTTGCAGTGGCACCGATTAAAGAAATAACGGATGAAATTCGTGGCATCCCACGTGTAATCCCTGTACCCAAAACTGGTGGTTTCCTACCTTTGATACCTATTTTTGCAGTCCTTTCCGCAATTGGAGCGTTGTCGGGTGGAGCAGCTGGGATTGCAAAAGCTGTCAACGATGCTAAACTTGGACAACAACAATTATATGAAGCGAAACGACATAATATGGCACAAGAGGCAGTGACACTTGGAAAGGGTCTCTATTTGAAACCTTATCGCCGTGGACATGGACTGTACCTAAAGCCTTTTCTTACACACGGGCAAGGTTTGCGTAAACAAAGACAACGAAAAAAACTCAACGCATTCGTTAAACCTACCTATGCGAGCGTTGACCAATGTTGACTTGAACAAATACATAAAACGTTTACCAATATCCCACTTTCGTGGAATATTCATGCGCAATTCACTTCCAAACACAATTCGTTGGCGAGAATGTGGTATTCTTAATCATGATACTACACGTGGTGTGGGAACTCATTGGACCGCGTACAAAAAGATGGTTCAAGGGCAGTCTATTATGATAGCATTGGTAATCTACGACCTCCGAGGGAACTTGTCAAATACTTAACCTCATCAGGACCATGCACTCTCTATTATAATTATGAACAATTTCAACCGCTTAACACTGTTACCTGTGGACACTTCGTATTGAAATTTTACTGCAAAATAGTCCTCCGTTAAGTTTCTAACAACGTTATATATTATTTGATTTTAGTGTATTTTTAACTGTTTTGTATACAAAGTGCTTAATTAAAACCATATATTGCAAGTGTTTCAGGAATTTGCTTTTATTACCCCATCCCAACTACGAATACGACTAGTTGTTAGTTTATCGTCAACCACCGAACATGTACACATTTACTTTAACTGGAACTGAATCTACGCTCACCGCAATCATCAACCCACCAATTGTTCTCGATGATTACCATGAATACGTTATTGGTCTTACAAACTTTGATACATATTTTTCAATTCCCAATGTAACGGAAGCGAACAATAAATTTTACATTGATGACATCGTGCTTACTTTACCAGAAGGAACTTATGAAGTGGCAGATATTAATAAGTTCGTACGACGTAATCTGAACGATCCCCGTGAACGCACTTCATCCAAACGTTATCTTATTGATATTCGAGCCAATAATAACAGTTTACATACAGAAATCAAAGCATCGGGTATAGTGGATTTTACACAACCAAATTCACTTGCTTCGTTGCTGGGTTTTGAGAAACGTAAACTACCAGCTCTCACTACTGCTATTTCGGACCATCCGGCACAAGTCTTTCCAATCAATTCAATATGTATTGAATGTAATCTTGTGGTCGGATCGTATCGGAATAGCAAACCTGTACACATTTTGCATCAATTCTTTCCTGCAGTTGCTGCAGGGTACAAGATTATTGAAAACCCTTAAACGTCACCTATATGCCACTTAATACACGAATCATCGATCGCATCATTGTTAAAATAGTTGATCAAAACGGTAATCTCATCACTTTTCGTCGGGAAACCATCACGATTAGACTTTATCTAAAGCGTCTTTAAACAATGGTTTTGCGCTATGAGCATAAACCACCAAAACCTATTAATAGACGCATTGTCAGCACCTTTACCAGTTACAAGACACCAGTGCACCGATTAACACCGGAAAACGTTAAATTTCTGCAAACATTAGGACTCAAAGTGCTACATAGCTAAAATGGATAGTAATATTTTAAATGTTACGCAACGTGCTATATTTGATACAACCATCGTCAATGCCGACAAACATATGCATACTCCGTACTCCAATACCACGTATGAGAAGAACGATGTTATACGGATTCCAATAGAAAACGAAGATGTCTATACACTACCATGGGACAGCGTAATTTATATTGAGGGTACAATGAATAAGTCAGATGGTGGCGTTTCCCCTACAGCTGATTTTGTCAACAACGGAGTTTTATTTTTATTTGATGAAATTCGTTATGAACTTGGTGGAAAGACTATTGACCGCGTTCGTAATCCAGGTATAACTACGACTATTAAAAATTTCCTATCCTACGATTATAGCGAAAGTCGTCGCTTTAGAAACGCCGGTTGGTCCCCCATCGATAAGCTTGATCTCGTTGATGCTAATGGTCATTTCAACGTATGCATTCCCTTGCGCATGGTTTTAGGATTTGCGGAGGACTACCGAAAATTCTTTTGAATATCAAACAGGAGCTTATTCTTATTAGAAGTAGTGCTGACGATGCAGCTATATCGAATTCTGATACCAAAGAGTCAATCAAAATTACTATTACACATATATCATGGCGGATTCCACATAGAACCGTTGCAGATGCAGAGCGCTTAAAACTACTCAAACATATTCAACGCAATGCCACCATGGACATAAGCTTTCGCAGTTGGGAACTACACGAATATCCAGAATTACATACAACACACACGCATACGTGGGCCGTGAAGACGGCTTCTCAAGTGGAGAAACCACGTTTTGTTATTGTCTGCTTTCAAACCGATACATCGCGCAAAAAGGAGCGCAGTCAGTTCGACCACTGTAAGTTGACCAATATGAAATTACATCTGGGTTCATCTATGTATCCTTACGATAATCTTAACATTGATTTCGATACCAATCGCTATTCTATACTATATGAGATGTATGCACAGTTTCAACAATCGTACTACGGGGTATCAGCGAGCCGATATTAACACCCAATGAATTTCAAACGCACGCTCCACTTGTAGTCATCGATTGTTCCCATCAAAACGAAATAGTGAAAGTGGGAGCGGTTGACGTACGATTAGAATTTCAAATGAAAGAAGCGCTTAAAGCTCACACTACAGCGTACTGCCTCATTCTACACGATCGTTTGGTCCGCTACAATCCTGCAACCAATATTGTGAGTGAAGTCTAAAATTAATAGTCCATTAGTTGTCGACGTTCAAAGGTTTAAAATTGCACATAATAACTTTGTGTTTAAAGAAATGGCTGTTTTACAACTATCCCTATCGAATGGAGTTGCAATAACATATGTGCTGAAACCACCATATTCTTGGAACTGTCTATCAGCTCGCTTCAAATACCAAAAGGTATGGTTAAGCAGAAACTTTCACGGTATATCTTGAGATGATGGCAATTTACAATGAATTTCCACACCTAAATGTTATTAACCTAGAAGATTTAGGGTGTACTCCTCTACATAAATTAAAGTATTACACCAATTCACACAAGTGTTTCTAGCATACCACACGACATTCGTCATTCAATTGCGCAACCACAGATGTAATTGTACTCAAAAACTGGTTTGTGCATATAACCAATTATTCATTTTAATAAAGAATAATGTTTACATTAAGTAGTGTTTTATTTGTATATTTTATACCTACATACATACATATTCCTTGAGACTAGTAAGATGTGTTTCAAAAAATGTCTTGAAATAAGTTTAATTGTAAAACTTACCAACGAATCTGTAAGTATCATATTGAAAAATTCCTCTTAACGGATATGTATTTTGCATTTTTATGCAAACTTTATGTTACAATAATACAATTAAAAATTATATTCTACTACCGAGGTATTAAATTTTAAAGTATGTTATAGTTGTGTAAACATAAAATGCATTGCATAGGTTTTATCATCAAAGTAGTATATTTTTATTTAATCCCATCTGTAAAATGATTAATTTCTTAAACCTAAGTTTCATAAAATTTATTCTCCAAAGATCAACCAACTATAAACCAGAACTATTAAATTTACATAAATTTCGGTGTTATTTTAATTTAAACTATGCTCATAAAAAGTCGTTTATATATATATATATAGCACCAACATTGTTACTACCTATGAATATCAAATCTTTAAAGGAATTTACAGTCATGATTAATTAATAAGTGGTCTTTTCATTTGTACACATTTTGTATATGTTGTTTTAGTTGCATTGACGACCTATTATTAGTAATCTGTTTATTATTTTATTGACGATATAAATTTTAAGATTGGAAGGGAACGATAAGAAATCTTCCTCTGACATTTATATGCACTCCGCATAGTTGTTTAAGGTAGCAAATATAAATAAGCTGTTTAATGTGTTGTAGAAGAATTTTTACCATTGTATTATCGGTATGTATAAACTTACTTACTTAATGTGTTTTTAACGGAAGTAGAAATTATGAATTTTGGTAATTAACAATTATGCTAAAATGATTTGAAGTTATGCAGTTTCCATATATAATTTACATATATCGGTATGTTGTTATAAATATCACAACCTCGAAGTCATTAACTACCATGCACTTTACTAAACTATAATTAATAAAATCCCCGTACATTTAACTAAGATACATTTTTCTTAATGTGGAAGTCTTATCTATATTTTATTCAAATAAGAATCTGCTACCGCCACCTACAAAAGATAGGGACAATTAAAGAATGTAAGTTTTGTAAATAAAACATTAAAATATTGTGTGTTTCTTTTAATATTATATATTTAATACAAAAATAATTTTTGAAATTCTCGGAGATTCTTCAACACGTGCATGTTTTTGCTTAACCTAAAAATCTCCGAAGTATTCAATCACCTAATGCGTGCAAAGCCTCCGTTCAGAACGCCTTATGGAGTACCATTCCGCATTTGAGAATGAGTACATCCCCATCCAAATTCTTCACCACGTTTTAAATAACGACATTATTTGCATACATTTAAAGGTTATATAGATCCGGGTACGAGTTTAGTGTGGTTGTATAAATTATTTTGGTGATGCAATCATGAATAAAATAACGAGTGACCTGTCTTAACATGTTTTTACATATCACACACATATTAAATATATATTGAAATTGCTAAATGTAAGCAAGAACACCTCTTGATATAAGATCAAATTAATTTTGTTATTTGAGAGTCAAATAAATCGTAATGAAAGGTGGTATAATTTGCATACCAAGAAGGAAATAGTCTTAACATGTTTTTGCAAACACACCTTATGTTAATTAAATCCATTATATTAAAAGTTGAATGATTTGCATATATATTACCAGAGAGCTATAATTTCAATAAAAAAACACGAGGTTATATTCGACTGCGAATTCTTGTTATTTTATCTTGGTAATGAAATCGTGAACAACATGTTTTTACAAGATTTTACATGCAGACTTTATAATTAGATCCATTATATCACATTTCGTATATTTTCTAAATGTTATTTGCTACTTCATACAAAATACAGCTTTTGAAGAAAGCTAAAAAATTCTTTACCACCTGCACGTTTTTACTTAACATAACAAAATTCTTCATATAGGTAAAATCACCACTTCGCTATGCTCTCGGCTACCTAGTTTCGGCTACTTTTCCAAGGTCGTTGTGACGTCATAGCCTTTTATAAATAAAGAACAATGTTATACTATTCTAAAATTTTTATTCTGGCATTATACATAACAAAATTTAAAAATATTTAATGCCAAGCATGGAGCCATTTAAACTTAAATTTAATATAAATTCGATTGTTTAACATGGCTAACAACCAATGCAAGAATTAAGATATACAACAAATTTGTGTGTCAGATAACAAATCCTGGTGTTAATAAACAACTTGGAAATTATATACTAGATTTTTTTACGTTGTCCAGATGCACATTTAAGAGCAACATTCGCGTCTACTTTGACCAAAGAACACGGTATTACGCAATTGGAAGCGACAATATAAAACTGTACAATTGGAAGCTATGTCAGTGCGGAACGGGTGTACAATCCCTTAAAAGACTGTTTAACCTTATTGGAAGATAGTAAGTTATACTTCCTAAAGGTGCCAATGTACTCGGTATCGCTAAAATGTGGAGTAAGTTATCGGACAAGCTTCAAAATAGCTGCTGTTTAGTGTATAATAACCTGCTACAGTACATGTATTGGGGAACGGCAATACAAAGAAATTGACGGCTTGCAAATTAAGTTGTCAGAAAAACCAGAAAAAGGAAAAATTGATAAAGTATGTGCTTTCAGCTTTTAGTTTTAACTATTTACCTGTAAATTATTTGGAGATAGTAGAGTAGGAAGACTGCCAAGATAAAATAAAAATCTTACACAAGTGCTACATTAAAGCAGGTAACATATTTTACACAATCTGTAACACTATATTCTACAATTTCAAAAGAAATAATCATTTCGGTATCGGGGTTGATAAGTACGCCTAACATTCGCCCAGAGGTTGTACGACAACGCGTAAATATTGACAGTAAACTCTCTCCGTTGACGCTGCAGGAAATTGCCCAATTATGCACGCCATACGCTGTAAGTGGAAGAAAAAGACAGCTGGAATTAGAGGAAATGCATGCAAAAAGGCGAAAGTTGGACTAAATAGAAGACACTGCGACAATACGCGAACAATACAAAGATGTGTTAGACAAAGAACATCTTATTAGAGAAAGAGGAAAGGATTAAAAGATTATTTTATGTGCCGATGGACTGACTTGGATACATCCGCGTTCTACAAGCTGTATGTATTTGTGGTTAGTAAGAAAGACTCTTTTTAGAATTTTAGAATAGTATTACATTGCTCTATATTTATAAAAGGCTATGACGTCACAACGACCTTGGAAAAGTAGCCGGAACTAGGTAGCCGAGAGCATAGCAAAGTGGTGATTTTACCTATATGAAAATGAAAATAAAGAACTTTTAAATTTTTTAAATAAATTTTGGTAGGAAATATTTAATAAATAAGTATATGTTAATGAAACACATATTTTCTAAATGATATTGGTGCTAAGGAAAGCTATTTTATTAAGTTCTATAGTTTGAGAGTGACGTAAAACCTTGATGCTACACCTTGAGTTGTAAAAGTTAATACATAAGCCTTGATATAAGATCAACTCAAATAATTTGAGAGTCAAATAAATCGTGATGAAAGGTGGTATAATTTGCATATATTTTAAATTCATACGGGTATAATTAAAAGATTATATGTTAGATCCGACTGCAAGTTCAGTGTACTTGTATAAATTATTTTGGGATGATGTAACCAAAGGAAATATACGACATACCTGTCTTGAAATGTTTTTGCAACACACCTTATGTTAATTAAATACATTATATTAAAAGTCGAATGTCGACGTGATTTACATATATATTACCAGATAAAAAACACGAGGTTATATTCGACTGCATGCAAATTCTTAGTATTTTGTCGTGACATTGAAATTGCGAGAAGTGAACGACTTCTTTTTTACAAGATTTTACCTGCAAACGTTTAAAAATTTGACCTCCATCATATAACATTTCGTATATTTTCTTAATTTTATTTTCTACTTCGTACAAAACGCAGCTTATGAGGAGAGCTAAAACACTCTTTACCACTTGCACGCGTTTGCCTAATATTAAAAAATTCTTCACCGCGGCGTTTTAATTTTTAGCTTAACCTACCCAGAAAAATACGAACCAACACGTGAACTCCATTTTCTACACACACAACATTTTTTTAAAATTTAATATTTAATATTTAACGTCGGGAACGCTGCTAAAAAATTTCTTAAGAAAATATCTCCACCCCAGCGCACGCGCACCACCCCACGACAAAAATTTAACGACCCCGCCGAACGCACACCCCAAAGACCTAACGACCCCCCGACGCAACAAATTTACACACAAAGACAATTTTGTTCTCAAAGCGGCGTATACATATCTTGCTGCACGTTTTGTTTCCCAAAGCGGCTTAGCTGTTCATATTGTTCTCGAATCGGCGTATACATATCTTGCTGTGGATCTCTGTTGCCAAAGCGGCTTAGCTACCCTACTTACCTGGCTTTGATTCTCACACTTGTAAGGTTTGTTTTGGCTAAAAAAATCCTTAACAGATAATCTATTAAAATATCAGAGTTTCGAACTCTGAACACAAACTTTCCTGGTAAAGATTCTTACAAAAAAAAAATGATTAGGACTTACTCTATCTTAGATTGCAAAAATCCACGAAGGGTTTTTCTATTTAAATTTCTTAGGCTTCTTGGCTTTATTTTAAATTGACGTTCAAATCCCGGTCTACAAAATCTTGCAAATTATTTAAATCTTCATTTAGAAACCAATGTGCATCCTAGGAATTATTCAATAAAATTTTTAATAACTTTTTATATCGAAGCATTTTTAATCTTCATTGTATATAATTAAATTTAATGATTTCCATTTTTTTATGCAGGTTACGTCTAAAACATGACTTCTTTATTCATTGTAGCATTGTAATTATTAAATTATGGTATGCATACTGCATATTTCAAATATCATCTTCGCAAAGTAACAGCTTGCGGCTTAAATGAACATTTCGCGATCGAATTCACGAATGAATCTTATTAATAAACGCTTCAATTTATATACAAAATTGTCTACTTCTAGAACAGACTAGTGTTTTCGTGATTTCGTTTCAAATAATACACGCCTATTGTACATAATATCTGGGAAATCCTCATTAACGTTCAAAATTGTCTAGTTTTATTACCTCGTTAGTATTGATTTATAATAGTGACGCGCGCTGCCTCGTCTTTGTTTAAAACCCATGGTTATTGTGGCGTCGCATACTAATCCAGTAATTGCGAAAGGTAATAAATAATTTTTATCGGTTGTTTTATTACATTTTATGCGTTTCTTCAATGTTCCGGTCGCTTCTTGGAATAAACGTTTCTTTATTAATTAGTTCATACGAAATTGACGTATTTTTCTCAATTGATCTTGAAAATACGAGAACTTGTTTTATTTAAAATGTTTTTATGCCATACAAAAGCTAATTAATGTAAAGCTTTATAATGCAAACTAGGTTCTATTTTACAGAAAATATTTGCTTTCACGCTAAAACGTTTTAAGATTAAAATGGTGGTTTTAAGTACACGAAATTTATTAATTTTTATCCACAGAAAGGGCATTTTTTTATTACAAACAAGTAGCTTTTGTATTTATCTTAAAATGATCGGTTTGCTGCGTTCGCATTTAATGCGTCTTTGAAGTATCTTAAAATTAATTATTTTTACATATACAGCTTACATTATTTGCTATGTATTTACAACGCGCTTATATTATACAGGCTGATTACTTATACACGCGGAACTTGCGCTTTTGCATGGCACTTTAATGAATAAAGGGGCGTAACCATGAATTTACCGAAATTTTCATTTTTTTAGGGTTCTTTTATATTTTGGTGGGATTTATATGTAGAATTTGGGTTTCAATGATTTCTCGTGACTCATATATATATATATATATATATATATATATATAAAGTAAGATGTATTTGTAAACAAACTCTTATGAAAATAATAAATGCTATTGACAAACACAAATCGGTCTAGTAGTTATATAGCCATTAACGAAACATTAGCTTTATTACTTCACAGGGGAGGAAACATCCACTGACCGACGGTTTGGGCTTGTTAAGCCTCATCAGCGTGAAATAGTTTCCAAGAACCCTATCAAGTAATCGAAGCTATTATAATGATATAATTTCAAAACAATCTCTGTACTATGGCAAAAGTAAATAAAACCGCCATCAGGTGATAAAACACCAACACTACTAAGTGTGGAAGTACAGAATTGAATCGAAACTACATAATAAATTCTATAGATGGCTATAAAAGTACGTCTGGCCTTTGAGATTTGCGGAATGTTACAGCAAAATTTATATATATATATATATATATATATATATATATATATATATATATATTGCTATGATACTCTCTAAATTATCATGCCCCTATGTTGGGCTGTTATATTATTTGCTATGTACTCTAAATTATTCGCGCTCCATCATTTGGACGACGATTTTAATATTTACTATGAATAAACAAGATTGTAATTATCTCCTCCGATGTTGGGCTGTCTTGTTAATATTGCTATCAATTCCCTCCAGAAACTTAACTGGATTTTATCTTGAAGCAACCTTGTCTGCCAATAGCAAAATTCGATACGTTACCGCCTTGCGTGTTATCAATTTCCTATTCAACTCGTAGCTCCTCCTTGAACTATTTAAATCTTATGACCTCGGCTAGCATTTATTTGGAATTATAAAATTCAGTTAATTTCGATTTTATATAATGAAACCAATATATTATGTACAGCTTTTGTAAATTATTTGAAAAACACTTTTCAATGTTGTAAATTTCATTTATTAAACATCTTACTCAAAACCCAAAGTCACAAAAAAAAACCTATTATCCTTATCAACAAAGCGTAGAACGTTCTAAACCTGTTATCATATAACTCATTTTATACTTATGCAACTGTTTTTGTTTACTTTTTCACATTCATATTATATTAAGCAAATTCAATATTCAAAATAAAAAATATATAGAAAAACAAAATGTCTTATAACTAAAAAATCTGACCTGGTCTATTTTCTCCACATCGACGCTTCCATTTGAATAAAAATTTATCTTCCCCCAATTCAGGATTACATTTAAATTATTGCCATTACACTATGGACTACCATTATTAATTTATGCACCCCCAATTTATTGTTGTTTTATTTCAGACTTATTACTTCTTATCAATCAATTTCTTCAAACTTAGAATTTTTATTATCATTGTCTTCTGACTTGAAATCGTAGTTTATTTTCCCCCTTGACTTAGAAATTGTATTACTCTTCCCCCATACTTCAAAATTGTAGTTTATTGGATTTTTTCCCCGGACTTCAAAGCCCTATTATTTTTATGTTTTAGTTTAAAATAAATTTATTAAAATGTACTTACGTTTAATCGGCAATTATAGTTTTCATCTTGGCACTTATATTATCTTTCACTTTTAAAATTATTACGTATTACTTTATTTCATATCGACGCACTTCGGCCTTTGTTGAGTTGCAAACTGTCTTCGTTATCACTGTGCCTGCTAATATATTATTCCGTTCCCACTCCGTCAGTGGGTATGGTCTAAAGCTCGTCGCTTATTTATGACCAATCAAATAATTACATTCAAAGTAATTTCTGATGTAATTCTCCACGATTCCCAATAATTGTAACCTGCTTGCAGCTGTCTTTCGTTATCAACATGCTGTGTTTTGATAGATCTAATTGCTTTTCCATAAACAACTGATGCAATTCGACTTTTAATTTTCATATTTACATGTGATTCACGCAATTTTTAATCTGCTTTCTTATAAAAATAGTTAGCTATTTGCACGCATTTACCTATGCTACCTGAAGCTCTATTTCTATCTCCGTATTAATCTAATTATTTGGAACTCTTTTGAATGCGTGTCTAATTACACTTTCTCGTTTACTTATAAATATACGCGTGCTTCCACTGAAAAATATCATTATTTACATTGCCTAAATTAACTAAAACTTTATCTACAGGGTATTTAATATTTACTATTTACCTAATGAATGTCTTCCTCGTTTCTACGCTAACTATGCGTCTTCCTATGTTTATCTGCGTCGCTTAAAACTATTTATACTTTATATACAGGGTATTGACTGCTTACTATTTACAAACTATTTCCATTTCTCAATTCTTCACTAAATAAATGCAGTTTTTCTGCTGCCTATGGTAATTTCTCATTTCTAAATGACCTTTACTATAAAGTACACCCTTAAACAACCCCTTATCACAGCAATATATATATATATATATATATATATATATATTGTTGTGGATTCAAAGGGTTAAATTTGGGGTAAACAATAAAATTTCAACCACCCTGTATAGAGAAAAGAACAAATTATTTACGTGCAAAATTTATTTGAGTCATTTAAGGAAAATGGACATGTATTGACCTATTTTATAATTGATATTGGTATGTTAGAAATTACATAAAGAAAAAACAGTTTTAAAGCAGATGGAAATTTATAATTAATGTTAATTTATTTCAATTCAACACGTATGAGCAATAAGAGAAAGTGCTTGCGAAACAAAATCGATAATTACAAGGTAAATATACGTCAGTTTATACAAGTACTACGAAATATAAAATCTAAGAAGTGTTGTGCTAAACAGTCAATAATGAACGAACACCTGCGATTTAATAGGTTACATTCAAAGAACTCGAGCTTGTATTAAGACAGGACTTCATAGAAATATTTTCAACCGTCAGTTGGGTTTAAACCACAAGGCTAACAAAGTTCTTAAAGAGCAAGGGAAATGCACGATGGGTTATATACTACAGATAGAAAGTATAAAAGCGTGGATATTTAAGACGCACGTACTATATCCACGTGGAGTGAAGATGGGCTGTCAGCAATATCAATTTTCTATAACACAAGTGGGGTTTTGAACGCGACAGCAGACATGCATCAGAGAGAGATAAAGATAGTTTAGGCGGGGTTTTATGACGACAGAAAATAGTATCATTGGTTAAGAATAGACAGTTTTCCAAACGTAGACAAATACGACAGGTGGGAGTGATTTCGGATACGTACGGCACGGAGACTGAGTAAATTTCAGGAATTTTCAACACAGTTGTATCAAAATTTGTAGAATTTTAATTTGAAAATAAGCTTTTCACGTGAAGTGTGTCCGGGGGCAGCATTTTGAAATGATATAAATACTCTAGCTAAATTATTACGGTTCTCTTTGTCTTCTCATCGCTTTTATACTACTTTACTACAATAGACCAACATTATAGTAGAGTTTTTGTTATGATAACACAGCAATATATATATATATATATATATTGCTGTGATAAGGGGTTGTTTAAGGGTTTACTTTATAGTAAAGGTCGTTTAGAAATGAGAAATTACCATAGGCAGCAGAAAACTGCATTTATTTAGTAAAGAATTGAGAAATGGAGATAGTTTGTAAATAGTAAGCAGTCAACACCCTGTATATAAAGTATAAGTAGTTTTAAGCGACGCAGATAGACATAGGAAGACGCATAGTTAGCGTAGTAACCAGGAACACATGCATTAGGTAAATAGAAAATATTTAATACCCTGTAGACAGAGTTTTAGTTAATTTAGGTAAAGCAAATAATGGTATTTTTCAGTGGAAGCACGCGTATATTTATATGTAAACATAATAAAGTGTAATTAGACACGCATTCAAAAGAGTTCCAAACAATTAGATTAATACGGAGATAGAAATAGAGCTTCAGGAAGCATAATATAAATGCTTACAAATAGTCAACCATTTTTGATAAGAAAGAAGATTAAAAATTGCGTAAATAACATGCAGATATCAAAATTAAAAGTCGAATTGCATCAGTTGTTTATGGAAAAGCAATTAGATTCATCAAAACACCGCATGTTTGATAACGAAGACAGCTGCGACCAGCTCACAATTATTGGAAAGCATAGAAAATTACATCAGAAACTACTTTAAATGTAATTATTTGATTAGTTAAAATGAGCGACGAGTTTGTAGACCATACCCCCTGACGGAGTGGGAACTCAATGATATATTAGCAGGTACGGTGATAACGAAGTCAGTTTACAACTCAACAAAGGCCGAAGTGCGACACTATGAAATAAAGTGATACGTAATAATAATTCAAAGTGAAAAATAATTGAAAAAGTGCGAAAATGAAAATTACGGTTGCCGATTAAATGTAAGTAGATTTTGGGGAATTTATTTAAACTAAAACATAATAATAATATGGAAAAGCAATTAGATTCGTTAAAACACAGCATGTTTGATAACAAGGCAGCTGCGAGCAAGCCACAATTATTTGAAGGCATAGAAAATTACATCAGAAACTACTTTAAATGCAAAGACTTGATTGGTTAAAATTAGCGACGAGCTTGTAGGCCATACCCACTGACGGAGTAGGAGATCAATTATATATTAACAGGGACAGTGATAACGAACTCAGTTTTCAACTCAACAAAGGCCGAGGTGCGCCACTCTGAAACAAAGTGTATAATACGTAAGAATAATTTAAAGTGAAATTATTTTTTAAGTGCGACGAAAATGAAAATTACGATTGCCGATTAAACGTAAGTAGATTTTGGGGAATTTTATTTTATACTAAAACATATTAATAATAGGGCTTCTAAGTCCGGGGAAAATAAACTACGATTTCCGAGTCCGTGGAGAATAAATGTAATTTCGAGTCACGGGACAATGATAATAAGAATTCTATTCTAAAGCTAGGGAGAAAAATACAATTTCTGAGTCCATGGTGGATAAAAATCCAAGTTCTGAAGCCGGGGAAAAATAAACGATATTCTGAGAATAGATGGTATTCTAAGTTTGGGGAAATTGATAAGAAGTAATATATCTGAATGAGACGACAATAAATTGGGGTGCATAAGTATAAGTTAATGGTAGTCCAGAAGATGATGGCAATGATTTAAATGCAATGGTTCAAGCGTGTGGATAGACAATATTTCGAATGGGCATGTAATAATCCTGAATTGGGGGAAGATAATTTTTATTCAATTGGACGCGTCGATGCGAAGAAAATAGACCAAGTCAGATTTTAGTTATAAGACATTTTATTTTTCTATTTTTTTTATTTGAATATTGAATTTACTTAATATAAATTAATGCGACGAAGTTCACCAAAACAGAGGATTTCAATCGTATAAAGTGCGTGATATGATAAGAGGTTTAGAACGTTCTACACTTCGTTTATAAAGATAATAGGTTTTTTGGTGACTTTGGGTTTTGAGTAAAAAGTATATGATTTTTGACAAATGAGATTTATAACATTAATTAATTGAAAAGTGTATTTTAAATAATTTACAAAAACTGTACATAACATTTGTTTCATTATATAGAATCGAATTAACTGAATTTTATAATTCCAAATAAATGCTAGTCGAGGTCATAAGATAAAGTTAATGGGAGCGATTTGATAATTTAAGCAGTTCAAGGAGAAGCTATAAGTTGGATACGAAATTGATAACGAGTAAGGCGGTAACGTATCAAATTTTGTTATTGGTAGACAAGGTTGGTTCAAGATAAAATCCAGTTAAGTTTCTGGAGGGAATTTATAGCAATATTAATAAGACAGCCCAACGTCGGAGATCGATAATTCCAGTAGTACATAGCAATATATATATATATATATATATATATATATATACATATAAAAGAATCCGGAAAAAACGGAAATTTCCATAAATTCATGGTTACACCCTGTATAATACTAGCGTACTTTTATTTATTAAAGTGCCAAGTAAAAATTCAAATCATCAATCATTCAAATAATCACCCTGTATGATATAAGCGTATTGTAAATAAATAGCAAATAACGTAAGCTGTACCTGTAAAAGAAATAATTAATTTTAGATACCCTAAAAACGCATTCAGTGCGAACGCAAATCGATCGTTTTAAGATAACACAAAGCCATTTATTTTCACTTATTAATTATCAATACATTTTCGATGCATATAAAAATGCTCTTTATTTGCTGTAAATAGCGTACAATAGTGCTAGCCTTACGCATTTAGCATAAAAACTACAATCAATCGTGTATTTGTAACCCCAATTCTATTCTTAACTGTCGTAATTAATTGCCATAAAAGCAAATATTTTTATAAAAATGCACCCTCTTTGCATTAAAATGCAATTAAAGTTTAAATTAATTAGACTTTGCATAGCATAAAGACATTTTAAATAAAATATGTTCTCCTATTTTCGAGAGGAATTGAGAAAATTACGTCAAATTGGTATGGACCAATTAATAAAGAAACGTTTATTCCAAGAAGCGGCCAGAACACTCAAAAACCCAGAAAACGCAATAAAAATTGATAAGAAATATTTATTACTTTTTGCAATCACTGTTGGAGAGAAACAATGCGACACAATATCCTTGGGTGCTAGACAAAAACTAGGTAGCATGCGTCACTAATACGTGGAAGAAATTACGAGGTAATAAAACGCCGCGATTTTAGACGCTAATGAGCTTGCATCATAATGTTCCATACTGTAGTAGTATATTCGAGAAATAGATAATTTTGTATATATATATATATATATATATATATATTAAATAATTTCATTCTTAATTCAATCGTGTAAAGTTCATTTAAGTCGCGAGCTGTTGCTTTGCGAAGATGATATTTGAAATATGCAGTACGCATACCTGTTACGTGCCAAAAATTTGGCACTAGACATTTTTAAATAAGTGCGGTAGTTTCGCGCCATAAATTTGTAAGACAGGTTGCGCGTATTTCCGTCACGTCAGAAGTGCGTTGGACGAACTTCGCGCCGACGCGTGTAAGGAAGAAAGAGTGGGGTTTTTCCGAGAGACGCTGAAACGTGGCCTTTTGCCTTTCAACATCGAGAAGAGTGGTCGTGTCTGGTATCGTATCTTATCTCTAGTATGTAGATTTCCTTTTTGCTTATCTTTTTTATCGTTCCTTATAACCTGTTCCTGTCATTACCGCTAAATAGGTAGAAGATAAATTTGGACGCAACCTGGCCGAACAGTAGTCCACGCCGGAGCACCATCTTTATCCGGAAGGGAGCCCTGAGATAGCTAGCTGGAGCAATCCCGAAGGACGCTATGCGCACCATCTGTAAATAATCCGGAAGGGGGCCCCTAGCAACCCTGAAGGAAGCTATCCTGTGAGACGCTTAAATATTCATGTGAGTACTCGATTTTTATAAACTTTTATGAATTTGATATATTTCGTCATTACGTGTAATAATTTGCATATTGTGTGACGCCATTGACAGATGTGCGCGCTAAAATCTATATTAGCGTTACCAACTGCCGTTGTGTCGCGTATACCGCGTCCACGGTTATGTAATAGAAACACATCAAATGTAAGAATTGCCGCATCAACGTGGTTGTTAGGTTGTATGATTTCTTTTATGACTATATAACGTATTAATTATCGTTATATATATATATATATAGCTTTTTTACTTAAAAAATAAATTATCTAATATTCTAATGTCTATTGACCCTAAAAATTTATGTTGGTATTTTGGAACTCACTAGATTGCCTAAGATGTCAAAACAGTTGTTGTGGTAACTAAATGTAAACTGCCATTTTGGGTTATTGAAATGCATAGCTTTTGACCCTAAAATGTTTGGTTAACTTATTTAATTTTCTCCCAACTTCAAATGTAGGGTACCTTTTTAACTTGAATTGTGTTAAATATTTGTATAGTTGTTTTTTGAAATGCAATTAAAGTGTTTTCCATTAGCGGTGTTTACAGGATAATATAACTTCACATACATGTTTACACCATATAATTTTGATTGTAAGTATTTTTAATTATAAGTAAACAACTTATTTTTTACCTATTATGAAAGAAAAGTGAAAATTTATTTTAAAAAAATGCTATAAATAATCACTTTATTTTTGAAATTTCTCTAACTTATCTCAATTAACTTGTTTTTGGATTAATTTTTAAAGCTACCATTTAAATAACACATAATGTACCTTTCTATAATTTGGAGTGTCTTTTTGTAACCTAACCGTGATATATTTCTTTTCTTAAACAATATCTTGCTTTGATATAGTTTTAAATGTGTTTCCTTGATAATTTGAATAGCTGTAACCTACAAATGCCTTTTTAAAGAAAATTTTGGCTTCAAATACAGTAACGAAATTATTTAACTATATCTTTTATCTTTCAAAACGCTGTAATAAACTGCATCTTTTTATATCTACTCCTTTAAACATCGTAATAACGAAATTATTGTTAACGTTTTATATTTAAACTCATTTACGATGCTTGTTGATAACTCCCGCAATATCGAAAGAATATTTCAACAATTTGGAATACTGTTCTCTTTATACATGTATCGTAGAATATTTCTTTTGTGTAGTGAGTATGATTTTGTCTTGATTGCATATTTTTTTAGATATATATATCAATATTTCAACGCACTTTAAGATCTATTAAGCGAGATTTGCCATTCGAATTGGTCGCCCAGCTTTGTAAGTCTAGAACGAGACCCAAAGGGCCGGTCGCTAAGCATTATGTCTAGACGAGGTTTGATGGTAAGTTTGTCGTTTTAGCAATTTGTAAATCTTTTCTTTTTAAGAATGATGTTGAAATTTTTCTTTATTAGTTTGGGTGGAACTCAAACGAGAGCTTCCCATCCTAGTAAATATATGTTTTACAAGATATCTTTCTGTTCTTCAACAATTTTATCAGTGAATCGAGTCTTGATCACTCTTATCTCTTCACATATCGATTTAAACCTTATTAAATGGCATAAAACTATCTTTAAAATCGTCCAACCCTACGTACATCTAAAAGCTTTTCACGTTTTACTTCCTTGACAATGTATCTAATGTTTTTAGCCCTCACCATCAATTAGTAACTTTAATTACTTATTCTCTCTCTCGTACAGTATATATCTTTTATACGTTTAACTTACTTACCTTAAATTAGCTATCTTTTTTGTGTGGTAATTGTCGTAACTTTGGTTGTAATAACTCATTGAATTTTTATGATTGGTTTGAGCTGATGTTAGAGTGGATGTTTTTCTTCTTTGGGCTCACATAGGAGACGCGCGGCCTATGCCATTGTAAGAAATAGTTCATATTCGCAGTTGCAAAAAACTAGGATTGTCTATTCCATGTGTTTTTCCTCTGAATTATTACAGTCGCCCACATTATACTATATCATTTGTTTCTTTTCCTACTAAATCACCATAACTTATAAACATTTTTTTTCATTGTTTTTTGTTGAACTTCGTGGTGAGGCGCTATCGCTTCTTATGGATATCTTATTAAATTCTCGGTTGTTTTAGCATATTGGGACAGTGTACCTGTATTTAATTGCTTATAATTAGGCATCTTTGTGTGTTTAGGGCGTTACCGTTTTAAAAAAACTACCTTGAAACAGTTGGGTTTTCGTGTGATTGTATCTGTAATGATACTTTTAAGTTGTTGTGTCAACTTTTGTCTGATTTTCTTATCGTAGTGGATGCACTCGTTAGGAAAATGATCGTACTAGTTCTCTTAAGAGTCTAGTGAATTTTGTTAACGTATGATATACCTTATCTTGTCGGATTAATATCGCAGGTGGTCCTTCAGACCGATCTGTGTTTAAATAGGGACAATTCTCTACCTTCTCTCGGACGCTTGTCCAAAAACTCTACTTTTTCGTATCCTACTGTCTCCGTTTCTGCCTCATCCTTCCTTCGGTGGACCTGTTCTCGTCCCGGAACACCCGTCTGCCACATAAGAGTGATGTTCCCTCACTCCGGGCTACTGACTACATTGGCTGGTTGAGTAGCGCTTGGCTATCCACCTTTTTCTGTCTCTTTAGCTCAATGCGAGCACTTCCTCTATTTTTTTCTACCTGGAAGTGCCTCTTATGCATTCCAAATACCCACCTCCCTCTTTCTACCGTTCCTATTTCTACCGCCTTTTCATTTCCGTCAGTCACCGTGTGGTTGCGCGGAGTTCACAGACATTACATGTGATTTTCCAATGCTCCACCCGAAGGTACTACATTGGCCAGGAGGCGAGTTTTTTTTACTTGGAAAATTTGGAATTTTGCCGAACCCTTGCTGTTCCAAGCAAGGTAGGGATCTTTAACGTGCGTGACAACACTCACACACGGGACCTCCATTTTACCTCTCATCCGAACGAGGGTGTATTTTTGTGAAAAATGCTCGCCTAACATTTTTCAAGCGGACCGTGTCGGGATTCGAACCCGGGACCTTGGGCGTAGTAGTCACACACATACCACTACGCCACGGAGCCGCCGGAGTTCACAGACACCCGGACCCCGTCTCTGGGAATCTTTCGTGAGGTCATGCGGTGCCGCTGTCAGCGCATAGGGGCGCTGACAGTGAAGGTATGTATGAGTGTGTGAATGTGTGAGTGCATGAGTATATATAAGTATCGTATATACCGTGTGGATATCGGGTGATTGTATCACCGTTATCAATTAACGCCGGGTGCAGGGATACACCCAAATGCCTTTGCCGGTCCCTCGTACCGTTTATTGCAAACGGGCCTGCTTCACAGGTCCCTCTTTTTAGAGGGTACGAGAAATTTCCATTTAACGGCTCCACGGAGCCACTCTATCGTTATCTTATCTATTGTCTTTGATAATAACTTAAGTTAATATCTTTATCTTATTTATTATCTTTGATTATAACCTTAGTTTAATATCGTTATCTTACCGATTACCTATAATAATAATTTTAGTTGAATATCGTTATCTTATCGATTATCTTTAGTAATAACTTTTGTTTAATATCGCGTTACCTTACCTACTATCTCTAATAATAACTTTAGCTTAATATCGCGTTATCTTACCAAGTATCTCAAATAATAACCAAAACTTAATATCGTTATCTTACCTATTACCCTTGATAATAATTTAAGCTCAATATCGTTATCTTATCTATTATCTTTGACAACAATTTGAGATCTTGTTTTACCTTTTTATCTTCCTAACGTTTGGTATTTATGACCAGACGTGGGATTTATTTTTTCTTGAAATTAAGTGAAAAAGCTAACCTGATATAGAAATGTAATTTGTTAGGTTAGCAATGTAAGGATTCAGTAAGGTGGTACGTTTGGTAAATTTGTTGATTCACAACCATGTCATGGACAAGTTTTGATGTGTATCGTTATTTAAACCAAAGTACCAGTGACAAAAATTTGCTAGAGTGTAGACTAACGCACTCTGTTGAACATTTTTAAAATTTGGGCACTTTTTGCCAACAAAGAACAGTTTTGATGCAACGCTCATGTGCGTTTGCATGTAAGAAACTCTAATGTTAGCTTTAAGTTAGTATATAGGTTAGGCGACTTGTCGCATTTGTTTTAATTTAAGTAGTGTTTCATGCTCCCCGACAAATTTGTGCTGTCGATTATTAATGTAGTCGAGGACAATGGGGCTACACGTTCCGTTTCCTGGCACTTCGGAAGACGTGCTATCGGTCGAAAAAACCAGTTGGCGCCTCAAATAAACATTTTGTAGGATTTAAGTTAGGATTTACGTAGGGTAGCTAGGATTTAGATTTTAAGATGTTACTGTGCTAACAACAGTCTTTTTCTTTTTTAAGTTTTTTCTTTTATGGCTTTGTCGCGATTGTTACGTGCCAAAAATTTGGCACTAGACATTTTTAAATAAGTGCGGGAGTTTCGCGCCATAAATTTGAAAGACAGGTTGCGCGTATTTCCGTCACGTCAGAAGTGCGTTGGACGAACTTCGCGCCGACGCGTGTAAGGAAGAAAGAGTGGGGTTTTTCCGAGAGACGCTGAAACGTGGCTTTTTGCCTTTCAACATAGAGAAGAGTGGTCGTGTCTGGTATCGTATCTTATCTCTAGTATGTAGATTTCCTTTTTGCTTATCTTTTTTATCGTTCCTTATAACCTGTTCCTGTCATTACCGCTACATAGGTAGAAGATAAATTTGGACGCAACCTGGCCGAACAGCAGTCCACGCCGGAGCACCATCTTTATCCGGAAGGGAGCCCTGAGATAGCTAGCTGGAGCAATCCCGAAGGACGCTATATGCACCATCTGTAAATAATCCGGAAGGGGGCCCCTAGCAACCCTGAAGGAAGCTATCCTGTGAGACGCTTATATATTCATGTAAGTACTCGATTTTTATAAACTTTTATGAATTTGATATATTTCGTCATTAGGTGTAATAATTTGCATATTGTGTCGTCACACAATTTGCATATTGTGTGACGTCATTGACAGATGGGCGCGCTAAAATCTATATTATAGATTAGCGTTACCAACTGCTGTTGTGTCGCGTATACCGCGTCGACGGTTATGTAAGAGAAACACGTTAAATGTAAGATACCTTAATTTAATAATTACCATGTTACAATGAATAAAGAAGTGATATTTTAAACGTAACCTACAGAAATATAAAAATAGATAAATTCAATTATTTGATCGTGTAATATAAATATACATTTAAGATGGGAAATGCTTCGATATAAAAAGCTATTTAAAATTCTATTGATTAATGAAACCGAGGATGCACATTGGTTTCTAAATGGAGATGTAAATGATATGAAAATCTGGTAAGCTGATTTGGACAGCAATTTAAAATAAGAAGATATTTAATTAAGAGCTAAATAAAAAAGCGGTTCCTGAATTTTTGAAAGTATAATGTTTTTGTAACTAATAGTTTAAGATAGTCCTAATAATGTTTTTGTAAAAGATCTTTACCATGAAAGTTTGTGTTCAGAGTTCGAAACACTCTGACCTTTTAATAGATTACCTGTCAAGGATTTTTGGCCGAACAAACCTTACAAGCGGGAGAATCATAACCAGGTAAACCATTCGTAAGAGAAAAAATTTAGTTCTGTAAGTTTAAAATAAGGTAGGAAACATTTTTATAATTAAGCAAATAAGTACTTCTTAGAAATTATTTGATGTTTGAAAGAAACGATGGAAGTTAAGTCAACAATTTCACATTTTACAATTTGCTGTATCTGTATCACAGCACTCTTTTAGTGACACGACGTGAGGCGTTGTCTCCGCACTCTTTAGTGACGCTCAACGCGGGCCCTTTCCATATATATATATATATATATATATATATATATATATGGAAAGGGCCGCGTTGGAGCGTCACTAAAACTATAATCGTAGCAATATATATATATATATATATATATATATATATATATATATATATATATATAATAGTTATTAAGATGAAATGAAAACCCAACTTTGTATTTAAAGTTGAATTACCATTTCAAATCGAACTAGTAATTGAAAACCACTAAAAGAACGGCTACAGCAGGATTTGAACCTGCAACCTCTGATTCTCCGGATCAGTGCTCTAACCAATTGAGCTATCTAGCCTAATTGTTTAGATGATGTTATACTTAATACTACTGAAGCTTGGCCCTTGTTAATGATTTTCAATTACGTCTTGCATTTAAGGAAATTGAATCTAGTTATATACATAATTCATGTACTAATAACTTGATCAATGATCATCCCATTTTTGCAACGTTCGGAATAATACAAACATGTAATTATATTATTATTAATAGAGAAGATTAATCCACATTTGGAATGCAAATGAATGCTTAATGTATATTAATAACTATATATATATATATATATATATATATATATATATATATATATAATGCTATAATTATAGGGTAGTTTAGGTGTAGGTTAAATCACAGGGGTCGTAGAATAAATAAAAACCTATATGAATTGGCTTGATAAATATTTAACGAGTGCGTTAAACATATCATCGTATACGCAGGCTAAAATTATGCATTATTTGAATAAATTGTACGTGACATAAAGTATTACATTTGTTCAAAAATCCAATTTAACGAGGAAATAAACAAACACCAGATTTATTTCGGTTTAGATTAGAATAAGCAATCAACAATGAATACGTGACTAAATAAACGAAAATTCGTGGGACTTCAAGATTAAATAGCATGGTATGTAAATGAATACGTGACAATTTAAGCGTTCATACAAGTATTTGAACTATACAATTGGTAAAATTTCCCGGAGTACACAAAAGATTAACACAAAAGGTATCGCCCCAACACGTGAATAAACGAATAGAAAACAAGAGGTACGACTTATAAATACGATAACAATTGAGCGACTGGTTTAGTATACATTTTAAACTGGGCTAAGACGATACTCAGAAGTGCTAAAGTATTCAAGTAACCAGTCATACGAAAGTAAATGAAAATCATTTTATAAAAGTGTAAAAATTGTGGAAGTGAGCCGATCTATTATACACGTAAGTAAACAACAATTTAGTAAAAATATACAATTTCTAACATAAATAAAACAGGGCTCTGGAGACGACGCTGGAGATCACTCTGGAGAATCATGATAAATGTTATATTACTGTCTTGTTAATTACGGAGATGGAAAACATTTTATTTACTGATATACAAATAGAATCTTAAATTGGATTAACTTATGGCATTTTGAATAACGATTTGGATAGTATTTTGGTTTGATGTCGACTTCCAAATTCGACTCAAAATATTCAGACTGGGCACGAAAACTCTTGGGGGGATGCAGAGGAACTATGGGACCATTCAAGGTTAGCCGTATTGATATAATTTATTACTGAAAACTGTCTTAATTCAATATTTTTGGTACATGTAAGAGTCAATAAAACAGGGGTTTCATTGATCAATTTATGAAAGGTAATAGGCATCTTGAAACGTTTCAAAAGGTCTCTAAATATAACAATAGGTTCGTTTTGCTGGTTTCAATTTCTTAAATCTGGTATATGTAAATATTCTGAAAAAGGCGAAGATTGTTAAAAGGTAAATATTTAATCATTATATTGTGTATTGTAGAATTGCTTTATTTAATTGAATCAGCTAGTTGAGGCAAAGAAAATCCATAACTTAACATTTCACATCATAGGCGCTTGATTAATATAAAGGGAGCATTATATTACATTAAGGAATCGTGGCAAGGAAAATAACACAGCATTTTATGTACGCCTAAGTCGTGGGGCTAAATATAATAAAATATCACAGCATTTTATGATATGCCCAACCGTAGGGCTAAAAATAAATAAAACCATCGTAGGGGCTGGTGAAGTATCACAGTATTATATGGTATGCCCAACCGTGGGGCCACTTATAGGGTGAAGTATCACAGCATTTTATATATATATATATATATATATATATATATATTGTAATGTCATTAGGAGCCACAAGGGTTCTAAGGGTGGTTTTGTGTAGAAGGTAGTGTATGCCAAATAAAATAATCCATATATCAGATCCCGTAATTTTAAAAATGTATGTTTGCCGTACTTTACATACGTTAAAGTATTTAAAATGTTAGTTGAAATGTAAGTGCCAAGATGTAAATTATAATGACTTGATGACGTGAAAAATACACAGTGCTCAAGGTTTTATACTGAGTTATAATTTAATAGGCCATTGAACGTACATTTGCCAACCGAAAACCGGATGCGTCTATGGTTGTCCACTATTAACCACGCAGATCCAGGTTCATATGTGAATTATTTTGGCTTTTATTTACTAGAATCAACTTTTGGACAAACATGTAATCTCAAAATTATAAGTAATAGCAGTGTCAAATATGATTGAAGGATTGTGAAACATTTAAGACCAATGATAGAATATTATGTATAAAATAGGAAAGTGCTAAAGACAAAATTTAAGGTATTTGTGACACAAACTCAGTGATAAAATGTTATTGGATGTTTTTTTTTTTTATATAATATGTAATAGAGTAGGCAGAAAATGTTGTAATTATCACCTAGGATAGTAAACAAAGGGAGTTAATTTCGAATTATTTTTGTGTAAAGACGTGTATTATTAAACTGCGCTAAATTGTATAAATATTTTTGGAAGAGTAAATAAATGTGATTGAATTATAAGAGTTTGATTTATAACAGAAGAGTAAAGAGAAGCATCAGTGTATAAAGAATTAATAGCGGCGACGAATAAAAGTGAATATTGGAATTAGTGCGACAGCGAACCGGCGGAAGATAAGTTTGAATTGGAACGAGAGTATATAGGTAGAAGGCATCGAGTGAGAAACATAAGAGTGAAGAATATAAGGATTGATTTGGACATGGATTTATGTGTAGCGGGACATTGAGCGGTAAACAGGAACGAAGATAGATTTGGATTGAGTGGTTAATAGGAACGAGGATAGATTTGGATTGAATGGTTAATAGGAACGAGGGTAGATTTGGATTGCTTTAGAACAAGAGGAGAAAAATTAGAAGGCAGCGTAAGAGTAGCAGGCGGAAGGGTACAATTCAAGGAAGAAATTACTACGGAAGAATTAGCGCAGGGGAAGTAGATAAAAAGGGTATTCTAAATTCTAAATTTGGGTTATATTTATTTTAGATTTGGGCGCAACAAAATTAAAGAAAAGACACCTGGAGGCTAGACGGCAGTTCAAAGTGATAGCGAAACCTTGTGAAGGCGCATACGGCGAAAAGGATTTTGAGCCAGCATTAAGAGAGGCCAGTAACGACGTATAATTCAGGTGAGTACGGTGTATTATAACGTCAAAGTCATAAATTTTGTGGTATTAATTAATTTGTCACAAGGCTACGTGGATCACATAAAATTTGGCATATACACAAGTAAATTCTAAAAAAGGTACTAAAACAAAAGATAGTGCAGTTTGGTTGGGCATTGCACATCTACTTACCACTGAACCCACGGTAAGTAGGTGGATACCCTGAGAAGAAAGAGTTCATATAGTCGAGGCATATTAAAAACAATTTTGATTTAATTAACCAACCAAACGTTGCTAAAATACGTGGCGTGAAATAAGTATTTGCACATCATATAAAATCGTTAAATTAATAAGAAAAGGCGCGCAACGACAAAGAAAGAGTGTGGGGGGCAGCATAAGAATATATTGCTGTGATACTCCTATTATAATCAACGAGCCCCTACGATGGGCGTCATAAAATGCTCATCATCATTAGGTCTTCAGTCCTAGAACTGGTTAGACGCGTACCATCATTGTTCCCTATTCTGAACTAACCTACAGATTTCCCTGAAATATGCACAGTTTGCATCTATAACTGTCTGATCTAGGTCTACATCTACCTCTTTTTTCCTATCTCTGCTTGTAATATATCCCATAGTATTCCCCAAAAATGCCTTAGAACGTATTCCGCCCTACTATTTCTCTTTTTCCCCAGATATCCTTGTTCCCCTACTATTTCTGTAACTTATTTGTTATTATCTTTGTCTGTCCATGCTATCGTCCTCATACATCTGCAGCACAGCATTTCAAAAGGCTGCTACAGTTTTTCTGTCTGCGTTTCAGACTGCCCGTATTTCATAGGCATACTGTGCTGTGCTCCACACATATGCTTTCAACAATTTTCTTCTTATTATATGTTTGTTGTCTTTCCTCATAGGCGCTGTTCTTTCTTGTTAGATGCAGTTCGATAACTTTCTATTGTTTTACAGTTATATGCCCTATTTCTCCGACCTTCAATGGTTGCGAAGGGAGGTAAGCAGCCTGTGGCTGCCAAGTTCCCCCAACACTTAACCATTTGGCGATTTAATATATTTTCCAATTTATCTTTTCGCACAGTCAACATTAGTTGCAGGTATTTCGCAACCAACAACTAGTTGTTTATACTAATCATCAGATTTATCTGCGCTTATTTTTTCGTCATTAGGTTTTCCGTCTCAAAACTGGTTGGACACGTACCTGCACTTATTTATATTCTGAGCTAGCCTACATAGTTCCCTGAAATTCTCACACAGCATGTGTATTCAGCTCGTTCCCTTTCTATTGTTTTCTAATTTTATACCCTATTTTACCGAGATTCAGTGAAGGAGGTTAAGCAACCTGTGGCTACCAAGATTCCCCAACACTTAGACATTTGCCGAAATAATGGTTTTCCAGTAAATCCTTTCACACACTTAACATTATTCGAGAATATCGCCCAACCAATTTTTGTAGTTATTTATAATAATCATCATGTTTAAGCACAGTTATCTTTTCGTCATTAGTTTATCCATCTTGGGATTGGTTGGATGGATACCTACATTGATTTCTATTCTGGGCTAGCCTACACATCTCCCTGAAACCTCTACAGCCTACATCTTTTACTATCTGTGTGCAGTAGTCTAATCTAGGTCTGCCTCTTCTCCTCTTTTTTCCTATCTCTGCTTCTAATATATTCCGCACTATTCCCTCATGCCGTAGTATGTGGCCTATCATCCTATCTCTCCTATTTTTTACCGTTTTCCACATATTTCTTTCTTCCCCTACCATTTTTAGTACCTCTTCGTTCTTAACTTTGTCTGTCCATGATATCTTCATCATACGTCTGTAGCACCACATTTCAAAGGCTTCTACCTTTTTCTTGTCCGCTTCTCCTACTATCCAGGCTTCACAGCCGTACAGTGCTGTGCTCCAGACATATGTTTTAAGCAATCTTTTCCTTGTTTCTATGTTTGTGGTTTTTGAGCACAGTAGTTGATTTTTCTTGTTAAATGTAGCACGACCTTGTGCTAATCTTTGTTTTATATCTTTTGTGCTTTTCCCATCTTGCGTTATTTGGCTTCCTAGGTAGCAGAAATCCTTAACCTCTTGTAAGTTCGTGCATAAAATGCTATGATATTTTTATTTGCCCCTTTGATCAATCAAGCACCTATGATGTGAAATGTTAAGTTATGGATTTTCTTTGCCTCAACTGGCTGATTCAATTAAATAAAGCAATTCTACAATACACAATATAATGATTAAATATTTACAACTTTTAAAATCTTCCCCTTTTCAGAATATTTACATATACCAGATTTATGAAATTGAAGCCAGCAAAACTAGTTTTTTTGCGTATTTTTAGGGACCTTTGAAACGTTTCAAAATGCCTATTAACTTTTTCATAAATTGATCAATGAAACTACTGTTTTGTGGACTCTTACAGATACGAAAAATATTGAATTAAAACAGTTTTCAGTAATAAATTATCAAGATCGCTAACCTGGAATGGTTCTGTAGTTCCTCTGCATCCCCCAAGAGTTTTCGTGCCAAGTCTGAATATTGAGAGTCGAATTTGCAAGTCGACATCAAAACCAAAATACAATCCAAATCGTTATTAGAATCCAATTCAATAAATTAAAATCCTATTTAAATTTCAGCGTTAGAGCCAGTATTAAGATGCCAGTAATAAGTTAATCCAATTTAAGATTTAATTTGAATATCAGTAATAGAATGTCGGTATTAAAAAGACAGTAATAGAACATTTTCCATGTCAGTAATAAAAAGAGCCCTGTTTTATTTATGTTAGAAATGTATTTTATTAAGTCGTTATTTACTTAAGTCAATAATAGATCGGCTCACCCGTTGCACAATTCGTACACTTTTCAAAATGACTTTACTTTAACTTTCGTTTCACTAGTTACGTAAAATAATTTAGCACTTTAGAGTATAGTCGTAGCCCAGTTTAAAATGTATACCAAAGTCGTCGCTCCATTCTTATCGTATTTAAAGCCGTACCTCTCTTGCTTTTCATTCGTTCATTTACGTGTTGGGACGACACCTTTTACCTTTATCTTTGTGTACTCCGGGATTTTCACCAATTGTTTAGTTCAAATATTCGGATGAATGCTTGACTTGTCACGTATTACACTCACATATCATGGTATCAATTGAGAAATCCCAAGAATTTCCGTTTATTAAATCACGTATTCAGTGTTTTGTTATTTATTCAAATCTAAACCGAAATAATCTGGTGCTTGTTTATTTCCTAGTTAATATTGGATTTTTGAACAAATGTGATTCTACATGTCACATATGATTTTCAAATAATGCATAATTTAGATTGCGTATATGATGATATTTTTAACGCACTTATTAAATATTTATAAAGCCAATTCATAAAGGTTTCCCGTTAATTTAATTTTGATGCATTTTGTTGCGTTTTCAAATCTTATCTTAACTTGTAACTACTCTTGGATATTTCTATACTCTTATGCGTTTTAATCCTAAGTATTTTTATATACAGTATGCTTTCAACTAACTATATGTATATGACCTATTTAATCTTATAATATCTGTAATTATGTGCTTTTGTTAACTGGAAGTTGCATTTATTTATTCTACGACCCCTGTGACTTAATTTACCCCTAAACTACCCCATAATTATAGCATTAATCGCACAAATTAAAATAATTTTTTTTAACTGTTTATTTTTGGCGCCCAACGTGAGACAAAATTCACATTGGTCCAAAATTATTTTGTTTTTATTTTCTTTTACTATATACACAACTCCTACATTATTTTTACATCCCTATTCCTATTTTGATCTATACTATACCTATACACCTATTCATTCTAAATTTTACTACTATTATGTTATTATAATCTACTAATATTTCACTCCCTATTTATCCATACTTTTTCTATTTACATATACTTTTTCTATTTACATATACTTTTTCTATGTATCATATACTTTTCTTATTTTCACACTACCTATTATGATCTACTAATATTACATTCCCTATTTATCTATACTTTTCCTATTTACATAGACTTTTTCTATTTACATATACTTTTCTATTTATCATATACTTTTCTTATTTGCACCCTACGTATTATGATCTACTAATATTTTACTCCCCATTTATCTATACTTTTCCTATTTATCATATACTTTTCTGATTTTCACACTACCTACTATGATCTACTAATATTTCACTACTTATTTATCTATACGTTTCCTATTTTCATATACTTTTCCTATTTATCATATCCTTTTCTTATACTCACACTACCTGTTATGATCTACTAATATTTTTCTCCCTATTTATCCATACTTTTCCTATTTACATATACTTTTCCTACATACATATACTTTTTCTATTTATCATATGAACCACTTCTATTTACACCAACCTATGCTACTCCTACTTATCCTAAACCTATCCTAATTTATGATGACATCCTAATTTATTAATATCCCTATTTAATTCTCCTATTTGTTTATACCTATCCTAACTTATGATTATATCCCTATTTCCCCTAGTTTATTTTACAGTATGTACACTTTTCTCCATTATTAAAAGTTTTCTTTCTTGTTTCTTTTATACGCTCTTTTTCCAAACTTATTTTCTGAAGTTTAGTTATCATCATAGTTTTTCCCCTTAATGTATCCTCCTTCATATCCCAAAACTTCTCTAAATTTTAACCTATCACTCCCAAATTCTTCTTTCGGGCCCCATATCATATTCTCATTTTCCAACAAACCAAAAGGAACCATTTCACACTTATACTTTTGCCCTTTTCTATAAAACCCGATATATTTTCTTGATTATCTTGCAGGTGGAATCTTATTAAATGTCTCTGAGTCTACAACTTGCTATTATTGTGGATTCTGATCCTATTAATTTTGAATTTTTCTTTAACAATGCCTTCACCCTATCTTTCACTTCTTCTGGACATTTTATTTTATCATCAATATCCCCCTTTTTATCAACTTCTTCCTCAAATTGATTAATATTCAAGCAGTCTCCTTCGACTTCACTGCTCTCCTCATTATCCCATTTTATATAATTCCCTTTTACATCTATTGCCTTTCCTTCGGCATTTATTTTTAATCCCAACTTATCAATTATGTCCATACCAAATATTGCATCTACTCTTAACCCCGGCACTATTATAAATCCATTCTCAAACTTTATCTTACCCATTTCACGTTCCAGAATTATTATTTTACTCACACTTGCAAATCTCTTGCTATTTGGTGCTATTAAATTAAACTTCCTAATGGGCATCATACTCCCTATTAATTTTTCCCGTTTAACAAAATCCTCAGACACTAACGACGCTTTTGCTCTCGTATCAATGTGTGTTCCACCTCGACTATTTCCAATTCTCAATTTAATTATCGGTAATAAGCTTTTATTCATTTCCTTTTCCATTTCACATTTTATATATTCACGCTGGTGTTCGTATCCATTTATTTTTAAGGGCTTACTTGGTTTGTCATTTTTCAAAAATCCCGATTTGACGTAGATGGTATTGCCTGACTCGTAACTTCTGCATAGGTACGGTTCGTTATTGTAGGTTGTGCTGATTGTTCCCGATGTTGTGCTTGTAGCGTCCACTGATTTATATTTCTGTCGTGATTCGTTTGCTCTGTTTCTCTTCTTGGCGCGTCTCTTGTGTTCCAGTTTCTTCTAAAATTATTATCATTGTAGTTGTTGTAATTGTTTCTATAAAAATTTCCCCCATAATTTCTCCTATTATTCGATCTATTATTTTCTGTACTTGTTTGCATTCTAACTAGATTTTCTTGCTGTCTTGGTATCATCCTACCTTCCACCACACGACTTTAACCCAACTCATCACAACGTTGTAGATATTCCAAGAAAATTTCCCTATTTACTATGTTTTGAATCATCACATTGTAGCAATTTTATTTTCCACCTAATATATATATCTGTATAATCAATCCTTTTATTAAATATTAAATAATATAATACATTATAATGTTATCCAATCCACTTAATTTAATAACATCGATTGTCCAATAAAGAACTAGTATTTAGTTCATGTTAAAAGTTAAATTCTACGGAGACAATATAAAAGCTTTTGTTTGGTATCCTTCTTAAAGTCCCACGTTGGGCGCCATTTGAAGCCTTTTAAAATTCCGATTTAGTTTAACGAGAATTTCCGATAATTAAAAAGGAGCCCACGGCAAATTAAGATGGAAGGTGGCTCTAAGTTGAGGAAATCTCAAAGGCAAAGCGGCTAGTCGAACTATATGCTCTGGGTAGAGAATAAGCTGTGGGTCGGGGTGTAATTGCAACCACTAATTTGAAGCCTTTTAACAAACAAATAGCGCCCAGCGTGTAGGCCTCGATTGCTGTACCAATTGTATAAGCACATAAAGTAAAGGCTTCGATTGACTTTGGTTGTTTACACTTGTGGTTTGTAATTCATTTACCCTGAGATTAATTTAGTCTATTGATGTTATTGTTTAATTGAGTTTAATTTGTAATTAGTTAGTTAGTCTATTCCATGATGGCTGAGACGTATCAAGTAGTTTATTTGCATAAAGATGAGTTGGATTATGAATTGAGAATTCGTGGAGTTGTTAGCAGCAGACCGATGCAGGATAAAAGGAAAATGTTAGGCCGATTATTAGCCAAAGAAACAACATTACCTGATTTTATTTGTCAATTAGCTCTAACGGAAATTGATAGTATGTCAACATTAATAAAGTTGTGTAAGAAAGAGAAGAAGCTTTCTTACATGGTAAAATTGTTCGATAGGAATATTATTGTTCTTTTAGTCGCAGCTTGTAGTATTTCAGTGAATAATAATTCACAGTGTAGTTGATAATAGTGATTTGTATTTAGGTTTTTCTTCCATTTGTATTAGCTACAATAGGTGTTTGATAAATTTTTTATAGTAGAGATGATAGATGTTTATAATTTGGTACACTGGTTTTTACTGTCGGTAAACCGTTTCAAGATTGCTCTTGTGCATAGGCACGTTTTGTTTTGATATAATTTATTTTGATAGCAATTTTTGATTTATTTATATCCGCATTGCAACGCAGTATGTTAATTGGTGGTAAGTCTAAGTGAAACTTGTCGTCGTGGTTGGTCGGATTAGCAGTATGTCAGTCTAGACGAGACTTAGGAAAAGTCGGTCGCTCAGCATTACATTAGTCTAAACGAGACTCGAGGTAAGTTGTCACTCTAGCGATTTTGGCATCACTATTTTGAGATTGGTGATGAGGTTATAATTTTTGTTTATAAGTCTAGGTGAGACTCACAGAGGAGTTTGTCACCCTAGCAAGTTTATGCGTTGTGAAGTACTTTTGTCTATCTTGACAGTTTGATTATGAGTAGTGTAAGAGTGTACTAGAACATTGATTTATTGTTATCCTAGATGGAAGGTTGAGAGTAATCTAAATTATAAATTTATTATGTTTAAAATTGTCATTGTCCGCGAATTTAAAAGAAAAGGTGTTCTTAAAGTTTGAAGTTCATTGGTTTAATGTTTGAAATCATGTTGATAATTTAGTTGAGATCAAGTTAGATAATGTGGATCCCTGGTATGTGTCTCTTCGAAAAAAATTTTAGCTTCACCTGATGATTACCCACAATGGAAGGTAGAAGATAATTATGTATTTAAATTTCTTTCATCAAGTTTACCACTGTCGTCGAATGTAAAGGAATGGAAATATTTAGTCCCTAGATCACAGAAGGAAGAGGTTATTCGGATAAATCATGACCCTTCAGTGGCCGGACATTTTGGTTTTTTTAAAACATTGGCACGCATACAAGAGAATTTTTATTGGCCAAAAATGCGTATTGATGTGTTGAAATTTTGTAAAAATTGTTTAACGTGTGGTGCACAGAAGGCATCGAATAGAGGACCCCTTGGTTTAATGGGAAAGGAAAAAGAAGTGAAGTTCCCCTTTCAGATTATCGCTATAGACCTCATGGGCCCATTTCCACGGTCCAAGGTTGGACACAAATGGTTATTAGTTATTGGTGATTGGTTCTCAAAATTCACGTTAATGTTTCCGTTACGTAGTGCAAAAGCGCATATAATAGAACGTGTATTGGAGGAAAAAGTTTTTTTAGTTTATGGTGTTCCCAAATATATTATTTGTGACAATGGCTCACAATTTAGTGGTAGAAATTTCAAGGCAGTATGTAAAAGATATGACGTTCAAAAAATTTGGTTTAATGCAGTTTACTCTCCCCAATGTAATTTTGTAGAGAGGATAAATAGAACAGTCGGAACAGCTATACGTTCGTATATTAAAGAACATGATACTTGGGACATAGAGTTACCCCAAATTCAGTATGCGATTAATTCTGCAAAACATCATGCCACTGGTTATTCGCCAAATTTCTTAGTTTTGGTAGACATGTTCCTGTGTCTGGAAAATTTTATGGTCTTGATGTGGAACCCTCAGTTGATATTGATTTTATTTCTAGTGATAGACCTTTGTATGTGTCAGATCATCAAGGACTATTTGATATTTTTATAGACGTACAGAAAAGGTTACATTTAGCTTACATGCAGTCTAGTAATTCATATAATTTAAGGAGACGTAACATTTCTTTCGAAGTAGGTGACAAAGTTTGGAGGTCAAATAAAGTTCTTTCGAAAGCAAGTGATAAGTTCACAGCTAAGCTTGCGCCAAAATATGTTTTGAGCATTGTTAGAAAAAAGGTTTCGAATTTAATTTATGAATTGATTAATGAAAATGGTTCAAGGGCAGGCAGATGGCATGTTAAGGACTTAAAACCTTATTCAGAGTTCAGTGGTGATATTGAGAGAGAGAACGTTTCTGAACATTAATTAGTGTTGTTGATATATTTAATGGTTGATAGTAGGAATTATTTCTGTCTTATCTTTTAGTAAAGGATTTAAATATTGTATTGGAATACTGTTTGGTAGTCTAAAATTTTAGATGTTGGATAAGAAGTATAAAAAGAATTTTTGTAGTGCAGTAAGGTTGATACTAGACTGTGCTGATATTGTTAGTTGCAAGTTATTCATTTGAGTCAAGATAAAAAGTTACATGTTTCCGTTTGTCAAATGATTTCATTTGTCGTATGATTCTTTAGTTCAAGGTTATAAAGGAATGTTTAGGTATTTTTATGATTAAAGTGTTTGATAAATAAAGTTGTATATAGTTGGTCATTATTTTCTTTCGGATTTAAGATTAAGGTGTTTGATAATTATATTGGGAATCAAGTAGTTTGAGTCCATATTAAATATTGGTTGGAGGTCAATATTGTTAGTAACTATGATAGTTATGTTTAATTATGAATATTGCGTGAGATAGCAATGTTCTATGTTTGATTATGGATATTGCGTGAGATAGCAATGTTCTATGTTTAATATGAATATTGTGTGAGATAGCAATGTTCTATGTTTAATTATGAATATTGCGTGAGATAGCAATGTTCTATGTTTGATTATGGATATTGCGTGAGATAGCAATGTTCTATGTTTGATTATGAATATTGCGTGAGATAGCAATGTTCTATTTTGTTCATTCATGCGTGAGTGAGATTTGTGAGAAGTAAGACGTGGTGACGTTTTACTTGTCTCTTCTGGGAAAGAGATATTTCTACATTTTGGTTGCATATACATGCGGTAGATTGTTGAACGTTAGTGATTTCAAGACTTGTTTGCTGTTTTGAAGTTATGTTTGGAGTGGATCTCAAAAGTAGTGAGAGTCCTTTTTCTTTTGTAAATATGTAAATTACGGTTAATATAGTAAAAATATGTTTGTCATGATAATTTGATATTTTCATTAAGGAATCATAATACGGCAGTATTATATATTTTGTTGTTTAAGTTTCGAGTATAAATGAGTGATATAATAACCCCGAATATGATTAAACGATAATGACACCCTACCGATTAAGACTTCCCGAATTTGTGCCCTAGTGGCGTATAGTACGCGTAGTTACTCGTCACTCATTTTCAGTTATGTTGTATCTTAAGTGGTAATTTTTGTTTATAGTTTGTAAAAAATTAATAATAATAAGTTGTGAATATGTAACAATAAATTCAAAAAAAATTCTTCGTATTTATTCCAGAATTTTTTCTCTTAGAAAGAGGCAGTGTAGCAATTTTATTTTCCACCTAATATATATATCTGTATAATCAATCCTTTTATTAAATATTAAATAATATAATACATTATAATGTTATCCAATCCACTTAATTTAATAACATCGATTGTCCAATAAAGAACTAGTATTTAGTTCATGTTAAAAGTTAAATTCTACGGAGACAATATAAAAGCTTTTGTTTGGTATCCTTCTTAAAGCCCCCTCTACTCAATAAACGCAAGGTAACGCTGTTACCAGGCAGCGACAAGCTCGGCCGGCACTTCTAACACAGCTGGGGTTCAAGCAGGTCGAAAGTTGTTCTTAGGAGCGATGTCCGTCATTGATTTTTGCTGTTGGAAGCGTGCACGATGGAAGATTGCACGTGTATGCTATCTTCATAAATTGTTTTGGATGGTCCATTTTTGGTTGAAACCAGTCGTGAAGAACGATGAAGTTTTTGTTAAAAAGACCATTAGGAACAGTAAGTGAATTTGTTTCTATAACAATATTAATTAAAATTTTCAGTGTAACTTTGGGAATAATTTATTTTAAAATATATTGCAACGTAAATTATAAATAAGCACTTTTCTGAATGGTATTCATGCGAAATTAAATGAAAACAATTCTATTCTTATATAATATGGAATCACATATATAATTTATTCAAGTTAATTACAAACAACATTTGCTTTCTTGTGGTGTGAATTACGCCTGGAACATCTGTAAATTGAAACGCAGATAACGGAGGCCAAGTGATGTGTTTTTCAGAATGCAGCACACTTATTTGTCTAAAATGGAAGTTTCCGTAGTTAATGGTGACGTAAGCCCGTAAGCAGGTATTTTGGTATTTTGGTGCAAATTGGAGTTCTGGTATGTACAAAAAATTATGTTCGTATGTTGTTTGAACTATCGACGTAGTAACGAGATAAATTTTATTTTAACCGACTTGTGTTAACTTTGAACAGGTCAAGGACAGACCTCAATTATATTTTACGTAGTCATACGATATGAATCTGTAATTTGTTCCTACAAATTCTTTTATTAACTCAATGAAACATCAGAAGATGTCACTACTAATTAGATAAAGTAAATTCTTCTAACTTTGAACCTTTAGAAATTAAATTTCTACAATTGATATTTTATGAACAATTATCTGTAATTATCTACTGTGAAATTAAGGTAAATTTACCATAATTAACTCTTTCTATAAATAAGCAATTTTATGCTTTGTCAATTTGTTATATAAACTTCATTAAATAGTAATTGGTACGGATATATTCAGTACCATTGTAATTAACTCTTTCTAATTTAAATTAACTTATAAAGGAAGACATATTTTTTGTAGAAAATTACTTTATTGGATACCAAAAAGAATAGATTCTTATTTTCGGACTAAAGACTATCTTTTATTTAAGAGGAATGAAAGTCGATTCTGATTGTATTTAATTATTTTTGAGTTTGAATGCACAAACAGTGCTTTTCTTTGTTTAATTTGTTCACAGGTGCAGTGCAGGATTGCTAAGGTCAAGGTCGAGCCATAAGGTAAGATACTTTAAAGATTAGGAGGTCTTTAAAAATTATATAGCGGTTATAGAAAAAAGGTTTCCGCATTAGCCTTGTACAAGGGACTTGTATTAGGTCTTCTCAGTATAAAAAAAACGGTGGCGCCGTATTTTTATTATTAGTGGTTGCAATTACACCCCGACCCACAGCTCATTCTCTACCCAGAGCATATAGTTCGACTAGCCGCTTTGCCTTTGAGATTTTCTCAACTTAGAGCCACCTTCCATCTTAATTTGCCGTGGGCTCCTTTTTAATTATCGGAAATTCTCGTTAAACTAAATCGGAATTTTAAAAGGCTTCAACATAATGTCATATCTCCTCACCAAAATGTCCCGCTAAGTATTTTATGGTTTGTGTTTCTTCCATCGGCGGATCTAATTGCTTCGCTATACTGAATTTTTGTATGGCGTATAGTTCTCATGTCATCTCTAAGTTCTGATTATGTTTTCCTGTAATTAAATTATCTCGCGCCTTGTATTGTTGATTATCCCCCCAAAATTTTCTCAAAAATCTACTTTCAAACTCCTGAAATGTCCCTATCTCATTTTCTATTAAGTCAAACCATATCTCCGCGCTTCCTTTCAACATTGATCTAACGAAATTTAAATTGTACCTTTTTCATCCGTTGATCCCTGTATTAATTTTCTTATATTATTTAAAAATACTTTTGGATTCACCTTGTTGTCTCCATAAAATTTGGAATACTGTTCAACTGAAATTTCCGGTCTATTTATTATAGTGTGTTGCCCCTGATTCCTACCCGCATTTTCAAATTCTGATTTTAAATTACCTAACTCTCTATTTACATCATTAAGTCCTATTTCACAGTTTCCCTGAATTTCCCGCATCTTTTTATTTAAATCTGTAATTCGGTCATTTGTTTCTTTATCACATGTTTCCTGATCTAATTTCACTTTCCAAATCTCGTCTCTAACTTTATTTACATCGTCCATCATTCTAATGAATTTATTTTCAAAGTGTACCTGCATTTCCGCGATCGTTTGATTACTTTCTTTTAATCCGTCGCTTATTATTTTCATTTCGACCCCGAGCTTTTCTCCATTTTCCTTAATATTTTTCATGGTCTCTTCGCTTTTGTCCATTTTTTTATTTAAGGCTAACAGAATAAACATAATTTCAAATTGTTGTGAAATCTGTTGTTCTTCACTTTGGCTTCGCGTCAATTTTTGCCCTGGCGTTTCCATAGATACATCTTGTAAAATTACGCTTTCTTGGGACCCTATTTCTACCCCTTGGTTCCTTAATGCCTCTCTGGTCTCCTTTATTCGTTTATCCATTTTTAGCAAAACTATTTTTTGCGTATTTTTAGGGACTTTTGAAACGTTTCAAAATGCCTATTAACTTTTTCATAAATTGATCAATGAAACTACTGTTTTGTGGACTCTTACAGATACGAAAAATATTGAATTAAAACCGTTTTCAGTAATAAATTATCAAGATCGTTAACTTGGAATGGTTCTGTAGTTCCTCTGCATCCCCCAAGAGTTTTCGTGCCAAGTCTGAATATTGAGAGTCGAATTTGCAAGTCGACATCAAAACCAAAATACAATCCAAATCGTTATTAGAATCCAATTCAATAAATTAAAATCCCATTTAAATTTCAGCGTTAGAGTCAGTATTAAGATGCCAGTAATAAGTTAATCCAATTTAAGATTTAATTTGAATATCAGTAATAGAATATTTTCATGTCGGTATTAAAAAGACAGTATAGAACATTTTCCATGTCAGTAATAAAAAGAGCCCTGTTTTATTTATGTTAGAAATGTATTTTTATTAAGTCGTTATTTACTTACGTCTATAATAGATCGGTTCATCCGTTGCACAATTCGTACACTTTTCAAAATGACTTTACTTTAACTTTCGTTTCACTGGTTACGTAAAATAATTTAGCACTTTAGAGTATAGTCGTAACCCAGTTTAAAATGTATACTAAACTTGTCACTTGTCACGTATTACACTCACATATCATGGTATCAATTGAGAAATCTTAAGAATTTCCGTTTATTAAATCACGTATTCAGTGTTTTGTTATTTATTCTAATCTAAACCGAAATAATCTGGTGCTTGTTTATTTCCTAGTTAATATTGGAGATTTGAACAAATGTGATTCTGCATGTCACGTATGATTTTCAAATAATGCATAATTTAGATTGCGTATACGATGATATTTTTAACGCACTTATTAAATATTTATAAAGCCAATTCATATAGGTTTCCCGTTGATTTAATTTTGATGCATTTTGTTGCGTTTTCAAATCTTATCTTAACTTGTAACTACTCTTGGATATTTCTATACTCTTATGCGTTTTAATCCTATGTATTTTTATATACAGTGTGCTCTCAACTAACAATATGTATAGTGACCTATTTACTCTTATAATATCTGTAATTATGTGCTTTTGTTAACTGGAAGTTGCTTTTATTTATTCTAGGACCCCTGTTACGTAACCTATCCCTAAACTACCCTATAATTATAGCATTAAATATATATATATATATATATATATTGCTGTGAATCCTTGTATTAACATCGAACCTCACGAATTGGGCGTCAAGAATGCTGTGAAACCTACAAAAAGCTATTCATTACCTTAACTGTGTTGGTCCATTGACTTTCTTCTGTTAATCGCCTCGGCTGCTCCTCTAGATAACTTTCATCCTCAATCATAAAAAAAACAAACACATTCCTATCACACACATCAACGTTAACTATATTTACATCAATATTCACAATACATTAAAATTTCAAAATTAAAATTCAGCATAAATTTTAATATCAAAAATTTTCAAGATTAAATTTGTTATCATTTTCAAGTGCATCCCGAATTAAAGTCCTTGTAGGATGCCTACTAATTACTATAACAATATATGCAGAGTTGAGTCTGAGTACAAAGGGAGCATCTACCACCCCTTTACGTTAATTAACCAGGTTCGTCTAATTGAGCTCAAAGACATACCCAAATTTTCATCATAATCCAGAACATCAATACTAAATACCCCTTTCTACTTAAACAAGCGAACTTCACGTTAAAATTAAAATTTTATGTTTTAGTACAATTTCACTAATGTCCATTTAAAGTAAATCAATTATAAAGTTATTCAACACACACAAAAATATCAAAGTTCAAACAAAATAGTATAAATTACCTGAAGTTTACTGCACTCGTAGCTACAATGTACATCGTCCCTTTTGTTAATCACTCCATTCCAACTGGGTTATATTTACAGCTTCTGATTCTCAACGCTTTAAAAATTTTCTCCATCACCATTTATTTAAAGTTGTTTCTGGGCTTTTCCGGAAATCATCTGTGTATATCTGACCCTTGTTTTGTGGATCCAGACACATGTATGAACCATTTAATCATTAACACCTCCGAAAAATAGCAAAGAAATTCATACTTCTTTCACCAATATACGCCAAAACTGCCTACTTTTGGTGTATTCATTTGTCGTTGTAAATTTTATTAATTGGTACAGTGATACTAAATTTTATTACCTTGTATCTAAATGCACTCAAGTACATTCATGTTAGCACGTAAATAACAAACTGTTTTAAATCACCAAAATATACGAGCAAACTTTAAATTATTCTATCAAACTAAAATGCACTGTTTAACATCTTGAATCAAGTCGCGGATGTAAGAGAGCTTGTTTATATTCACCTGGCTATATATAGAAGTTAGCCTGTCTGTCGGTCGAGTCCTCAAAACAGCCAGTTTCTAGAATTTCCTCATTCTATGTTCCCATTCCGTAGCTCGCGCGTCGGTTTTTACGAATTTTGTACTCGCCCCAGTTAAATCTCAGAAATTTCAACACGGCACGCAATGTCTCGAAATAACTAATTGATTTTTATACAGAAATCGTTGTTTCTACCTCTGATATTTGCATCCTATTTTCAACCAATTGTGACCCTCGTGACGTTGCTTAACTCACGCCTTTTACTATATGTGTCTCGGTCTTGTGCATATTATCTGTCTCTATCTAACCTGTTCTTATTGATGCAAATTGATATTCTTTATTATCGATTATTTTAGTCTATGTGGAGTGTGAAATAACCCACCTTTAGCATTTCTCGTAACTATTATGCGATGGTTTCTCCAAGATTCTCTGAACCATTAATTCTCTGCAAAATTTACGCCGAATGAGCTTTTTAAACAACGCAGGTGTTCAAACATACTATTAATTCTCAGAGCTTTATTACATGGTATTTTATTGGGTTTTTACAAGTTTCTATAGATATTATCTGTTACTAACAATTCAATTAACTTCAATTAAAAATAATACCCTTTAATTTTTAGTGAATCCTAATTAAATATTCAATTATTATCTGTACGTTTTGTTTAATACCGGTTACTTGAAATAGAGTTAATTAATATAAATTTTGCACGTAATTTCTCTTTGTTTCTTTACGTAGAGCTTTTTAATACTGCTTCTTTTGATATAAAGCGTCTTGTACATGATTTAAATCTCTTATTTTTAATGAAACGAATGAATTTTTATTCTCCACGGTTTTTTAATAAAGCGTATTATCTAATAAAATTCCTTATACACGGTGATTAAAATTATTTGATGTGATTATTTAATTTTCTACCCTGGTCTAAATATGAGTAATATATATATATATATGTATATATATATATATATATATATATATATATATATATTGCTACGATTATCGCCTTTCGCCAGATGTACAACGATCAATTGCCTGCTGATCACCACATTTCTGTATCTTAAAATAATTTAAAATTAACACAATTATATTTATGCCTCAACTAGCTCAGTGATTCCACACACAGAGTGAACGACGATATGATAACAGAGAATTTTCACTCACTCCTCTCCAACTCTCAATATCTCCGCATAAGACAAACTAAATTCACCAAAAATTGTATAAAGAATTAAATAAAATTACCATTTACAAATCTGCGCCCTTTTTAATATCAATTACTTTTTTTATAGAACTTTTAAATCAAACTTTAAATAGATTTTCTTATCAAATTAGCTCTATACGAAGATTATAGCTTTTACACCTTTTATAACAATTAAAGCCAGCAAAAAATATTGTATTTTACCACGAATAGTTTCGTTGAACGTTCAATGAAATATCCCTTTTTTTTTAGACATACCTTTACGTACGAACCAAATTTTTGGTGACCTTTTACACAAAATATTTAAATTACATGCAACTTTTAAGCTCACTTCTGAGTACATCAATTATGTAGAATTATAAATGTAACATACTATAAATTGAAAAGATAACCCTGACCTTATATTGCTTACGTTTTTCTTGCTGGAGCTTCCTGGCCCAAATCGGTCGTTAGTTCAGCAGCTTAGCGTGTTGAAACAGTACTTTGAAATATTCAGCAGCAACTCGGAGTCGTTTGTCCAATGATTGGAAGTATTAACCTTAGAGTTTTAACCCAGTAGCTTGGTCTTTTTATACCAATAACTTAGAATATTAACGTCGTGATTTGAATATATTACTTGGAATATTTATCCAGTATTTTGAAGTATTACTTGGATATATTACTTGGATGTATTACTTGGATATATTACTTGGATGTGTTACTTGGATGTGCTACTTGGAGCCGTTTGTTTCAACGGCAGAATTTTATACACACTTATTTCACTTGAAATTATTGATTTATGTTACTTTCAATTTAATGTTCACTAAATTTTATTGCATTTACATCGTTCAAATTTGCACGTACATAGGAACTTTTGGTTATGGAATTGATTAACAAATGCAATTACATGTATCTGCACGTATATCGGAATTTTAATTTCCATACTTTCTTTATATATGCTTGTTTTACCAAATCTGGCACCTTATGTACGTTTCAAAATGCACGTACCATCGCTTCAAATATTATACTTTATGAAATATGCCTTCTTTTAGATGTTTGCCTATTACAAACTGGTATAAATTTACACGCGTTTATTAACCTTCTTACCCAAATGCGTTTAGATTGAAAGATTTCATTTCACGGTTATTTTTCTGCAAATCTGTTAAATTTTGATTTGATGTTAAGCTTAAAATGTCTCAAGTGTTCTAAAAATGATTGCTTTTGCAATTATTTATTTTAATGAATATGGAGTAGCTACTTCTGAATGAGCTTTCTTTAATTAATTGTAACTTGTTATTGATCTTATACAGGGTGATTTATATTTGCTTTTTGCACAATGAATGAATGATATACATTTTATGCTTTAAATGTTTGGCTTTCGTGGTTTTTGAAATATTTACATGAAGTATTCCTTCCTTGCGACTTTATATGACCTTAAATAACCCTATTATCATAGCAATATTTTATATATATTACTCTGGTTTCTCGTGAATCTTGGTGATTTCTTGGTGTAGCACAGTTGGGCTATTATAAAAATGCTACGTACTCACCTATTAAATCGTTTTACTAACTTAGAAAGTTGTGCCTCTCTTTATGTCGCTATGCTCTAGCTGAAAATGAAATAAAAAAAAAACACCAATTTTCACTTAAAGAAAATTTTGAGTCTACGCTATGATTATGATATGTCTAGGTTGAGTATCTTCTGAAAATGCTTTCCAGGTTAATACCACGGCTAACTCTGCCCACTGCGTCCCCTGGGATACTCACCACAACTATTCATTCTTTCAACCACCTTTAGAATAGAAAAAAAATAAAAACATACAGCACTTTTATTCTACCAACACAAATAATAAATTCTCAAAAATTTAAATATGTACAATTAATATTCAAGTTAAAACAGTTCATATTTCTGCTCAATAGTAAAACTTCAGTCTAAAATCCCCGTGATTTTTTGCTCCTCTACATTTCATATTTTTATTTAAAAGTAGATGGGCCTATCCTGTATCCTTAATTTACTTCCCCTAGGTCTATGTAGAGTTCAATATAAACCTTTTTATTTTCTGTGCATAAATTATTTGCATTGTCAAATTATACTAAAGACCTGTTTACTTCTTACATCTATAACATATTATTCAAGTTTTTACACCCTCAGATTAATAAAAGATAAATTGTCCATAACATATGTCCATAAAATTACTTTTTAGTTTCTAAAAATTATCACCATAAATAATTAAAATCACTCATAGTTTAAAATAGCTAAGCACCAGCACAACAGTTTCAATAAAAAAACCGTTACCTGAAGTGTGTTCTTCCAGATCACCATCTCTGTAGATAACTTTCCATCGGACTGCTCGTTCCTGGATTACTCTATATTGCTGCTTTCCAAGTTGGACAGCAATTCCATGTCATACACGTTCATCCAAATCATTAACAATCTGAAGACGCCTTTCACCAGACTGCACGTATAACATCCAAACCACACCTCTTCTTCTACTTAATGTGCCACCAGCCACCCTCGTTCAAAATGTAAATAATTCATTTCCTTACGTAGCATCCTGCTTTAATTATTATACTTATTCATTCCAGTTTAGCCCGTTTAACTACTTTGCACCCACTTGTGCATTAACAAAACACTTGTAAAATTTTCCGGCGGACTGCACTGTCACGCGGTATCAAAGTTAGGATGTTCTTCTGAATAATTCAAATTATAATCGAGAAGTCAGAAAAATAGTCGAAAAACAAGAGAGCGAATCTACCTCCGGTAGTACTTATATATTTTTAGCCCCACTCACGTTGTCCGTATTTTCACTATCCATTCTTTGAAATGTTGTCAACTGCCACAACAATTCCACAAATTCCATCCGTACAAACATGCAACGTACTTTGAAAACCTAGAATTTATCCACTCCAATATTGTTTTACCACGAAAAGCTCCGTAAAACTCCAACTGTTTTAAGTCTTCTTTGAAATCTGTAGTCTGCTATTACCCCCAAACAAATCCAATAACGCCTCTGATGTACGCATCTATACTCTTATCGCATTCACGCTTTCATAACAACCTTTCCTATCTTTGTCTTAATTTCCTATCTAAATTGTCGACGTTATTTCCACTCTTTTGATATCTTTGCCACATGTTTTCTGTCTTTCTTATTGTCCCATTATTACTATGTTGTTTGCTGTCAATTCTCCCTTCATATACGTGTGCCTTGAAAAATCGATACTGTCCACAAACATGTTGCATCGTTGTCCTGATTATTGATATTTAAAATATACTCGTCTGACACGCGCTTAAAATGTTTGTCATATTTACCCATCTGTTATTTCTTCATCTTACTCTGTTGCCTAGTAAAGATTCTCTGTCGCCTAATTTTATCGATCTGTTTTTGAAATAGTCGTCTGTTATTGTTAACCTTGTGTCTTTCCGTTATCACAATACTTCGAATTGTTTTCTAAACGTTTTCTAGCCTTAGCAAGAATTGTTTATCAACCCCCAAGCTTGTGTTCCTTGAAATCCTTTAACGTTTTAACTTGTTTGCCATCTTAAACCTTGTAGCTTGCTACAAATGCTTTAGTTTATGATTTTAAATAAATGTACGTTGCTTAAATTAACGTATACAAATTAAACCTACATTAATAACATGTAATTTTATACCAATCTAACTTTACTGAAGCTTAATAAATAAATTATGAATTTTTACATACCGGGTCCCCCAAATAAATAAATGCTTGTCCTATTTACACATGTTTACGCTTACCCGTACACAGTAATATATATATATATATATATATATATATATATATATAAAATAAGATGTATCTGTAAACAAACTCTTATGAAAATAATAAGAGCTATTGACAAATACAAATCGGGCTAGTAGTTATATAGCCATTAACAAAACATTAGCTTTATTACTTCACAGGGGAGGAAACATCTACTGACCGACGGTTTCGGCATTGTTAAGCCTCATCAGAGATGATTAGTTTCCAACCCTATGAAGTAATCGAAGCTATTATACTGATATAATTTCGGAACAATCTCTGTACTATGGCAAAAGTAAATAAAACCGCCATCAGGTGATAAAACACCAACACTACTAAGTGTGGAAGTACAGAATTGAATCGAAACTACATAGTAGATTCTATAGATGGCTATAAAAGTACGTCTGGCCCTTGAGATTTGCGGAATGTTACAGCAAAATTTATTTGCAAACGTAACAAACCTTCTCGTGGCGACACCAGGGTTCATGCCCCAAAGGCAATTCAAATAATAAAGAAAAGATTGCAGTCGCAAGAATTGTATATAAATAAGATGTATCTGTAAACAAACTCTTATGAAAATAATAAGAGCTATTGACAAATACAAATCGGGCTAGTAGTTATATAGCCATTATCAACACATTAGCTTTATTACTTCACAGGGGAGGAAACATCCACTGACCGACGGTTTCGGCTTTGTTAAGCCTCATCAGAGGCCTCCTCTGTGAAGTAATAAAGCTAATGTTTTGTTAATGGCTATATAACTACTAGCCCGATTTGTATTTGTCAATAGCTCTTATTATTTTCATAAGAGTTTGTTTACAGATACATCTTATTTTATATACAATTTCTTATTGCGGACTGCAAATAACTTGCCTTATATATATATATATATATATATATATATATAGCTGTGATAAGGGGTTGTTTAAGGGTGTATTTTATAGCAATGGTCATGTAGTAATCAGAAATCACAATAGGAAGCATAAAACTGCATTTATTTAGTAGAAAATTGAGTAATTGGGATAGTTTGTAAATAGTAAGCAGTCAACACCCTGTATATAGAGTATAAGTAGTTTTAAGCGACGCAAATAGACACATCTTATAACAATAGGACGCATAGTTAGCATAGAAATAAGTAATTCATGCATTAGGTAAATAACAAATATTTAACACCCGGTATATAGAGCTTTAGTAAATTTAAGTAATGCAAACAATGATATTTTTCAGTAGAAGCACGCGTATTTAGAAGAGGATGATAATAAATGTAATTAAACACGTATTCAAAAGAATTCTAATCAGTTATGATAATACGGAGATAAGAGATAAAACTTAAAGAAGCGTAGTGTAAGTGCGTACAAACAATTAACAATTTTTAATAGTAAAGGTAATTAAAAATGCGTAAATAGATAAACATACTTGAAAATTGAAATTCAAATTGCATGAGGTATTTGTGTATAATATGGAAAACCGATTATTTACTAAAAACACCGCATGGTCTGATAACAAAGCAGCTGTAGCAAAACAACCATTACTTGAAAATCCAAGAATGTTACATCAGAAAACCACTTTAAGTTTAGGAAATAGAAAGACCTCATTGGTTAAGATTAGTAAGCCAAACCCACAGACAAAGGGGGACATACCCATATATTAACAGCGAGCAATGATAACGGGGCAGTTTCAACTCAACAAGGCCAAGGTGCGTCACTCTGAATCTAAGAGTAACGCGTAAGAATAATATTTAAAAGTGAAATCGTTTAGTGACAGATAGTGCTACGAATATGAAAATTTCTATTGCCGATTAACGTAAGTAGAATTTGAGGAATTTATTTAAACTAAAATATAATAATAATAGGGCTCTAAGTTTGGTGAGAATAATCCTAAGTCGGATGACGATAATAAATCTAAATGTGATAATAATAATTCGGAGTTTGATGACAATGTTCTGAGGCTGGTGAGAATAATCTAAGTCTGACAATAATAATCCAGAGGGTGATGACAATAATTCAAATGTAATAATTCAAGCGTGTGGATAGATAATATTTCAAATGGGTATATAATAATTCCGAATTGGCGGAGAATAATTTTGAATACGATGTTAATGATCCAAATGGATGGTAGAATAATGCATGGAAAATTCTAATTGATGTTGGTTGATAATGGATGCGTCGATAGTCTTGGTACAATTTTGAGTAGGCGAGAAAGAAATAAAGAAGCACGAAGTAAACAGACCAGGTTAAATCTTTGTAGTTTTAAGACATTTTTTTTCTGTTTGAATTTGAATATTGAATTTGCTTAATTTATATAAACTAGTGTAACTGAGTCAGCAACGAACTTTGCATACGTTGAAAGTAAGTAATATAATAGGGGTTTTGAATGTTCTAGGCTTCTTTGATAAGAAAAAGAATAGTTTTTTGGCGACTTTAGATTGATTGCAAAGCATATGATTTTTGAGATAAATAAGACTACAATACTTGATATAAAAGTGTATTTTAATAATTTTCAAAACCTGTACATAATATTTGTTTTCATTATATGGAATTAATTAACTTCATTTTATAATTCAAAATAAAAGCTAGTCGAGGCAGATAATAAAATTAGTGGGAGTGTAATTTGATAATTTAAACAGAGAGGTGGAGTCAAGTAAGAAAACGCCATTGATACCGAGTACGGCGTTATCATATTAATCATATCAAGTATTTATTGGACGGCCCAAAGTCGGCGATCGAGAGTTCACGGGAGTTCATAGCATAATTTATATGGTGCCCAAGCCTGGGGCTCGATAAATCCAGTTAGTACATAGCAATATATATGTATATATATCGCTATAATTTTAGGATAGTTCAGGGGTAGGTTAAGTCACAGGGATCGTAGAATAAATAAAAGAAACTTCCAGTTAACAAAAGCACATAATTACAGATATTATAAGAGTAAATAGGTCACGACACATATTGTTAGTTTAGAGCACACCGCATATAAAAATACATTTGGTTAAAACGCATAAGAATTTAGAAATATCCAAGAGTAGTTACAAGTTAAGATAAGATTTGAAAACGCAACAAAATGCATCAAAATTAAATCAACGGGAAACCTATATGAATTGGCTTTATGAATATTTAACAAATGCGTTAAAAATATCATCGTCTACTCAATCTAAATTATGCAGTATTTGAAAATCGTATGTGACATGAAGAATCACATATGTTCAAAAATCCAATATTAACTAGGAAATAAACAAACACCAGATTAGTTCGGTTTAGACTAGAATAAATGGCAAACAATGAATACGTGAGTTAATAAACGGAAATTCTTGGGATTTCTCAATTAATACCATGATATGTGAGTGTAATACGTGAGAAGTCAAGCATTCATCCGAATATTTGAACTAAACAATTGGTGAAATTTCCGGAGTACACAAAGATAAAGGCAAAGGTGCCATCCCAACACGTGAATGAACGAATGAAAAGCAAGAGAGGTGCGGCTTTAAATACGATAAGAATGAAGCGACGAGTTTAGTATACATTTTAAACTAGGCTACGACTATACTCTGAAGTGCTAAATTATTTTACGAAAGTTAAAGTAAAGTCATTTTGAAAAGTGTACGAATTGTGCAACGGAGTAAGTAAATAACGACTTAATATAAATACATTTCTAACATAAATAAAACAGGGCTCTGGTTAATTACTGACATGAAAAATGTTCTATTACTGTCTTGTTAATTAATGATATGGAAAATATTCTTTACTGATATTCAAATTGAATCTTAAATTGGATTAATTTATTACTGGCATCTTGAGACTGGCTTTAACACTGAAATCTAAATGGGATTTTATTTTATTGAATTGGATTCTAATAACGATTTGAGTTGTATTTTGGTTTTGATGTCGGCTTCCAAATTCGACTCTCAATATTCAGACTGCGCACGAAAACTCTTGGGGGATGCAGAGGAACTACTGAACCATTCCAGGTTAGCGATCTTGATATAATTTATTACTGAAAACTGTTTAATTCAATATTTTTCGTATCTGTAAGAGTCAACAAAACACAGTAGTTTCATTGATCAATTTATGAAAAAGTAATAGGCATCTTGAAACGTTTCAAAGGTCTCTAAATATAAGCAAAAAGGCTAGTTTTGCTGGCTTCAATTTCATAAATCTGGTATATGTAAATATTCTGAAAAGGGGGAGATATTAAAAGTTGTAAATATTTAATCATTATATTGTGTATTGTAGAATTGCTTTATTTAATTGAATCAGCTAGTTGAGGCAAAGAAAATCCATAACTTAACATTTCACATCATAGGTGCTTGATTGGGCAAAGGGGCTGAAATAAAAAAATATCACAGCAATTTATTATACCCAATCGTGGGGCTGAACAAAATATCACATTATTTTATGACTCCCATCGTAGGAGCTCGTTGATTATAATAAAAATAACACAGCAATATATTTACACACACACATACATAAAAGTATTCTTGCATATTGCCACATAGACTTATTCGTCTTACGCTACATAGTTAGCGCTAGTCGTTTTAAAACTAATTATTTTGAAAGGGTTCGTTTCTTTTTATTTTTTATAATTTATTTTTATATATTATACTTATTTTTGTAATCCAAGTGGGTTACTTGTTATTATCAAATGGGGTCATAGGTTGCTGGTCGCAGCTTCCTTTCTTTTCGCCTACTATTAATTCAACCACAACTAATACCGGTAATAATTCATAAAAATTTTTTTTTTTATTTTAGTCTGGTAAATTTGTGTGTTGAACATTTTCTACTGTTTTGTTCTTTTGAACTTCTAATGTTAACTTTATAAATATTTGAATTTTTTAAAATTAATAAATTCGTCTATTTTTGCTAGTTCTCTATTGTGTGTAGTCTTAATACGGCCCTGATCTTGTTTGTACTGTAAATATTCCAGTATCTTAAAGCAAATATATTCCCTCGGTGTACATTGTATGAAATTTTTTTCAGCTTCGACGTTATTACACTATTTGTTTTGTCTGTAGAACCCACGCTACAACTTGTTAGTAAAAATGTAACATTTCAAACTCCAGTTTAAATACGAAGCTTGACTCATTCGCTGACATCTTATTCCACACCTCACAATTGTTATTACGAATTATAGGACTGAGCAAAAATAAACAATCTAACTGACTATTATTACATTACGAAAGTATGACCTGTCGCCGTCGATGTACTCGTTGGATTTTTCCTAGTTTTGCTGGAAATTAACCAATGACGATGAAGAGATTAGTTCAGGATTGAGCACTCCAAACTTTGGTGCAAATGAGAATTATTTATAGTATGCGTGTATGTACGTACGTACGTTCATGCCTTTAGTTCAATTTCAATCAAGCCAGTTAGTCACAGTGCTTAGTGCAAGTAAAACGGTCGTGACGATGTTTATAACAATTCCACTTACGTTTTAACAATCAGCTTTGCTCTCAGGTGAGTAGATAGTTGAGATTAAAATTTACAAAACAATTGAACGAGTTGTACTGTGGTTACCTAGCCTAGAGAACTAAACTTTTATGCTAGTGAAAAATATACCGGATATGTCATGTTTGAATACAAATTATATGTGCAATTCATTAAATATTGTTTGTAAATGATTTTATATTACAGTACTTCCTAAATATTTTACGTATAATCCCGTTGTGAATATAACAGGAACCAAAGCTACAAAAAAGTAAAGTAAAGCTTTAAAGGTGAAACATCATAAAATATTGGAAATATTAAACAAAATCCCTAAATTGAGATTCACTTTGATTATATTATCTTCGACTTGCATTTTTATTAGGTAAACTGAACATTTTATGAGAGAGAGCATTAGGATAACGTTCATATATCCAATAACAATTAATTTAGAAACCATGTAAAGAAAGAATGTCTATTTCACTTAAATTGAGAAGCATTTAAGTGAAAACAGCGTCAAAAGTGTTTTTAATTAAGGTTAACGCTTTTCTTAATCAGTATTTCAATTTAGTTTAAATTGGAGAATAATCCAAGAAATAATGAAGTTATATAAAGCTGTAATTTTCATATAACTACAATTGAATTTTACTGGCAACTTTGACATTTCTTTACAAATGTTAAAATTAACGTCTTATTGTAATTAATAACGGCTGTATTGGTGGAACCCCAAAATCCAAATATTAATTTATTTTTCTTTATTTTCCTTCCTTGTGAACCGTGGGGTCTTGAAGAGGTGCGAAGGCTTACGTGTCTCAGAGAAATAGATAACCGAGCCGACGATGCAAATTAATGAATGATACCTGAAAGGGATGCACAACAGCCCTTTCAGTAGTTACAAGAGCGGCAGCCTGGATATTTGACTTAGCATTGTAATCTCGCCTAATAGGTCTTAGCCTTGTTGATATTGTTGCACAGCTGAAAGCAAGGGAAAACTAAAGTCGTTACTTTTCCTGAGAATATGCAGCTTCTATTCGTATGGTTTACTGATGATGGCATCCTCTCGGGTAAAATTGTCGTATCTCGTATCTCGAGAGAAAGTCATTATAAAGGATAAACATTGAATTTTACGAGTCGGAGCGTGAAATGTCAAATTTAAATCTTAGTGCTAGATTAGAAAACTGTAAAAGAGAAATGGATAGGCTGAAGTTGTTACCTTTAACTCCGACCTCACTTAGTTAATTATTAAAGTTTAATCGTGTATATTTCAGTATTTTCTAATAGTTATAAAGTTATTCACACTTACAGTTCAAGGCCTCCAGCGATAGAACTCCCCTCAGGCTTGCGGTGATTTGGTTTTCTACAGATTGTATAACGTTGTTGCCTGCCAACATCTGATGTAGTGTCCTATAAGGAAAAAGGTAAAAAGAGGTTGAAACAAGAAACTTGAGCACTACATCGAAACACGAAGTAATGACACTCTCCCGAAAAACACTCATCCTTCCGTGAAGTTCGGCACTAAAGTTTTTCACGTAATTACTCCATTGCCGCAGTACTTTTTCGTTCCTCACAGGATTGGATTATTCAAATCGGCTGATAGCGTACTGTTATAGTCTAAGGTATAACTGTTATAGTCCCGCGCGCGCGTGTTCAGAGCCACTACGAAAGTTGGCAACACATACTAATCACATACACAATATTGCGCAACAAGATATTACGTCATAATTACGTCTCAAATTGTATCACATACCAAAAATGTTTACAGTGATACAAGAGGCGCCTTAAAGAAAAAGATGAAAAACACTCACCAAAAAAGGTGGGACTCTTCACGACTTTGCGGTCATACTTGCGGCAGGAGCCATATTCATTTTCATGGGTCTCGGCGTTGTTGGGTGTGGTTCGGGGTTATGCCCTTGTTAAAGCCAGATTTTCTGTCTTCCCTCTTTTTTGTTTGTAGCGGTACGATAGGAATAAGGTCAAGGCAACGATATCAGGTAGAGATAAAGGAAACCTACATTATCTGAAAAAGAAAAGACAAAGGCACGACACAGATAAACCTCACTGTTCGACGTCTCGTTGGCTAATCATCGTCGTGTTGGAAACCGCGCACTTACTTCCTCACTCCACGTCTGCGCATTCTCTTGCGCCGACGCAACTGTCCAAAGTGACGGAAATGAACAAGTTTATTTTTAAAATATTGGCGCGAGTTCAGTCACATATTTAAAACTTAAACCAAAAATGATACATAGCCGATTTTCGGCATGCAACAGTACATCCAATTAAAGTACAGAACGTCGTTACTTCAAGAGCGCGTTTCACATCATTTTTCCGAAAGCGATAAAAATCCCCGGGAGTATCTTAACATTTATACATATCCAAACCATTGTATTCTTACATCATCTTCATTATTAGGTCTTCAGTCCTGAAACTGGTTAGACGCGTACGCTCATTGTTTCCTATTCTGAACTAACCTACACATTTACCTAAAATATTCACAGTCTGCATCTATCACTATCTGATCTAAGTCTAGATCTACTTCCTTTTTCCTATCTCTGCTTCTAATATATTCCATACTATTCTACAAAAATGCCGTAGAACGTCTATTACTCCTATTTTTTTCCACAGATATCTTTATTCCCCTACCATTTTTATAACCTATTTGTTATTAACTTTGTCTGCCCATGCTACCATCCTCATACATCTGAAGCACAACATTTCAAAAGTATGCTACCGTTTTTCTGTCTGCTTTTCCTACTGCCCGTATTTCATAGGCATACTGTGCTCCACACATGCTTTCAACAATTTTCTTGGTGTTTCTTTGTTTGTTGTCCTTGATCATAGGCGCTGTTCTTTCTTGTTAGGTGCAGTTCGGTCCTCTTCTATTGTTTTACAATTATATACCTTATTTCTCTGACATTCAGTGGTTGTGAAGAGCGCGGGCGGCTCCGTGGCATAGTTGGTATGCGTGTGACTACTACGATCAAGGCCCCGGGTTCGATTCCCGACACGGTCCGCTTGAAAAATGTTAGGCGAGCATTTTTCACAAAAATACGCCTTCGTTCGGATGAAAGGTAAAATGGAGGTCCCATGTGTGTGTTGTCACGCACGTTAATGATCCCTACCTTGCTTGGAACAGCAAGGATTGGGCAAAATTCAAAAGTTTTTAGGTAAAAAAACTCGCTTCCTGGCCAATGAAGTACCTTCAGGTGGAGCATCGGAAAATCACATGTGGGGGGGGGGTTGTAATGGAGATAAGCAGCCTGTGACTGCCAAGTTCCCCCAGCACTTCAACATTTGCCGATTTAATATTTTTTTCAAGATATCTTTTCGCTCAGTCAACATTAGTTGCAGATATTTCACAACCAACACCTGTAGTTGTTTAGAATAATGATCAGATTTATCTGTGCTTATTTTTTCGTCATTAGATTATCCGTCTCAAAACTGGTTGGACACGTACTTCCACTTATGTATATTCTGGGCTAGCTTACACAGTTGCCTGAAATTCCCACACAGCCTATATACAGCTCGGTTCCCCTTCTATTGTTTTCTAATTATATGCCATATTTCACCAAGATTCAGTGGTATGTGAAGGGGGTTAAGCAGCCTGTGGTTACCAAGATTCCCCAACACTTAAGCATTTGCCGAATTAATAGTTTTGCAGTAAATCCTTTCACACAATTAATATTATTCGGGTTGTTTTTTTCGTCATTAGTTTATCCATCTTGGAACTGGTTGGATGTGTACTTCCATTGATTTCTATTCTGAGCTAGCCTACATATTTCCCTGACATACAGCCTACATCTTTCACTATGTGTGTGCAATCATCTAACCTAGGTCTACCTCTACTTCTCTTTTTTGCCTATCTCTGCTTCTAATATATTCCGCACTATTCCCTCATGCCGTAGTATTTAGCCTATCATCTTATCTTTCCTATTTCGTACTGTTTTCCACATATTTTTTTCTTGTCCTACCATTTTTAGTACCTCATTGCTCTTAACTTGGTCTGTCCATTATATCTTCATCATTCGTCTGTAGCACCACATTTCAAAGGCTTCTTCCTTTTTCGTGTCTGCTTCTCCTACTGTCCAAGCTTCACAGCCGTACAGTGCTGTGCTCCACACATATGTTTTAAGCAATCTTTTCCTTGTTTCTGTGTTTGTTGTCTTTGAACACAGTAGTTGCTTTTTCTTGTTAAATGTGGCACGGCCTTGGGCTAATCTTTGATTTATATCTTTTGCGCTTTTCCCATCTTGCATTATTTGAATTCCTAGGTAACAGAAATCCTTAACCGCTTGTAAGTTCTCGTTACCTATTTGTATTCTTGTTTTTGATTTATTTTCACCTCCTTTGCATACTAGTACTTTAGTTTTATTTTTGTTAATTTTCATACCATATCTCTCTTTTAGAACCGTTTCCATTTCATTAAGAGCAGCTTCTAACTATTCCTTGCTAGATGCTAATACTGCTATATCATCTGCAACTCTAAGCATATGAATTTTTTGTCCTTGCATAATAATTCCAAATGCCTTCCTGCATTTGACAGTATTCATTGCCTCTTCAATGTACAAGTTAAAAATTAATGGGGCTTTTTGAGTATTTCGAACATTTTTCTCCTTTTACATTGTTGAATGCTTTTTCCAGATCTACAAACCCTATATACACGCTTTCCCCTTTTTCTATTATTTTCTCCATTATCACTCTCAGAGCTAAAATAGCCTCCCGTGTTCCCCTGTTTTGCCTATACCCAAATTCTCCTCCATCTTTTCCTAGTATTTCTTTAGCTCGTTTTTCCATTTGTCTTTGTACAATTCTAGTTAGTATTTTTGACACGTGTGCTTTTAAACTTATTGTTCGAAAATTTTCACATCTTTCTTTTTTGTTATAGTTACTATAATATTACGTTTGAAATCTTTGGGTATCTCGCCTGTCTCATACATATAGCTTACAAGTTGGAAGAAACGTTCTGTTACTGCTTGTCCAGTGGCTTTTAGAGTTTCTGCTTGCACCTTATTTGTACCCGACGCCTTACCTATTTTCAGACCCTTTAAAGCTAATTTAAACTCATCTCTAAGTATAGGATATCCCAAGTCATCATTTTCAATGTCTGATTCCTGATCTAATGCTGTTAGTTCCTCTTCTGGATATAAATTCCCTATATATTCTTGTCATCTACCCATTTTCTATACATTTTCTATAATGACGTTTCCTCCCGCGTCTTTTATATTTTTGCTATACGGTTTTGTATCCCTAAAATTGATTCTAATTAGTTTGTATGCTTCAGCTGTCTTTCCTAGTTCCATCTTAGTTTGTACCTCTTTGCACTTCTCATCAATCCATTGTTCTTTAGCTTTCCTACATTTGCGAATAATTTTTCATTTTATAGTTTTGTATCTCGGTTTTCCTGTTTCGTCTGATTTATTTTTGTATTTTTGCCTTTCTTCTATTAAATTCAGGATATTCTTTGTTATCCATGGTTTCTTATTGTCTTTTTGTATATACCCCAGAATATCTCTCTCTGCCATGTCTAAGCTGGATTTATTCCATTCTGTTTCTACTTCCTTAGTATGAGATATTTTTCCGGTATCTTTCAACAATTTATTTGACTTTTTTTCGAATCTTTCTTGAAGATCTTTATCTTTTAGTTTCTCAAAGTCAGAGTGCCTTTTTCCGTTTCTTTTTCTCAAATTTTTTAATTTAAGTGCGGCCTTCATAATTACGATATTGTGGTCAGTGTCTATATCTGCTTCTGGGTAGCTTCTCAGTCTTTCACTTGATTCCTAAACCGTTGTCTAACAAGAATGTAATCAATTTGATATCTTCCTATATCTCCTGGCATCTTCCACGTATATCGTCTTTTAGCATGATGTTGAAATAATATGTTTGTGATGATTAAATTGTTCTTGTCGCAAAATTTTACCAACTTATTTCTCCTGTTGTTTCTCGTGCCTAAACCAAATAAGTCTACTACCGCTCCTTCCCTACCCTCACCTACGACTGCATTAAAATCCCCCGTAATTATTAAATTTTCATATCCTTTTACGTATCTTAGTACGTCTTTGATATCTTTGTAGATCGCTTCTACCTCTTCGTCACTGTAGGTAAAGGTGGGCATGTATACTTGTATTATTACTGTGTTTGCCGGTCTAGATACTAATCTAACCATGAATACTCTTTCGTTCTTTTGTAAGTAATTCTCTACACAGTGTCCTATCTTTTTTCGCATAACTTTTTCCACACCTGACTTTCCTTCCTCTGCTTCTGTATGAATTACCCTGAAGTCTCCACTCCAAAAATCCCCCGCCTCTGGCCACCGAACTTCGCTGATCCTTACTATGTCTAGTGCTAACCTACTCATTTCAATTTTCAGGTTCTCTAGCTTACCTACTTGCTTCATACTTCTAACATTACACGCGCTGACTCGCCAAATGTTCCCGACTCTTATTCTCACTTTCTGATCGCATCCTCCGAAGTAGTCCCTTTCAGGAAATCCGAATGGGTGACTATTTTAACTCTGGAATCTTTTATCTCAGAGAATACCATCATATTTACTACAATTCAAGTACGCTGTTTAAGTACGCTGTGTGCTTACAATGTAAATAATAATTTATAAAATTACCAGGCTCGGATTTAGAAAATAAAAAGATTTCCCTTACTTTTATACAAAATAGATTTAATAGATACGAGATGAATTTTGGATTTCCAGTGCATGGAAACTCTTGCTACGAGTTTATTCACTTAATATGTAACAAAATTAGATGTAATTGGGGTTAGTGAGGTACGTTGTAAAGAAGGGGATTACATAATCTTTAACAGGAGATACATCAATGGACTTTCGGAAGTAGGTTTAATAATGAACAAGAAAATAGGACAGAAGGTAAGCTATTATGAACAACATAAAGAAAGAATTGTAATAATAAAGATAGAAATAAAGCCACAACCCACCACAATAGTACAGGTGTATATGCTTACCAGCAATGCAAACAATGAAGAGTTGAACAGGTATACGAAAAGATAGAAAATACCATGTAATACATTAAGGAAAATGAACATTTGATTGTAATGGGAGACTGAAATGCAGTTGTAGGAATAGGAAGAGAAGGTAAAACAGTAGAACATAGCCCGGGTGCAAGCAACAAACTGAGAAGCTGACTGGTAGAATTTTATATAGAACCCTACCTGGTTGTTACCAACACTTGATTTAAGAAACACGAAAAAGGTTGTATTTCTGTGTGAAGCCTGGAGACATTGGTAGATACCAGATAACTTATATAATAGTTGCACAAAACTTTAGACACCAGGTTCTTAACTGTCAGACATATTCAGGATCAGATGTAAACTCTGACCTTAACTTGCTGTCAATACAATGCAGTCTGAATGTGAAGAAACTGAAAAGAAGCAAAAAGTCGAATCGATGGGAACTTGATAAGTCGAAACAATATGAGGTGAGGAAGAGTTTCAAAGAACATGCAGTAATTGAAAAGTACAAAAGAAGTACCCTCAAGGAAGAATGGTCAGTGCTTAAAGATGAAATTACTAGGGCAGCAAATGAAAAACCAGGACAGAGATAAAGGTTGGAAGAAATCCATGCATAACACAAGAGATCCTGGTTTTGAGAGATGACGAATTTAAGAATGGTTACAAGAGATGCAAATATTTCGAAATCTGTATGGCTGTGGGGAAGATGAATCCGACTTAGAGTAAAATCAAAGAAACTTTTGAAGAGAAGGCAAATTGTTGTACAAATATAAAGGGCTCAAATGGGAAGCAATTACAGGCCAAGAAAAAAACGACTGGCAAATGAAAGGAACGCATAGAAAGACTTTATCAAGGAAGAGAAGTTAGTGTTCAAGTACTCGAAAGAGAAGAGGCAGTTGATGAGGATGAGAAGGGTGACAGGATAACTCAGGTTTGAATTCGATAGGGCAGACACCTGGATTGATGAAATCCCATCGAATTTGCCAAATGCAATAAGAAATACCGCTAGAACAGAACTGTACCCTCTGGTAGGTAAGATGTACAAAATAGGTGAAATATTCTCGGATTTCAAAAAGAAATTGGAGCTGACATGTGAAAACTATCAGATTAGTCATGCCTGCAAAATTCTAATCAAAATCGCCTCCAGGTCGATGGAAAACCAGATAGAAAAGGAATTGGGTGAAGATGTTACATGTAAGGAAGGACGTTATGGTTCTAATCTCACATGTACATGAATTATAACTAAAGGTGTTTCATTATCAATATCTGTTCGGTTTTCCAAAAAGTGTGGGAACATGTGAGACTGTATTGAGTAGACGGCTTATCCTGGGGGACAGGATTAGGAAAATAAGCCCCCGTTCTTGACGGCTATTGATCTAGAAAAAGCTTTTGACAATGTCGATTGGAACAAATTATTCAAGATTATAAGATGTGTTGAGTAAAATATGGAGAATGAAGGGTTATCTACAATTTGTACAGTAAGCAGACTGCAATGATAAAACTTGAAGGACATGAAAAGGGTGCGAGGCAGGGTTGTAGTATATCTCCTATGCTATTTAACTTGTACAAAAAACACACAATGAAAGAAATCAATGAAAAATTTAGGAAAGGGGTTAAAGTTTGAGGAGAACAAATTAAGACATTGAGGTTTCCAAATGATATTGTTGCTGTATCAGAGTCAGCAAGGGATGTAAAGGATTTGTTAAGTAAAAGACGATCTATTTTGAAAAATGATTATATGATGGATATTAATAAAAATAAAGCAAATGTGATGGATTGCAGTCATGTAAGATCGGGTGAAGTAGTAAACATTAGATTGGGGATAAAGTATTGAGAGAAATACAGGAATTCTGTTACTTGGGTAGTAAGATAACCACAGATGGTAGAAGCAAAGAGGACATAAAGTTTAGGCTGGCACAAGCAAGGAAACCATTTCTGTAAAGAAGATTTTTAAGTATTAGGAAAACATTTCTGAAGGATTTTTTATTATAGTGAAATGTAGACAATAGGCGGCACTGAAAGAGGCCTTTGAAATGTGATGTACAAACGAATTTTAAAGAGTAGATGGGGTAGATCAGATCTTAAATGAGGAGGTATTGAGGCGCATTGGTGTGAAGGGGAGATATGATAATTGGACATATTTTGAGGCATGCAGGATTGATTAACTTAATATTAGAAGGAAATGTAATGGGTAAATATGTTAGAGGCAGACCAGGGCTTGACGTATTAGTTACATATCAATGAAGAAGTTAACTCAGGATAGGTTAGCATGGAGAACTGCATAAAAACCAGTTTGTGTAAAAAATCCAACAACATTATTTCTTTGCGAAGAATGGCTCTCCAAACATATAGTTTGCAAATAAATTTTTCAAAACTAGTTTAAGCATATAATTATAGATTAAATATTCAACAACGAAAAATTAGATATATTATTAGACGTATTTTAGAACTTAAGGAGGTTAGAACTAATATCTGACCAAATCACTTTTTTATGTATGTAATTAACTTTTTATAATAGCGTTCACTAGGTTAAATCTTCTCTTAATCGCTGTTATTCAAACATAAGGTTCTCATAGTTTTAACATCTAAAAACTTGAAAGGTTTTCTCGCACAATTATTTCTAAAGTAGGCTCTAAAATATTAGCATTTTCATTTATAAATGCTGATTTAAAAACAACTTTAAATTATTTATACACACAAAATTTTACAATGAGCTGTTTTTGAATTTAGCTGATTTCTTACATCGAGTACTTAAGTTGTAAAATCGTGTATAAGAAAATTAACACTGCGCAATATTCAAAAGATGTAAATACTTTTCATAGATTTCATTAAAAATAATACTTTTAACACTATAGGTAAACTTTTGTTAAACTGTTTTATAAAAATATAAATTCAGATTTTGATACTTCTATAAATTTAAGTTGCCAATTTTTATATTCCATAGTTACGCTATGAATTTTAATACTCTGAAATTTCGCATAAATTCCAAATACGTTTAGGTTACGCTGTAAAGAACTGCATTAATAAAACTGTATATAAATTTGATATTACCTACCATCATTAAAAAATATCGAAATTAGGTAGTAGGGCATGCTGCACCAGCTAAGTTTGCAATTTAATATGTAAACCCCATTTTTTCTTCGACATTCTGAAGCTCTTCCTAACCTGACTAATCTGTGACTGATCGAGCATACACGAGAGTGTCTCAAAACAATTGACAATGTTAATTTTAAATAAAAGGTTACAAATCGCCAAGTGTTACATTTAGAACGCGAGAAATACACTACAAAAGCCTATAGAATATTCGACTCAGATGCTATATGTATTATTAAATGTAAATCAATGAATGTTGTAAATCACATGCAAATGTTTGAGGGAGGGACTACAATTATTGTATGAATGAAAGCGTCTGAAGGAAAGTGCTAGAAGGAAATTGTGCGAATTAGGATCATCTCACTTCTTAACAGGTGCATGACGTGTATACACGCTTGTGTATGTGTTTGCATGCATTTGTGTGTGTGTGCATGCACGCATGTGTATTTTATTCATCAGTTTTTATAATTGGTTTGCATATTCATCTCTTCTCTAGAATTATTCCTAACGGGGCTACTAAATGTTATGTCCCTTATACCTAAATCATTGTTTTTCGTAAGTTCTAATATTGGCCGATGAAGAAAATGCGGTACATAATAGAAAATGAATTCTGTTAAAATACTTGGTATATACACAATGAGATGTGACAATTGAATTTTTTACAGGGATGCGTTACTGCACATTTGTAATGTGTTTAATTTAGGGTCTACTTTATATAACTATACAGTATTTAATATTGCTATGAACTTCACTTTACTGTTCTTTATTTGCTCTAATATGTCTGATTATTTACAGTTATTTACCGAATCTTTAATATAGTGAAGTGCTGCTCTAGAGATCATTAATGATAATGAGCAACAGTGCTTACTAATGCTAAACTACTTCTTAGTACGAGTTTGCACTATATTTATTACTATATTGGACTGCGTAGTTTATCTACACAAGCACTTAATTTATATAGACATTAAACATATTTATTTAAACAATCAATGTAATAGTTAATTTGATATACTTGCATGTTCATACTCAAACTGAACTGCTTGTCAGTACGGTTTATATATATATATATATATATATATATATATATATATATATATATATATATATATAAGGTTATCATAAAGTAAGGGATATATTTTAAATTATGATAACTTTTTAACAAATTAAGTTAATAACAAGAAATAAATGAAATCTAATTGCTTATGAAATGGGATTTAGTATGCCCAAAACAGGGTACGGCAATTGCTCAATATGACCTCCATTTTGTTGTTGTAAGATCACCATCCTTACCTCCAAATTGTACACAGCATTTCGTAACATTTCTGGTTGAATTGTACCAATTTACTCCGTAATACTGTCTTTTAATTCTCGTAGCGTAGTTGGTCGTCTTCTAAACACTAAACTTTTTAAATAACCCCACAGCCAGTAATCCGCTGGGTTTAGATCAGCTGATCTTGGTGGCCATGAATTTACGAAATGTCTGCTTAACGCGCGATCTTGAAAAACGTTGGTTAACAATTCTTTGACTGGTCGAAAAATGTGCGGGGGTGCTCCATCCTGCATAGAAATGATGTTTTCAATTCCGTAGTGCTCGTTTTGCAGCTGTGGAATAACATAATTTTGTAACATTTGCAAGTATCGTTCACCATTTACAGTTACAGATACGGCTTGTCCATTCTGCATTTCCTCGTAGAAATACGGACCAATAATAAAATGGCGACTTTCTTGTCATGAAGACCTTTTTGAACGATTTGTTGCGGATTTTCTGCAGACCAGATTCTACAGTTTTGAGTATTGACTCCACCATTCAGAGTAAAATGTGCCTCATCTGTCCATAAAATACGGGATAACCATTCGGGTTCAATTTCCATCTGAGCCATTACTCGCAAAGAAAAATCGTACCTAGTAGCCAAATCTGCGTCCTTTAATTCAAACAGCATTTTCAGTTTATATGGATACATGTTTAAAATTTTGCGTAAAATTTTCCAAACCGTGGTATACGGCATTTGCAATCGCTTGGATATCGCATTTGCACTGCTGATTGCGAGTGAATTGCTTCTGGCTATGTCTTGATTTTCATGAAGAACCTCTGCAACTTGGCATCACTAATTATTGGTCTTCCTGATCTTGGTAAGTTAGTTACAGATCCTGTTCTTTCAAATTTTTGTATCAAATTGCGGTACGTTTTCATTTGACAGGGTCCCGCTCTCAAACCCATTCTCGTGCGAAATCTTCGTAATCCAGCGGTGTAATTTCTGCCGGATTCATAATAGCACTGAACTAAACCAATTCTTGTTTGTAAATCCATGTTATTACAGTTGAGTCGTTTGAACTCAACGTTTACTTGAGTTTTAATTTCAAAATAAAACTTCAAATTGAATAATTTCGTTTTGACACTAGTGTCAACAATTGTTATGACAACGCTTTTGTTTCTCATAGATACGGTAAAATCCCATTCATTAAGCAACTAGATTTCGTTTATTTTATGTTACTAACTTAATTTATTGAAAAGTTGTAATGATTTAAAATATATCCCTTACTTTATGATAACCTAGTATATATATTATAATATTATAAAAGGGTTTAAAAGATAGTCGTTAGTACTGAGGGTAAACACATTAATTTACCACTCCTATCAAGGTATTTTAAATTTAAAACACTACAATAAACTAAGGATTGATAAATAATTACTTGTTAAACGAGAATAAAATGTTATTTACTAGTGGTGAAGCGTTTGAGATTTGAAAGAAGCATTTTGGTTCACTGTTCTTCAATACAACGTTTATCTAATGTAATTCCAACTGAATGTGTTTTGGTTTGTTAAGAATACCATGTTTGTAACTGTTTGAAGGATACTGTATTTCATTAATTAATTAATGTACCATAATACCTGTAAAAAAATCTATTTTAGCATGTTTAGTTATCATAAAGTGATGGTAAAATTTGTGGAATGTCAACCAATGATAGGTTGTATAAGTGACACAAGTATCTGTTCCAAAATAGTAATTAAGTACAAATAATGTTGAATCAATGAATGTACCTCTTAGACTTTTATATATAGTACGCAAGATAGGATTTTTTAGAGACTATTTCCTAGGTGATAAGTGTTTATAATTGGTCAGTGGATTTTAAAATTGTGTGATATATAGATGTTTGGCTTTGGAGCTTGTAAATGAATTTTTGAAAAAATTAATGTGTTTAAAATTTATCCCTTTTATTTGAGCGTGTAACCGGAGTAACACTACAAAGAGTTTCATGTTTGTGGAGAACAAGTGTATCATACAATAATTAATAAGGTTATATACAACCAAGTAAAGTTACAGAAGAGTGATTCCAGTTAAAGTGAACAATAGGGTCATCTTTAGTGTTGGTGAAGAGTAGTACCAGTGAGCTTTAGATATTTTGCAACGGGTTTCCAGTCGTACAGACTACGTTTCATCATAGGTGGTGAAGTATTGCAAGAGTTCCTATTAATAGAGCCGTATCTAAGTATACTGTTGCTGAATTATTAGTTTATTAACTAATTATTAACTCTTTATTAACTCTTATATTTTGACTTATATTTTATCTAATATCTTCCGTACACTATATATAAGTAGATCAGATTAGGAAACACAGCAGACGACACTATAATATATATATATATATATATATATATATATATATATATATATTGTTATATATACTGTGATCCTACCTTATTAGTGATAGGCGTAATATATCTATCTGTCACTCCTTGTCTTATTTTAGAGCCTTGTTGAGTTATGCCACACAATTTATCTTTAAATATTTTACACGGCTGCTGCACTTAAATATTCTACAGGGCCGTCAAACACGTAGCGGAATCTACCTAGGGTGGGTCCGTCCTAGGCAAACACCTCTCAACTAGACACCCAAACAAATATCCAAGGAGTTTTCAAAATAATTTTAAAAGCCAAACGTAGTCCCAAACACTAGTTCCACTTTTATAAATTTGATTAAAGCACTGCGTAGATATTAAATACTAATACCTGGAATCCAGATACAAGCGCCGCCTTCCAGCCGTCCTGAAGCCAAGTGACCAACTGCAGGCACCTCCTGTAAATAATAAGTAACTCGAGCAACTGGTAATCTCCAGACTATAAAACTACTAATATTTCTACAAATTTTATGTTATACAAATACTCAGATAACTCCAATTCCACTATGCTTTCGTCTTCAAACAATAACGGTACAGACCAGCACTCCCTCTTTTAATTAACTTTTATTCGCCGTAAAACTGCTACTATTTGCTATCTCCAGTTACAACTTGACTTTCAAAACTTTCTCGTAACTTTTAAATGTAATAAAACTCATAACAGTACAAAAACACGTCTATTTTTCAGTAATATAAATTTGAAGTCCCTTATAAAAAAAAATCCGTCTTCTTTTGTTTCCGTTGCCATAGCAACTATCTCTACGCACACTATGTAATTTATAATTATTAATAATTGATTAATAATACAGTTGTTTTCTCTAGATATATTCATTTTCTAGATGGTTTGTAATCCAGTGATTTATGTACATTGAACTTTTTACAATATTGAAAATAGCTAACAAACTTTGATGGTTCAGCTTTTAAATTGTACGCAACAGACATTTATGTCTTATTCGGTAAACGTCCTGTCATTACATAACCAATCTTTAATTGTTAAAACATATTCAAACTGAAATTGATTTACAAATTTTACGGGAGTATCACTTAACTCCTTAAAATTTTAAAAGCGTGCAGTATACCAAGCAATTTTGATATTTGTTTTACATTCAAATGGTTCTGAAAACGCTAACTCCAAATTAAATTGCATATACGTGCAACCATAACAATTAAAATACGTATACAATGCAAACTTATAACTAGCTTAGCCTGGTCTATGGCCGGTATATGTTGTTGAATGCAATGCAGTTTCAAAAGCTTTATAAATTTATAAACGTGGAATAGTTGTTGTTAATTTATAAACCAAAAATACCTGAAAGAAAATACTCAAACAAAACCAAATATACCCCCATTCTAGCAAAGTCGTTTCGAAGCCCTATTTAAACATTTTATAAGCCCACCCCCTTCTTGACAGTATAATATATATATATAATTGTAAAGCTTCCACATTATATTAGAAATTATGAGGTGATTCTAGATTAGTTTTCTATTTGCTTTATATGAGTTCTTGTACCTGTCAATCATTCCATCATTTGCTTGATGGATTTATCTCGTTTAATTTTAGATCGTTCTACATCACTGTTACAATGTGTATTTCTTCAATGCTATTTAACATTTTTGCAAAAATTTGTTGTTCCAGTGTCATGGTTATCTAATAACTAATAGCATAATAATTTAAGGAAATCATTACCAATGAAATGTATCAGGTCCACTAATTGTGCATACTGTTATTTCCACTTAAAATATAAATTTTTAACTATATATTTTCCATTTTGAGATTATTGCAAGTACATTAAAAATCTACTCACGTCTAAGTATCAATAAACACTTTAACTTCGGCGATTCAAGGAATGCTTCTCTTTAACCGTATTTAAATAATTTTCATTACTAAATACTGTACATGTTAGATAGCACTTTAAACTATGTGACGTATTATCTAATCTCCTTAATAATATGCCAACGTCGAAGCTTCAAGAATATTAAGTTCATTGTTTCTTTACTGTTTATTACCGCTTCGGGCTATTCACGTCATTTACACGTATTTTATTTTAGCATCTGGTCGTTCTAAAACATGGAGTCAATAAATTCGCTTTTATACTTTACGACTATCCGCTTAAGTTCTAAATACTAACGAACTTTTGTTATGAAATTTAAATTCCTTTTTTAATACGCAATTTTAACATGAGCTTGACATGCATTTACGAGTATTTTTTAACATAAAATTGAGCATTTAAACGTAAACTGAAATCTTTTACTAACATTTGCACTTGAGAGTTTACATATAATTATGTTTTTGAATGTAACTTCTCTAAACGCAATGCTTTTATTATAAAATATTGATAAAACTCTTTTATAACATATGATTTAGTATTTAAATGCAATAAATACACTTCTTTTCTTATCAATAACATGATTCTTTCATTATTAAACTATCCAGTAATCACGGTTTTTATGTATTGATACATTTTATATTGATACTTCACGAATACGTTTTCTATACAAATAAATATCTACATAATTTGAATTTTCTCGAATTCTCTCGAGTTTACGATGTTGGATGTTCACCATATGGTGCAATATGACCTAATCACTCTCACACACACACACACACACACACACACACACACACACTCACACATGCACACTTACATGCACATGTACATGCACATGTACATGTACATGCACATGTACATGTACACGCACATGCACACGCACGCACACACATGCACGCACACACGCACGCACGCATGCACGCTCGAACAATTAATTTTCTTCTAGCATCTTACTACATGACCGGCGTAATTAGCAAGCAAGCTGCTCTTATTTTAACGATTAACTCTTCAATATTTCATAAAGATGTAGAATTAAAATACACTTGGTCTTTTAAAAACCCCAAACAAAGTAGTCGCGAACTGAAAAATTAGGTGATCTGGGAGACCACAAAATTGGTCCTCTATTACCGATTCAGTTCTGACCAAACTAATTATTTAAATAAGTCGTAACATTTATTCCATTATGTGGTGAAGCGCCATCATGCTGAAACCATAAGTTTCGCCTGATAGCCAGAGGAATATCATCTAAGAAATCTTGAAATGAGGTTTTCAAAAACATTAAATATTTATTTGACAGATAATTGTGAATAAAGAACCGAAATACTGTAATGACATTTGTTAACAGAAACTAACAGACTTCTATTGAAATTCTATTATTTAAATTATTTAGCGCAGTTTGACAAGAAATCATTGGTTGTGGCATATTGCCATAAAGACAATTTCAAGTAAAATATTTTTTCAAAAAAAAATATACAGGGTGTTCTATTTAAAAAACCAAAGTGAAATTGTATTGCTCAAATATGGTAGGCCATGAAAAATACTAAATGCCTTAAATTTGTTAGAGTAAATATATTAAAAAAAACTTTTTCCCATGAAATTTTTGTCTATTTTCCATATTTCAGAAGATATATGCTGGCTAATGATAACCGGACAAACCTGTATATGTATGTATGTATGCATGTATGTATACTGTGCTGAAATTGTTTCTAGTAAGATAATATGTGAGCTTTTTCTTTATTTTTGTAATAGTTTTTTTTTTAAATTTAATTCTGCTAGTACATTCACTTCTTTTAAATTGTCAATTGTATATTATGGAAATAAATAATGTGCACCTTATATATAATCACTATTTGTTATGACAATTTGTTGTTTCAGAAAGTGAATGCACAAGTCCATCTCCATTGGCTGGACCTGGTCCAGGAGGTCACAAACCATCGTTTAAAAGCACCAAACTTGCACGCCGAGCACGTTCATTTAAAGACGACTTTTTGGAAAAAATATCTCAAATACGCAGTCCAACAAATCAAGCCATGCGTTCTAGCAGTCCTAAAGGTCATACATCAAAAGCAGACACGCCAGATAACACGCCTGCAATTACAGGACCTATACAGGAGTTGGGTATTCTTGGAAAACAGGTAAATACAATTTTTTTATATAAAGTTAGATTTTCACAAAATATTGTTGAATATATTTTTCTTAGTCATGTTAGTGATCAAACATTGATATTTATTTTACAAAAACGATAACCATTCTGATTAACGTGAACTTGTATTCAAGTATGTAAAAGGTATGTAAAAGAAAAATGTGATGTCATCAAAGCGTGCAATTATGTTATGCATAATTTTTAATTAACCAAATGTATATAAACATGAAGTTACATTTGTTGTCCTGACAATAATAATGATATGAGGCATGCCTGAAATCTAATGTACACTACTCATAATTTTTGAACCGAATGAGATATTTAAAAACCAATATAGGTTAACCAATACAAAATAGTACAGTTTGATGAAACTCAGTTTGTAACGCGTATTATTTTACACTTGCCCAAAACTGGCTCATTCGTGTAAATGGTGTTTTTATTTGAATTTTGAATTATAATATTCTCAATCATTTGTTTTAATTGCTATTAATACACCTATTTCATCTCAAAAGAGCAGTTACAACAATTGATTTGCTGCATTTTTAGGTGTGTATTTTTGCATTAAGTAGTCGATCAATAATGGTTTTGATACAATTCTGGATGATTAAGTTTAAATTGCAAAAGCGACCGAATAAGGATGTGTATTTTTATTAGTAATAACGTAAAAATTTATTCTAAAGTTGACAGCTTCATATATAATTGTACCATATTAAAAACCATATTATAGAAAGGATTTTCGACGATTCAAAATTCACATTTATTGTTTGATTAGCATTTTGTATTTTATAAGACTTACTTACAATGACTAAAGCCGTGCATACGGATTTTAACGATAATCAAATAATTGCTCTATTAATACAGTATTTTGAGATGGAAAAAGAGTGATGACCGATAAAGTATTTCTTTATTAACAACTGTTAAACATAAAAGTAATTGTTTTGATTAGTTCTTTTTATTTAATTTTTGATAATAATTGTTGTTTGATAATTGTCAAATTTGGCAATTAAAAATATTATGTTATATTTGCATTATTGTAATGGATAGATTGCTTATTTGTTCAGTTTGTCTTGAATGCAGTTTGTTTTTGGTAATTGGTTCTTCCTCACTTACTTTCATCTTTGACAGTGTTCAGTCCTTTGACAGATTTTGCTGTAAATTTATACTTGGATTTTCAGTCAATTTTGAGTCTGTATTCAAATGTAGGATACTTTGCTAAACTTTTCTTATATGTATAGCTTGAGTAGACCTTTTCTCTATTTAATGGAATGCGCTTTTTTTTTGGTTAGGGAGCGTTCTTATTTACTGTTTACTCTAATTCTTCTGAGTCTTTAGTATTGAATACTAGAGTTTGAAGTTTAAATAAGTAGTACTGCATGATACTTCTGTCAAGTATTTGTTAAAGGGTTACCTCTGGGTTGTGATAATTTCTTAAGAATTTTCATTTATAGCCCATAGGAAAAAAGATTGGTTTTTTTTTGTACCGGCTTAGAACAGTGGACTATTTTCCCTTAATAGCTATGTATTTTATAAATACCACATGATATGCTTTAATAACTGTTTATATTTTTTATATTACTTCTGGATGAAGTTACCCGTGTTTCATAATTTCATATGCTATGTCATAGGCTTTAGGTTTTTCTTACTAGTTGGTGTTGCATTTTTATTAAGAATTGGTATGTAGACAAAAGTACGTGTTACTACCCCTTACCAATTCTGTTTCACTTGCTTTTATACTATTTGTTATATGGATTTTTCTGTTTTCTATCATTTGGCATGTTTTGTCATGCACTTAGGTTTCTTGTTGGATGTTATTTGTTTGGCTCTGTTTTTGTTTTGAGAATTGGTAGTTAGAAACAGAGTATCACTATATACTTTTAATTTTATTTTGCTTGATTTATGTTCTTTGTGTAAAGTTTACCTTAGCATTTCTTCATTTATAGGTTTGTCTTGAATTTGATGTTTAAATTTCTTAGCCAGTTTGACATTTTCGCTTTTGCATAATTTTTTGCTAGTTTTTATTTTTTACTGCCCAGTTTTCAACTCTTCTACTGTTTGTCTGTTTCTAGCAGGCTTGCTCTTACTTACCATGCGTTCTATTGCATTTTACTGTTTCCCTTAAAGTAAGTTTCTAAATCTTCTTTATCAATGTTATATTATTTTTTATCATTATTTATAATGCTGAAGTATAAATAAATAGTGATTACTTTGATAAGTAAACTAAAGTTATGCATCCGATCCAAACAGTATGCAATGGAAGTATTTGAACCCTTGTATAAAAAATAGGAGAGACCATTGCAACCTTGACTTTATAAGATTGCTCGAAATAAATTTTGATGTAATTGCCGCTCAGATTACAGTAATGCATGTTCAGCATAAAGTTTTTTGACAAAATTATCTTTCATATTATTTTAGTATATTGAAAGATCTGTATTTTTATGCTCAGTGGTGCACCCAGAAATTACTCATGGAGGGTGCTACCACCGGTAGGTGTGGGGTGACAACCATTGACTTTCTGGCATTAAAAATAATAATAAAAAACAACATTAATCAGAATCATTAATGACACTGTTTAAAAGTTCATTGGTTACAGCTTTTGTTTACAAATATACGTTAGCTTAAGTTTAAAATAGCTTGTAGCTTTAAAAGCTTGCAATCGTAGAACAAACAAAATTACAATCTCGAGACTTAAGCTACTATTTTTTATAAAACAAAATTTAATTTTCCAGGTTCCTTGTTCAATAGTACTTTAGTAACATTTTCTGGGTCCACTTCAATTTCCCCGTGGATATTTAAACTTGCAATCCCATCGAGTCTATTTTCCTTGATAGTGTTGCTTAGGTATGTCTTGACTCATTTTAGCACTAAAGAACTCCTCTATGGGGTACTTGTAGTTACTGGTGACATACACAATAGTTTTAACAAGAGGTGCACTTTGGGATACAACTTAACATCACATTGGCTCAGAGCTAATACAGCACTGCCATGCAGTTCTTTTCTCTTTTTTGTTGTTGTCATTGATTTGTTGGTCATGTCAACGAAATGTTTCTTTCCATAGCTCATATTCAGTTTGAACAGTGCTCATACTGACAAAATTCAAATGAAGCATTCCACTAACTTCATAAACTGGTTTTTTTTAGTTTTCTTTTGGATCAAGGACTCGCTAGATAAATGATTTTATTCTGAAGGTAGAAGGCAGTTGAAGTTCACCAAAATATCTCTGTGCTTCATAAATTTATTTTTCAAGAGAGTTGTCAAGTTGTACCCCAAGGAACGAATACATTTCTACTATAGTAAGTCTTACAGTTATATGCTGGAACGTTAGATCTGTGGGTCTGCCTACGTGTTAATCTTCGTAGAGATATGTCTTTCGAAGAAATACGGCTAAGTCATTGCAATCCATAAGAACAACATAGAATTCTTTCTCAACATTTGCCTGGTATTTAAAATAACCGGTAGAATGTTTTCTGTATAAGCCAATGCAGCAGACAGATCAGAATATTCAGACTAAAGGCATTTGCTCAATATATTTGTATAGTTTAAAAACTTAACTGATGACAGCAAAGATACTATGAATTCCGACTGCTATATGGCATGCAACAGACTAAAGGCTTCTCACTGTTGAATAGGCATAACCATGACAGAACCATACCCTTCTACCCATCGAGTAGGACACATTGGTTTTAACTTCGAATCAGGTACTCTATGGACCACTTTTTCCTGTACAACTGTCTGCCTTTAGCAGTACTGAAAAATACCCTAATTTTTTGAATTGTGCCAAAACAATTCCTGATAGCTGGAACCTCAAAAGAGTTTGGTATAACAAAATTTAAGAAATGTGAAGTACAGTGCACGTAAATAATACATAAAAATAAAATAAATGGCCTTTGTGCATCACTTTGCAATTACGGCTTGCACACCATTGTAAACTATACTCATAGACATGGCTTTATCCAAACCCTTGGCCCCTTAAATGCTTTACATCTAGACCTCACTTTTTTAACTCTTTCAGTATAGTGTTATCTAAATTTTTGATCATCAAACCCTCTATAGACATGAACTTCTTAAAAGTTCTCTACAATACGATAACCAAGATAATAGTTTTATAGGTATCGGATACAAAGTGTAAATTATTCTGCGGTTGAGACATCTGTAGTCTTGTCTGCCAAAATTGAAAATAAAATTGCAGTTTTTACTTCATTAACAATTTGATCTCTGATAATTTGATAAAAGGTATCGATAATTCGATTTTGGATGTTCTGACTTATGTAGATAGCATTCTTTCCACATGATTCAAAATATTTTTTAAGGTTTTCATCGTCATTTGAAATTCTTAATCTTAATAAGCCGCAAAAATTACTCTCATTTTCTTTCAGTAGATTTTGTAAATCAAGGGGGCCATCGTCTCTATGACCTCTGAGGGGTATGTTCTGATGCCCAAAAAGAATAACCATTTCTATGATCGGTTTCAGTATTTTTCGTTTTTCTTTTGCTTGCTTTATCTATTTGTTCTTTTACATTTCTCTTAATTTTTATAAAATCTTCCATTTTAAATCAAATGGCATTGAAATTTTTGATTGCTCTCAAATTTTTCCAGTGTTTTATTTCAAGAGGAGAATAAGATTTTTACCTGTTGTTTGATGGGTTTTCTCATTTCCCATTTCATCGGTCGCAAATACTAGACATAGCCAACAGTAGATGATATTCCGTTCTCGTGAATAGGCCGGCGACTTGAATTTATCCAGCCAAAAAACTAAATTTCCTGTTTTGATTACCAATTATCTTATTAGGAAATGTAAAATTCTTTTCGGGTTTCCAAGAATTAATTGTTAAAATATCTATTTTATCTCAATCACTAAGTATTACATTTGGTTGTCTGTACTAACAAATGTTTTTGGGGGCAGGATAAATTGACTGGCATGGTCGAGACGATTCAAAATTATGTTAACTAGTTCACATGTTAACGAACCTAAGCTACCATCATTATATTGGAAACAGACTTGTCATTGGTAAGCCTAGCACATTTCAGAGCAGTACAAAAATAGTTTGTAATTGAATTACTTGCAATCTTCTTCTTACTCATATTTTCGATTTTGTGTATAAATCACAAGCACAACCATACTACAATAAATTCTAGTCTAATAAATTCATAATAGACAAACTCGAACAGTCAAACATACACACTACTAACTACTTGAAAGTAAAAAATTATTTGACTTAAAAAGACTGGGATGATAACTGACTGGGAATAATCACAGAAAGAAACTAACTGCATAATTGATGGCAGTGATGGCGTGACATATTGGTTGACATGTGCAGACACATCTCGACCTAGCAAGAACCAGTAAATGCACACTTCCAGTATACAATAGTCAGTTGACCGCCTGTTTTAATCCTTTGTTGTTGGTAGTTATTGTCTAAGAAAATCACGAACAATCCTGCTGAAGTGAGCAGGACAAGCATCAAGAAATTGCAAGTTCAGCAGAATATGTAAATTAATACCATCAAATAAATCGAGTAAAGTCTTTGTAAAAAGTCTAGATAATCCTCTCCATTTAAACGATTGAACAATTCTACAGGCCCAAGCAGATTATCTCCAAGAACGCCTATCTATACATAACCTCTCCTGATGTTTAGTTTCTTTTATAACATGTGGATTATCACCGGCGTTGTAGTAATAATGCACATTATGCATATTCAAAATTCCTTAGTAAAAAGTAGCTTTGTCACAAAACAAAATATTTGGGAAAAGTTTTGGTTTTTGTTTTCTTTATTTTGCAACCAATTAGAAAAATCAACACGAACAGAAAAATCCCCGTCACACATGGCCTGTACTTTTCTGAAATGAAGTGGAAGCAAGTTTTCCTTATGCATAATATTCCACACAAAAGATTTAGAAATGGAATACATTGCGAACAATCTTCTAACGCTAATTTTGAGATTTTCCTTTACTTCCATTAAAATATCATCTTCATATTCTTCTCTTACACTACATTTGATTTATCCAATTCTCCACCCGAAGGTACTACATTGGCCAGGAAGCGAGTTTTTTACCTGGAAATTTTGAATTTTGCCGACCCTTGCTGTTCCAAGCAAGGTCCCTACCTATCTTTAACGTGGGTGACAACACTCACACACGGGACCTCCATTTTACCTCTCATCCGAATGAGGGCGTATTTTTTGTGAAAAATGCTTGCCTAAAATTTTTCAAGCAGACCTTGTCGGGATTCGAACCTGGGACCTTGGGGCGTAGTAGTCACACGCATACCAACTACGCCATGGAGCCGTCCAATTTTCTTCTCCTTCAGCAGCATGGCTTTTAGTTAAATTGTTTTTGGGAATTATTGATCTAGTTTCCTTAATTCTTTGATGAAGAACTGTAAACGTTGGGGGGGGGATGTCTTCTATTTGGAAATTTATCCACTTACCTATGCGCCATTGTCCGAGCGTTGCATTGCATTTCACCAAATTTCACTAAATGCATATTGTCATATTCTTCGTTACTAAACTAAATCGATATTTTTGAAAACAGGTTACAGGTTAATGCCAATTTTACAACTTAGTTGTATTATGATTTTTTATAACACACTAGAGCTGTTAAAAATATTTAACACGATTCATGGTTATGCAGTTATTACTACAGTAATAGTATAAAATGGAATAAATAGGTAATTGTTATATTTGTTGCAGTTTTTAGGATTGTTACTGTATCGTCGATTTATTTCTTTAAAATATTTAAAAGAACGTATTTCTCTGCCTGTGGGAGGTGCTTCAGCACCCAAAGTACCTCTCTTGGGTGCACCACTGTCCATGCAGGTCCTTTGTGATTTATTCACTCTACTGTTGAAAGTTTAACGATTTTTTTTTGCTTACTCTGCATTGTCCTAACTGGAATTTACGGATTATTGTACAATAATATTTTTGATAACCGTAAAATTATATTTTACATGATGAGAGAAGTATACTGTCACCTTTAATTTTGTTTTTCTATTACATTAGGATGAAATTGAGCTTTTCGCCAAAAATATTTAACGTTTCTATTTATCGAAATGAAACTTCAATTGTTATATTAATTATAAAAATTGTATTACTTTATTGTTTTTAATTTCTATAATGTTAGAACAGTATATTAGTTCTAATTTATATACTTGCTTGCTGTAATTGAAATTATTTCCTAATCTGCATTTGCTAAAATTAATTCCACTTTGTATGAGTAAGATTTCTTAATTAGTAGTGACACCATTTAATAACCTAATTTAATGTCTAAAACAGTTTAATGTTTGTTACAGATACAAATAGCACTGAAACATTTTAAAGATGTGGTCTCAAAAGATAAACTGGAAATGCTACCAGGAAATGGCACAATAGTATTAGATACAGTGTGGGCTATAAATTTAGCTGTAAAATCATCTGTTTGTTCAGAATTTAGCAGTAGTATAGTATCAGCCACTCATCATATGTACCAAAGTGTAGCACGTCTTATTAAACTTTGCGATGATGTACTTATTGATGGTTCCAAAAGTTCAGCGTTGAGCCAGGAAAATGTTAATGAGGTTTTAGCTCAAGTTGAGGATGCAGTAGAAGTATTGTATTGCACATATCACATAAATTCTTAACTATTTTTGTTTTTTAGACTTTAATAAAGTTGGCTCAAGAGAAGGTAGCACATCAACAAAGTATATCTTACAAAACAACACCTCGGTCATCATATAGCAATACGTCTCTTGAAATAACTGCACAACGTAATTCTCTACCTGATATTCCATTAACGCCTAGGGAAAGGGAAATACTTGAACAGACATCTTGTGTATCTGGTAAAGTTCGTAATAGTCACAGTACAGAATCTATTTTACACGATAATCCACCTCCAAAACCTCCTCTTCCACACAGGTTAGTTTCATTTAATTTTTTTCTCAGTAATTATTAGTGTTGTACTATCTAGCTGGTTATTTTGACTTGTAGAGAGATATTAAATTTAAGCAGAGTAGTTAATCAAATCATGAACACCTATCAAATCTCTTATATGTCAAACATGTAGTATTGAACTAAACGAATCTGTGGAGTTTTTCTATGATGAAACAGTTAAAAATTTGGTAAATTTTACAAAATGATACAGTAAAAAGTTAATGAAATTGGAATATAAGTTTTTAGCAGGACACAAAAGAATTTGATTAGAACAGTACATATGGTTTGATTTAATATAAACCAAACATTCTTTATTGATTTGAACTAACCATAACAGAAGACTGTCCATCAATACAACAAATGACTAGAAATCACTGGATCTAAATTTTTTCATAATAGCTTTTTATGTAGTTTATAAATACTAAACCACATATAAAAAATAAACTAAGTTGATATTTTGTTGATATTCTTTAAATATTTATAATTTGAAGCAACATTTTGATAAATCTAAACTTCGACGCAGTAACTTTGAACTTTTGATTTGTTAATAACACATTTTATTCTGACTTCTTCTATTTTAGATTTTCTAGCTTTTTCATATTTTACTCTTATTTATATGTTATGATGTTTTGTTAATTACGTCCACTTTCTCACTATATGCACCTTAAACTGTGTGGCTCTCAACAATTGACAATTAATTATTAAGGTTCAATCTTGCAAATTTCCATACTTTCTACAAGTTATAAAGTTATAAACACTTATGGTTCATGGCCTCCTGCAACAGAACTCTTCTCAGGGTCGTGGTGATTCGTCTTCTTCAAATTTTATTACATTGTTGCCTGCCAGTAATCTCTGTAGTGTCCTAATAGGAAAAGGTGGAAGGGAGGAACAACAAATTCGAACACTAAATTGAAGCACACGATACCGGCAATCTGCCATATATTCATACACAATAAACTGGCAGCTTTACAAGGTCAACAGAGCAATGGATGAAAATTGTTCAACTTCAACCAACTTTGCTGTTGAAAAATAGAACATGACTATCTAAACTGTTCCTACATTCTGATTGGTCAACATACAAACAAAATCGTATAAACAGAGACCAGGGAACCTATTTCAAGATTAGAATAATTGCTGGACATGCGTTAATAAGAGTAATATGTGATATGATTTCAACTATTAATATACATTGTTTGACAAATCTCTTCAATTTGGTAAAGCTTTTTTTTATAATAAATACCATGTATTTAAAAACATTATTTAAAGTAACAGTGAATTTATTATTTTAAGGCCTTTTAATTAATAGATCAAGTGTTCATTATTCCACAGACAAATATGAACTTCGACTATCAAATTTAGAGCATTACAATATTTTATTTTGTAAAAAAATATAGTTTGAAAACTTAACAATTATGTTAGTAGCTAGCTTTTCACATTTGCAATATGATATGTGCTAACATATTAGTATTGCCATAGCCATGGTTCAAATGCATCATGTAATTTCATGTTTTTTTTTCCCCACCTTATTGTGACCAGTTTTAAATCTCTCACTGGTCAATATAATTTGCCAAGTACTATCTTAATTTTGACTACAAGTATTTTCAGTATCATATTGCCAAACGATGGAATTCCTCCTCCGCTCCCACCCAAGAAAAAATATTCAGCTAATAGTTACCAGCTTATGCAAAATCGATTTAGTTCAGATAATTCTGTATTTACTTCTAGTCTTGAAAGGTATTAAGAATTTTGATTGCAAATTAATCAAATTTGATATTTGCAGAATGTCTCTTAGGTCTAAGTCACCTGAGGATTCAAATTCATTATCAGCTAGTGGTGGCAGCTTAGATTCGATGTTAAATCAGTCAAGGGAGGAAGACGAAATTAGAGTTCTAATGGATCATAACATTGACACAGATACATTGTTAGAAAATGATATTTCTGAAATTGCTACAGGTACACACAGTCAGATGTTTGTTTAGTGATATTTTTTAATTTTGTTTTCAGGTTCTGATGGTTTATATAATTATTGGGACGACTCACATTTACATAATACGTCCATATCACTACTAAATCATTCAAATGAGGTGAATATTACCAATAGACTTTCCAACACAGATTCTGGCTTCGTATCGATTCTATCCCAAAGAAGTTCTGGTTATTCCAAACGTAGCTCACAGCAAAGTACTGTTAGCTCACAATGGGGTACCAAGCATGCATCAAACACAGTTACAGAAATTATAAAAACTGAAAATCTCATACAAAAGGGTTTTAATGTTAGAGGTTCTGATGAAGTAGATCATGCAGTTAGTTTCGCAGATATACCTCCAGCTATTCCACAAAAAACAAAGAAAAAGCAAGATCGTCAACGTTCTCCATATGACAATGTACCTGAGGATCCTCTAGGTATTAAATTATTATAAATGTCATCATTTCCAATCAACTGTAAAGACATGGGCTTGAGCCATTAAGCATTTATGGAAAAGTAATACGAATTGAAATCTGAAAATTCATATACAAGTGTCCTGGATAAGTGTGTCCAGCTTGGAAAATCGTAAACTATAACACATACGATATGGTGACATGGGTCAGAAGTTGTATATTCATTTGGGGACAACTAAATAAAAAGAAAAATCCAGTTATCTCTGTTGACTTTTAAAATACAACGAAAGATTTGAAAAATTAACAAATTCTATCTTTACCAACAACTTCCTTATTTATAACTTTTTTGAACTCTGTGAAAACATTCTTAAGGAAACTTTTTATGATAAATAAGAATACGTATTTTGTTTGTTGGTTGAGTCATTTATTTATGGTGAAAGCTCACTTCTGTTTTTCATATATACATTATCTTTGATTTTTCTAGATTTCAGTCATCTGGTTTTTGCTGATTTCACATATGTAAAATGCTTACATTATTAATAATTTCCAAAATTATTACAAAAAAGCCAACACTTATGTCTTGAAAGACAGTAAACTATGCATGTACAAAAATGTATCTGATTGGCTCTGAATTTTGTATAAAAATATGCCACTTTGGTTATCAAATTAAGTGTTTTATTTTATAAACCAGGTATAAAGTGGATTTATACAACATATTCCATGTTAACAACTTTTATGCTTAATTAATTAAATCACTATTAAAATTTTACAAATTAAAGAAAAATATGATATTACGCTGCGGTGTATTTATTTTCCTGTCATCTGCTGTTTATTTAACATTGTGAAAAATAACAAGTCCTTGAATTATTTTGTAGAACACGATTCTAGTTTATTTAATTTTCCACATTCCAAACTTATCGTGTTTATTGTATAGTGGCATGATGTGGTTTTGAGCTTTGGTTGTTTGCAAGATGGCCCTTATGGTTTTGGAGTTAGTTCCTTGGTCATTAATTTGGCAGTTGAAATTGTTAGAGCTGATCAGAACACTTTAACTCTCAGCTGTGATGGAAGTGTCTAACAGGTGCTTAGTGGCCATGGTGGCCTTTTGTATTAAGTAATGAATTAGTTTTGTTATGTGCACGATCTGCAGTGTGTTGAATTAATTATAAAATTTGTAATTTTGGGTAACATTCTAAATTTTAGCACAACTAGGTAGCTACAATTTGTTTTTTGTTGGACACTTGTATATAAAAATTTAATTGTGGAATTGTCTTTGTATAATGGATGGAGAATCTATTAGTTCAAGTTTAATTGTATTTGGGTTTGAAAATCATATTAAAGAACAGACGAGATTGGTCAAACTGATTATTATGCACGTGTGTGATAACAGTTATGTGAAATTATCAAGCGCAAGGTTGGGTGTTTCTTATGCCACATGTAAGTATATTTATTTTCAACGACATGATGCACGTCATTGTATTTATTTTGGAATAAAATTCTATCAATCTACATTTTGAAGTGAGGAGCAAGTTGTATTCCAAGTAGAACTATCTGCTTTTATTGAAATATGCTTGCTGAAATTATATTACCTGTTTTTGACAAAGGCATTTATTATTTAAACTTTTGCATATTTCTTATCCACTAGAACCCCTGCACTTGCTTGAAGGAATGCTATACCGTCTGTTAAACTTAACAAAGTTGCTTGTAGGTCATTCGAAATCTTGAAATTTAACACTGAAGTTGCCGTTTCATCCCCTTCATCAACATTTTTGTTTGGTATTGTTCGTCTGCACTAACACCTGTCGATACACAACCTAACTGCATACAACAATAACAATGAAATTTACATCTAAATGACAACCTTTAGTGCAAGTGTACTTAATTTATTATCAACATTTATGCATTCCAATTCTTATTGTTCTATGATGCTAACCTTCATCTTCACCAACTTTCGTAGTCGACATATCATAACACCATAAATACTGTTCATGTAAGTGTGAAATTCGTGATTTTTTACAAGTATACAAGTATGAATATATCAAATTTCTGACGCCATTGGCACCACAATGCTTGAAATTGTTTTAACCTCATCTCAGGATAATTAATTAATATAGCTTGTAAGTATACATTTATTCATGAGTTCACAAAAACTGAAATTTATACAATAAGTGACAAGTTAATAATCATGACTCGCACAAAAGCTAAGCAAATAATCTTTTATTTTTATAGCAAGACTTCGCACATTAACCTCACTGACATCTCTCGTGTTCTTCTACACCCGACTCCTTGTCTCTCGTCTATTTCTGGTCATATTCAGTTCTGACATCCCTACTACTCAAACAATATTAATAAAACCCGTCTGAGTTTGCTAAATGTCTGGATTAGTTTAGGAACTTTTTCTTATATTTAAATAGAAGAATTTCCTATTAAAACTGTAAATATATTTAACAAGTGGTTCTTTTTGGTGACTTGCTAGTTGTATTTATTAATTTGACAACAAAAGTGTTATTTATTTTTTATAAAATTCATAGTGAATCAGATATATCTTTGTACATGTACAGTTCCTGTTCTTCAAGATACAAATTTTGGGTTTTTTCAACGAACTTCGTTCGTTTATGAAATCGATTTGTCGTCCGTCTGTCTGTCCGTCTGTCCGTCCGAGGCCTTTCTAATGGTCGGACATCAATGTGTGATACATCAATCGATTCAGCTCGGTGTCCTGAGCTTAAGTTTTGATGTCAGTTGAAATCGGGCCACGGGACGCCGTGCCCCGCTGATATTCCGTCGGGAAAATTAAAATTTCAAATAGGTCCAAAAGTAATGTGCGATACATATTTGGACTCCCCTAACATAGCTGAGTCGAAATATGGTACCCCCCACAAAATCTGACCACGGATACCCGACCCGCCCGGGGAATTAATTTTTATCAAAAATTTCAAATAGGTCCAAAACTAATGTGCGATACATATTTAGAATCCTCTGAAAAAACTGAATCGAAATATGATGCCCCCTTATTTACACACACAAACACACATACATACATACATACATACATACATACATACATACACACACACACACACACATATATAGCTTTTAAAATATTTATTCAATAAAATAAAATATATTAAAATGTCTCTTTTGTTGTTCATAAATTTTTGTATTTTATCTGAATACTTATAATTATTACAACATAATAATTTTAATTTCTTTAAATTGTTTTAAAGTAAGTCTACATTTGGAAGTTCGTTGCGACAATGCCTTGCATTTTCAACTTGTTTTGTAATAATCTTGACAATTATTTATTAAAACATGTATTTTACATATTTGAAATTATTATAAAAGCGAACATCAAAATAACGAGAAATCAAAGATGGCATCCATGAGAAAAATATATGCCATTAAACAAATGATTCAATGAAAAAACAAAATATGTATTCCTATTTATCATAAAAAGTTGCTTTACGAATGTCTTCATAGTTTTCACAAAAGTTGTAAATGGATAAAGCTGGAACTTATCAATTTCCAGATGTTTTATGTATATCTTAAAAATTAAAAGAGATAACTGGATTTTCCTTTTTAATTAGTGTTTCCCAATTGAATATATAACTTTTGTCCCATTTAACCAACATTGTGTGTTTCCCTCATGCTGGACAAACTTATCTCACACACCCTGTACACATTTGCCAATGTGCTTTATCTATTGAAAATAATGGCAATTATTTATTACTTTCAGTTATACTGAAAGTAATTATCAACTTTGATATTTTAAATACAACACCCTAGATATGGTTAATTTTCAACGAACTTCGTTCGTTTATGAAATCGATTTGTCGTCCGTCTGTCTGTCCGTCCGTCTGTCCGTCCGAGGCCTTTCTAATGGTCGGACATCAATGTGTGATACATCAATCGATTCAGCTCGGTGTCCTGAGCTTAAGTTTTGATGACAGTTGAAATCGGGCCACGGGACGCCGTGCCCCGCCGATATTCCGTCGGAAAATTAAAATTTCAAATAGGTCCAAAATTAATGTGCGATACATATTTGGACTCCCCTAACATAGCTGAGTCGAAATATGGTACCCCCCACAAAATCTGACCACGGATACCCGACCCGCCCGGGGAATTAATTTTTATCAAAAATTTCAAATAGGTCCAAAATTAATGTGCGATACATATTTAGAATCCTCTGAAAAAACTGAATCGAAATATGATGCCCCCTTATTTACACACACAAACACACATACATACATACATACATACATACATACATACACACAACTAAATTTAAATCATTGTAAAATTGCGCAAAAACTATTGTTACAATCAGTCAATGAGTTAAAGATAGATGTAGCCATCCTTTGCGAACAATACAAAAACTTTAAGGGTGCTCAGTGGGCATCAAATAATAATAATACAGCTGCTATTTGGGCCTGTGGAAAAACCGCTTTCCAAGAAATTATGGACAGTAAAGAAGACGGTTTCATACGTGTCAAAATAGACAATACATACATTTATAGCTGTTATGCCGATCCAAATGCGTCTTTTAACGATTTTACAGATTTACTTCAAAGAATAGTTCGTGATGTGAAAGATCGAAAACAAGTAATCATTGCAGGAGATTTTAATGCCTGGGCCACCGAATGGGGTAGTCGAATAACAAACAAAAGAGGCCGAGCAATTTTAGAAACATTTTCAGTTTTAGATATAGTGTTATTAAATGAAGGGAACTCTTATACCTTTAGCAGAGGTAACAAAGGTTCAACTATAGACTTAACATTTATGAGCAGTTCTTTAGTAAAGTATAAGGTAGATTGGAGAGTTTCTGAACACTATACTCATAGTGATCACCACGCCTTATTATATGAAACACATAGCTCAATTAAAAACAATCACTTGTCTATGGTTAAACCACCTGGCTGGGCATCCTATAAATTCGATGAAGAATTATTTTTACTGATGCTGGATGAAGATCAAATTTCAGGATCTGCAAATTCTAAAGCTACACAGGTAATAAACATTATAAAGAGGGCTTGCAATGCTTCTATGCCAAAAAAGTTGTGCAATAGAGGACACAATAACGTTTTCTGGTGGAATAACGATATTGCTGAACTCGCAGAGAATGCCATCGTCTAAGGAGGCGATATCAACGCTCAAGAGGTAAAATGATTTGCTTAATCTTCAACAAGAATACAAAACTGCTCGAAGAAAATTGACGTGTGCTATTAAGTCTAGCAAACAGAAATTTTGAATGAGCTTTGCTTAGAAGTTAACACTGATCCTTGGGGAAGACCATATAAAACAGTGATGGGAAGATTGAACAAAAACATTTCTTACCTCCTAGATGTCCAGTTTTCCTAAAGAAGATAGTTAGCACGTTATTTCCAAAACAATGCGAAACAAAATATAAAACTGTTTTAAACTGTAATGCAAAAGACATACCACCGGTTACAGTAGCTGAAGTTGTAAAAGCTTGTGGTAAAATTGGAAACAATAAAGCACCTGGTTTGGATTGTATTCGAACATAGCTCTGAAAACCGCTATTGCAAAGCATCCTGATATGTTTATAGACCTGTACAGTTCTTGCTTAAATGAAGGCGTGTTTCCTGAACCATGGAAAAGCAATTTCTAGTATTAATACCAAAAGAAAATAAGCCACCAGACAAACCATCATCATACCGTCCTATATGCCTGCTTGACACAGCAGGAAAAATTTTAGAACAGATTATTAAAACAGACTAGAGATGGTTGTAGAAGAAGCAGCCATACTTTCAAATAATCAATACGGTTTTAGAAAATCACGGTCAACTGTGGATGCAATTAACTGTGTCACTAATATTATCCATAATAACACTATTGGAAAACGCTGGAAAAAGGATCCAAAAATATTGTGGAGTTGTAACACTGGATGTAAAAATGCTTTCAATTCCGTGAAATGGAGTTGCATAGAAAAAGCTATTCATAAAACTTCGATTCCAGCATATCTAAGAAAAATAATTAGAGACTATTTTAGAAATAGAATTCTTAAGTACGACACATCTGAGGGTCCCAAAGAATATATTATTACGGGCGGAGTCCCGCAGGGTTCGGTTCTAGGTCCAATTCTTTGGAATTTAACCTTTGATTCAGTTTTACGACTACAAATGCCGAAAGAAGTTACGGTTATAGCATTTGCGGACGATTTGGTATTAGTAGTTACAGCAAAATTAAAAGAAGAAGTAGCACAAATTTGCAATGAATCTGTGGAATTGATAAGACAACATTTAAAAGAACTAAATCTTGAATTAGCTGCAGAAAAAACCAAAGTAGTACTTGTATCCAGCAGAAAAGTAAGAGAAAAAATAAGTATATACGTCGACAAACATGAAGCTATATCTGATCCAAGTGTGCGTTACTTAGGCGTAATAATTGATGACAAAATAACCTTTAAAGAACATTTATCAGTTGTGACTACGAAAGGAGCAAACACAGCAAATCTAATTTCAAGACTAATGCCAAACGTTGGCGGACCAAAAAGCAGCAAGAGGTTGCTTTTGGCATCAGTCGTCACCGATAATTTTATATGCAGCTCCAATCTGGGCCGATTCCATTAAAATTAAAGCTAACTGTCGCAGGATTTCTTCTGTATACAGATTATGCGCTCTACGAGTGATATGCGCTTACCGTACAATTTCATACGACGCTGCATGTATTATCGCAGGTATGCCTCCGATTGAACTATTAGTGCACTATCGTCGTGAGTGGTATCACAAAAGAAAAACTACGAAGAAGCTAAATACAGAAGAAAAAACTAAACTGGTGACAGAATGGCAACGGAATTGGGACACATCGGAAAAAGGTCGATGGACGTATCGATTGATACCATTGTTAGAACCGTGGCTCGGTAGATGCCATGGAGAATTAGACTTTTACCTGACGCAATTGCTGAGCGGTCACGGATGTTTTAGAGCATATCTTTTTAGATTTAATCTAGATATAAGTCCTAATTGCCCAGATTGCCCAAACACTTTAGAAGATGCAGAACATGTGTTTTTTATTTGTCCAAGATTTCGAAAACTAAGGGAGGAAATGATTAACTTTACAAAATTAATATAAGTCCAGAAACACTAGTTGAAAAATGCTAGAATCACAGGCGATATGGTCAGCAGTGGCACTATTTGCATCACTAGTACTTAAAGAACTAAGACGATGTGATAATGAACGAAGGCAGACAACAAATAATTAAACAATTAAAGGATCCAATTATGATGACACTATTTGTATAATGGAAGTATATACGATTTAGAAATTTCAAGTAAAGTTAAAATTGTTTTGTACTACAGACCATAACTCAAGTGGAACGAGTCAAGGTATCCAAAAGGCTATTTAAAACGTTAATCATATTAATTGTGTATAAAACAAATAATTGAAGTACTAAATTTAAACTACATTTTATGGTATTTAAGCCGAAAGTAAGAACAATTTAGTGTGTATTCTGTTTACAAGTGAGAAACTTAAAACAAACAAAGCTGAAGTAACTACAAAGACAGTTAACAAGATATTGTTCAATAATTTATTGGTTATAGGAATTATTGAAATACATATATAAATAGAAGAGAATCGTAAAAATTAATACGAACCCGAAATGAAGAGCTTGATAGCCACAACCACTTCTCATGATAATGCTGCACGCGGTTCCCGAGAAGACTAATTGGTGATGTGTTTCAGTGCATATATTTATTTTTCATGTATATATTAATTTGAAAATAAATATTTTTGCCTCAAAAAAAAAAAAAAAAAAAAACACACATATATAGCTTTTAAAATATTTATTCAATAAAATAAAATATATTAAAATGTCTCTTTTGTTGTTCATAAATTTTTGTATTTTATCTGAATACTTATAATTATTACAACATAATAATTTTAATTTCTTTAAATTGTTTTAAAGTAAGTCTACATTTGGAAGTTCGTTCCGACAATGCCTTGCATTTTCAACTTGTTTTGTAATAATCTTGACAATTATTTATTAAAACATGTATTTTACATATTTGAAATTATTATAAAAGCGAACATCAAAATAACGAGAAATCAAAGATGGCATCCATGAGAAAAATATTTGCCATTAAACAAATGATTCAATGAAAAAACAAAATATGTATTCCTATTTATCATAAAAAGTTGCTTTACGAATGTCTTCATAGTTTTCACAAAAGTTGTAAATGGATAAAGCTGGAACTTATCAATTTCCAGATGTTTTGCGTATATCTTAAAAATTAAAAGAGATAACTGGATTTTCCTTTTTAATTAGTGTTTCCCAATTGAATATATAACTTTTGTCCCATTTAACCAACATTGTGTGTTTCCCTCATGCTGGACAAACTTATCTCACACACCCTGTACACATTTGCCAATGTGCTTTATCTATTGAAAATAATGGCAATTATTTATTACTTTCAGTTATACTGAAAGTAATTATCAACTTTGATATTTTAAATACAACACCCTAGATATGGTTAATTTTCAACGAACTTCGTTCGTTTATGAAATCGATTTGTCGTCCGTCTGTCTGTTCGTCCGTCTGTCCGTCCGAGGCCTTTCTAATGGTCGGACATCAATGTGATACATCAATCGATTCAGCTCGGTGTCCTGAGCTTAAGTTTTGATGTCAGTTGAAATCGGGCCACGGGGACGCCGTTCCCCCGCGATATTCCGTCGGGAAAATTAAAATTTCAAATAGGTCCAAAATTAATGTGCGATACATATTTGGACTCCCCTCACATAACTGAGTCGAAATATGGTACCCCCCACAAAATCTGACCACGGATACCCGACCGCCCGGGAATTAATTTTATCAAAAATTTCAAATAGGTCCAAAATTAATGTGCGATACATATTTAGAATCCTCTGAAAAACTGAATCGAAATATGATGCCCCCTTATTTACACACACACACACACAAACACACATACATACATACATACATACATACATACATACATACATACACACACACATATATAGCTTTTAAAATATTTATTCAATAAAATAAAATATATTAAAATGTCTCCTTTGTTGTTTATAAATTTTTGTATTTTATCTGAATACTTATAATTATTACAACATAATAATTTTAATTTCTTTAAATTGTTTTAAAGTAAGTCTACATTTGGAAGTTCGTTGCGACAATGCCTTGCATTTTCAACTTGTTTTGGATTATATTGAAAATTTTAGTCATAAAATATACAACATACCTTACATTTGTATCTTGAAATTTTTAAATTATTGTTAATTGTCTGCAAATTTAGTTCTGGCATACGATACTTTATGAAACTACAATATGAATTCTCTCAAATACTATAGGAATGTTTAAACATTTTATTGCTCCCACTAAGGTTACCCAACATTCATAAAATTTTTATTTTCTAATGCTATACAGGATGGATTCAATATTAAATTTATTTAGCAATATTAAAAATATGCAAAAAAATCATTTTTACCAATGGAGCACTGTACGATCCCAAAAATCACATGAGTTGGCATTCTCAAATAATTCGACTTGATGCTTTATGGGAGTTTAAATAACAATGAAATTACAAATTGAATGCCGTAACACTAAATAGAAAAAAATTGTGATGCTAAGTTTTTGTTGCATTTTTAAACAGTCCGTACTTGAATTAAGTACTAAATTTAATCCATGTTGTTATTCACTTGTCTCTTATAAACAATATATTTAATATTTCATTGAATATGGCTCGTGCTAAAGCATTGTCTGATGATATGCGGTAGTTATTGTTAATTTAAGCAAATCAGGACATTCGACATGCGCAATTCCAAATTTATTACATCTATGACCCTATACAGTAGGAAATATTGTGTTTCCATAAAGAAAATGGTTGTTGTAGTAAAACCACATGTTTACTGTGCCGGCTGCTGAATTAAGAATTTTGGGACTGATATTAGGAAAATTCACCGTGTTACATATGTTGCCTTAGGTCTATTATAGAATGAATCCACAGGTAAAGAATATTTTAAATCCACTTGTACAAGGGCTAGAAAGGAAATTGGTTTCAATTTTTTAAAAGGTAATTCATTTATGCATAACATTTTACTGAGCATGTTGTAGACAGAACATTTTAAACAATAACACTTGCCTAAAAAACACGCCGTATGGATGTTATCAGGTGATTCTCTATATAAAGGAGGCCTGCAGTTAAATAGGTGTGCAAATAATGACCAAGATAGTTGGAAAAACTCCATGCGAGTATGGCCAACAGGATCATCAGATCAGGTCCATGGAGACATAACCGAGGGGAGCAAGGAAAGTAAGGTTAATGTCACCTAACAAGAAAAGAAAGTGAAGAAAGAGTTAGAGCTCCCTCTAACAAAAGAAGAGTCTAAATTGAAATTATTAACTTTTACTAATGAATAGAAATATTGAAAGGATCATTAAAATTTTACAGAACCATCGGTGCACAATTGCTCATAGAGCTTAACTCAATCAAAATCGGCGAAGCACATCTTTAATTCTACACTAAAATAACTACACAAAACTAAAGCAACATGGAACAAATAAACTACAAATCCCTCGACAATACAGGAAATCTTAAAATAAACACAGACATAAAGATTTTCATTTTTCTAAACAACTGTATTACAAAGGACATTTCGTAAAATTTTTGGAAGAAATTGATAAGGAACTTACATTGTAGTATATAATGAAATTAATACTTTAAACCATTCTTTTAAAAATAGCTTTTAAAAATAGGGACTTACATAAATTTAGATCTCATACAAGTATGATTTTTTTTTCAAAATTATTAATGAACTCGGTTGCGACTCCTTAAGTGATGTATTGCTTCAAATACTGCAGCGTAAGACACATATGGTATGTTAATTTCACGAGGCATAAACAAACCAACTATGGTACCTAACATAATAGATCGGTCAATGATCAATTGTAATAAACATTTTTCAAATATTGACTTATATGATACAAGTTTTAGTGCCATAAAAAAGATTGTGTGGGCCCCTGGAAGGTAATATGTAATATATTGGATTTATTGTCAACAACTTGCTTTGTGTGTCATATGGGGTATACGGTATGATTTAGTGCTTGTGTTATTTATATTATCTTATTTTTTATTATTCTGTACTTTTATAATTTTGATGTTATATTGTTAATTATCCATTTCGAATGGACCTGCACCTTGCCGAAGTTCTAGATTACTAGAACAGGTGAAATGGCTTGCGCGTTCTAATGAGCTAAAGAGCCAAACTACAGGTCCAACCATAGTAGTAGGGTCGTTAGTGAGGAACCAGTCTAAGACAGGTCCCCGAAAGAGGGCAGCGGCTCTTTCGGTACTTAGATTGGCAGAGACCATAGGGGTCGGTATGGCAGTCTAAGACACACTACCGCGATGTGGAAGGCAACGGGAAACCACCACATTACCTCCCAAGTACACAGCGTACCTAAATTATAATAAAATGATGGCATTCTCTGGAGTAAAAGATTCCGGAGTTAAAATAGTCCCCCATTCGGATCTCCGGGAGGGGACTACTTCGGAGGATGCGATCGGAAAGTTAAGAATAAGAGTCGGGAACATTTTGCGAGTCGGAGCGTGGAATGTTAGAACTATGAAGCAAGTGGGTAAGCTAGAGAATCTAAAAATCGAAATGAATAGGTTATCATTAGACATAGTAGGGATCAGCGAAGTTCGGTGGCCAGAGGCAGGGGATTTTTGGAGTGGAGACTTCAGGGTAATTCATACAGGAGCCGAGGAAGGAAATTTGGGTGTGGGGATAGTTATGCGGAAAAAGATAGGATACTGTGTAGAAAATTACTTACAAAAGAATGAAAGAGTACTCATGGTTAGATTAGAATCTAAACCGGTAAACACAGTAATAATCGAAGTATACATGCCCACCTCTAGCTACAGTGACGAAGAGGTAGAAGCGATACAAGGCGATACAAAGATATCGAAGACATATTAAGACACGTAAAAGGACATGTAAATTTAATAATTACGGGGGATTTTAATGCAGTGGTAGGTGAGGGTAGGGAAGGAGCGATAGTAGGTTTATTTGGTTTAGGCACTAGAAACGACAGAGGAAATAGGCTGGTAGAATTTTGCGACAAGAACAATTTAATCATTACAAACACATTATTTCAACATCATGCTAGAAGACGATATACGTGGAAGATGCCAGGAGATATAGGAAGATATCAAATAGATTACATTCTTGTTAGACAACGGTTTAGGAATCAAGTAAAAGACTGTAGAAGCTACCCAGAAGCAGATATAGACACTGACCACAACATCGTAATTATGAAGGCCGCACTCAAATTTAAAATTTGAAAAAAGAAACGGAAAAAGGCACTTAGACCTACAGAAACTAAAGAGAAAGATATTCAAGAAAGATTCGAAAAAAGGTCAAATGAATTGCTCAAAGATATCGGGAAAATATCTGATACTAAGGAAGTAGAAACAGAATGGCATAACATTAAATCCAGCCTCGACATGGCGGCCAGAGATATTCTGGGGTATACACAAAAAGTAAATAAGAAACCATGGATAACAAAGGATATCCTGAATTTAATAGAAGAAAGACGAAAATACAAAAATAAATCAGACGAAACAGGAAAACAGAGATACAAAGCCATAAAATGGGAAATTATTCGAAAATGCAGGAAAGCTAAAGAACAATGGATTGATGAAAAGTGCAAAGAGGTACAAACTAAGATGGAAGTAGGAAAGACAGATGAAGCATACAAACTAATTAGAATCAATTTTAGGGATATAGAAACGTATAGCAAAAATATAAGGGACGCGGGAGGAAATGTCATTCTAGAAAATGTAGAGAAAGTGGGTAGATGGCAAGAATATATAGGGAATTTATATGCAGGAGAAGAACCAACTGCATTAGAAAAGGAATCAGACATTGAAAATGATGACTTGGGATATCCTATACTTAGAGATGAATTTAAAATAGCATTAAAGGGTCTGAAAAATGGTAAGGCGCCGGGTACAGATAAGGTGCAAGCAGAGACTCTAAAAGCCGCTGGTCAAGCAGTAACAGAACGTCTCTTCCAACTTGTAAGCTATATGTATGAGACAGGCGAGATACCCAAAGATTTCAAACATAACATCATAGTAACTATACCAAAAAAGAAAGGCGCAGATAGATGTGAAAATTTTCGAACAATAAGCTTGACAGCACACGTATCAAAAATATTAACTAGAATTGTACAAAGACGAATGGAAAAACGGGCTGAAGAAATACTAGGAGAAGACCAATTTGGGTTTAGGCGAAACAGGGGAACACGGGAGGCTATCTTGGCTCTGAGGGTGATAATGGAGAAAACAATAGAAAAAGAGGAAAGCGTGTATATAGGGTTTGTAGATCTGGAAAAAGCATTTGACAATGTAAAATGGAAAAAAATGTTCGAAATACTCAAAAAGATCGGAATGAGTTATAGGGATATACGGATAGTACATAGCTTATACAAAGAGCAAACAGGAGTAATAGAATTAGAGCAGGAACGTAGAGAAGTAAACCTCAGGAAAGGGATGAGACAGGGTTGTTCCCTATCCCCACTAATTTTTAACTTGTACATTGAAGAGGCAATGAATACTGTCAAATGCAGGAAGACATTTGGAATTACTATGCAGGGACAAAAAATTGATATGCTTAGATTTGCAGATGATATAGCAGTATTAGCATCTAGCAAGGAAGAGTTAGAAACTGCTCTCAATGAAATGGAAACCGTTCTAACAGAAAGATACGGTATGAAAATTAACAAAAGTAAAACTAAAGTACTAGTATGCAAAGGAGGGAAAAATAAATCAAAAACAAGAATACAAATATGTAACACGAACTTACAAGAGGTTAAGGATTTCTGCTACCTAGGAAGCCAAATAACGCAAGATGGGAAAAGCACAAAAGATATAAAACAAAGATTAGCACAAGGTCGTGCTACATTTAACAAGAAAAAGCAACTACTGTGCTCAAAGACCACCAACATAGAAACAAGGAAAAGATTGCTCAAAACATATGTGCGGAGCACAGCACTGTATGGCTGTGAAGCCTGGACAGTGGGAGTAGCGGACAAGAAAAAGGTAGAACCCTTTGAAATGTGGTGCTATAGACGTATAATGAAGATATCATGGACAGACTAAGTTAAGAACGAAGAGGTACTAAAAATGGTAGGGGAAGAAAGAAATATGTGGAAAACGGTAAAAAATAGGAGAGATAGGATGATAGGCCACATACTACGGCATGAGGGAATAGTGCGGAATATACTAGAAGCAGAGATAGGAAAAAAGAGAAGAAGAGGTAGACCTAGGTTAGACTACTGCACACAGATAATGAAAGATGTGGGCTGTAGGAGTTTCAGGGAAATGTGTAGGCTAGCTCAGAAGAGAAATCAATGGAGGTAGGCATCCAACCAGTCCCAAGATGGATAAATTAATGACAAAGAAAGTAACTGCACTTAAACATGATATTTATTATAAGCAACTACAAGTATTGGAGGGGCAATATTCTTGAATAATGGTAATTGCGTGAAAGCATTTACTGGAAAACTTATCTCGGCAAATGTCTAAGTGTTGGGGGATCTTGGTAGCCACAGGTTGCTTAACCCTCTTCAATAAATCTCAGTGAAAAAGGGCATAATATTAGAAAACACTAGAAGAAACATGATATTTATTATATGCAACTACAAGCATTGGATGGGCAATATTCTCGAATTATGGTAATTGCGTGAAAGCATTTACTGGAAAACTATTATTTTGGCAAATGTCTAAGTGTTGGGGATCTTGGCAGCCACAGGTTGCTTAACCCCCTTCAATAAATCTCAGTGAAATAGGGCATAATATGAGAAAACAATATAAGGCGAACTGAGCTGTATTGCTGTGTGAGAATTTCAGGGAACTATGTAGGTTAGTTTAGAAAAGAAATAAGTGCAGGTACATGTCCAACCAGTTTTGAGACGGCAAACCCAATGACGAAAAAATAAGCGCAGATGAATCTGATGATTATTATAAACAACTTGTTGTTTGTTGTGAAATATCTGCAACTAATGTTGACTGTGCGAAAAGATATATTGGAAAAAATATTAAATCAGTAAATGTTCAAGTGCTGGGGGAACTTGGCAGCCACAGGCTGCTTACCCCCCCTTCGCAACCACTGAATGTCGGAGAAATAGGATATATAATTGTAAAACAATAGAAGGTGACCAAACTGCATCTAACAAGAAAGAACGGCGCCTATGATGAAAGACAACAAACATAGAACAAAAAGTTGTTGAAAGCGTATGTGTGGAGCACAGTACAGACAGTATGCCTACGAAATACGAGCAGTCTGAAAAGCAGACAGAAGAACAGTAGCGGCCTTTGAAATGCCGTGCTTCAGATGTTTGAGGATGGACAGACAAAGGTAATAACAAATAGGTTATAGAAACAGTAAGGGAACAAGGATATCTTTGGGGAAAAAATATGAGAAATAGAAGGGCAGAATACGTTCTAAGGCATTTTTGGGGAATAGTATGGGATATATGACAAACAGAGATAGGATAAAAGAGGTGGATGTAGACCTAGATCAGATAGTGATAGATACAGACTGTGCAAATTTTCGGGGAAATCTGTAGGTTAGTTCAGAATACGAAACAATGATGGTACGCGTCTAACCAGTTTCAGGACTGAAGACTCAATGATGAGGATGATTGTTAATTATAAGTTGGCCATTTATAAACACTGTTTCTGTAGTGCCCTGATATTTAATAATAAATAAATAAATAAATATTTAATGACTGGGGTCTTGGTAGCCACAGGTTGCTTAACCTCCTTCATATAACACTGAATATCAGTGAAGTAGGGTATATATGTAGAAAAACAATAGAAGGGGTACCGAACTGTATCTAACAAGAAAGAGCAGCGGCTATGTTCGAAGACAACAAACAAAGAAACAACGAAAGATTTGTTGTCAGCATATGTGTGGAGCACAGTACTGTGTGGCTATGAAATAAGAACGGACACAGTAGGAGAAGCAGACGTGAAAAAGGTAGAAGCCTTTTGGAATTTGGTGCTTCAAATGTTTGATGATGATAGCATGGACAAAGTTAATAAAATAGAAGTTTTAGATATAGTAGGGGAAGAAAGATATCTGTGGAAAACAAAAAAAAATAGGAGAAATGAGATTGGACACATTTTAAGGCAATTGGGGAATAGTGCGGGATATATTACAAACAGAGATAGGAAAAAGAGAGGTAAAGGTAGACCTAGATTAGACTAATCCTCATAGGTATTGAAAGATGTGGACTGTGGGAATTTCAGGGAAGCGTGTAGGTTAGTTCAGAATAGGAAACAACTGAGGTACGCGTCTAACCGGTTCCAGAACTGAAGACCTAATTAGGACTAATAAAGAAAGTAACACAAACGAGTGCCAGAATATTGCATTAAATTTTGTGTAAACCGCAGGGCTTACTGCATTGAAATATCGACACTTAATTGAATATAGTGGAATCTGTGGGTGTGATTTTGAAATCACTTATAACTGCCCACGGTTATTCGCTATTCAAAATTCAACTTAGGGACTATGTCAAATGTAGATTGTTAATGAGATATGGCACTTTTAGCCCCGGATGGTGCTTCAAGGATTACATCAAGGGATATACTTGAAACACATCTTTGAAAGTAATGTTCATTGCACTTAAACGTGATGATTATTATAAGCTACAGGTTTTGCAATATTCTCAACTAATGTTGATTGTGCAAAAAGATTTATTAGAAAACAGTTAATTCGGCAAATGTCTAAGTGTTGGGGATCTTGGTAGCCGCAGGTTACCTAACCCCCTTCACATATCATACATATCAGTGAAATAGAGTATATATTTAGAAAACAATAGAAAGGGAACAAAGCTGTATTTAGGCTCTAGGAATTTCAGAGAAATGTGTAGGTTAGCTCAGAATAGGAAACAATGGAGGTACGCGTCTAACCAGTTCCAGGACTGAAAACTTAATGATGATGATTTAATAACTAATAAATAAATAAAGTGATCAGTGCAATTCGTAACACATAACTTGCAAAACAAGAATTTCACCTACTCAACTAATTTCTCTACCATCTAAAACAAAACTAGCTACGAATTTTTATGTGTCACTTTTATGCATTTGAACCATCGGCATTTTTCAAACTATAAACCAAACTTGAAATATTTTTATGTACAGTACAAAGAACAAGCTTTGGAGCTAAATTAGCAAAGAACCTATCTCCTTTAAAGGACAATATTTTATATGCTTTCCACACCTTATCTTCAACAGCAAATGAGATATCCTTTCTTCTAAGGCCATAATGATTAATTAAACATATATAGGCCAAATGTAGATTTGAGCAAAGTTTTTGAAATATTTGTTTTTAGCTCTGCTTATCTGTCACGTAATCTGAACGATTGCCAAGAATGGCATCGACATTATGACTTGGATTATCACTGGTTCCATAAAATTTAACATTGAAGAACATTTTAACTAAAAACGAGGAAGTCAAAGTAATGACTCGTAGACAGATGTTTTGCCGAGTTAATGGAATATTGAATCTAAGTCAACTCTATTTCAAGTATCATGACAATTAATACATGATGGAGTAACCCTACCGACAGTTATTAATTCTCCCTGCAAAATTAACTTGGGAAGAGTGCACATAATTATATCAAATTTTCTGCACATCATATTTTTTGCATAAAGTTCTAAAGACACGGCCCAAAAATTGAGGCCAATCATCGCAAATGCTGAATTGATGAACACCAAAAAGGCTCTTCTTCAATAACTGCATAATGGTGCACATCTTAACACTCTTCAAAAGGTACAGAATTGTAAACTTAGAAAACCAATTGTCCACAACTAGCAACCATTTATTGCCAACTTTTAAAAAGGGATGAACCTCTGTGGTCAAGAACACTAGTCTGAAATGGAAACTTTGTTATTCTTTCTTTTCCCATATGCTCCAAGAGAATTGTGTTTGAATGCTTCTGAGCACCTCAAACATAACAACTTCTACAGAATTTTAAAATGTCCACTTTCATTTTTCACCTATAATATATGTATATCTCTCTAATATACGCGCAGTAGTTTTAGAGAAACCCAAATCTTGCGATGTTGATAGATCATGAAAAGCGTATTATATTATTCCGTTGTGATGCAGGTACTAAAAGCTTCCATTCAACTAAGTTTGATGAAATGAGAAAGTTTGACAGAACAAATGTAAAGACAAAACCATCCTTAATTGTCTATTGAGGACAATCTGATGTTGAGGACAGTATTTTTTTCCCTCAAATGCAAATCATGGAGTCAGCCAAGAACCACATTAAACTTTCTTTTACAATGACTAAGTCAAAAGTGTGTTTTTTTAGTTGAACAGCCCACTTTGCAAGTTTCTCAAAGAGGTTTTGGATGTTACTAAGCAATAAGAGTTGAGTAATGATCTGTAACCTTCGTAAATCTAGCTTCTTTGAAGCAAGGTCAAAATTTCTTAATGACAAAGATAGTCGACCAACACTCCTAGTAGTCTGTCAATTACATTGGGAATGACAAGGTTCTGTTCACAAAAAAGATGACCCAGTCTCCTTCATCTACGGGCTGAATTAGAACAACTCCATGATCAGTACTACTCGCATCACACCCTGGAGTCGAGTAATCAGGCCACACAAACAAAGGAGTAGATACTAAAGCTTGCTTAATTTGGTCGAACGAAGACTCAACATCTGGGTTCCAACAAATAAGTTGACCTTTTTACTTTTTCTTAATTAATTAATATACCTTTTGTACCAACTACACAATTTGACAAAGCGCCTTATGTCAGTGGTATTTTCTAGGACAAGGAAAGTTCACCTGACAACTTTGTCTGAGTTAGTACGAAGACTATTGGTCCAACTATATGTATACCCAAGGAATTTTAAAGATTTTTTGAAAAACACATTTTTCTTAATTTATTGTCAAATTATCCTCTTTAAGGCGATCTTTTTACTAAATCTAACAATTTAATATGCTATGAAGTTGTCCAAATAGTAAAAAACATATCCCTCAGATTAAGGTTTGCAAAGAGCATCCACTAATTGCTGTTAGGTTTGGACAGCGTTCCGAAGACTATAGGGTTACAAAATGAAACTGCTCATATGAAATGATGATAAACGCTGCCTTATCGCTGGAAGCATCAGATAGTAAAATTTGGAAGAACGTTTTCGGGAGGTCAATCGAAGAAATATAGTTGGCACCTCTTAGCATATTTAAAATTCTGTTGACACTTGAAGATGTCAGTTAAAGCCCTCCCATCAAAGCACAATATATATTCAGTACTGAATTTTTTTAAAGAAGTACAGGAGAACACAGAGGACTTTGGCACAGTTCCACAACACCTTAACACAGCATCTAATTCAGCTCATCACTTAAAATCTTGCTCATGTGAAGTAACATGACAGGATTTTTTGCAAAATGACTTACCGTTGCCAGTATCTATATACATAACAATTGTGTTCGTGCACCCAAGCTGGTCAGCACTACTAATCCGACTTAGAATTTATTGCATTTTCTGCCCATATTTATGGACATTTGGTAGAATTCTTGGAACGTTAAGGAAAAATTTCTAAAGGTGACTTTATATTATGCGATTTTGATGCAGCGCAATACAAATGCAACATACTGTGCATTCCTTTGAGCAAGTTTTCAGTCAGCTGTTGCAACTTCAAATAAATAGAACATGTTCTATTTTTTTGGCAATTTCTATGCAATTCTGGTAATTTTTTTTAGTGCTAAATGAAATGCCAAATTAGAAATAAAATTATAATAAGCATAACACGACCTATACTTTAGTATCTGATTGTTGAACAACATAAATAACTAAGTTGTATGTTAAATAATTATTATATAAATAGTTTATTATGCTAATGAATGCTATTATAGTATAGTTTCGATAAAATGTTATTTTCATTTATTCTTAACACTTCCCATCAAACTAAAATTGCGTACAAATTGCGCATGTGTAAAAAGGAAATGACATGCAAGTGACATTCAATGCAGTGCCTGGCGTTGCATCAAAATTGCATAGTGTAAAACGACCTTAACGAATTAACATTATATTTCATGCAATTATTGAAAATCAAATTAATACTTTAAACCCTTCTTATCTTTATTTTTAAAAAGGGCACTTAAATAATTTTAAATCTTATACAAGTGTTATATTCTGTTATAAAATAAGAGGCTTTTTACTGCTCTTGTCAGAGCCACATAGCACTATCTCCTAACTTGAATATCACAGTTAACAACTATATATGTAACACAATATACCATGTTGCGTCTGGACATAAGGCCCTATGTCCAGTTGGCGTTGTATGCCTCGAACTGACAAAAATATTTTAAGACACTATATCCATGATCAATATTTAAAGAAAGTTTGTCAATAGTGTCGTTTTTAATATGTTGTTTACTTAATCTGCAGATAGTTGTAATCATAACAATGAGTTCATGGGCAAGAAAAATTGTATTAGCCAGACAAAATTATATTACTTACAAACTGCAGGTAAGTACAAAAGAATAACAACCAACATACTTACTACCTAGATAAATAATAATAATATTTCCTTGATATTAATTATAGGTTATGTCATGTTATTTTAATAACAAAATGTTGCATTGTTTTTGGATATTTCGTAACATAAAGGGTATCGAATAAATTGACACAAATATTAAAATAATGAAAGTGAAAGCTCTGTTGCCATATTGCACATAAAACCTTACTACTACTAAATATTATTTGTGATCATTGTTGAAGCAATGATAAATAACTCGTTGCAGATAATCCTGTAGAGTGCTTAAATGAAATTTCCAATACCAGGGACAGCAGCAGGTCTGATGCAATTGTTGATGACTCTGACCAGGACAAACACTACCAGCCTTCAGGGGTTGACTCTGATGATGGTTGATCATTGTCAAGGGACCAGACAGTGTGCAGAGATGAACAACATCTCCAAGATAATTATGAAATAGAAGACGATGGTAACCACATAAAAAATATTCCGGTTGTTACTGAACTTGAGCAAGACCATTTACCATCTACAAGTAATAGAGATACTAGGGAAACAAAAATAGAACATTTATTAAATAGGAAGATAGAAAATGTGTGTCGCGTAAAGAAGAATAACTGTCAAGTAAGCCGAAATGTATTTATGTTGCAGGGAAATCATACATTCAGCAAAGGGAAAGAAAGTTGGTGGCAGAGAAATAAAATCTCAGTGCACTTGTCGCGGTGTTCTGAAAAACTAACAGAGCATGATAGGCAATTAATATTTAATAACTATTGGAACCAAATCAAAACCAATGACATAAAACGACAATTCATTCGTTTGTGTGTAGAAGTTTGTGATGTGGTTCGTTCCAGAGGTAGAAATAATCTGAAGGAGAAGCAAAATTCATTAATTTAGAGTTTCTCTGTTAACAAATTTAAGGTAGTTGTGTATAAAGCTATCTTCCTTAACAAACTTGTGATTTCTAATACGGTTGTTGTAAATACTTTAAAAAAACACCAAGCAGGAACCCTTGCAGTAAGCAACAGATGAGGAAAACATACATCAGCTAACAAAACACCAGAAGCTGTTAGGGATAGGAAAAGTGTCAGGGCACGCATACAATTTTTATCAGCATATGAGAGTCACTACAGCCGAGAAAAACTGCAAAGAAGCATTTAGGATCAGAGCTGAATATACAAAAAATGTACAATTTGTACTTAAATTCATGTACAGAACCAGAAATTTCAAAAGATTGTGTGGCTGAGAAATGGGTTTACCATGAAATATTCAACAAAGATTTCAATTTATCCATCAAATCTCCCAAGGTAGACGTGCAAAATGACTGTGACATATTTAAGGCCAAAATTAAATATCAGGTACCAGATGCCGAAGAGTCTCTGCTTCAAACCAATTACAATAAATATTTGCAAGAGTCAACAGAAAGGTACAAACTGAAATGCTCCGATGTAGCTGTATATAAAACGGTTGCGACTAATGTTGTTTTAACAATTGATTTGCAGAAGTGTTTACCAACACCTCTTCTGACATGTGGATTATCGTTTTATAAGCGAAAATTGTGGACATTGAACTCTACCATCCACATTGGTTGAGACAATATCGTGCACTGTATGATGTGGGATGAAAGTAAGGGTGTACGAGGTGTCAACGAGCTAGCTACTGCACTATATAAATGGCTGGTGTTGAATAATAATATCAGAATTGGTAAAGTTATCCTATGGTCGGATAACTGTTATGGCCAAAATAAAAATTTAGGCATAGCAGTTGCTTTATACTGGATATTATGGAAATGTTGTGTTTACATATCAAAGCGATTAATTAAAAGTTTCTTTTGAAAGGACGCACCCATATGGAAGTAGACACGTGTCATGCAGTTATTGAGAACAAACGTACAAAAATTGGCAGCTGGCGATTCTAACGCCTTGGGATTGGCAGCAACTAATAAGACAATGCTCCAACAAGTATATTGTCACCAACATGGAAATTACAGATTTTTTAGACTTTAAATCCTCTATACAAAACGTTGCACCCTTTGTTGACAGGAAATCAAATGTCAACCAGCAACTCTTTTTACTCCCACGTAGTTCATTTACAAGCTCGACAGGAACATAAAGCATAAAAGGAATAAGAGAGCTGATCTCCTTTTACGGGAGAACTTCCCTGCAGTCTGTGACTCGCATATACCAATAAGTGACCCTAAAATATAAAGACCTTATGGCACTGCTATCTTTTATGCCATCGTATTGTCATGACTTATAAAAATCTAAACCATACTGCAAACACCGCTGTGTCTGTTATCCATTAGGTAACGTAGTAGAGGATGTTGAAGATGTATGGTTATCTTTTTATTTGGTAATTTTTTATTTTATTTAGAAAATGTTAATTTTATTTGGAAATGGTTTTTTTATTTGGAAATTGTTTATTGTGTTTTATAAAATACGTTCTGCTTAAATAATTACCAACACTATATTGTTTAGTTCTTTATTGTTAATACAGCTGTTTGAGACATAAAACACGTCTGTGTATTTAAACAAAAAAAGTAGTACAACAAAAGAAAGCAACTTAGTGACTACTATTCTATTTTATGAAATATATCCTATAACGTTAACGATGCAACTTTTGTGCTTCAGTAGCATCACACTAAAATATTTAAAAAAAATCGTTTTGTTTTAGTATTTCCTTAACTTCTATTTATGTGACATAGCGTCCTATGCATCCGATGTAATACATGAGAACAAGAAAAACATATAGTACACAAAATATTATCGAATTACTTAATTATACAGTAAAGCATCCAAATTGTGCATCAAAGGTTATCAAATTTCATAGACATATAGTAATTTAAGGTTAAGTTTCATTTAGGCATAATCGATTCTCAAATTTTTCCCAGAAAGTATCTACCTGTAATTTCTGACTTATAAACATGAAAGACAAAACGAATTGATAATCTTATATATCTAGTTTCTAATAATAATGATAATTTAAATTTAATCGACGAAACAGTCACTCATGCCAGAACGTGTACTTATACATAAAGATTAATTTATAATGTGCCTGTTACAAACCCAAGTGATAATACTGGTATAATCGGGACCGGTTAAGCTGGCATATGATTCACTTAATCTTAACTTATGTATACTTATCGTGGGATCATTCATTATGGTGTTGAGAATTCGTCGTTCAACGTGGACAGTTCTTGCTCCAGGACGGCCAACATCTGTATTTCTTTTTCCTAAGACAACTGGTTTTTTAAGTTATCATTTAGTATTTACAAAAGTTTTGGCATTGAGGATACTTCTATTTAGAAACCTTTCTCTATAACGTCTTGTAGTAGCAGCAGCATTTCGCGAACATTCTCCCAACACCAAAAGTATGTCTATCAACTTAAAGTATGAATAGTTTTCAACGTAGATCGTAGCATGCAAACTGCTTAATTTTTAAAAACATTGAAATAATAAACGATGTGCTCGTTCAATCCCTTGATCCCAGTATTAACAAAGATGACTTTTCAAACATTGAAGAAGGGATATTTACCTTAAACTGTTGTGCTTTATTCTAAAGAAGAATGCATAAGAAAAATTTTGCATAATTTTTATCATTTTGTTTAAACAGATTTCTTGTTTGAAATAATTGTACACTCATATAGTATGTAAACAAACAAAAATTACACAGTTCTTTTCAATTATTTGGTTTGTTTATTTCATTCATTATTTTATAAAACTATTTACATATAATTGTATCCAAGGTTAATTATATCATTTTCAACATTTTTTTGTTATTTACTACATACATATTTACAAAACTGCAGAAATTGAACTCGTTGGTTAGCTCCATGTTTGTTATATCTAGATTTCACTGTATTATTGATATAATTTTAAATTTGTCAATAGTTTCCTGTTAATAATTATTAGTTATATATTTTTCTCAAATATTTCTTTAACTGTTTTTTTTTATTTTAGATGGTGAAGTATTAGTTGCTTGCCAATTACATCAACTTCAACAAATTGGAAATGACAATCGACCTCCACCGCTACCTCCAAAAAAGCGCCATAGTGAGTTGAAATATCATTTTTCTATTTTAAGGCATTATTGTCAGTATTTTTAATAACTTAAATTTTTTCATAGTGTTCCAATCAGTGGCTTACTCTGGTAAGTGAGTCACACTAAACGAATGTTTTCATGTTCTAATTTCTTGCAATTTTTTGCTTTTAACTTGTTATTATTACTATGCAAGTTGTCTTTTATTATAATTGCATTATTTTTGTTACCTGATTAGTTGAAATGCAGTTTGTTTTGCTCAGTGCTTTCAGTCAAAATACCTTATTTACACCCACTGTTATGACATATTTAATATTTTAATAAGAAACTATAATTTAAAGACTGTTATAGACACAGCGATTTAGTTACATCATATTTTGTATTATTACTTGAAGTGTTGTATATAATTTATTTAGTAGTGTCTGTAATTAAAATCTACTAGCAGCTTTTGAACAACCAGCATAACACAACGGGATAACAACATACGTATTTACAGTTATTTAGTTTAATTCTAATTTTGTTTCTTGTTATTTCACCATTTTTCTGTGTATTATGCACAGTGTGACCCATTTGTTTCTGAGTCACCCTCCAATGTATTGTATTTGTAAAACATTATTACAAGACGGAAACACTATCTTAATAAGTGTCCTCTTTTACTAGCCTCGTAATATTAGTAGAGCAAAATACTTTAATAAGGGTACAGCATAATTTGACAAGCTGCACACCAAAACTTACCAGTGGTGTAGCATAATACAGTTTACATGGGTTACAATATCAGGCTGCGTTCAGTATATTAAATAATACTTTTTCTGCTCCGGCTAGATTTTTCTCTATTTTTATTTAAGATAATACATATCGAAAACAAAAAAATATTTAATACAGTATGAGTTTAGCATTTTGGAAGCAGCATGTTGCAAGTATAAAAACAATTAGTAGTTGTTTTTTTTTTCTTAATCTTCTTTGGGTATTAAACCACTCATAGTTTTTAAAATTATCTTTATTAACGTTTCGATCCATAACCTAGGATCGTTTTCAAAATAATTAATTAGTAGTTGATTAAGTTAATAATTAAACCATTTTTACCCTGATGTTTCTCTTCTTCGTCTGCAGATTTGGAAGATCTAAGGTGATTTACATTAATGAAACAGCTATATTAGTAAAAATTGTGGAGTTTTTGGAGTGACAGTGATGAAACAAAAATGATATATCGCCGTTAAATAGAAACGCTTCCGCGATTAACATGTGAATTAGTTTGATGCACATAAGCACGGGTTAACAATGATATGTAGGATTTGTTTATATTATTGAAAAAACACCTTAAATATACATTTATATAATTGCAGAATTTTCATAAAAGTACATTTCACAACATTAGAATTGAATAGAACTTTTGGGTTACGTTGTACAAAGCAAGTTGAACGGAGGTTAAAAGTAGAACTCGGTTCAATGAGGAAATTGTGTTTTTAGCAGATGTACAATTCGTTTGTAGCGAATATCTTGTGACTCCATCAATAAACTACATTTATCAGCTGCTTTTTGCACCTGAAAATATCAAATTAAAATTAAATAACACATATACATCTGTTGAAGTAACATACCTAAAACCCATGCTTCGAATGACCTTTCATAACATCTATACTCCACCCTCAAATTAATGTAAAGTCACGGTGAGGTGTGGTTAAATGTAGGATGGTATGATCAACGAATTTCAAGGTTAAACATACTGCATTGTTTTAGCGTTTTTCATTGCGTCATTTCAACTTGTGAAAGATCAATATGCCTATGACCACATATAAATTTAGAAAAAGTTGAAATTTAGTAACAATTTGAAAATTTCTAAGTTTTTATCAAAATTAATATATTTACGTTCACTTCTAAAGTATTCCACGTAAAGTAACATGCGTATTTCACTCATATCGTTAGGTGCTTTCCATTACAATTTTTTGAAACTTTGTTTTAAAATACAGCTAAAATCTTCAATAACCTGGATTTTTTGGAAGTCTTAATTAAAAATATGGTCATAACTTATATTAAAAAAAATATAAAAATTTTTAGCTGCAGTATGCCAAAGTGCCCCATCACCAAAAATTTTGCAGTTGCTGTAAAATATTACAGCTGTATTGACCACTTTATAAATGTGCTAAAAAAAGGCTTATTATGTGACATAATATTTAAATTAACGGAAAAATTTGTGTAGGTGATAGCCTGATTTTTTAACACAACATTTAATGTTAATGCATTGTATAATAAAACAAAATGTCTCCACTGGGGAAAACTAACATAACTATTACAATTTTCTAAAGATTAACTTGTTACCTACCTACATAACCTATCTATTACATAATAAAATATTAAATATACTTAATTTTCCAGTTTTTCACAGATGTTGTTTATTATTACAAGAGCAGTTATTGCTTCATAAATGAGTCAGAAACGCGTTATTATTTAACTGTTGCCAGTTACATAATGTCGACTGAAAAATTTAACACTGAATAAAATAAATATAACAAATTTTATAACTAGTTTGAATCTAAGTCGCTTGTATTATGTGTGTCGTTGACGTTTATAATTAATGGTTCTATATTAACTCTTTCAAATGCAACCTCTCCATCCCACTACTTTTGTATTTCAATTTCAGTATGCTGAATTGGTTTCTTCCACACTTCAGGTATTATTGATTCAGAGCTACCTTCCATGTAGCTAAAGTTTGACGTACATAACTACCTTACATGTGATTTTCCAATGCTCCACCCGAAGGTACTACATTGGCTAGGAAGCGAGTCTTTTTTACCTGGAAAATTTGGAATTTTGCCGAACCCTTGCTGTTCCAAGCAAGGTAGGGATCTTTAATGTGCATGACAACACTCACACACGGGACCTCCATTTTACCTCTCATCCGAACGAGGGTGTATTTTTGTGAAAAATGCTCGCCTAACATTTTTCAAGCGAACCGTGTTGGGATTCGAATCCGAGACCTTGGGCGTAGTAGTCACATACATACCACTATGTCACGGAGCCCTCGTACATAACTACCACTGCTTCCAACATGAGCCCTGTAATAATTTTTGCAATTCCCCATATCTGCTCGATAGCATTAAACTAGATATGTAGGAAGACAGAGCATTTTATGGTTATATTGTTCAGCCAAGGTAATCCTCACCATAACTGGCGAAAGTTTATGTCTAAAGCTAGAAAACAAAGATTAACTCTACTAAAACCAATAAATATTTACTCACATTTGAACCAAATTCTGCCTTCAACATGGCAGAATTGTAAGAAGCATTGTTACTTGTAATCCACTCTAGAATATTTGCTTTCTTAGAAGCTGGCGTGGGCACTTTTTGTAGTACGGTGGTATGGTAATTTGCATTATTCATAACATTTAATGGTTCTTCAATCCCTTTAGGACATAAGTACTTAACTTGAATTTTTTTCAAATAAATACAAATGTTAAATTAGCTAGACAATAGCTGTGTTGTAACAAATATAATAAAGAAAGCAATGGACCACCATTGTTAAGTTCCAATTTGAAATAAGCAGTTTGCTTTAAAACCATTTCTTTAGAACTCTTGTCTAAAACTTTAGACATGTTCTTCACAATTAAATATGGATAAATAATTAAAAAAATGAATTGTTCTGAAAAGAGCAGTTTTAACACAAATTAAACAAATATAATTCGTATAATCTATAAAAACTAGGCTCGCAATTACAACTGACAGATATAATATGATAAGAACTAAAAAATTAGCAAAAATATTAGCGGCAATAACGTGAAGTGTTGCAAATCTTTAGCATATATTTTCAACTAATAATTACGTAGAGCTAGTTGAAGATTCCATTTGCCAATAAAAAGTTAGGGCCGTGACATAACTACACTGATTCTTGAAACGGACTATATATATGTTAACATTCCATAAAATTAAAAGAATCCTTTTGCATATAGATACTGTGACAAATACATTTTTTGTGCTTATAGTAAGTAGATAAATCTCAAACTCTTTCTTGACACATTGTTGATTTTAAGTAATATTTTATTATTTTTTTTTTGAGAAACTCATCTACCACTAGCGACTGTAGTGAATAAAATTAAAAGAATTTTTATGGAAGTAATAGTTATGTACTAAGGGTATCAAGTAGATGTTTATGCCCCGAGGGTGATGATGTTACAAACCCAAGAGCCTCTGGCCCTAGGGTTTGTAAGTCGCCCAAGGGCATAAACATCCATTGACACTCAGGGTGCATACAACTTTTATGTCACACTAGTTTGTTATTACATCTAGAATATAAATAATAATGAGAATAATACTAAATTTAATTAATTTTTTCTAAAATTTGTGACAAAATTGAAAAAAGTGGAAAAAGCAACACAAAACTCACTACTAAAGAAATCAAAATACGTCTACTACAATGAATATGACAAATTACTGAATTGGATAGCAGAAAACTGTGTAGAACTTATTACTGAAACTGCACTGCTTGGATACTTTGGTATTCTTATTGAAACATTTTCGACAAGGTCCTTATGGTTTCGTCTTTATGCTCAGGCATAAAGTACACTACTATGTTGTTGGAATATAAGCAGTAAAAAGACGATAATGAACTAGTGCAGTGTTTAACCGAATCATGAAACATTTTCTAAGGACTCATATTTAGATAATTTATTGACTGTTTAATATAGTTTAAGAAATTTCAACTATTCATTATGGCTTTTAAGTTGGTCAAATCGTTGAGTTTTCAGAGAGTTGTATGCAATATTGCATTTTAAAAGTTAATTTTAAAGTCTTGTCTTTACTTTCATTACAAAACTTTCTATTTTTTGCTCTAGTTCTAATTGTATTTGATGTTAGCACACATTACAATTAACTTTTTCTAAATTATGTCAAAAAGCTCTTATAACGTTTGCCCTACTTTCCCATGCAGTGCTAGGAATGGCCTTAATATTAAGTTAGGAATTTTGTTTTTAATAATTTGACAATATTTAGTAGATGCCGAAGAAACATACAACTCTTGTACAGTTATGATAAAGTTTATAGTTTCTAAAGATGTTTTAGTTGCATTAATCACAATTAGATAAAACTATGTGCAGTTTAAGGCACAAAACAAGAGCGAGGATTTATTTATAGAATCTTTTTTTGAAAACCATTAGTACAGCCCTTCATATTTGCACCATTGTCCTAACCTTGACTCCTCCTCGTCATTATATTTTTAAGATATTTAATAAAACATTTGCAATTAATCCTAAGAAATGTTTGTTACATTTCAGGCGTGTTGTTTTATTATTTAATAAAACAAAATTTTACTACTATTGCGATTTAATCCTGCTGATTTGCGTTAGAATTTGAATTTAAAACATTGAATAATACTTACATATTTTTGATAAATTAATTATTTCATTTTTTATTTTTGTCCTAATAGAGTAATAACTTCATTTTGAATATGTACACTTAAATAATGAGGCAAACTTATTTTATTTCTTTAAAATCACTAATGTGGTTAGATATAATATTATTAAAATTAGCAATTGCTTTGAATAGCCTTCAGAAATTTCCATTGTACAAACAATTTTGTTACCTTTAAAGCTTATGTTCTGCCCTTCTAAAGATTGTCATTGTAAATAATTATTTTTACAACTGAAACCCCGCCCAGTTTCTAAATTATTAATTGCTTGTTTAAAGAATCAGTCGCTATTTTTATAAGAAAAAGCTTATTCAGATCTATCTGACTTGGTACTAGAAATGTGATCTTTTAACTTTTCAAGCTGGGTAACAGCCTGTGATAAATTTTGACACTCGCTATGGTCGCCTGTAAATTGATTGACAATAGTTTGAAATATTTTACATAGTAAACAGTAAACCATATTCCTGTGTTTAGAATATCCTCGCTCAGCTTTAGCTATTGTTTCCCTATTATCTTGGTCTAAAGAAAAATAAAAATTAATTTCTGTAATTTGAGTTCGTCTTATTCTACGAAGTTAATTAATTTTGTTTGATAACATATAAGATCAGCAACGTCTATCTTTAAATGAGTCGCTCTTTTTAAAAAGTTCACACATTATCTGGATCTATATTTGCATTATCAACCCGTGGCATTGGAACACTTTAACTCTATTAAGTTTGATAGCTTTTGGCATAGCCAACCATTGTTCCTATGAAATCCTTGTTTGATTCAGGAATTTTCTTATTATAACTGGGATCCATGAAATTACTACAGATTTCGAAAGCTTCAAATCTTGAAGTTGTGGATACTGATGCTGAAAAAGTTTTAAATGAATTAGATGTTTATTAGTTTGATCTCGCTTCTTTAATTTTCCTTTCTTGTATTGTGCATCAGAAAATCATTTAAACCATCCGTCATATACAAGAACTGTAAAAATATGAGATATTACTTAGTTTTCCAAAGAGAAGTACTTTTATTGAAAATCCGTAAAGACAAAATTTTAATTTAGCACTGAAAAGTATCGACTAATTAAATTGAGCCGAATTATGATAGTAATTGTTGCATATTAAAGATAAAAATTGAATTTGAAATTTTAGTGTGTTTCGCGTAGCATATTGCTATTCCTACACACTCTTAATTTTTAAGAACCTGTGTTAGGGCAAAAAAATAGTGCATAAATTACATACACTGAATTTTATTGTACTCATAATTTAATATTAATTTCAAAATCAACTCGCTGTATTGTGCAATGATAATAATTATGATCTATTGTACTTACCTTAGTACCTTATTCTTGAAACTTGCTTCTCACATCACAAAATTCTAAAGTACATAATTTATATTGCTACAAAATATGTATGCAAAATTTGGGTCGAAATCAAGCGTACAATTCCTCAACAAGGGTATTTATAAAGGCCAAGAAAATTCGTATAAATTTTTGTCTATTTTCGTTCAGGCACTTTCTGTTCATTGTACAATGTGCTTAAACACATCTCAACTGTTCAGCAATTTTCAAATTATGTGTCTAAATGTATGATATCTACATAATATTTCAATATGCAAAATTACCATTAAAATTCTGTAAATGTCTGTTTGACTTGCAACATATTGACTTTCTCGGATTTGTGATATCTGTCAATAGGATATCACTGGGCAATAAGAAAACAAACCAGTTAGAAATTTTAAGCGACCAAGTCTATGAATAGTCAGAATGAACTAATTTTATTTTCATAATTGTTTTTATCTTTAAATATATATTTTTCCTTTTTTATTTTCGTTGGTAAACATATGAAGATTGTGCATAAGTGTTTGTGTTACGTTCCTCAAGATACAATTAATCTGACATCATCAAAAAGTTAATTTTATGGAATATATTCGAGCCGTCGCGTTCGTTTAATCCCCGAATCCGATGTACGTGCTACAGATGTTGCAGAGGATAATATGATTGCCACAAATAAACTGCACTACGAAGAGATTCCCTTAAACCTTGAAACATATAATCAACAAGATGTCATCAATCAATTTGACACTTTTACCTGCCCAATATGTTTAAAATCAGATGACATTTCTAATTGGATCGGATGTGACGGCTTATGTAGTAAATGGTTTCATGGAACATGTGTAAATCTATCAAATACACAAATTGTAACTTTAGGATGTACAAACGAAGAATGGTTATGTCCAAATTGCTCACTATCCTCTACTCCTACAAAACTATCTTGCCCTCACTGCCCTCCAGACTCCAATAAGAAATTTCACGGACAATTAGGATTAAAATCCATATAAAGAAAATGCATCCTCAGTCAATTCCCAAGACTTCGGATCACTCTTATCATCCCTTAAGATAAACAACAAAATCGTCAAACGTATCCCAAGAGGAGCTCGTTCTAGTGTCGCTACAAAACTCTCAAGCGTTATTCAAAATACTATATCTCAAAATTCAACTGAATCATGGCAAAATCTTTTCTTGTTTGCGTATAACGTACTCCACATTCCATCCTCAGGAAAGAAAGGCAAATTGAAATCTTTGACTGCTGCAATTAAACAAAACACGACATCTGTAAATGCTGTAACAATTGAGAAGAAGAAACAAAAAATACGTCCCTAGTTAGATTTATCGAATGCAAAGTCTCCGATGGTGATTTAAAAGGCGCGATTAAAATTCTCTCCAGTGAAGACCAATTAGCAGATAACAATGACGCAACTTTTGAAAATTTGAAAAATAAACACCCAACTCCCCCCAACATTGCTATTCCTCCTGTCTCCGAAGAAGAACGGACTTTATATTTAACCGTTAAAAGGAACAAGTTCAACAGGCAATTTTTCCTTTCCAAATGGGAGTGCAGCTGGATTGGACGGTCTTAGACCTCAACATTTGAAAGATTTGATAACACAAAATAACGGAATAGCGGGACAAACACTTCTCAAACATTTAACTACCTTATGCAATTTCATGTTTGAAGGCAATGTAAACGAAAACTTCATTCCCTACATTTATGGAGCATCCCTTACTGCATTAACAAAAAAAGATGGAGGTATAAGGCCAATTGCGGTTGGATCAACTTTACGTCGTCTTGCTTCTAAATTGGGTTGCCGAGCCTGTAGTAATGATCTCGTTGCTGAGTTCGAACCACATCAAATGGGCTTCGGCATAAAAGGAGGATGTGAAGGTACCGTTCACGCAGCGAGATCATTTATCGAAAAGGGTTCGGAGAAATATTTGTCAAAGTGGATGTCAAAATGCCTTTAACTCCGTCAACCGCCAACATGCTGGATCAAACAAAACGAATCATTCCAAAACTTTATCCTTATCTCCATCAATGCTACTCTGAACCTTCAAATTTATTCTACAACAACAAAATTATTAAATCGTCCCATGGCTGCCAACAAGGAGATCCTTGCGCTCCAGCAATTTTCAGCTTGACTATTAATCCAGTTGTTCGGAGCTTATCTTCTTGTTTTAATGTATGGTTCCTGGATGATGGAAGTTTAGGTGGTAATGGCGAAGACGTAATACAAGATCTTTACAAAATCAAAACTGATTTTCAAAAATTGGTCTCCAATTAAACACTGAAAAATGTGAAATCTTTTCTTCCCATCAATCTCTCCAGAGAAAAGAAGAACTTTATTCTCAATTAACGACAGTACTTGATGGCTTTAAATGCCTTTCTTCTCATGATTTTAAATTGTTAGGATCACCATTAACCGAAGACAACATCCCACAAATCTTCAATGAAAAGAATCTCAACTAACTTTGTTTCTCCAACGCCTCGAAAGTCTAAACCCACATGTCGCCTTCTACCTACTCCGACACTGTTTATGGATACCCAAATTTATTTATTTACTGCAAGTTCTCCAATTTATAAATACATCAACCATCTAAGAACTCTGGATTTCAAAATTAAGCTATTCTTGGAAAATCTTTTCAATATAACATTTACCGAGGAAAGTTGGTCACAATGTTGTTTACCCGTAAAATATGGAGGAATTGGAATTCGAAAAATAGAAGATATTTCACTTATTAGTTATATCACATCCACCTATTGTACAAAAACCCTCATGGAATTAATCTTATCCCAGTCTGTCACAGACTCTGAGATTTTGTACCTAGACGATGCTGTATCAAGTGGAAGTTAGTCTCTAACATTGAGATTCCGGAATCCCCAAAATTCAAGCCAACTGGGATGTCCCTATTATTAAGCTAACTCTTGATAAACTGTTAAATAGTTCAGAAAATGCAAAACCACGTATCCTGGCTGTTTGCCAACCAGAGTCTGGAGCTTGGTTACATGCCTACCCTTCCCCACAATTAGGCACTTTATTGGATAAACAATCACTACGATATCAATATCACTCAGAATTGGTGCAGATGTCTGTCACCCCATATATGTGTTTGTGGTGAGAAAGTAGATGCTTCAGGAGTTCACGGTTTATCGTGTAAAATGAGTGCTGGTCGTTTTAGCAGACATGCTGCAATTAACGACATTCTTAGGAGATCATTAGCTTCATCAGGATTTCCATCAACTCTCGAACCGAATGGTCTATTTCGTGAAGATGGTAAAGACCTGATGGAATGACCCTCATTCCTTGGAACAAAGGAAAAGCTCTAGTCTGGGATGCTACTTGTGTAGACACTTTAGCTCCTCTCACTTACATTTATCATCAAACGAAGCTGGATCTGCTGCAGATCATGCTGCTGTATTGAAGATTAATAAATATAAAACAATCATCGAAAATTATGACTTCGTCCCTATTGCTGTTGAAACTTTAGGATCTTTTGGTTCAGACGCAACTAAACTAGTCAAAAAAATTGGAAGATTACTCAACATTACTTCCGGTGATCCTCGTGCCAGTAGTTATTTAAAACAAAGAATTAGTCTAGCTATACAACGTGGAAACGTTGCCAGCATATTAGGAACTCTTCCTTCAACCTTTTCCATGGAGGAAATATTTTATTTGAAATAACAAAATTTTATAGTCTTTCAGTAATGAATTTATAATTTTCTAGGTTGTAATTCATAAAGATATATTAAATATAAAAAGGAAAAAAAATATTTTAGGAGATTTATTTACCAATATACAACTCGAGTGTGAAATATGTGATTTAATGAATAAAAGTATTGGACAAATAAACAAGAAAATGTATTTAAAGATTTATGGGATTCATTAATTTCCATACCGGTATTAAAATTGTATAATCCATGTGCACAACAAACAGCTTTATTTACAGATGCCAGCGTGAAAGGTGTATCTAGAATTTTAATGCATGTAAGAGGATGAGCAATTACATCCTGTATGTGATGTCAAACGCAGTTGTCATTCTTCTAAGTAGGAACCAGTGGCAGTAGTGTATGGTGTTGAAAAATTATGAGTTTTTTAACTTGTGTTAAATTCACAGTGTTTACAGATTGCCAAGCTTTAGTATTTTTAAATACTCACAAAACTCGTCCTTTGATATGGACCATCGGCGGACTATAATATGACTATTTCTTAGATATGTGATATCTGTCAATGGTACATCACCGGGCAGTAAGAAAACAAACACAGTCAGAAATTTTAAGCGACCTCAAAATGTGCGTGATGGGCAATGCTTTTTAGGATTAACATCATATTTTAGGAGATTTATTTACCAGTATACGACTCGAGTGTGAAGTATAAATGACTTAACGCATCAAAAAATATTGTGTTTACATGGGCAAATAAACAAGAAAATGTATTTAAAGATTTACAGGACGAGATCCGTTAACTTCCAAATCGGTATTAAAATTGTATAAGCCACGTGCAAAAGAAACAGTTTTATTTACAGATGCCAGCGTGAAAGGTGTATCTAGAATTTTAATACAAGTGTAAGATGATAAGCAATTACATCCTGTATGTAATGTCGAACGTAAATTCTTCTAAGTTGGAACTTGTGGCAGTTGTGTACTGTGTTGAAAAATCATGAATTTTTTTAACTTGTATCAAATTCACGGTGTTTATAGATTGCCAAGTGTTAGTATTTTTAAATACCCACAAAACTCAAGTTGTATGGACTATTGGCAGACATAATATGACTTAAATAAGGACCGACTATAAAAATGAGCCACGCAGATCGTGATCTCCAATAGATTCGCCCGAATCCGACATGCCTATAAGTAACATTGCCAAAAGATTTGATGTGCTACAATTAATAACTGAAGAGGATTATATATCAATCCAATGCAGCGACCAAAAACCATGTCAACTAATGAAGTAATAAAAAGTTTGCAACGAGCATGCACGTGATGAAGCAGGTTGTGTGAATAATTATGTTTTATGAAAATTGTTTTGCGAAATTATGCTAAATGGTAAAATAACATTATTGTATGTAATACCGAACAGCATGTGAAAATCTATAGTTGTAAAGTATAGTGATATGATGGGATATTTTGTAGTGGACCGTGCAGTTGCGAAAATTAAAGAAAAATTATGCACGAAGTTATGCTGCTGCTTGCTCAAAGTGTATTTTAATGACAGTTACAGTAGGTAAACAACCTAGACTTTTAAATCCGTTACAAGCAACAAATAGATCTTTTGCAGATTTCATGTAGATCATTAGGGCCCTTTATTAGAAGTGTGAGAGAATACGTTTATAGCTTGTTGTTATTGACGCGTTAACAAAATTTGTTAAGTTGTATCCAATGGAAAGTACAGATGCAGAAACTGTCAAGTCATGTTTAGAAAATTTTATTGTTCGATATGGTATTCCAGACCAAATAGTATCGGATCGTGCATATTGTTTTACTTCCTGTTTGTTCAAAGAATTTGTAAAAAAGCAAGGGATTAACCATACATTAATTTCTTTGCAGTGGCCGCATGCAAATGGACAAATAGAGCATGTTAACAGAACTCTACCTCGTTATTATAACCAGTATGCAGGATGAAACGTGTTGAGATGAAAATATTTTAAACATTGAACGGAATTTAAATATTGCCATGAATAAGTCAACAGGAAAAGCTGATTTTGAAGTGCTATTTGGTTTTATACCACATGCTTGTGATGGTAAATTGTTGAAATCAATTTGTGTGAATACTGATCCTGAATGGACACCTCCACAAGATCTTCAAGATGATTTTTGAGAAAGAATGCTTCAAGAACAACAAAAAATAACAAACACCTTCATGATTTGAAATGGTGGACAGGAATTTTGTACAACATTGGTGACATCGTATTTATGAGGTGAAAGTACAAAAACTCAAAAACGTTACCACGGAATATATAATTACTGAGGTGTTGCTTGCAAATACGTATCGAATTGCAAATGTTGAAGAAGTATAGGGACAGTGTTTTGCAACAATTACACATGTGGATGAGTTAAAAATTTATAAGAATTTTGAAGACGAAACTGAGACCACGACAAGGATGTACCTGAAACAAAGACAGTGATTGTGAAGTGTCAAAAATTGTTGAAAGTGGTAATGTGAAAAATATAGATGTGGGATTAATAGTGAAAATATCGAGAGTGCAAATGTGTATTGTGAAAATCCAATAATAAACGTACCACAAAAATCCTAGGTATTTTATGTTAGGATTTACTACATCTTTGAATGAATTTTCTTCTTACTTATTAGTTGTGGAATGTTAGTGTTATCATCTTGGGTTATGATTTAGCAGAATGGCCAAATGTTAGCTGCGTGTCTAGAGTTGCCTGTTTCCGTGCAGCTTCTTAATGCGAACATTGTCTACATTTTGCTGTCTGGTTATTTGCCATTAATGTACTATTCGAGTCCTTAAAAAATATTCCAGCATTGTTTCAATGAGGCAGGGAGCTCATATATATTACCTTTATTTTATTGTTGCAAAGTAGAAACTGAGGTGGAACAGTAGTAATGTTCTGGTCTCAGCTACTGTTGATAATCTTACTTTTATTTTGATTTGTTGGTCTTAGTGTTAGGTTCATTTTTTCTTTCAGTAATCTAGATGTTGAACTTGGCCTTGAAAACAAGAGGAGACTAAAGCATAACGGAATGGTTGCAAATGTTACATTGGTGGAGATTTAAAATTTTTAAATTTACTTTTTCAGTTAGAATGTTTTTGTATTTTTATGCATTTTACCTAATGCCTTGGTATTTTACCAAAATGGCACATATTTGAGAAATTTTATGTAATTACTTAAAACTGGATATGCATAGTTTATTACAGCAAACAGAGAACTAAAGGAACATTTTGATAACTAGTTTTAGAATTTTTTTTTACCTAAAATGAATTTTTGTTATGCATGATTGTTTTCTTGCTTTATGTTCATTAAAGAAAGGTTTTACTGTAAATGTACTAAAGTGTGTGAATTTTTAGTTATGGCATATATGGAAATGTTTGGAAACTGTTCACATTCCAATGATCAGGAGTTTATGCGACACTCAATTCATATGGTGCAAGGACAACTGATTGAACCATCTAGTCATGGAATGTCGACTACGCAGTCTTGTACGTTTTCTCATAGTTTGCAAACTTCTAGTCATTTTGCAAGTCATTCGCATATCCAAACATCACCATTACATTCAACACTTACAGATTCATGGTATAATTTAATAATGTAATTTTCTTATGTAATCTGCATTTTACAGTAAAACACTTTCTCCATTAAAATCGCCGAATCTTTCTATTAGTAGCACAAGTAATGGAATACCTCCAGCACTACCTCCGAAACGTGCTCGCACAAAGTCAAATATGTCAGAACCACCAATGTCACCTACACTTACTCCTGAAAGAAAATCACCTGTTAAATCATTACCTGATTTACTAGAACATACTGGTAGAAAATCATTGGGTGAGGAAAAAAAATTGGATAAAGGAGAAACTGAAGATATAAATAGTTCAGCATTTGATATGGACTTAACAGAAGAGTTAGATGTTAGCAAACATTTGGTTTTAAAGAAAACAGAGGATGATGGACCTGAAATTAGAGGTGGATTTATAGATGCACTTATAATCATGGCTACAAAAGCAACAAAAAATGGAGGTACGTTATTTAATATAGTACTACAATTGAAATTCAAGGTAGTTCAAATAAAATTTAGAAAAATACATATTATTTCATAATGTTTTGTGCTGTTGTCCTTTTACAAGGAGAATGTACTGGGTGAATTGCATATAGTGGTTTTGTACACTATTAATGAGGCTTTACAATAGTGATAGGTAGTGTCCTTACTGTTCTAGAGCAAAAGTTAAAAATGATTTATAATGATGTTCAGGTAGTTTTAATATGTTTAGTTTACATGCTAGTAGTTATTTTTAGTGCATATGCTTCCCTATTTGTATTAATTGAACAATAGATTATTTGATATTATAATAATTTCGAATACAGGGTGTCCCAGAAAATTCTGACACATTTTGATAGTTAATAACTTTTTACAGGGAAAAGATAGACGAATGCTGTTTTCACTAATCAATTTATTTACTTCGTAAGTATTTTGCAGGGTATAATTCTCATAGTGTAACTTTTTATATAGGGTGTTTCCAAAATATGGATCATAAAATTTCTACACTATTTTAAATTGAATGCCGTTCATGATAACGCCATGTAAAAGATCAATTCGTCCTCTTTTCAAAAATGTATGATTTGTTAACGCTTTACTATTAGAACAAGTAAGTGATTTAATTTTCAACGAGAGCGTGTTAAAGGGTCTTGGAGAATTCTGACGCTCTTGATCGTAAATAACTTCCTACTTAAAAAAGATATAAGAATGCGATTTTCACTGTTAGTTTTATTGTTGCTCTGAGTTTTGTCTAGAGTGTATCACTGGACATGTTCAATAATAAAATACGTTGGGTATTATTTTAAACACAAGGCCTTGTTTGTTATACGAACATTTTAAAGAATCATGCTTTAATTTTTCAAATTGTATAATATGGGAAAGTTTCTTTCAAAATAAATGAGTATTTTCAATTTTAAGACAACGTTGATTAAAAAGTAGGAACAGGAAGTTTAAAAATTTATTTTAAACCATTTTAAACTGAGTGTTGGATATAAGTAAACAAAACAATAAAAACAATTCAAATAACGTGATGGCAAGTATTCCTTTAGATTTAGATTACCTTTTTGTTTTTATTTTTTTAGGTAGGTATTTCCCATATTCGATAATACATATTTGGCTAAGTTGGCTTTGGTAAAATTGTTCCATCAGAATGTAATCAAAATAATCGTTAGGTTTAACATCATTATTACATAGTTTAACAGTGTATTTGTGCATGTTTTTTAAAGATAAGGTTTGTTTTACTATAACTGAAAAGACAAAAACCGGACTCAATTTCTTTAGTAAGATAAGAAGACAATTTCGTGCCGCATTTGGAAAAATCCCTCATCAAAAAATACAATTAAAAAATGGTACACTGTGTTTCTGCAATAAGGTTCTACCAAAAGAAATTTAATTGATTATTTAAATAGACTCTTACGAATTAATGAAGTTTTACAAGAAAATGATGACTAAATTCCATTCGCAAGATAGTCAATGTACTTTACATTTCAAAACCGGAAGTATATAGATGTATGAAGGTTTTGCTACTAACTGCATATAAAATACAAACACATCAACAAATCCATGAGAGGAGAGATTTTAAAAAACGAGTTTTGTTTTCAGAAACTATTTTGAATTTATATTGAGCTCATTCAAATGTTTAAATAATAATGTTGGATGAAACTACTTTTCATTTGACTGGACAGTGCAATAGACTCAGTTGTCGGATATAGGGACGAAAAAATTCTACAGTGATAAGGGAATATGAAACGGGTTTGCTCAAAGTAAATGTGTGGTGTGCAGTTTCATGGAATAAAATTTATGGATCTTTCTTTTTTCAAGAAATAAAATTACTGGTGCAATTTATATGGACATGCCAGAGAATTTTTTCTACTCCCTGTGGGAGCAAAAATGTATATAGACTCGGTGTACTTTCAACAAGATGGTGTTCCACCGCATTATTATCTAATTACCAGGAAATTTATAACGCAGCCATTTCGACAGATGGATTTGTAGGATCTCCTATAAATTTACCCTTATGGTATAATTTCAACTTCCTCACGTTGCCAATCATACCTGATTTTGGTCGTAAAGTATTACATCTACAAATTCGGCTGCAATGATTACCGTCGCGACAAAAGCCCACAAGAAGCAAGCCAGGAGCTTACCTAATTTTTTATTTATTTATTTACTTATTCATTCTTTTTTTGATCATTATACAAAAATGATATAGGATATGTCAAAATACAATAACTACAACACTATAAATTCACAAAGTCATTAACATGTAAAAATAAAATATGTACTTAAATTCTCTTAAGTTGACTTGATATTAAAAGTCATTGTTTGTTAAGTATTCTGAGACTGAGTATTAGCCTTTTTCAATTAATCTACTTTTCAGTTTTTTTCTAAACAAATTAAACGTTTCATTTTAATAGGAATCTAGAAGCTTGTAATACATCTCTATGGCTAAGTGTTTTGGACACTTTTCATACTTTATTAGTTTGTGCTTAGGAAACACTAATGTGCAAGTTTGTGTGTCATAATGGTGTACTTCTTTGAGGTTTGTGAGCCCATGTAACTGTTTTCTAGCATAAAGAAGCAACTTATAAATAAAAAGGCAATGTACTGTTAGAATACGGCATGCTTAAACAGATGTATACAACTATCTCTTGCCTTACTTCCACTTAATAAATGCACTGTCTTTTTTGAAATATAAAGAGCTTGTTTATATTTATGTAGGATGTATTGCCCCATGCATTATTCCATATGAGATTATGGAGTGAAAATTAGAAAAATAGTACAATTTAACAACCCAATCATCCAACTTTTACAACATTAATAACAAAGCAACATGTACTTAATTTTTTTACAAAGATCATCGATATAACACACATTGAAAATAATTCGCGAACATTGCTCATGTGATGGATATTAGTCATGTATTGGTATGACGAATCATAAAGGAATATGAATTAAAGCCTTTTCATATCCAAAAAGCGCAGGTGTTAACCCCAGACAATTATCTGCACCGGATAGACTATGGTTGCATGGTATATATGTGAAATTAATAACGATCCTAATTTTGCTAAACGTATATTATGGATGGACGATACATGCTTTACACAAGATAGTTTTTCAACGCACACACAATAGCCACATTTGGAGCGACGAGAAACCTTATGCGTATTTTTGTGAAAAATGTTTGCCTAACATTTTTCAAGCAGACCGTGTCGGGATACCAACTATGCCACGGAGCCGCCAAGGTTAACTCCGCTGTGTATGATGTTTTTTGTTTAGCACCAGTACATTTCGGAGCAAATGTCTGTAATTACTTAAATGTGCAGTTTCCATGCTGTTGACTTGTGAGAGGAGTTTCTTTTCTTTAGCCTGCAGGATCTCCAAACCTAACCCCAATTGACTCCAGTGTTTGGGATCATGTTAAATCCATCATTTATGAGATACCTGTGCCTACAGAAGAAGAATTATCTGATTCCTGCTTTTGACGATTATCATAGCTTTCCGTAGACAATTCCAAACACTTGTCATTCCATCAAATTCCGTTTTTGGTTATGTGTTGAAAATGGCGTTTGTAATTTTGAACAGTTTTTATATGATTTATTTTGTACCTCTTCATATTCTAATAAAAATTAGTTCTTGGACAGACAAAGTTAAGAACTAAGAGATTCTCGAAATGGTAGGGGAAGAAAGAAATATGTGGAAGACTGTAAAAAATAGGAGAGATAGGATGATAGGACACATACAATGGTATGAGGGTATATTGCGTAATATATTTGAAGCAGAGAAAGCAAAAAATAAAGGTAGATACAGACCTAGCTTAGACTATTGCACACAGATAGTGAAAGATGTAGGCTGTGGAAATTTCAGGGAAATGTGTAGGTTATCTCAGAATAGAAAACAATGGAGGTAAGCGTCCAACTAGTTCTGGGACTGAAGACCTAAAGCTGATGATGATTTGCTTCTGCCATTTACCTCTCGATATTATAATTCTAAATTTTTGCAATATGCAGCTAACTGACACAAATAAAATTTTATTCAAAATAGTCAAAAAATGTATTTCAAGAAAACTGCTTTATTTACATATTTGGTTTTATTTTTGGATGTGTACATGTAGCTTTGGTGCTCTCTATACTTCGATATGGTGTGATTATATTGTGTGGAGGGTGTTATAAGTGGTCATTAATTATTATTCGCTTTCGGTCGGAAGTTCCAAACATAATAATAACGGCAGAGATTACATAGACACAACAATTGCCAATTTTACATCATTCATCCACAATAAATATTTCATTTCTTTCTATATCTTATACGGAAGATATATGTCAATGTTTACATTCCATTTTATTGTATTTAAATAAAGTAAGACAAAATTGTAAGTCGCGTTTTCATGTTCTAAATATCAATAAGTCATAACCAAGTTTATTTGGTTCCGACCGTACAAGTATATGAGTAGCTGCATAATTGATTCTTGATGTTACAATATTGGTCAATAAAATTAAATCATTAATAATCTTTATATTCTTATTGTTCAATAAATTACAGTGTTAAAATATTTTCTTTAGTAGAAATATTTCAGTTTGTAAATTAAATTTTGTCCCTTCTGCTACATTGTGCCCTCATAGAGGACAAAGATGATGGTAAGTTATTAAAACTAATGTGCTACTGGGTAGTATTTTAGCTTAGATATACTATTTAGTACATATTGTAGTACAAATTATTACACAAAATTCAATTCTTTATGTAGGGGCAAAATGAATTTACAGATAATTTATAATTAACTAATAAACTAGTATCTTGTTACCTTTTGATGTGTATGCACATTCAAGTTTAAAATGACAATCGTAATTTATATTCACAATTTTTGGTAATCACATTATTCACTTGGTATTTATATCGCTACTGTTTATTATTGGTATTCATTATTTATTTATAACTACCGTTATTCTGAAAAAATTTTAAACAAATTTAGGATGGCATGTGCAGTTCAACATCGCTTGTGAAAATTCAGGAAGTGATGGAATACAGGATATTCAATAAAGGTAACGCGATAACTTCTCACCATTCAACTCATTAGTAGTAACGTCATTCAAGTTCCATTGGTAATTTTTCAAATTTTTATATCCCTCAGCTGTGCTCTATGTTTCTTCCTAAACTGGTTGCAAATGTAAATGCCCAAATATTTTCTTTTTTATGACAACAATATCTATTTATGCATATTATTTGTAGGTATAAATAATAGTTGATTCTTCTCTGTCAAAGCAGTGACTGAATGATAATCGGAGTCTGATATTGTCTAAGTTCTGTTAACACCACATTGCCCAAATATACAAGAACATGTTTCAAACTAGTTCATAGGTTCTGAAGATAACATTATTCTGACGAAAGGGCTCAATGAATTATTGTAATCAAAATCTTAGGGCAAGTGCCATTTTTTCATATACTTCAGATTTAACTTTTTCTATAGGGTAGAAATATATTTTGTAGCTGATATTATTCAACTTAGATAATGAGCATAGGTTCTTCGAAAATTACTAGATATGGTCATGAACTACTAAATAAATACACACTTTTATTTCCGTATCTTCATAATGCAGTGACAAATGTTACAGTATAATAATTAGAGCATCTCCATTGTCAGTTCTTCATGTTGTTTTATTATCCAAGGCAAATGCATCACTATTGGATCAACATATTATCTTACCTATTTTGTTGCAATCACTTAACACAAACATGTACTAAAATTACTGAAACAACTTGCAGATAATTAACATTCCTTATTATTAACTGTCACTCTTATAGGTACTCATTAGAACAAGAGTAGCAGTAATTGTTAATGTATTGCTCACAAAATATGGCAAGTATGCACATTTTATGTCTGTTACTGAAACTTATATCACAAGCTTTGATTGACAAAAATCGTTTTCTGTAGCCAAAGAATAATAAAGACTGTTAACGAACCACTAATTAAAAATAAATTGATACGTGATTTGATACTAACATTTTTTAATGCTTTCTTAGTGTTAAGCTTTTGTGTCTGCATTGATTTTTATAGTGTTGCTGATGGACAGAAGTCATAAACTCATATTTACAGAAATATATCTGTAACAAATTGATTTTTTGTTTGTAGGGTTTGTAAGCTACTATTTTTGGAGGCAGAGTACTATGTCACCTATGGATGATAAGCAATTTGGATGCAATAGGCTCTGAAAAGTCAACAGAGAATGGTTGTGTTTGTAATGTTGCTTTCCTGTGAATCGCAGATACAAAAATTTTTTAATATGTTTTATTATATCTTTAAAACTTTCCCTCTTTTGATCTCTTTTCCTTATTTTTGCTATTTGTCTACTTTCTTTTTTAGGTTTTTTTTTTGTATATCTTGTAACTTTTTCATTATTGTAGAACTCTTTTCATACATTTTAATCTGAATGCTTTTTAATGTCATTGAAACTATTTGACCAAAATCTTTCTAAAATCTTTGATCTATTCTTCCTTACATTAAAAATTTTTTTAGAAGGTCCTAGAACTGTTTTCTAATTTCAAGAATTTTTTATTTACGACTAAAACCATAAGTAGCATACCTTTTGTACATATTCAAAGGTTTATTATAACAATTTTAATTTTAATTGTTTCACTACTTATGGGATATTGAAATCATGGTTGACATTTTTAAACAGACAACTTTTATTTATGTCTATTACTTGTAATGATTCGGGACGATTTGAAGAAGTTTGGTATGTACAAAATTTACAGGAATTGAATAGTTGCAGTAATACAAAGATTTCTACATATATTTTCTTAGGTAATTACATGAGGATAGAGACTACTGAAATATTTTTATGATTTGATTCAAAAATAAGTGTCACTGTTTGTTGATCATGTGTTCTGTAAATTTGTTGATAGATATGAACAAATGACTACTATTTTAGATAGAAATTTTTCAACTATTTTTATTTCAATAAAAAAGTAATGCAGTTATTTTTTATAGTTTTTACATATCAAGAAGCCTTTTTAACTACGTACCGGACTTTTATATCTCCTTTTGAATTGATATGCAAGCTCATACGTCGTTATAATCATTTTTACTGCATTCCCGATAGAAAGCCCAGATCAAGAGAAGCATTTGCTTTAACTGTTAGGGTAGTGAATGACTTAACGTAAGTATATTATTTGTGCTTTAATGAATATTCACTACATATAATTATTCCTAGCCCGTCTGATTTGGATGATAACTTACAACAGATGTTAATGGATTTTGTACAGCAATTAATATCCTGCGGTGAACTAACGCTAGCGAAAGCTCTTAGAGTTAAACACCTAGAGAAGCATGCTTCCAAACAACGCAGCATTTCCGCAATAAATTATCAAAGTAGTTTAACTTTGTGTTCACGAATTTCAACATTATTGGATTTTAAATCAGAACAAATTGCTGAACAAATGACACTTTTGGATGCTGAACTTTTTATGAAGATTGAAATTCCTGAGGTTTTAATTTGGGCTCAAGAACAGAATGAGGAGAGGAGTCCAAATTTAACTCGTTTCACAGAACACTTCAATAAAATGTCATATTGGTATGTTTCTGTATATAATTTTAAATTGGTAATATCACATATTACTATGGTAAACTTAATCCATCAAATCAGTGACATGACGTCATATGGTTAACTATTAACTCAACTACATTGCCAAATGTTGAAAATGTGTTTAATATTTTAGTATGAACTTTCACAGATAGGTTCAGACTTCATGGCATGATATGCGTTAACCTTACACCGAACAAAATAGGGTTGACAACAGCACATTGCAATACCAACAACTCTAAAATGCAATGGCAACACACTATATTTTCTTAGTTCCGTTTAGGTTTAGAATTTTGCACATATATTACTACAAGGTTAGCAACTAAATAATTGTGGTTTTTAGATAAACACAAAAAGAATTTATTTTCGTACATCACGTATTAATTGTCCATTATAATCAGTGAGCTTTTCCCATTTTTCAGGTAGCACCATCATTTCGTGTTCATAAAACTTCTGGTTTTTATTATCAAAAAACTGATCCAACAGCAATTTGACTTCATAAACATGGATGTGGTAGCACATCCCAATCAAATTCCAATAATTTTTATTAAATAGCTAAACATGTATCGTGGTTGAAAACAGTTCCTTTTTGATTTGCTAATTGTGGTCGTTTTTCTTGCGTTGCAGCATTCGGTTTGGTTAGTTGTTAAAAGTACATTGTAGCTTTGTCCGGTATATGTGGTTGTCCGCAATATGGACGATGGTTCAGATGGATGAAACTCCCCCACTCATCGTACCAAATGACTATCTTGAAATTCAATTCACGCGAGGACATGAGTTTAGGCATGAGTTAATTATGATAAATTAAAATAAACGACGGTGGCCATCCCAACTTTGAACATGTTCAAAAATAAATTAAGCATCGGGGGAGATGCAGAAACCCTCTGACAGTTAACACAGGGCCCACTCAAAATATTAAGAATGTACGAAGGATATATTTCAAAAACAGTCTGAGTACCGACGTACTATAACTTGAATCTGAAAAAAATCACATAATCGAATTATCATTGGAGACTATTTGCGTCAGTTCAAAAATACAAACACAATAAATTATAAATAAACTTTTCATAAATAAAAGTTAAAATGTCCTTTAATTATATTATTGTGACTCTTTTGTTTAAGTTACGAATTTTTCAAAAATATACTCTGTATACCCTTTTTGGATATAAATAAAAAATCAATCCAACTAAACATTATAATGGTAAATTTAAAGTTCATATATACAAGTCAAAAGTTCAACCAAAGTCCACTTCTTAAATTCATAAACTCAAATTTATTTAAAAATGTTTTCACTTTGAAACTATCTCAAAATTTTAATCACGGATGTAAATACAGTTTAAACATTAGTACTGGTATTTATTCACATAAGTTTATTTTCTCTAAAATATATCAATCAGGAAATAAATATTAAATAACTAAATACTAAAAAAATAAATTATTTGGATTTAGCAATAAAAATGTAAACATAATTTTCATTAAATGATTCGTTTAATTAGGTTCACAACTAATGATCTTTACATAAATTCAGGATTATTCATTTATAAGTTAAAAAACAAAACATCCACCGCGGGCATATTAATTTCAGTTCAGAAACTCGCCTTGAATAATCCACTTCCTAGCAAAAAAATGCAGATACCTGACAATACCTCTGTAGGACATTCGTTGAGAAACAAGGCAACATTGTCAACCATCTGCTTAACACAGACTACAAATCAAGACCAAACCGTTAGATTTCAAATATGAATCTGGCTACGCATATATACTCAAATCATTATGTTTCCACCAACTCAAAGCAGTATTTGAAATAGATAAAAACTGACACAGAAAAAATTTCTGAGAATTACAAAGAAATAAACCTTAGATTTTAGATGACTAGTGAACAAATACATACTATGGGGTAGTTAATTTAAATATTATACAGGAAGGACAAAACTTAAATTAATTATGGATATCTGGGCATTTTGATTCTCCTAAGAAATAAATATGTTACAATATATCCAAATTGGTTGCTTGGCAAAATTTTAAAATACACAATTCCTTCGTAATCCCACCAAACTGATAACAATACCTTTTTTTGATTAATCCTAGATTTTGATGTTATTTGTGCTAGTCCTCTGATTCCAGGATCTTTTTTGTTTAATATTGTTGTATATAACCCACTTTTGATCACCAGATATCATGTTTTTCAAAAATGATTCATTTTCATTACGTGTAAGGACCTTATCGCAAATGCTAATGCGTTTTGTTAAGTAAATTTTTTTAAGTTCATGGGGAACCCATACATTGAACTTTCAATGCAAGTGTGTGATACATTTAGCCTTTCTGCAATCTCATGTATTATACCATGATTCATGTCAGTTATTGTTTTGATTTGGTTATCAACTTCAAAGGGACTACCAGCACGTTCCTCATCTTTAAGTAAAAAATTGAACAAAATTCAGCATACCAATCTTGAAACTCGTTCTTTTACACATTTATTACCACACAGAGCACATAACTTTTTGTCAGCTTGCAACACATTTTTTCCTTTGCGAAAATAAAAAAACTAAATATGACAATAATGTTCGTTATCTTTCACCATATTTAAGTGGACTATAAGCAAAATCATAAGACATCTGTGCAAGTTTTCGATCAAATGTTTAATTTTATTATCAACTAATAACATAAGAAACGACTTTGACAGTTTGAAGACTTAAACTTTCATAAAAAATACAACCAACTATCAGTAAAATATGCAATTACTTAGTTGTCGACCTAATATTTATAATGTCACTGATTCGACGGATCAAGTATATACTGATATAAACTGAAACGATTGATATGATATTAAAATTTTTTTTCATAACGAGGCATAACCATTTTTAAAATTGTTGTTAATTACAGTGTGTATGCAGGTAACATGTTTGCACGTTCCAAGTAGAAATAATGCTTTTTCAAGCAAGATAGATGTTTTGTTGGCAAACTCAAACATAGTTAAATGTTAAAGTATTATTGTTTTTTAATATATTTAATAATTATTACAATATTACCTTACCAAATGAAGCACATTACAGTTGAGTCGAATACCCATACTAAAATTAAACAATTTGTCATTAAATAAGGTTTTTTTTATTACTCTTATTGTACACGGTGAATTTCGATAACTCAAAAAGCGAGATGGGTGAACTGTATTTTTTCTATAGCGTGTTTCAAACAAGCAACACAATTAATTACTGTTTATGCACATGACAAAGAAACAAAGTAGCATTTATTCTTTGTACTCACCTGCGACGGCAACGATGAAAGAAGTTGTAACCAATTAATAGTTTGCAGCACACGAACTAGGGCGGTGCAAACAAAGTGTATAATATCCAATTAGCGGCATGTAACACGTGCACACTGGACGCAGCACATGGACAAAACGATGCGAACACCAACGCGGTGTGTAACAATTCACAATCAAGACGGCACTATAAAGTACGACTGTGGTTTTACGATAACATTTTTAGCGGCTTTTCATAAGCAAGGGTATGCGGTTTCTTCAATGATACTTTTTTGAGCGGTTTAAAAATACTAGCGCGACTTGTTGCTACAGCGGTTCGATAACATTCTTCTAATAATGCGGTCTCTACGAATATTTTACTATCTGCGGGTTCTACGATACTTCAAGCTAATCTGGGCACTGCGATCACACTTCTAAGCTCGTTGAGCGAATTCATTGAGCAACTTCCTTGGATATTCCAAATCGATAATCTGGTGCGTTCGCGCGCTGAATGAACGTTCACCATTCACAAGGTTAATATACATCAAATAAACGCATTGGGGAAATTTGACTAACAAAATTTAAATTTACCGCGTCGAGTTGAAAACAGCAAGCAAGCCCACGTAAATAATAAATCCTAAACTATAACTATTTACAAGGACGGAACACTTATGTTATATATAAGAACAAAAATAATTCTTAATCGTAGTATAAGTAATAGATATAAATGAATAACTAACTGATAAAAATTTGGGGTTTAGGTGAAACAGGGGAACACGGGGTTTATTTTAGCTTTAAAGGTATTACTGGTGAAAATAATGGAAAAAGGCAACAGCATTATACAAGGTTTTTAGATCTGGAAAAAACATTTGACAATACAAAATGGGAAAAATGTTCGAAATGCTCAAAAAATCGAAACAAGTTATAGGAATAAGTAGATAGTACATAGCTTATACAAAGAGCAAACAGCTAGAATTAGAGCACGAATGTAGAGAAGTATATATTAGTAAAGGGTCGTGCCAGGGGTGTGCCCTATCCCCGTTAATTTTTAACTTTTATCAAAGAGGCAGTGAATATTGTCAAATGCAGAAAAACATTTGAAATTGTTATGCAGGGACAAACGATCGATATGCCTAAATTTGCAGATGATATTTCCGTATTAGCATCTACGAAGGAAAATTAAAAATGGAAACAGTACCAACAGAGAGATACATAATGAAAATTAATAAAAATAAAACTAAACTAGTATGTTTTTTGTTGTAAAAGAAAAAATTGCTAGTTGAAACAAATTAGAAGTATAAAGGCTAGAGAACAGAAGAAAAAAATTGAAAAATTCGCAGAATATTTATTTGCAAAATTAGGTCGATTTTCAATTTTTAATAAGTCCCTGATCCCATATGGATACATCATAGGAGTTGTTATTTTCTAAATTGGCTCAATTTCAAGGCTAGGTTCAAAATTTTGTACCCATAGTCTTATAGAAAACAATTCAGCTGATATAAAACCTGGTGTGTAAATTCATAAACACCGACATAATTTTCCAAAAGCACGTGTAAACACCTTATTGTTCAAGAAATACTTCAACTTGATTTATACACGGCAAGTGGGCATCACATCTTTGTTCTGATAAGATTTCCCCCGCTCGAACTGGTCTTGCATGTAATTTTTCTAAATCTGCTTACTTCCGTGTCATCTTCAAGTCAAGTTGGCTGGAAAGTTGTTGATGGTGAGATTTACGGTCCAAAAACTTAGTGCATTAATCGATTTTTATTACAGCACAAAACCCCCAGTAGGGTTATCAAATACAAAGACCCAATAGTGACATCCACTGTCATGAAACAGCCAGACAATAGGTCATAGGAGCGTAAGGCATTGGATAGTCTTCGTATACTCTCTAGCCGACCGTTGGACATAAATTACGTACATCAGTCTGGGGCCGACACTTTTGTTATCCAGCTGGAACCTGTGCCTAACCAAGTTAAAGGTAGCCAGTGGTTAAGAAAGTGATTTTTGCTGTATACCGAAAGAGTCTATTAATTGTTTTGCCACCTCCTTTTCCACAACAGCGAAGTTCTGAGCCATCTAGATAAGTTTTAATCATTTCAGTCTGTAAGACTCGGCACCGCACTGGTACAAATAATAAACTTATGTTGATTATTTAAATTTTTTATTGAAAGTATTAACTTCTCCAAATCTTGTATATTTGGGATTTTTCATAGTAACCATTGTAAAATAATTTGAATTACGGTTTTGCTTAAATTGTATGTAATTATCAGATTTCATGCTCATATTAATCGTAATAGACTAAATGTTGTGAAACTAATAATTTTTGTGATATCACTAACACATGTGAATTTACTTAATTTTTTTTTATGGGATAAAAGTTATTTGTTCTATACTAGATACCTTCTGATTTTAATATGTTCCATTTTCTAAAAAGGAGTAAATTAAATATTTTAAATGATCCACTCCGATAGGGTTTTTGTATCTACCCTAAAATCACATCTTTTTGCTAGATACAGTGGCATCCAACTTCATTTTATTTAGTTTTCTGTTTTGTGAAGAATATTTCACCGTGATCTTCCCCGGGATAATAGTCCAGCTAGCCGTAGGCGCAGCAAGATAGAAGTCTGAAATGTAGTACTACAGACGTATGGTGAAGATATCATGGACATACAAAGTTAAAAACAAAGTGGTTCTAGAAATAGTAGGGGAAGAAAGATATCCGTGGAAAACGGTAAAGAAATAGGAGAGATAGGATGATAGAACATGTACTAAGGCATGAGAGAATAGTGCAGGATATATTAGGAGCAGAGAAAGGTGAAAGAGAGGTAAAGATAGACCTAGATTAGACTATTGCACACCGATAGTGAACGTTGTTGACTGTGGGAATTGCAGGGAAATGTGTAAGTTAGCTCAGAATAGGAAACAATAGAGGTATGCATCGACCAGTTCCAGGACTGAAAACCTGATGATGATGATGATGAAAAGAAGCTATTTTAATGGAAAACTGCATATAATTTCGTCCTTATTGACAAGAGTTACAAAAACATTTGTTTAATACTAAAATCTCTAGCTAAGCTAAAACAAGTTTCCAACTTTTTGTATTGTTTACGTGTAATGATTGATCATATATCCACATGTATATGAATATTTTTAGTATCTGCAAGTGATTCGAACCTTACAGAACTTTACAGATTGGAGAGTAACAATAGTAAACAAAGTTGATATGTGAAATTACTTTTGTGGGACAATCCATTTGAAATTATCCAGATTCCATAAAATTTGTTGCTCGGCATATTAGTTTCCTAATTTTTTAACAGTTACTCCTCAATACTAGCTGAGTTCAAAATAGGGTAAGCAACAATTTTAGGCTCATACTTTTTTTTGGCAGCCATTTTAAGTTTGCTTCGGAACCGTTTTTTGGTTGAAAATGAGTTTTGTACAAATGTATGTAACACTGTTAATTTTACAGATATCAATACAAAACGAAAACTAGAATTATCAGAATGATGTTTTTGTCGTTACATAATATTATTCAAGGAAAAAAAGACTCATATTTAATTTTTTCTTGTATAGATTTATCATAGAACTACTTGCTGTACAAGTTTTAAGCTTGAGAAGTTTGTCCTTTTTTATATAATTTTAAAAATACTTAAAAACTATAAGTTGGCAATATTTAAAGGAAGAGTTAAGTCTTGACTGTATACACGAAATTTTCAATAAAATCTAAAAGAGAGTATTCTCGTGTAAAATAATATAATTACCTCGAGAATCGTAAGCAGTTGTCCTACTCATGGTTATATCTCAGCAATGTAGATAATCTGTTACCTCTGCTGATAGAAAAGATGTTACATAATCTTAATGAATATAGGCTGGCATACTGAAAAACCTTGAAAAGATTATTTAGATGATGTTTTGTAACAGTTGCAGCAGCAATATCCGAGTAAGGAAATGTAAATGGGAAGCATGACAATTCATCAGTAACTGCAAGGATATACCAATCTAATGATCAAGTCAATAGTTGTTTGAAAACTGGAGACACTGTTTGTAACACCGAAAGGAATTTAGCGAAATTGATAAAGATTTCCGATAGCTTCGAAGGCAGTGTATGGTTTATCTTCCAGGGCTATCGTTACTTTCATCCTTTTTCAGGTGGTACACAAAAGTACTACATCATTTGGACACTTTGGCAAATTTTATATCTCTTTTGGTTTGTAGGTATACGTTTTACCAATCCATCTACATATATTCTCTTTTTTTGTCATTTCATAGCCTAAAATTTATTAAAAATTTCTTTCCGATCGCTTTCCGTGTTAATATAGTACTTTATCATACTATTCACTTTTTGGATGCAATTATAACAAGGCTTTACATCTTTGGGTAATTTGTTAATACCCTTTTTTCATTTCTCTCCAATTATCTATTTGCTGTTCTTACTTTTACTTGTATAGCTTGTGTACACTTTTTAATTTATAGTATATTCCTGGATGGTAAATACTTTAAATAGCCTAGATAATTTGCTAAGCCAAATAAAATATAATTCTCACAATGATCCAACAAGAGATGTCCATTATTCGTAAATTAAAAAAATAACCGTATAGGTAGTTGAGTATTTTACTATAGAAAAAAAATGCTTCATCATGGTATGCTAGTTCTTATTCTCTTTGTCTTCTATTTATTTCACTTTACCATTTATTTGGTTTTACTTGGCAACATTTTCTTCTTTTAACTAGTGTTACAGTGTCCTATTCAGAGCTTTTATACGGCACTATGTTGCGTTTAATTCTACCCTTATAAATATGTTCATTTAATTTAGGATTCTTTTTAAATATCTCCACACTTCCATTCCTATATCTTGTGTCATGAGAAACGCCCCCGATTATGCTTTATAATTAAATAAATCGATTGGTTCTTGTAAAGCACATCCTGATACAATTGAAGAGAGTACTTTCTAAACTCTCTGTAGAACGTTATTAGCACATTTAGTTTAAGTTAAAAGTACCTCAATTTATTCTTATGGTTTGAGATAACACAGCAAATATACTCGGTTATCTACAATTCTTGTTTTCTGAAAAGAATATATTTGCTTTATTAATAAGTAATAATGCAAGTTTGAATAGTGTGTTTTCTACAATTGTATTCGTATTTACCTGTTTTCATTGTCTATTCACTCATAACGACTTTAGAAGTGTTCTTTTGACATGTGTTACTCAAATATTGGAATCGCTTATCATCTCGTTTCCTAATTAGACTTTCGCCCTGATTCTGCTTTCCACGCTAACAAGTATGCTATGCGTAACAAATTGTTACTTCAGGAGCAATGCACGCTTCCTTGGATAGGCTATATCCCTGTACATTGGTAAGTTCGTATACGCTTATTAATACTAATAACGTTTCTTTTTAACTTTTCTGCGTAAGCTGTGCTTTTCTACATGACCAAATTATATTTTTTTACGTAGCTCCAAAAGCTCTTTTGCATCGACCCGCTGTTGCGAGTATGGTCCCAGCATTAATGGATCCTGACTACCGTGGCGATGTTTAGCCAATTCACCTTCGATGATTTGACTGCAAAATGAGTATCCCGGCACGTAAAAGTATGTGACCTATTCTTTTTCTTTTGTACATAACGAGGGATAAACCCAAATTGCATTGCACCGACGGGCAAAATACATGTACTGAACCTGTTTAAAGACTAGCTTTGCTGGTGTTACTTATTATTGTAAATTGCTATTAAAATCGCTCTAAATGTACTATGTTCAACTTTAAATTGCTTTTTTGTTCATCACTGTTCTTCTACTGATTAGCTTCTTACATGTTAGCTACGAGATGCGCACTTCGTGGATCAATTGTTAAAATTTGTTTGTAGAGTATAATTGCTTTGTTTAAATAGTAACTTTTTCTTTATTCTTTTACTTGTTTAAATATAAGTTTTTATTTTGTTAATTGTAAATAGAAAATCGATGGCAATGTACTTTTTGTCTAGGTGAGTCACTCCATTCTCCCTATTTGTAGTTAACCCAGTATTTCTGCGTTTCTGAACATTACAAATTTTACCGTTACAACTATATCACCAAGAACATTGTTTATATTAACTTGTGCTATTTTAAACTCCACTGGAATAGTTTCCAAAAGCATTTCTGTAATAGTATTATTTTTCGATTATATACAATGGTTTTGAAAAAGCTCGAAATTATTTTTGGGTAATGCTAATGGGTTAAAAGCAATGCGAGTTTAATAAAGTTGCATCATTAGACTCAAGTAGGTATTCTATTGACATACTGCGGGGAGGCATGCTTACTGCTTGAGTATTAATAATAATAATTTCGTGAGCAACCAGATTATTTGTAGCAGTAGTTTAGGACAATCAAATGAAGAAATAGTATTCGTAAAATATTAAATTTTTTTCTGACAAATTTTGATTACATTGAGTATTTCAATATTTTGCTTATCCAGTGTGTCGCCATTTTCTCAATTACCATGAGTACTCTTATGTGGAGGATATAGTATTTTACGATGACATCCAACCTACAGAATAATAAAAGCAAAAACAATAATTAAAACACCAATTAATTAAATATACATCTACTTTAACAAGCTTTTCTGGTGATCTTTAGCCAGGACTTACATCGTTTCCATCCAGATTAATCGATGAACTACAATTTTCTTTAAAATCATGCCATTTAAGTGCAAGTTTCACATTTTTATGAGGTTGTGACATTATCTACACTAATTAATATTAATATTATCATAGTAACAAAACAAAGAGCTACAATCCGTTCTGTTTCAGTATGGCACACTATTGAAATCGACCCCATTTAATATCAACTGTATGTTATTCTAAAACTGACGAATCTGGTTATTGAATTAAACCAAAATTATAATATATAATATTTATAATAAATAATAATTTTTGTATAAAATTGTCTCTAATACTAGCATATGCATTAATTTCATAAAACACAAAATTACAATCAACAAGTGGCCAACTCCTTATCATACAAGTGAACTTCATTTTAACTAACTCAGATAAAAAATTGCAAACAAGTGAACTCATGCTCTACTTTTAATAATGAAAAATGGGGTAATTTAATACCGAATTTGATACAAAATAACTTTTTTATTATAATTTTATAATACGCTATATAGTATATTCATAGAACACCAATTTACTATTATTTTTTAAGAACAAACGTGAGGCAGTATGCATGCTGCAGCCACTTTGTATAAAATGGCGGGAACAGTGAAGTTGTCCAAATCAAACTGTGTGTTTGTTATACATCTGGAATTATTTGATTGTGAGCAAACAGGTTTGAAATTTGGAGTTATTTGTTTTGTAAGTGATGGGTAATAATACAAAGTTCCTGTGTACATAAAAAATGCATTTTAGTAAAAGAAGTGGAATTAGCTGGTTTGCAAATTAGGGTATCTATATGTACATTTCATCAGTTAGCATGCAAAATTCATAATTTGTTCAAAGTATTGCAATTTCGGTACAGTTTTCTGTTATGTTGTGCGATCTGCCCGAAACTGTTATTATTTCTGTAGGGGCAATCTTCCTCATAACTGTACTTATAACCGTCTCTTTTTAGATATCTGGAATGCAATTCTTAGGCCAAGTGGATGGAAAAGATGAATAGTACATCGTTATTTTGATCGCTCTTGTTCTTGACTATGCCCAGCCACCACTGATCTTCGTAAATCATGCTGGTTCATGTTTGTAAATGAAGTTTTTTTTATAAACACAATTCAAGTTTTGTGCTCATCAAATTCTTCACATGTCGATGTAGTGTATCATCTGATTTGGTTGTCACCCATAGGAATGAAACCATGACACCCCCATGTTCCTGTCACGGGCAAGCAAAGTTCAAATCTTTTTGTTACTTTTAGCTACAGTTTGTTTAAATTCTTCAACGGAGATAAAAATGTATTTTATTCGTTATTTTTCATTGCTGTGTTTGAACATGTTTTGTGCAGTAAGAAATTGCTAACTGTAAGGTCTTTGCATGCTGGCTCTAGTTACTTCCCTTTTAGTGGTACCACCATTGCAAGAATTCTTCCCATGGGATGTAGCAAAGAAATTCTGTTCAGCTATGAAGCCAAAAAACATTTTCATGTTGGAACATATTAATAGGTTTTCCTATTTTTGTACTGGCTGCAGGTACCATCGCTGAAAGACTTCATTTTTTCGACTTTGATAAAGTGTTTTTGAAATTAATTAGCTGTAGAGATGCCATGAGTGAAGTGGTCACTTACTATGCAAATTATTTTGCAGCAAATTTCATCTTCTTTTTTTAAATAAAAAGCCAAAAGATGTAACGTAGTCTGGCTGTTTGTCCAGTGAAAGCTTTGATTTTCATTTTGAACACAAAATGTACAGTAGTATTACTAGCAGAAGGTGGGCGACCTTGAAGAAACCACGCGGGACAGGGCCATTTTAATAATAATAAAAAAGTGAAACTAGAAAACATCGACTACTTGCACAACCGATGTTGCCGGATTAAAGAATGCCAAACAATCAAGGAATATATCTGTTACAAGTTTTTTTTGCCTTGTAACTTCTCTATAAAAAAAAAGATGTAAGCTCACAGTTACATGTGATACATTATGTAATAAATAGAAAAAATGCATGTCTACTCCATTGTTTTATCAGTACAAGGCAAGTCTAAAGTTGTGTACATTGTAGTTGTCTTTCAACGTAAGTATTCATGTATAAGATTTTCTTTTTTAAAATTTCAAAATATTAATACCAAAAGTACATCTTATATATCTAATATCTATTACAATATACCTTTTAATTTTTATTTTTAATATTCTACAGATGTCAGGCAGTTGGAAACATTTATCTGAAAACCAGTACCAAAAAATCAAAGCGAAGAAACAGAAAGTTGTTAAAGAATTAACTCAAATATAGTGTTTTTCCAGAGGCAGCACCAAGAAACGACTTCTTCAACATCTGATTGTAAAATGTAGGTCTCGTGGGTGGATGTTGTCACGCACGTTAAAGATCCCTACCTTGCTTGGAAGAGCAAGGTTTCGGCAAAATTCAAAATCTCGAGATAAAAAACTCGCTTCTTGGCCAGTGTAGTACCTTCGGGTGGAGCATTGGGAAAAATTAATTATAGTACCAATTGAACAAAATGCTGCTCTGTGGCTCAGTTGGCACGCGTATGACTACTGAGCGTAAGGTCCCAGGTTCGAATCACGACACGGTCCTGTTTAAAAATGTTTAGTGAGCATTTTTCACAAAAATGCGCCCTCGTTCGAATGAGAGGTAAAATGTAGGTTGCATGTGTGTGTTGCCACACACGTTAGAGATCCTTACCTTGCTTGTAACAGCAAGGATTTGGCAAAATTCAAAATTTCCTGTAAAAAATATTTACCTAAATGAGAGGTTGTATGCTGTAATTGGTCATTTTATTCAGTTAGCAAAAATTCAATATTTTGCTTTTACTGCAAAATTTGTAGAAATCAGTACACCTATAGGAGATAAACTGGTTTTAATAACTGGCAACATTTGATCAGGCATGAGAAAAGTAAAATTTATGTTAAGTGCTGTAATGATTTGGTCCAGTTGCAGAATTACATCAAAAATAAATCTTCTAGAAATCATTTGAACAAAAGTCTTATTGCCCAAGAAAAAATATTGGTCAATGGTTAGAAAGCCCTAGAAAGAATAACTAGTGGTGCTAAAACCTGAGAGCACTTAAGTTTTCATTACAAATATCTAGTGCAGTCTTCAGCAAGAATTAAAAATCAAATATATCACCAATTTACTTAACTAGAACCTTAACCTAAACACACAGTTATACTATCGATACGTTTCATCAGTTCATGCATTAAATTACAAATTTTTTTTGTACAAATGCTCTCACTCTCTCTCTCTCTCTCTCTCTCTGGCATATTGTCAGATGGATTTATAAATATCTGATGGCTAATTGACTATCGTTATGGTGAATAACGCAAGATGCCTATGAGGACTTAGCCATCTCCACAAGATTATCGATCTGGGAACCAACGTGGCTCTGAAATTGAAAATAACCCATTTGATAGGGTATTATCCCAACATGAATAGCCTTCTTTTAGCATTAAATAACCTTCTAGTCAAGGTAACTGTCCTACTAAAGTTGCATGTTGATGGTTTGAATGTTATGTACGAAGTGCTCTATGAAAATGGATCTATCCTTCCTAAAATAGTGCAAGACATCCTCAGCAAACTTCGGACGGATAAATTAAGACTGCAAAATGAAAATACCTCTATTCGTTTTCTCTATCTAACCTATATGTCTACTTGAACTTATGTGTACTGGAACTAGGATCAGAAACAGACTTTCTATTTATTTGAGTCGGTACAAATCTGCATATGACCTGTATTTACACCAAGACAACGAGATCCTCGGCGTACCAATGTAATATACCCTATTCATCAAAACAAATGGATCACAATCTGCAATAATTTAGACTGAAATTGCGATGATGACATCATCTCTAACCTTTAAAAACTGACAATGAATTTAACAATTTTTTTGAATATGTATCGTATATGATACAAAATAATTTTACCTTAGATCACAATTTTAGTAACCTAAAAATTATACTTCTTAAAGGAAATAACCTAATCCTATTGATGGAATTTACTAATACAGAAACTATTAAAATAAAATTTGTTTATAAGTATTTCTAAGGAATATCACAAATGGCTTATTACACACAAAATTCAGTATATTATGCAGATTTTTAAAAGTGAATTACTTAGTTTGACTAAATCTCACAAAGCACAAAAGCGTTACAAAATAGACGAGATTCTAAAAAGCTATGATCAAGAAATTCTGTGCCTACCACCATATTATTGTCAATTTAACACAATAGAGATGATTTGGGCACATGCAAAAGTTTATTATAAAAAAACGTGGCGAAAGAGATGGCAATGGACATGATAAGGTATTCGATATGTGGAGTGAAGATTTACAGCAATGTCTCAAAAATTTATGGTAAAAATGTAATGAACATATTGAGTAAATGGTACCTGCATGAAAAAGCACTAGATGTAACTGTTGATGAGTTAATAATACAAGTCGATTGTAACAGTGGTACCTCAACAAGAAGCGACAGCAATTAAAAAGTAATCATTTTAATATCAACGTACAGGTGTCATTTAGAGCTAATCAGATGTGTGAAAACTGTGTAGGAAGTCATATTAGAACTTGTAATTACTTATGCCATTTTAAATAGATGATACCTATAAAAATAAACCTGGAGAATTATAATACATTAACCTAACTTACATTTTACGAGGTGACACATTTCAATTAAGATAAGCTAGTTTTTCGTTATTAATAGTGCGTGGTGTGAAAGAATTTAATTTGTTTAGTATTACATGCTTATTGATATTTGTCGATACAAAATGGGGAAAATTGTGCATTTTCATTTTGATAATTGGCATTCTAAAATATATTGAACCTGCACCTTTGTCAAGTTAATTAAAATACTAATACAATATTTGTGTATTTAAACATTTGCAATTTCTTTACAAATATTTATTAATATAAGTATGTATTTCTTTTAGAACAAAACTTGAGTTATAGGCTTGTTATATAGTGCGATTATTATAATTTTAGAGTAACTAATTAAATAAAAACACTAGTTACGAGTACTAAATTCTACAATAATCGAAGTGTTTGTAAATAAAATTGAATTGGCTGTTGTTTTCTCCTATAAAACTTCTCAATTAAATATGAGGAGATAATTTCAGAAATTCAAATTGATTCAGACAAATACAAATGATCACAAGATGGTCTTCTTTCCTGGTCCGATTACTTATATTGCAGAAGGAATTAAATATCAGTTCGTTTTGAAAAAATTGTTTTGATAACCATGACTTGATAAAAACTGTTAAATGAAAAGCTGGAAACTGAATAAGACATTGATGAAAGCAACACTGACAATGACATTTACATATACTATTGCAATCAGCTGAGTATGTACACTGCTGCCATAGCAAAAATTACTGAACAAAAATCTGCGAACCTACAAATGTTTATCGGTGACAACAAGTAAAACCTTTAATATTATATGATGATCTGAATTTATTTCGTAAGTGTATGCATTTCTAGAAATTGTCAGCGTAAATAGGAATCTTCTAGACAATATTTTGTTTTACTCAACAAATGGGGTATTTGTGATAATGTATTAGAACTATAATGCTAGCATGATGTTTGTAGGTGGAACTGTAGCATGCCGAATCTTGACGATTAAATTTATTTGAACCATCGTGCATATGACGTCACCCTCCCACCAATAATAATTCTACTTTAAAGTTTTCTTAAAAATCACCAATGACCAAACAAACGTTCACTGCTTTTGCGATTATCTTTAATTTCTTTGAAATGATTAGATTGGACGTTTGAGATGAATAGGTAGTACTTTAGTTTTGCTACCTCTTCCACAAGAAGTTCCAGAAACTCATCATTTGATGGTAATCGGGCGATAAAGTCTGCTATATCTGGCAGACAAAGTAAAAGGATTGACATGAAGGTTTTGTGATATTCTACTATAAATATGGCCTAATAATGCTTTGGGGTATGTTTGAGAATTATATTAAAAAAAACCAACGAAAAATATACTTTTAGGCAATTCCACTTGATATTAAGACAACAATTAGTCATAAAATTTTTATTAGCGGTTCAAATTCTGTAATTCTTTAACTTTAGAAAAACAAGTTCTCAAGTTTGAAATTTCTGCAGCAAATAGTCCTGATTTAAGTTGATTCTCACTTTATAATTGTGAATTACTCTCTTCACTATTTAGGTAATATTGCGTAAAGATAAAAATCTAGAGCATGTTATTCTGATAATTTTGGTTTTTATTTTGTCTTCATTTCTATAAAATTAACAGAGTTAGATACATTGACGCAAAACTTGTCTTTAGCCGAAAAACGGTTCCAAAGCAAACTTAAAATGGCTGCCAAAAAAAATATGAACCTAAAAATTTTTAACCCTAATTTTGCACTCGCAATATTGGAAAGTAACTGGTAAAAAATTTAGGGAAATCAAAAATGTTGAGCAACGTGATCTGGGTAATTTCTAATGAATTGACCGTTGTTTAAATATTTCTGTTTTTAACTTGTACTTTTTAACATTTTCTTTTAGGGCAAGAACGCGAATTTTAAGTGTTGATGCAAAAGAACGAGAAAAATATTTTATGAAGTTTATTAAAATTATGAAACATTTAAGAAAAATTAACAATTTTAATTCGTACCTGGCTTTGTTATCTGCATTAGACTCGGCTCCAATACGAAGACTGGAATGGCAAAAACACGTCCAAGAAGGATTAAAAGAATATTGTGCTCTTATTGATAGTTCATCAAGTTTTCGAGCATATCGCCAAGCACTTGCTGAAACCCAACCTCCATGTATACCATATATGTAAATTGTGTTTAAATTATTTAAGCTTTTGTTTAAATTGTGTTTGTAGAGGTTTAGTTCTTCAAGATTTAACATTTGTTCATATAGGAAATACTAATTTATTATCAGGTGGTTATATTAATTTTTCAAAGCGATGGCAGCAATACAATATTGTAGAAAATATGAAACGATTTAAAAAATGGTAAGTTACAAGTTTAGAGAAATAAATATATTATATCTAAATTTTAGTACATATACATTTAAGAAGAATGAACGCATAATTAATTTCTTTCAAAACTTTGATGACTTTATTGGAGAAGATGCAATGTGGCAATTATCAGAATCTATAAAACCTCGTGGGGTCAAAAAGGCATCTTAATGAATATTAGGTATATAGTGTATGACTGATGCTGTGTGGGTAGTAATTTCTTTTTTATCTAATGCTACTATACAATGAACATAGAGCAACGAAATCTTTACTATTGCAACTGTTTGTTGTATTATTGTTATTTATTGCTCTTGTTAAATTATCATTTGGATAAAGTTATATGTTTAAGCATCACAAGCGATTTTTTTCACTACCAATCGATGTGTAATCCAAGAAATATTGTAACTATTAGTTTATTCTATTATAAAAAGATGAAGCCGTTTAAAAATAAATATTCATTCAAATATTAGGTACCAAACTTGCTCTTGGTTAACATAGTTGTACCCAAATGTACTGTTAATTTATAATTTTTGCCCTTCTTGATTTCACGTGCTGTTGATAGTAACTATGTATCTTTGTGTTATTTTTTATTGTATTCCAAATACTTCAAATAATCACCAACTCTAATTACTTACATTTAATGAAGTAGTAGTAGTATTACACATTTTAGAGATTTAAAATAGCCAGTAGCTAACAGTTAGTTGTGGTGATGATAGCCAAGAAGTTATAATTTTAATATATTTTGTTTTATAATTAGTTCTTATTTTTGCAATGTATTGGTAGTGGAAAAAATAGCAGCATATTACTGGAAGTAAGATGTTTGGTCTAACCTTGATTTTCTGCAGGTAAGACTTTGAAGCATAAAACGCTTACTTCCCGTACAATATACCAATTCTTTTAAAAAGTTGGTGACAATTATACATATCATAAGTTTTTGAAAAAGCACCACAATTAGTGAAGGTAATGCATACTCAAGAATAATTCACTTCAAATTGTTGAATCTTGTGTTATATTTATATAGATTTGTTTACCATTTGAGGTTAAAAATTGGTAATGGAGAACACTAGAATTCCAGAAGTTCGTTGGTCATTAGTTATTCCAGATGTATTTATTTCTTCAGTAGAATCCTTATAATGGAGTAATGATAGTGTTTGTTGTAAAATTGAGAAACGCCATTTATTGGATTGTGTATTTAGGCAATTTCAATCTTGTATTTCCAGTAAGCATGCATGATTTGAAATTCGTAAATAAGTCATACCTAAAAAAGACACAACAAAAATTTTTAAATGTACAGAATGTGTATAAAGCGCCGTTGCTTTAATTGAACGGAACTCGTGTCAGCATGAAAGACTAAAAATGATAGGATAGAAATGAAGTCAGCGCCCCTACTGTTGTTTTTTCACAAACGTATATAAACTTTGTAACTAAGTATTTATTTCACAATAGAATACAAGTTATTACACGATTTCAGAAGTACGTTTTTTTCAATTATTTTAAAGAGAATGAATCTTTTCTCGTGCTAGCGTAATACCCGTAACCTCACAATTTCTATAGTGTCTTTTATATTATATCCTTACATAACATGCTCCTCAGTTTCAGTTTTTTCTTGAAGATTTCCTAATATGCGGACCAAGTCGATTCCTTTTGTATGCTGCTTTCAACTTCACCTAACTGATTATTATCTGAATGACAACATTACCAAAATTTTTCAAAATTAAACATCTCTCATAACAACCCATATGACAACACACAGATTAAGGGGCCAATGATATTATAAGATCAAAATATTGAGGATTGTAAAGTGTATCAATAAAAGAGTAACATTTCTTCCTCATTGGATTAAATTTTTTATTGATATATAATTAACACACGCAAAATTTACAACTACTAATTTATCTTTACTAATGTACATTGACCCAGTAGAATTATTAACCACAAGGAATGGTGCAAACTTTTGGCACTATATGTGACAAAAACATTTCCCAAGGATTTCAATTCCAAAAGATAATGGGTAAAATGAGCATCAAGCTAATAAATTTTGTTTGCCTTGAAGGAGCAGGGTGTACCAGCTAGCTGCAGTGTGTCGGAGCGAAATAAAAATAATAAATAAACGTACTGAAATACAATGAGATCTACGTTACATTATCTTTACCCTGAAAAGCTTTTTCTACTTATCATAATTGAGAGCACCAAACCGCCTAATCACAGCAATTCTTTTAATATTATTCGTACATGGTGCTTCGGTTTACTAAATTTTTCCCATTATTCGTTACATTTCTTTCAAATATTTTAAAATACTTAAGTTTTTGTCAAATTAATTAAAATTCTTCTTCCAAATAAGATTCCATTACTGGGGTAGGTGAATATCATTTACAAATGTATGTTTTTCTAATTTTTTAAATAAATTCAAATAAAATTCAACCTAAACTTAAGCTCTAATAACATAAAATAATTTTAATAAAAAAATACAAATGTATTTTGATTAAAAGAAAAACCTAAATTTCTTAACCTCGATCTGGCCAGATGTTGCTAAAATTTTCCTGTTTTCTTTATATGTAACATTGATTCTAACTTATTTAACTAAAATTTGAAAAAGCTTTCTTAATTTTATGTGAGAAATGCCTAATTTTAAAATGTTTTTCCCGTTTGTGGTTTTTAAAATAATTTATGAACCCGAGTTCCATCCTAATATGTCTTGTACACCATAAATAACTTTCTAATTTCGTGGTTTGAGTTTATTGCTTTAAATATAGTAACTGTCCGTATTGAAATTATATTTTCTAAAAGCAAAAGAATAAATGTCATGCTTAATTGATCTTAGCTATTTATGAAATCTTTTATACAAAGTGCACCATATTTAATTTATCCATTCAACTTTACTAAATTCCCCATTACCTATTTTATTTTATAGCTAGCGCAATGTGCGCATATTACATATGGTTTAGAAAATAAGAATAAAAAACTCCTCATATCACAGCTGTTATATGGTGAAAATAGCTTCAGATGGTATTCAGGTCAGATGTGTTATCTTATCTATTGCACAAAAAGTTATTTATTAAGTTGTGCCTGTTGTGAACTACATATTGTAAAACTATACTCAAAATCTGCAACTAAATACAAGAATAATCCTCGTAAAATCATACAACTAATTATTAATTAAGCCATTTTACTTGATAAGAGCAATGTAATGATTAGAATGAGTGTAATGTTAAAAGATACATTATTGGATTGTAGGGCTGTCGGAGTATGATTAGAGATCACGACAGAATTTTAAGAAACATCAAGAAACTACACACCAATTGTGTCTTGACTTCAATAACCCTGTTTACCTGTTTGTTTCTATTAGTCAACAATTACTCGTGATCGTAGATAAACGTAGAAAAAGAATTTTGCAGTGCCTTTAATGTCAGATGATAGATTCTAGGACTGTTAATGTAAAAGTAGAGTTTATTTGACGGGATTTTAAGAAAGATCTGGAGACCTATACAAAAATTGGTAATTTATAAAAAAGTTTCGTCTATTACTTTAATAACTCCGTTTTCTTCTCTATGTCTCATAAGTACACATTATGTGTGAAATATAATGCACTCTGTGGTACCCCAAAAGACTTTCATACAGATCAAAATTTACCATTTGAAGACGTTGATGATCCAACATTTGAACAAGCTAATAGTATTATCATTTCAAGATATAAAGAATATGAAATGTATATCAAAAGAGTTTATGATAAAATGTAATCAGATTTTAGAGGTAATCATAATAATGATGTGGCATTCCAAGCAGATACCTGCTTTATGATTTTGCACAAGCGAACTAGCTGGTGATTTTCTAGAATAGCTTTTTAGTACAACTTTCTTTAGATGATGTATATCGTTACAAAGACCGAGAAGCGTATATTGCCTCTAGCTTCTAGCAAATCCTATAACATTAATCATGCAAGCGAATTAGCATCATTAGGTGTAGAATTGTAAGAATTCAAATCTGGTACAATAATGTAAACATAGTCATTGCCGTACTTTCGATATTATGCATAGGAATGCTTTGATGATCAGTATATTTTTGACAATAGTAGATAGTCCATGTATCCACACCAAAAGATGTCGGTGTTACCATAACCAGAACATTTAGGCTTAGTTGGTGCCACAATCAACAAAGAATAACTTGATTGGAGCAGTGCTGGATTGTCAACTGCACACAACATTGCTTTTATTTTGTAATTTTTACTAATTTATAGAATATAATCTATTTGCTAATATACAGATTTGTGGTGCTTTTCAAATATGTGATGCTTAATACATTTTTTACTGCAAAATAAATTTTAACTTTTATGACTGATTAGCGTTATGCACCTTTATGATCATAAACATGTTTCATGTTCAGCATCTTCCATGTTACTATAATGTAATATCCTGGTGTGTTTATTAAAAGCCTAAAGTGTAATTAGCAACAAATCCAATACTTAGAAGGCCTAATTAAATTTGTAACAGTTTCCTTCCGGAAATTAGGTAGTTAATTAATTTTATTATATAAGAGCTGTTACTAGGTAATGAGAATTTGTAAATCTGAGGCAGAAATATAGTACTGAATGTTAAATCTATGGAGCTAATTTAAATACAGCATATTAGATAGGTAATTGTAGTTTAATTGTGACTAAAAATTCTCAATTTCAAAATATAACTTTAATCAAAATTCTAACAAAACTAGTAAATTTTGTAGTTATATAATGTACTGTTATTTGTAATAAATTTATTGTTATGATACATATTTTGTAAAACTTTGCCCCAAAGTAGTTTGTATATTACTTTTGTAAGATCGTTAAATTTGATTCGAAAAATGTCGTAACAACACTACTTTGTTCTATAATCCTACTGTGATTTTTATTTTAATTTTATTTTTAAAATAAACAATTTTACTGTATAAATCTACAATAAGTTATATAAGAAAGTGTATTTTTTATAATTAACAATACATTTATGCAGTATTTTAATTAGATTTATAAGTTTTATATAAAATATAATGTTATGATGTTAATTTATTTATTTATGTTGTGCCATATTTAATATTATGTGTTCATAATCCTTTTAGGCTATATTTAATTATTGTAATGCATTCGAACAAATCTAGTTTTATATGCTTTTTTTCTAAAACATTTTTGGTACATATCAGTAATAGATAGCAATCTATAGGAATAACAAGCAGAAACCGGGAGCATACTAGTAGAGTATTAAGACTAATTTTTAAAATTAAGTTATTAATGTTAATGAACCTAATAATCTTTTTTGTTAATCCTAATTCTTATTTACAATATGCTTTATTAGTGTAATTTTTTTTAGGAAAAGCATTACGAGTTGCTTGCATTTTCTTTCATATTGCGTTAAATAATGTTTTTTGAACTCAGAAATGTTCCTTTCTGAATATTAATTAATTCACTTTCTATTTCCTCTTACAAAATTTAATGCTTCACTAAAATACCATTGTATATTTGTGTGATATTGAAGAATAGATTCTGAATTTAAACTTTCTTTTCTTGCTAAAAATAATATTAAGATATTATATGTTTTGAATATGTTTACAGATTGTTATTTTTAGAATACCACGTGCTTCAAAAAGAATATCGGAGTTTTAACGCTTTATAATTTTTATAACAATAATCGTAGAAATACTCCCTGTATGTTTGTTGTGGTTTGTTTTGTATTTTTCTTAATCTTCTTTGGGAAATAAACCACTCAAAGTTGTTAAATCGTTTTTATTTACTACTAAATATCATGGCAATGAAGTAGTTTACCTCCTCAAGATAAATATAAAAACGGCTGCTTAAGCCTTATGGTGACGTAATAGCACACTTCTTTAATAACCATCCCCTCAAACGTATAAATAGAAACATGTTAAAAAGTGTTTTTCAATCTGCAAGTTATTGAATTTATATGAAATTTACTCAGTTGATTTCACGTTAAGCGTATTGGCTACCTAAAAAGTCACTCCCAGGGTACAACACAAATTGAAGGCACTCATTCTTCTAAACTTTAAAATTTTCACCTAATGTATTCAAATCAAACATTAATAAACCAGTCATCTTCAATTTGTCATAAATGCCAAACAAATTTTTTTATTATTTTGACAATGATCCTAGGTCATGGATCGCAACGTAAATAAAGACGATTTTAACAACTTTGAGTGATTTATTTCCCTAAGAAAAATAATCTTAGAATTATAAATGGTACATGAAACGAATGAGCAACTCAAACCGTTTTACCTAAAAACTTACAAGTTCTCAATGTGACCGCTATTCGTCGTACGACACACATCAAGGCGATAGGCGAGTTCTTCCCAAACCTTGATGAGTGTACCTGGAGTAATTGTTGCAACAGCTGCTTAAATCCTGTTTCGTAAGTTGGGGAGGTTAGCTGGTAGTGCAGATACATACACGCGATCCTTTATGAACTCCCAAAGGTAGAAATCATATGGCGTCAGATTGGGTGAACATGGAGGCCATGCAAACAAACTATGTCAGTAGGCCCTTTGTGGCCAATCCAGCGCTTGGATACAGTGATGTTCAACCAATCACGTACCGCGTTATGCCAGTGAGACGACACACTATCTTCCTGCAAAATGAAGTTCTCTGGTTCGTCATCTTCCAACTGAGGGAAAAGCCATAGCTGTAGAGTTTCAAGATAAGAAGCACCAGTTACAGTTGCTTCAGCAAAAAAAGGCCTATAAACTTTCCGCCTAGATATGGCACAAAAAACATTCAATTTAGGGTAGTCTTGTTGCACTTCTACCATAGAGTGAGGATTTTCTGAGCCCCAGATCCGCACATTATGAGTGTTCACATGTCCACTAAGGCGAAAGATCGATTCATCACTGAAGACGACAGGATCCAGAAAATTTTCATCGTCGTACAGCATTTCGCTTATGAAGTTAGAACATAAACAGTAGTCTCTAGGTTTTAGAGCCTGCAACAACTGCAAAGGATAAGGACGTAGTTGTAAGCATCTCTGTAAAACTCTCCAAACAGTCTTCACAGGAATTGTTAATTCACGACTAGCCTTTCGAACTGATTTCTTTGGGCTACTCGTGAACGACTCGCTCAATCGCTCAACACTCTTCACTAACTCTTGGTTGTCTCGTTCGCTTCCCTATACAAAGGCGATCCTCTACGGTTGTTATTATCACTTGGGGGGTCACAACCGAACTTAATTCAGAATGCACGTTGCACAGTAACTACAGATTCGATCTTTGCACACTGTAAAACACAAAAAGTTTTCTGTTCACTAGTCGCCATCTTTGCTACTAGCACTGTCTGTCTGACGGATAACCACCCAAACATTGCATGCACATGCGCACTGGTGCCAACAAACAAAACTGTTTGAGTTGTTCTTCCATTTGATGTATCATTTATAACTGTGAGATCATTGTTCTAAAAATTATAATGCGTTAAAACTCCGATATTCTTTTTGAAGGATGTGGTATATGGGGTTCATCATCATTAGGTCTTCAGTCCTGAAACTGGTTAGATGTATACCCCCATTGTTTCCTATTCTGAACCTGCATATTTCCCTGAAATTTATACAGTCTGCATCTTTCACTATCTGTGTGCAATAGTCTGATCTAGGTCTACATCTACCACTTTTTTATGCTCTCTGCTTGTAATATGTCTCGCACTATTTCTCAAAAATGCCTTAGAACGTCTCCCACCCTTCTATTTCTCCTATTTTTTCTATTTTCCACAGATATCTTTATTCCCCTACTATTTCTATAACCTCTTTGTTATTAACGTTGTTTGTCCATGCTATCATCCTCATACACCTGAAGCACAACATTCCAAAAGGTTTCTACCGTTTTTCTGTCTGCTTCTCCTACTGTCCCTATTTCATAGAGGTACCGTGCTGTGCTCCACACATATGCTTTCAACAATTTTCTCCATTCTATGTTTGTTGTCTTCGAACATAGCCGCTGCTTTTACTTGTGAGTTGCAGTTTGGCTCCCCCTCACCCGGTATTCAGTAGTATGTGAAGGGGGTTAAGCAGCTTTTGCTACCAAGGTCCCCAACACGTGAACATTTGCCGAATTAATAGTTTTCCGATATATCCTCTCACACAATCAACATTATTTGAAAATATTTCTAAATAATACCTGTAGTTGCTTATAATAATCATCTGGTTTAAGTACAATTATTTTTTCGTCATGAGGTTTTTCCATCTTGGAATTGCTTGGACTCCGCATTCATTGATTTCTATTCTGAGCTAGCCTGCACATTTCCGCGAAATTCCCTTAGTCTACACTTTCACTATCCGTGTGCAATTGTCTAACTTAGGTCTACCTCTACCTATCTTTTTTCCTATCTCTGCTTCTAATATATTCCGCACTATTCCCTCATGCCTTAGTATGTGGCATATCACATTACTTCTCCTATTTTTTTTCTGATTTCCACATACTTCTTTCTTCCCCCTACCATTTCTAGTACATCTTTATTCTTAACTTTATCTGTCCATGATATCTTCATCATACATCTGTAGCACCACATTTCAAAGGCTTCTATCTTTGCCCCGTTCACTTCACCTACTGTCCGGGTTTCACAGCCGTACAATGCTGTACTCCACATATATGTTTTAAGCAATCTATTCTTTGTTTCTATGCTTGTTGTCTTCGAACACTGTAGTTGCTTTTCTTGTTAAATGTAGCACGACCTTGTGCTAATCTGTGTTTATCTTTTGTACTCTTCCCATCTTGCATTATTTGGCTTCCTAGGTAGCAGAAATCCTTAACCTCTTGTAAATTCTCCTTATCTATTTGTATTCTAGTTTTTAATTTATTTTCCCCTCTTTTGCATACTAGTTCTTTAGTTTTTTTTATATCTCTGTTAGAACTGTTTCCATTTCATTAAGAGCAGCTTCTAGCTCTTCATTGCTAGATGCTAATACCGCTATATCATCTGCAAATCTAAGCATATCAATCGTTTGTCCCTGGATAATAATTCCAAATGTCTTCCTGCATTTGACAGTATTCATTGCCTCTTCGTTAAAAATTAATGGGGATAGGGCACAACCCTGTCTTGCCCCTTTCCTAATGTTTACCTCTACATTCCTGCTCTAATTTTATTACTGCTGTTTGCTCTTTGTATAAGCTATGTACTATCACTAAAACTCATTCCAATCTTTTGAGTATTTCAAACATTTCTTTCCATTTTACATTGTCGAATGCTTTTTCAAGATCTACAAACCCTATAAACATGCTTTCCCCTTTTCCTATTGTTTTCTCCATTATCACCCTTAGAGCTAAAAAAGCTTCCTGTGTTCCCCTGTTTCGCCTAAACCCAAATTGATCATCTCCTAGTATTTCTTCAGCTCGTTTTTCCATTCGTCTTTGTACAATTCTAGTTAATATTTTTGACACGTGCTGTCAAACTTATTGTTCGAAAATTTTGACATCTATCCGCGTCTCTTTTTTTCGTTATAGTGACTATGATGTTGTAATACTTATTAAACTTAATAATTGGAGGAGGAGATCTAATGGTGTGCTCAAGTGATCTTGAGGGAATGGTCTCCTTAAGATGATGGAATCTCAACTATCTTCCGACTAAGCTAGGGGTTTATTCCTCGGGTAGAGCTTATGAGGAGTGGTCGTGGGTTTTATAACAAAAACATCGTTCACTAACTGATTCTAATAATACAAAATGGGGCACCACCAAGTCCTTGAATTTTAAACATGGGTTTGCTCTAAGCGAGGACTTGCAAGTCCTTAGAGATAAATATTGTATTTACTGCTAAAGCAGGAGCTGTAAGAAAAATATTATTAATATAATAATGAAGGACACAAGAGACGCACTCTTGCTACCTTATACCATAAAGAAAAGTTATAGCTATTAATATCAATTATTTGAACACTATTATAAAAGCAAATATAGGCATTAAAGTTCTTGAAAGGGCTCTTTAGTGCTCCGTTATCAAGTGAGAGCTAAAAACATTAATTTTGTAAAGGGTATTTATATATTTTTACCTCTTGACTCAATTACCCTATTCTTGAACTCACTTGTTCAAAATAAAACAATTACTCAAATAGATTAATGGTTATTCTTTAATTAAATTTAGCTTCCTTGGTGATAAAATTTTATATACAAAATATACATCATTAGAGTGGTCTAATCGTTTAGACACCGATATTAAATATGAAGATTAAGACTGTCTTTACTAAGAATCAAAAATATTAATAATGTATTAAACATGCTTATGAGGCTTTCCAAATAAATTACCCAAAATGCACAGATTTGTTACCTTAGTTTACAAGTGTGTATCAAATATTCAAAGGCAAATAAAATTAGATCTAGTGATTACTTGGGGTGTAATTAAATTTAAATGCAATACCTTGTTAGAATTAAATAAAGGTATTCATAATTATATGCATTGATATGATAAATAGTTGATCTCTAATTTGTGCTAAAATAAATTCCAAATAGCAAAAATTTTAATAATTACATTGTAAAACAAAGGTTATAAAATGTTGCAAAATGTTGTTTCAATCATCTGCCTCACTGTTAGGTTATAGGAATAGCTGTAGTCAAGTCATATGGATAGAAAAACGCTTACCATGTAAACTGGGATTTTTCGTTGAAACAAATACCTTGTCGCAACCAGATGTTGCCTGCCATCCTTTGACAAACAAATGACGTCAGCTTATGTTCTACGTTTTGTTGCATAATATGTTGAAACTGCAGGGAACCATCCATACGAAGTTGATGTACCCTTCACTCTAGCAAATTGTAACAAAACCAAACCATAAAATGGGATGTCCTAGTATTTCATTCTCGACGTTTAAACATTATATTTGAAGTGATAAACTCGCAAGCTTATCAACGCTGAATCTCCAGAATTAATATTCCTCACATCTTTTGTTCGTGAGAACGAAACTTGGCAAATTGCAAAGACAAAAATTTGCCAACCATTTAAATCGTATTTTTATAAATCGAGTGAAGTTAAAACCAAAAAGTTTAAACAAATTATTATCTGAAATCCTTAGAACACCTTGTCTAAGGATAAAATAAGAAGGAAGATTTTGTTTATAAGTGGGAATGAAAGGAGAGATATACGCGTATACAGAGGGCGTATTGGAGAGGCTAAAAGTAGAACGACAGGTATCGGGGTTTCGCAGAAGACAGCACTGGGTAAAATTTTTAATGAGGATTTCGGAATATCCAGCTTGTTTGGAGTGAGAATTTCTTGGATTTTGACTATGCGTAGGAAAGTGTACGTAGAATTATTCAAGGATAATTGGATACTTTGTGGAAATGTTCAACCGTTGGCTTGTTTGTGCTGTTATACTATGAAAAGTGTGACAGGGGTGTTGGAAATTGATGTAGGGGGGCGGCTTTTGGAGCTGATATAAACCCGTAGGAGGTGGTGAAGCGCATTCTTCTGTCTTGTCTTTACCTACGATCGCCTGCCTAACTACTTAGCAAAGTGATTGAGTGAAGTTTTGGTTAAATTAGCACAACTGGGTGCTCTAATATCTTTGGCTGTGCTATAAATAATCAAAATTATAAAGCAAGTTTAATTTTAGTATTGAGTGTTTGAAGGCGGCATATGTACTTGAGTACCAAGCAAATGTATGGATGGACCAGCAAGTGTACGAGAGCATGGTAGTACCGTGCACTTGTGTGAAAGAATTTAATTAGAAACGGTGTGTTTGTGATGGTGAGAGGCCACCTGGAGACAGTATCTGAACGTGCAGTCGAGAAGGAGAATCATGTTGGAGATGGTGTCCATGTAAAGAACCTGGGGACAGTATTTGAACGTGCAGTCGAGAGGGAGGATCATGTTGGAGATGGTGTCCATGTAGAGAGCACTTGAGACAAAAATCCAGGTAACTCTACTTATAAAACTTTTGTTTGTTTTTGTTGGTGAATTTCTGGGTGACAATTTAGTGATTTTGTGTATTTATTATGACATTTAATTGATGAGTCAATTTGAAAAGGACTAAATGAAAATTTTATATAATAATTTGATGATATCACTCGAAGGTGGAAACTTTAATTTCTGTAAAAGGCAAAAGGTTTTAGGAAATTGCAGTGCCGTTGTTAGCACGTAGATAAAAGGAGGTTTACTATGAGCTCGTATTTGACCTGGGGTATAAAGTAAAGGTTGGAAATAAGTCCAGTTACTTTGTTTCAGGATTGATGTAGTATGATTTTATATTTATTTTCTTAAAACTGAGATATTATTTACCTCAAGTAATAAAATGTGTAGAGCTTAAAATACATGAGGGATGTAAATTGAATTGATACGTAACAAATAGGAAATGTTAATAAATATTAATGTACTTTTGGCAGTCAGCGTTATTTTTAGGTTAGGATTTTCAGGAAACAAGTGAGCAGCCGTGGCGAGTATCTCTGAGGAAGCTGGAGGTTTTGGCGTCCGAATGAAAAGCATCTTCAGAGGATATTGTTGTTAGATGGTATAAATTGTAAGTCTAGGTGGTAGGGCTTCAATTTTAGGTAGGTGGAAATGTTTAGAACTACATTAAAAATTTTTGGGGAGTTTCCGAAGGTGAGCATCATAACATTTTTGGCACCCAATTTGTGGGGCATGAAGTAGAGACGTTACAACGTAAGCAACATAACATTTTAGGCGCCCAAGCGAGGGGCTCGATTTTAAAGCTACACAGCAATTTTGGTGCCCGTTTCGTGAGGACCCGATTTCAGAGACTACACAGCTTTATATATATATTGCTGTGATAAGGGGTTGTTTAGGGGTGTATTGAGTAGTAAGGGTCGCGTAGTAATTGTAAATAGCAATGGGAATCAAAAAACTGCATTTATTTAGCAGAAAAATAAGCCATTCGTATATTATGTGAATAGCTAGCATTTAACATCCTGTATATAGACAGTAATTAACTTAATCAATGCCAGTAAGCCTATCTTTCAACAATAGAACATGTATTCAGCAGAGAAATAATCGTACGTGTAATTAAACATACGTTGAGAAGTGTTATACAAGTTTATAAAATAAATACGCAGAAGATGAGATAAAACCTAATAAATCTCCATGCAATTACGCTGGAACAATAAGCGCTTTGATAAGAAAACGCACTTTCAAATATGAATTTAAACGCATAAAATAAATACAAAAACAGCGATCGTGTTACATCATTTATTTTGTACAATTATCCAAAAGCTTTATCTACACAAAACTACAGACATAAGTTAAAAGTCCGGCCACGATAACGATAGGAAATAACAAGCATGATATGAAAATCCGAAATAGTTTCATCAGAAATCAGCTTGAAACATTAAAGACAAACGTGGTTGGTGAAAACAATCTGTAAAACTGCTTGGAAACCCAATCCAAAAGTGGTGGGAAAAAGCTATATAACACCCACCGGTGATAAGGCAGCTCAGTCTCAACTTGATGCACATTGAATCCACGACACTTTTAACCAAATATGTACGCGTCAGATAAGTAAAATTTATATTATAGTGAAAATAGTGCTGCGTTACGAATACATGAAGAGTTTTTGCCGTTTTTTTTTAGAAAACGTGCGTAGAAATTGGGTAATTAATTTAAATTAAATATTTATAATGATATAGGGCTTCTGGACTATTTCTGGTTCAATTCTAATCTGCGTCGAAAACAATTTTAATTCTGGTCTGGAATTTTGGGACAATTCTAATACGCTGCTAATTTATGATCCGAAGTCTGGAATTCCAGGGGTATTTAAAGCATATACAGAGAAATATAGAATAAAGCATGAAGTGATTTTGGAAGCAAGGGGTAACCGCACTGAATTATTGGTTCAACATAAGGAGTATAAAGTAGAACATTGGTTTCGATTGAAGATAATGAGGGGGTGTTGATCCACAACACGAAACAAATCAGGTCAGACCTACCTAGTTTTAAGGAATCTTTTCAAATTTAAATTTTAACATTGAATATATTAATTTTCTCACTAATTTGTAAAGAGTCAACAAGGACATTGAGTACGTTGAAACTTACGTAAGAATCATAAAAAGGTCTCGAAACGTTCCAGATTTTTTTGTAAAGGTGTTGGTTTTGGTGACTATATTAAATTAAAAGTATATAAATTTTGGGATAAATAATTCAGATTATATTAATTGATTGAAGGGTGTATTTAAAGAATTACGAAAATTGTGAAGTGTAAATATTATTTCCTTTCATTATATGAATGTTGATTGCCTTTGTTTTATCAATTCAAACAGGTAATCATAAAAGGATGAAAGAAAATTGATCATCGTAACGTTGTGCACTCTGTAAATTAGAAAGGGCTAGCCGTGGCATAATAAAATTAAAATATTAATGTGGGAAACACAGACCGGTGGCGTTCAGTTGAACATTTAGCACACCGAGTACGGCGTTATATCAATTTTTAATGACGCAACAACGTGGGGCGAAAACTACATAGTATATATATATATATATATATATATATATATATATATATAAATATTTTAGATAGTTAATTGCACAAAGTAAAGCAAAAATAGTAAAGAATAAGAAATTTCTAAGGATCCAAGACTGGCGAAAAATTTTACATCAAAGTTATGTTCAAGAATTAGTCTCCCCAAACATTATCAAAACAAGAGATTTGCCGGGACTTGTCTCTAAACACTGTTTCTTTAAAATTCCTCCAAATAAAGAAAAAATTGAACATCTGGTTGTTACATTCTAAAACAATAAATTTGGTATACAGTTTCTGTTGCAAAGATTTTGTGAATTCTAATTTGAAATCTATTGTCTAATTAACAAACGGGTAATGACTGGCAGCACCAAAGTGAACATTTAAATATTATTTGTTGAATACACAAATGTGCTCTTCTGCACCAGTGTTGTAGAATACCAATACGTAGATGTAACTGACCAGCATTACCAATGTTTGCGTTAACATCAAACACTTTATCTTTTAAGACACCTCACAAAGCAAACAAACAAAACACTTACGTTATTCATACCACTAATTTTAAATAACCACAATAGTATATTGTGTCCCAAGGGCAGAAAGTGAGCATTAGCGAGCGAGGGCAGCTGATAGTGAAGGGCTGCTAATGCATTTTTGCCTGTGTGAGACACAACTGCTTTTCGCCTAGCATTAAAGAAAAAAAAATAGGAAAAATAACACAAAATAAAGGTTAATAACATTTGACGTATTTATTTATTATAGTAATTGATATTAATTATCCCTTGAGCATTATTATGGATAGTAATACCAGAATTTGTAGGCACTTGGTAAGTATTTGAGGTGCTGGTAGCAAGGTGACTTATTTTTATCGATGACGTTGACGGTCTATCTACATTAACTGGTACTTCATTTATTTGGTTTAAAGCATTTAACATGCCAATTGTGTTATTTGTGCTGGTACTAGGCTGCTGATGTTCTTGGTTTGTTAGGATTTTTTGAGAAATTTTAATCTTATTTGATAAGCACTCATCTATATATCCTTCAGAAATTGCAGAAGAATGCCATCCTCCATGTTTCGTAAGTATTATTAAATTACTTCCAGCATTAGTTAGTAGAGTTGCAGAACTACGGTGGAAGAAATGGTCTGTGTATGTACTAGGTTCAACCAATTTCAAAAAGGTGGCTATTTTGCTTGGAATTTTGCTAAATACATATTTTCCGCTCGGTTGTATTGTACATTTATTATTTTTGTAATAAATGAATAGGCGATTATGAGTAATGTGGGGAGGTCTAATAGAAACATATTTGTTGTATATTGTAAGTAGATTCAGTCCATCAACTGTAGTATTTGTGACTAAATGTACTTGTAATATTATTTTTGGTTTGTGGAACTGTAACAATCAATACGTCTCCTCTATTATCTAATGTGGTCAAGTTTCATATTTGTCAACTCATTTCGACGACAAGCTCAGTATACTCCCATAATAAGAGAAACCTACAATGTAATGTTAATCTAAAAAAATTTACAATAATTTTATTTGTATACCTTTATTATTAGATATTCCAAATCATCTGCCTCCTTAAAAAATTGAATACATTGTTCTTGAGTCAGAATTTTAGATTTTTTGGCAAGGTAGTTTACAGAATTTTGTTTCAAAAATGCTCGAACTTTATGATAATTATCAAAATTAATATTTTCTTTGACTTTAAAAGTGCTTTTTAGCATTGAAAATTCTGACCATAGAGTAGCTGCATTTACAAGTTTCGATCTTTCTGTTAAATACGCAAGTAAAACATTCTCTGTTACATTTTTAGCTTTTTTATTCTTTTCCATTTATTAAATAATTCATAGTATTTTTCGTACCGTTCTCTAGACTTTTTGGGTAAAAGATTTAAAGAAACATTGCTCGTTTCTTCTTGCAAGTCCGGCAGAGTACTTGTAAATTCTTCGTCATCATCACTGTCTAAATTACCATTCATTTTCACTAACAGTTATTCAGTTAGAATTACAATTATTCACTACTCAAGTATGATTATTTTATATTTTTATTCGAAACTCTCATTAACACTACACCGACGCCGAGGTTAAATGAAAAATTATTAGAAACTTCAAAGTTGCAATAAATGAATCTCAATGATAGTCATAGGTGTCTAGATTTTGAAAAACCTACAAAATCATGTTGTTATGAGTTTAGCGGCCCTAGGGTCGCAAAGGTTTACTTTCAGTCACATTTTTAGGGCAAATATGATTCATTTTCATATACGCTAGGCGAAAAAAGAATTATCTTACACAGCATTTTGCAGAAAACAATATTAAATGAGGAAGTAAAATATTTCAACACTGCACTTAGGAACGGTTCGTTGGTTCAACATAATACTACTAAAAGCTGCATTTAGGGGTAATAAAATTAGGCTAATGACATGCTTTAATAAGTATATTATGTAGGTCAGCAATGAAATTAAGCTATTTGAATGCATTTTTTTTTGTATAAACAGTTGTCGAGTTTTTAATTTTTAAGAATGAAGCGCCGGCTCAAACAACGTTGTAAGCCGCATATTTACCAAAAAACTAGTTTTCGACGGAACAACGTTCTATGGATCATAATCCATCCATATGCAACTCAAGAAACCTGCCAATACCCAGTTATTCTTCCCTCAAATAAATATTTCACTAGTAGAGGTTTGACGATTTCCGTGAGTAAATGTTGTAACTAGTAGCGTATTTCACTGCAATAGAGGTGGTATATTATAAAATGTCGTCTCTCATAATGTCGTCAGTGTTATAAAATACGATAAATCGCAGAAAAAAACATAAAATTAATATGTCTGGGTGGAACTACAAAAAACAACAAGCAAGATCGCGTGGCGAACACAAGAAGAAAGATTGTACCTGCGTTGGTTCAGCCAAAGGAGATAAGTTGAACAACGTTGTACAGCAGGTATACAATATGATACTAAAATACTGCTGATTGATTGCATTACTCCATTCTCACAATATCATAACAAATGATGAAGTATTTTGAAATTGCAACATTTGTTTTAATCTAATATTTTGAAAAATTATAATATGCATAATTTTTACAATCGTGCTATTTGTCGGATGTTATACTTATTATAATAAAACTTTTTATATTACAGAACGCTCTCTGCCACTGCAATAGAGGATGTTGTGCTTCACAATTAGTTGGTAATATGCGTAACAGTTTTGCAAAATTTAGAAAGCTTACGTACAACAAACAAAATTTGATGTTAGCTCATAAATGTATTGAGTTGCGTGAACCAAAAAGACCCAAAGTTAAAAATCAGGCCAATCCATGCAAGAAATGTACTATTATTTACTACCTACCTCTTAAAAATAACAAAATTCAAGTTTGTCAAAAAACACTAATGCACACTCTTGTACTAACACCATGTAGATTGCAAATGTTAATAGAAAAACTAAAAAATGACAGTGATTTTAAAGATCTTCGAGGATCGCATGCAAATCGTCCACATGCTGTTGGTAGTTCCACCAAAGACACGATTTGTTTTTTTCCTAAACAAGAGAGTCATTACTTCAGATAAAAACTACTATCAATTTTTTGTCTGAAGATCTTAATCTACAAAAGATGCATCGAATGTTTGTCGAAAAATATCCACAGCACAAAAACATATCAATTCGAACTTATAAGAATGTATTTTCAAAAATGAATTTAAAATTTGGATTACCACGCTCTGCTACATATACATTTTGTGATAAGCATTACATTCAGTTATGCGCTGCTGATACTGAAGAAAAACATCAGATATTACTACGTGCTATGCACGTCCATCAAACGCGTGCCAAAGCAGGTTAGTCAACTTGCTAAAGATAAAGAGTTGGCCGAATGCAATCCATCCACCATTTTTGTTCTGTTTGTTGACTTATAACAAGTATTATTTTGTCCTACCTTACTTACATCACACAACTATTTTTTATCAACGTCAACTATCAAACTATAACTTAGATATATATGATGCAGTAACTAATAAAGCGTGTATGATGTGGAATGAAGCGGTAGGGAAAAGAGGATCCGTAGAAATTTCGTCATGTATTTTATGATACCTAAAAGATCATTTTCAGCCATTTCAATTAGGTGAAAAAAAACTTATTGTATCGTCTGAAAGATGTATTGACCAAAATAACAACTGGTGCATGATTACTACATTTAAGCTGTTACTGGAATTGAAGTATTTTATGGAGGCACATTAAAAGTTTCTGTCAACAGGTCACAGTTTCTTACCATGTAACAGAGATTTTTGTCTTGTAGAAAAAGGGAAGAAAACAGCCAAGGTATTTACACCAAATGAGTGGATAGAAGTTATATCTCAAGCGCGAAAAAGCAATCCCTTTAATGTAGTGTGCATTCAAAGAGAAGATTTTAAAGATCATTCAAGATTAGAAACATCACTTAACAAGAATCCTAAATTCAAACTCACTGAATCTCTTTGGAATAAATTAAGTTCATACGATATCAATACTTTATACACACGAGCCAGTCATAACACACTACGTCCATGGGCATCATATTCCAGCGTCAAAAATATTCGTAAGCACAATCAGAATGCCTTTTTTGCTAAAATAGACAGTCTACCTTTAGCTTATGTTGGAATATTACCTATTTCGACAGCTAAAAAAGCTGATTTAGTTGATATGTGTAAATATATGGATTCCATTTACCACACACACTACCGAAATTTGATATCTGATTGATGCTTGTGCAATTTAGTTTTATTTACTGTATACTTGTATTTTATAATATAATGCTTTAGTGTCTTCTTGTACCTTATGAATATAATAAAACTCATTACATTACGTATTTTCAACACTAATATTTTTAGCTTGCTATCTTGTACCGAAATACATGAACAACATCTAAAGAACGCTGTAATCTACCCAGTGCTTACGTTATTCCACGTTATTTATGCTTAACACGCATAGTTGGCTACAGCGTAGGAAAATTAAGTAAAATCATATTACTACAGATGAAAAAAAGGTTGCAACCATACGTGCTATACGTTTTTTGATGTTTGACATTAAAATTAATAAATTTTAGATTTCTATGCTTGCTGAAAAATTGACTATACGCAGGTTATAAAGTTGTTCAAGCCTACGCTTAAAATATTTTTTGCATAAATATTACTCACTGCCTTTTTTAAACATCAGTTAAAACAGATATTTCCAAAAAGTTGAGAATCTTATGCGTGATTCACAACTTCTGAGTACAGTGACCTGTGGATTAGAAAAATGAAGTCTGTTTCGTATGAATGGTTTTCTGTAATATGTCGCCTCTGCTTTACACATATTCGTACAGATATTTATAAAAACCCGTTTAAATTTTGTCATTTTTTAAAAAATATTTTTTATGCATACATATGAATCTATGACCCTCTGATAAACAATCAGCTAAAATATTTCTATGAAGCTGTAAATCACCCTGTATATACAAAAAGTTATGCTTGTTCATGTATTCCGGCCGACAATTACTTGGTAAAAAACAAAAACCATAGTGATGTACATAAAATATTTTCCAGTTTCCAGATTTAGCAAAAATGAGAGCTTTTAACGAAAAAATAAAATACTCAGATGTGGAGTGTAAAACTACTTATATTAGTAATTTCTGCACATAAAATATACAACTTTTACACGATTACATTATAATATATTACAGTTTCACATTAATCAGTCTGTATAATAATAAGAACACATTGGTCTTTAATACACTCCAACATCAATTCAACTTTTCTTTTTCATTAATTACATTCTGTAAAATAAGACAATAATATTTAGTATATTATTAAAAACATAAGTTAAAATAATCCACTCTAAATAAAATTAAGTAATCAGATAAAAGTGTACATTTATGGTCATACTAGATGTCTTAAATCTTCCTACAAATTAGTTAGGAACAATTTTTCGATAATTTTGATGTATTACTTATATTAACTTGTATCTTCGAAAGAGTATTTTTAAATTAACAACCTAATAATACTGATCTAAAAGTAATGGGACACACAGTCATGTTATGTAGTAAAATATGGCACAAAATTTTAACTTAAATCAAAGATACAAGTTGTATTTATTATTTCTACATATAATGACTAATAAAAGCAAGCATAAAAAGCTTAAGCATATACTGTACGATATGAGTATTGCAGTTTTAACCTTAACAATATACTAAGAAATCATTTTGTCAAACTCATCTTCCTCGATTGTATTCCCTAAGAACTTATGATTATTTCTAATATGAGAACTTAAATTCCCAGATTGTGTAAATGCTTTGTCACAAAAATGACACTGAAACGGTTTTTCATCAGTATGTAATCTAACATGATTGTCAAGATTTCCAGACTGAGTAAAAGCACGATCACAATGGGGACATTTAAAAGGTTTTTCACCAGTATGAATGCGCTTGTGATTTATTAAATTACAGGATTGAGCAAAACCTTTTGAGCACACTCCACATTTATATGGCTTGTCACCAGTATGGATCCGCATATGTATACTTAAATTACTATTTGTATTAAATGTTCTGGTACAAAATGGACATGTTAAATGATCATCAAGATTTTGTTGAATATCGTGTTTTTGTAAATGAGTTTTCATACGGCGAAAAAATTGTTTACATACAGGACATTTTTCTAGAGGAAGTGATAATCGTTTAGAGCTAGTATTATGATTTTCAACTATAACAGTTTTGTCCTTCATCAGCCTTATATTCCGTTGTGAAGATTTTTGAATTACTTTATGTTGTAGTTTGGAGTTTTCTGGAATGGCACTTTTAGAATGGAATTTAGTGTACATTTTTAATTTGATTGGAGGTCTTTGTACAGGTATTAATGATACTTCAGGACCAATGCGATTCTGTATTGCACATTTCAAGGCAAACATTTTTGATTCTTCTTCATCGTCTTCTTTATATAAAGAGCCATTACTCTGTAACAGAAACCAATTGTACAACATACTTATGAAATGTTAAAGAAACATCATAATTACAATTGCTAATATTTATCAGCAAAATACAATTGGTTGAGCTATGAATTTCTAGGAAATTACTTAACAACGTAACATATTTTCAGATTGTACCACTCAAATGATATGTTCAAAATTTTAGAAACTTATTCTAAATACTTTGGAATGATACAATATAATCCATTATAATTTATAGCTATATGCGAATACTTTTAAATGCGTAATGTCCCAACAAGTGAACACCCATAGATGTTGTTTTTTAACGAAGTACCCGAAAAGTGTGTTAATGTTTTTAAAAAGCATCCAGTCTCAGACACCTTTGCAAAAGACATTACACTTACTAGATACAATGCTACTTTGTTACTTTTATAAATTTGATAAATGTGTTTTATCTTTATCGACATCTGGAGTTGAAATGTTTAATGCAACAAGACACAACTCGCCTCGTAGGAAGAACAAGATGTTCATTTGTATTTGTCCTGTCGTTTGGTGTAAACATCTTTTAATAATAATAATAATGATAGTAATAATAAACATCTTTATTTCAAAAGATGTAATGCATTAAGAAAAAACAAAATAGAAATTTTATAAAATAGGAGATTTTCAAATTTTGGACTTAAGTGCAGCTGATCTTCCACTTAATCCCAAACACACGTGCACCCACCCAATTGGAAAACTGTTACAATTGCGTTCGTATCGTGAGGCCCGAATTATTGTTCTATCTCCTCCCTTGGGGTAAAATCTTGAAACGTGATTTCTATAAAAATCTCTACAAAGTAAAACTTTTACAATAGTAGTTGGTATGACTGAGCAAAAAGTGTGATACGGAAAAGTTTTCATATCCAAACTGAAGGAATGCCTATTCATGAAAATAAGCTATAGATTATAAAAAGCACCTTTTAAATTCTTAGAAATATGACCAATAAATCTTAAGCCACTGTCAAAGTGAACACAAAGATTTTTAACGTTGTCTGAGTAAGCTATAGCATAAAAAACTACCATGTATTTTATTATTATTATATTATATAACTCAATTGTTCGATCCCCTTATAATGAAAGGAAACCGACAGTCTTCCGACTAAGCTAGGGGTCTATTCCTCGAGTAGAGCTTATGAGGAGTGGTCGTGGGTTTCACAAACAAAATTATTGTTTTCTGTACTAACTCTAAAATACAAATAGGGGGTGCACAAGGGGCACCACCAAGTCCTAGAATTATTAAAGCACGGGTTACCCTAAGGGAAAACTTGGAAATCCTCAGGGTGAAACATTGCTTTTACTGCAATATGCAGGATCTGGAAAAAAACAATGTTATTATAATAACGAAGGACGCAAGAGATACACTCTTGCTACCTTATACGATCAAGAAAAAGAGTAGTTAATATCAAAAATTTACATAGTAAAAGGAAATATAGATATTAAATTTCTTAAAAGCGCTGTTTAGTCTTCTTTATTAAGTCACAGCCAATAATCTATTTTTTATAAAAGGGTATATATTCTTTTTATTTTTTAACTCATTTATCTCTACCTTTTGGATGCGCTTGTCCAAAATAAAACAATTGTTCAATTAAATTATATGATGGTTCTTTAATCAAATTTATCTTCTACTGTAGTAAAATTTTATATACAAAAATGTACAATAATAAAAAATGTGGTCTAGTCTTTTAGACTCAGATATTTAAATATGAGAATTATTGTAATTTCTACTAGGAATCAAAATGTCAACAATAAATTAAATATGACCATAAAGTTTTTTAAATACCCACAATGCACAGATGTTTACCTTGGTTTAAAAATATCTGTTATATATTCAATGCTAAATAAATTAGTTCTCGTAATTACTTTATGTGTTATTGAACTTGAGCGCAATACTTTTCCGGATTAAATAAAGAAAATTAATAATTTTAATTATTTGCAGTAATATCTAATGTAAGCAAAATTTATACTATAATGGAATCCCTATGATAACTGTCCAATCGACTTCCTTGTAAAACAAATAAAAAAACGCTACCATTTTAGTTTCAAATATTCGCTTCACTGTCAAGTTTTTTAGAACAGCTGTTGTTAGGTCGAGACCTTAGGCTAACGCTTACCTTAGCAACTAGTTCAACTTTGAACTTCATTGTAACAAGTACCTTGTCGAGACCACATGTTTTAGCTTGTGGTTGTTGGACAAACAAATGACGTCAGCAAACTTTCCAGATCTGCACCTTACAAAGCGTAGGTGTGAGCTTCTTCTTTTAAACTAACGATGAATTAAATGCATTACAGCGTATTACACTGGACCATTATAGAGAACCATTTTCATCAATTTGTTGTGCTATCCATCGAAGTAAATCAAAACAAAATCAATCCATAAAATGAGCTATTCAATGTGCATCATTTGTAACTCTTCATTAACCTATCCCAAAGCGAGATTATTTAACGGTAAACTGAGCAATTAAACATGATGTCTGAACTCGTAAGTTCGTAACCTTAAAAATTGTGAATTAATGAAATTAAAAATTGGTAAACGTGTGAGTTATTGTTATCGGTATGGTTGAAGGTGAGGGTGAGCGCTATATAAAATCATTTAGCCTACCTTAATAATTATTTAACTTGCTTACCGTTATCAGAAACAAACAAAAGTCAAGTGCATTCTGCACTTGATTACGTTGCCACGTTTATGGCCAGCGTAGATTGCTAGCTCAGACCTTATTCACTCTATGATGCTTCTAACTGCAGCAAGTGGTCGAGCCAGACTAACCCTTCTGTCGACGAGATGCACACAAGGCACAAAAATTGTTTGACATTGAAAATGCTATTCAAATGACCAACGTTTACGAATAGAGCCTTTACTATTAATATTAATTAATATATACCTCGTGATTGGGCTATACGGTACTGATCTGAACTTTTATTAACATCATAAAATTAATCGTGGATTTGAATAAAGTGTGCAGTGTATTTTATAATTAAATTTATAAGCTTTTATAATCGTCAAAAAAAATTGTTAGAATAGTAGAGTTATTAACAGTTATTATGATGCTGTCGATTAGTTTGTTTCAGTCAAATTTTGGCCCAAAGAAGGTTATGACAACAAGCCGTGATTTTGAGAAAATTCAAACATTTGTGCCAAATCATAATTAATAGCATCTACAGCTTGTTGAACCTCAGAAGGTGCAAATGAAACACATAATTGAATAACAGGGATATTTACAAGATAGTGGTAGTTTAGGTAATTGAGATGTGTACACAGAAAATAACAGACGGCCCAAAATGAAGCCTTGGAATATGTCAGAAGTGATGCATTGTCCTCATATTTTACTGCCTGTATTCGGTTTGAAAGACACAAATTCATAAGTTGCAAAGCATTATCAGAGAATCCAATATAGTGTAATAAGGTGGACATGTTTTAGGAACAATAGTGTCGAAAGCTTTAGTAAAATCCAGCAATACTAAGTATGTAACATCCCCCAAGTCATGCGCTTTTAAAATATCTTCAGATACTTTCAATAATGCAAAAGTGCAACTGTAGCCATGTCAAAACACTGACTACATAGATGGAATTATGTTGTTTAACTGGAGGTGCTGCAAAATGTACTCCTCAGGCGACCTTTCTAAGATTTTGGAAGTGATTGGGAGTATATTGATTGGTTGCTGCCAAATTTTTTAGGCTTGTTTTTTAGGAAAAGGTATAATGCTCATATTCTTCCATACAGAGGGAAATACTTTGCTCAATAAAAGTGTTTATTATGTGAGTAATAAAAGGTAAAATAAATGACACAAAAAATTTGGATTGGTAAAATGTTTTCTCCATCAACCTATGTTGCTTTACTTTTAACACTCTGTATAATTTTAAACACCGCATTTTCTTCAACAGTTTTAATTTCAAAAACAGAATGACTGAGTCGCTCACATCGAATTATATTTGGTTAATAAACCAGAATTGATTTAATTTGTAGGAAAGTAATATTAATTTTGTCGACATCATGTAAATTGTCCGGTATGTGATTCATAGATTTACATAAGTTAAGATTAGTCATTTCATTCCAAAAGACTTTACGACTGGCACTCAGAAATTTAAAATTACAATATGCCTTTTTTTCTCCTTTAGATAGTAAGTTTACCACATTACAAAGTTGCTTGTAATTACCCCACTGTTAGTTTAGAAGCATTAAAACATGCTAATACTATATCTCCTGTTTTTATCATTTCACGTAAACAGTCTGTTAACTAACGAGCATAAGGTTTACAAATACGAGTAGTAGTGAAAGGTTCAAATAAAACCAATAAGAGTAACATATTGTAAGAAACTGAACTTTCATGTCAATATCAGAGTCATCATCATCATTAAGTCTTCAGTCCTGGAACTGGTTAGATGCGTAGCTTCATTGTTTCCTATTCTGAACCAACCTACACATTTCCCTGAAATTTGCACAGTCTGCATTTAAAAATGCCTTAAAACGTATCCTGCACTTCTATTTCTCCTATTTTTTTTTGTTTTCTACAGATAACTTTATTCCCCTACTATTTCTATAACCTATTTGTTATTAACTTTATCTGTCCATGCTATCATCCTCATACATCTGAGCACAACATTCCAGAAGGCTTCTATCTCTTTCTGTCTGCTTTTCCTACTGTCCCTATTTCATAGACGTCTGAGCTGTGCTCCACACATATGCTTTTAACAATTTTCTTCTTGTTTCTATGTTTGTTGTCTTTGAACACAGCCACTGTTTTCTCTTGTTAGATGTAATTCAGTCCCCCCTCCATTGTTTTACAATTATATACCCTATTTCCCCGATATTCAGTGGCATGTACAGAGAGGGCGGCTCCATGGTGTAGTTGGTATACGTGTGACTACTATACCCAAGGTCCTGGGTTCAAATCCCAACACGGTTCGCTTGAAAAATGTTAGGCGAGCATTTTCACAATAATACGCCCTCGTTTGGATGAGAGGTAAAATGGAGGTCCCATGTGTGTGTTGTCACACACGTTAAAGATTCATACATAGCTTGCAACAGCAAGGGTTCGGCAAGATTCAAAATTTCCAGGTAAAAAACTCGCTTCCTGGCCAATGTAGTACCTTAGGGTAGAACATTGGAAAATCAAATGTAGGGGTATGTGAAGAGGGATAAGCAGCCTGTGGCTGCCAAGTACCCCAGCACTTGAACATTTGTCAAATTAAAAGTTTTTCCTATATATCCTTTCGCACAATCAACATTAGTTGAAAATATTTTACAACCAACACCTGTAGTTGTTTATGATAATCATCAGATTTAAGTGCATTTATTTTTTCGTCATTAGGTTTTCCGTTTTGAAACTGGTTGGATGTGAACCTCCACTTATTTATATTCTGAGCTAGCCTACAGTTCCTGAAATTTCCACAACAGCCTATATACAGCAAGGTTCCCCTTCTATTGTTTTCTAATTCTAATTCACCGAGATTCAGTGGTATGTGAAGGAGGTTAAGCAGCCTGTAGCTGCCAAGCTCCCCCAACACTTAGACACTTGTCTAATTTTCCAGTAAATCCTTTTGCACAATTAACATTATTCGAGAATATTGAACAACCAATACCTGTAGTTGCTTATAATAATTATCATGTTTAAGTACAGTTATTTTTCCATCTTGAGACTGGTTGGAGGCGTAACTCCAATGACTTCTATTCCGAGCTACTCTACACATTTCCCTGAAACTCCCACAGCCTACATATTTCACTATCTGTGTACAATAGTCTAACCTAGGGCTACCTATATCTCTCTTTTTTCATATCTCTGCTTCTAATATATTCCACACTATTCCCGCATGCCTTAGTATGTGGCTTATGATCCTATCTCTCCTATTTTTTACTGCTTTCCACATACTTCTTTTTTCCCCTACCATTTCTAGTACCTCTTTATTTTTAACTTTGTTTATCCATGATATCTTGATCATATGTCCTTTTTCTTGTCTGCTTCTCTTACGGCACAGGTTCACAACCGTACAGTGTTGTGTTCCACACATATGTTTTAAGCAATCTTTTCCTTGTTTCTACGTTTGTTGTCTTCGAACACAGTAATTGCTTTTTATTGTTAAATGTAACTACCTTGTGCTAATCTTTATTTTATATCTTTTGCACTTTTCCCATCTTGCGTTATTTGGCTTCCTAGGTAGCAGAAATCCTTAACCTCTTGTAAGTTATCTTTACCAATTTGTATTCTTGTTTTTGATTTATTTTCCTCTGCTTTGCATACGAGTACTTTAGTTCTTTAGTACTTTAGCTTTAGCTCTCTGTTAGAACTGTTTCCATTTCATTAAGAGCAGCTTCTAACTCTTTTTTGCTAGATGCTAATATCGCTATATTATCTGCAAATCTAATCATATCAATCATCTGTCGCTGCATAATAATTCCAAATGTCTTCCTGCATTTGACAGTATTCATTGCCTCTTCAATGTACAAGTTAAAAATTAATGGGAATAGGACATATCCCTGTCTCACCCCTTTCCTAATATTTAATTTCTACATTCCTGCTCTAATTCTATTACTGCTGTTTGCTCTTTGTATAAGCTATGTGCTATCCGTCTATCCCTAAAATTCAGTCCAATCCTTTTGAGTATTTCGAAAAAAAATTCCATTTTACATTGTCGAATGCTTTTTCCAGATTTACAAACCCTATATACACGTTTTTCCCTTTTTCCCATTATCACCCTCAGAGCTAAAATAGCCTTCGATGTTCCCCTGTTTCACAACCCAAATTGATCTTCTCGTTTAATGCTAATTTAAACTTATCTCTAAGTATAGGATATCCCAAGTCATCATTTTCAATGTCTGATTCCTGTTCTAATGCTGTTAGTTCCTCTCCTGCATATAAATTCTGTATATATTCCTGCCATTTAACCACTTTCTCTACATTTTCTATAATGACAGTTCCTCCGGTGTCCCTTAAATTTTTGCCATATGGTTTTATATCCCAAAAATTCATTCTAATTAGTTTGTATGCTTCGTCAGTCTTTCCCATTTCCATATTAGTTTGTACCTCTTTGCACTTTTCATTAATGTATTGTTCTTTAGCTATCCGGCATTTTCAAACAATTTCCCATCTTATGGCTTTGTATCTGTTTTCCTGTTTCGTCTGATCTATTTTTGTATTTTCGCCTTTCTTCTATTAAATTCAGTATATCCTTTGTTATCCATGGTTTCTTATTTTCTTTTTGAGTATACCCCAGAATATCTCTGGCCGCCATGTCTAAGCTGGATTTAATGTTATTCCATTCTGTTTCTACTTCCTTAGAATCAGAAATTTTGATATCTTTCAGCAATTCGTTTTATCTTTTTTCAAATCTTTTGTGGATATGTTTATCTTTTAGTTTCTCAAAGTTAAAGTGCCTTTTTCCGTTTCCGTTTTTTAAATTTTTAAATTTAAGAGCGGCCTTCATAATTACGATGTGGTCAGTGTCTATATCTGCTTCTGAGTAGCTTCTACAGTATTTTACTTGATTCCTAAACCGTTGTCTAACAAGAATGTAATCTATTTGATATCTTCCTATGTCTTCTGGCATTTTCACGTATATAATTTTCTAGCATGATGTTGAACAATAACATGTAGGTCATAAATTATTCTCCTGGGTACCGCCCTAATATAGCTATTAAATTGCTCATAATTAAAATTTTTTAAAATTCCTAGTACTGATAGTAAAGTTATTGTGCAAAGATAAAAGCATATTTAGGATACAATAAGTCAACTCTTAATCACTGATTGGAGGATGGACTCCAGATTCTTTTACAATGCCATTGCTGAATATTAAAAAGAAATCAATTACAGTTGCATTACTGACCAATGTCCTGAGAGCCGACTTAATTAGTTGGACAAGATCTTATTACGTATTAAGTGAATTAACTTGCAACATGCCGTTTCATTTATTGGATAACCAGTTTCTATTTTCTTATGTTTCCTATATCTATTATTTTTCTATTAAAGTCAAGTAATCCCCCTGTTTCCTGAATTCGGCCTTGAGTATATTATAAATTATTAGTTACATTGTAGGCTTAGAATGATTTGATCATCATTCAGTCCTGGAACTGATTAGACGCGTACCCTCATTGTTTCCTATTCTGTGCTAACCTACACATTTCCTTGAAATATCCAGTTTCCATCTTTCACTATCTGTGTGCAATCTAGGTCTACCTCCTTTTTCCTATCTCTGCTTGTAATATATCCTGCACTAGTCACCAAAAGTGCCTTGGAACGCATCTGCCTTTCTATTGCCTATTTTTTCCCCGCAGATATCTTTATTCCCCTACTATTTGTATAATCTCTTTGTTATTAACTTTGTCTGTCCATGCTATCATCCTCATACATCTGAAGCACAACATTCCAAAAGGCTTCTACCGTTTTTCTGTCTGCTTCTCCTAATGCGCCTATTGCATAGACGTACTGTGCTGTGCTCCACACATATGCTTTCAACAATTTTCTCCTTGTTTCTATGTTTGTTGTCTTCAAAAATAGCAACTGCTATTCATTGTTAGATGCAGTTCGGTTCCCCTTCTATTGTTTATAAATATATACCCTATTTCTTTGTTATTCAGTAGTATGTGAAGGGGGTTAAGCAGTCTGCGGCTACCAAGATCCCCCGACACTTGAACATTTGCCGAATTAATAGTTTTCCAATATATCCTTTCGCACAATCAACATTGGTTGAAAATATTTCAAAATAAACACCTGTAGTTGTTTATAATAATCATCAGATTTAAGTGTAATTATTTTGTTCGTCATTAGGTTTTTCTGTCTAGAAACTGGTTGGATGCGTACCTTCACTTACTTCTATTCTGAGCTAGCCTACACCGTTCCCTGAAATTCCCACAGCCTAGATAGAGCTCGGTTCCCCTTCTGTTGTTTCCTAATATATGCCCTATTTCACCAAGATTCAGTGGTGTGTGAAGGGAGTTAAGCAGCCCATGGCTACCAAGGATCTCCCAACAATTAGACATTTGCCGATTTAATAGTTTTCCAATAAATCCTTTCTCATAATTAACATTAGTTGAGAGTATTGCAAAACCAATACACGTAGTTGCTTATAATAATCATCAGTTTTAAGTACAGTTATTTTTTCGTCATTAGGTTTTCCATCGTGAAATTGGTTGGACGGGTACCTCCATTGATTTCTCTTCTGAGATAGCCGGTAGATTTCCTGAAATTCTGACGGCCTACATCTATCAGTATTTGTGTGCAATAGTCTAACCTAGGTCTACCTCTACCTTTCTTTTTCCTATCTCTGCTGCTAATATATTCCGCACTATTCCCGCATGCCTTAGTATGTGGCCTATCACCCTATCTCTCCTATTTTTTACTGTTTTCCACATACTTCTTTCTTCCGTCCATGATATTTTCAGCATATTTCTGTAGCACCACATTTCAAGGGCTTCTATTTTTTTCCTGTCCGCTTCTCCTACTGTCCAGATTTCACAGCCGTACAGTGCTGTGCTCCACACAAATGTTTTAAGCAATCTTTTCCTTGTCTCTATGTTTGTTGTCTTCGAACACAGTAATTGCTTTTTATTGTTAAATGTAACTACCTTGGGCTAATCATTGATTTATATCTTTTCTGTTCTTCCCATCTTGCGTTATTTGGTTTCCTAGGTAGCAGAAATCCTTAATCTCTTGTAAGTTCTCGTAACCTACTTGTGTTCTAGTATTTAATTTATTTTCCCCTTTTTTGCATACTAGTACTTTAGTTTTATTTTTGTTGATTTTCATACCGTATCTCTCTCTTATAATTGTTTCCATTTCATTAAAAGCAGCTATCTTATCCACAGCTTTGTGTTCTTTGATGCCTACGTGAGCTGGTATCCATATTATTATTAGTTCTTTCTTTTGTTCGATGCTTACTGTATATTGTGCGTCAAGTATTTGGTTAATTATGGGATCAGTTGTTACTCCATTTCCCAATGATTCTATTACACTTAGTGCATATGAACATATTACGTATTTCTTGTGCGACTGGTTATTGCTTATGTATTCTGTAGCTTTTAAGATTGCATAGCATTCTGCGGTGTAGTTGGTGCAGTATGCATGGAGACTATATTGTTCTTCTTCATTGTGATATAGAAATGCTGCTGCAACATGTTCTAGGTGTTTTGAACCATCTGTGAATACAAATTTGCGAGATTTGTATTTTTCTCATATCGCTTGGAAGGATTGACGTATGAGCTCTGGACTTGTGTTCTTTTTTGAATATATGGTGACCGAGGTTATCAGTCATTGTTTGTGTCCGCAACCATGAAGGGTGGATGAAGAGATAATTTGGCTGGATCTTTGGGAGGGATACGTTTATTTGTTTAAAGGTGTCTTTTATATATTTTTGGGTTGGGGTTTCATGTCTTATTTTGATTTTTCCATTTCGTTTGGTGATGATGTCATGGTGTACTTCGATGTTCGTATTTGAGGATAATTTAGTTATATATTTTAAAGTCAGCTGTTTTCTTCTTAATGCTAGTGGTGGTATGTGTGCAATGCATTCCATGCTGTTTGTGGGGCTTGTTCTGTATACTCCTGTTGCGATTCTAATGGCTGTATTTTGTATTACATTTAGTTTTTTTACGTAAGTAAGTTCGGCTGTGATGTATGTGATCGAGTTGTAATCTAATTTTACTCTTATTATTGTTATATATAGTTTAATTAATGTTTGGCGTGTGCTTCCCAATTTATATTCGATAGGGTTTTTAATATGTTTATCTGTTTGTTACATTGTTTTTTGAGTGCTGTTATATGTATTCTCCATGTTAGCTTCGTATCAAAGTTTATTCCTAGGTATCTCGTATTTTCCACAAATGGTATTTCTGTTCCTTTCAGTGCTAGTTTCGGTTTTGCATGTTGTTTCCTGCATCTGGAATGTGTTGCAGTTGAATTTATTGTTGAGAAGTTGAATCCAATAGTTGTTGCCCATTTTTCCACTGCATCTATGTTTTTTTTATAGTTGTTTTTGAGTTGATTGTGTGTTGTTCCCTTTGTGGTATATTATTATGTCGTCTGCAAATAATAATATTTGTGTTGGTTTCTTGACTATTTCCATTATTTTATCTATTATTAGTAAAAAAAAAGAGTCGAGCAACGCACTTCACTTTGGCGTAGCCCATTGACTTGCTCCCTTTGTTTCGAAAGGCATCCGTTGGTTTTTACGCAGAATTTTCGTTTTTGAAGGAAGCTTCGTATATAGTGTATTATATTTCCTTGTATGTTACATTCGGCTAAAGTTGTTAGGCTTATATGTTTCCAGGTTGTGTCATAGGCTTTTTGTAGATCTATGAATACTGCTGTGAGGTGTTGTTTTAGTTCAAATGCTTTTTCTACTTCTATTTTAAGTTTGAGTGTTTGGTCTGTAGATGTTCTGCCTTGTCTAAACCCCACTTGTGCTGTGCTTAGCAGTCCTTGTTTTTCTAGATACCATATTAGTCCTCCATTTACCATTCTTTGAATTATTTTGGATAAAATGTTAGATAGGGCTATTGGACGGTAATTTGTCGGGTTTGTTTTTCTTTTTTTGGTTTCAGGATTGGTATTGTTATTACTTTATTCCACTCTTCTGGGTATAGGTTTTTTCCCCATATATAGTTGTATATGTCAATAAGCTTATTTTTTTGTTTTCTTCTGGAAGATTTTTTATCATTTCAGGAATAATTTGGTCAGGTCCTTAACTCTTGTTATTTTTTAACTGGTGGATACTTTGGGTGAGTTCTTGCAGGGTGAAAGGTTGGTTTAGAGCATCGTTGTGTTTTCCAGTTTTGTGCATATGTTCTGTGTTTTCTGTGTTGGTTTTCTTGTTATTAAGTTTTGTGAGTGTATGGAATTTCTTGAAGATATTTCAAATTCATCTGCTATTTCTTGGGGTGTTGTTATTGGTTGTCTCCTTTAAATATTATGTTTGCCTGGTATGGTGTTATGTTTATTCCTTTTATTCTTTTGATTTTCTTCCTTAATTCTTTGTCGGGTGTTAGGGGTGTTAATGTAGAGACATATTCTTCCCAAGCTTTCTTTTTACTTTGTAGGATTGTACGTCTGGTTAATGTTCGTGTTCTTTTGAGTTCCAATAGGTTATCTAATGTTTTGTTTTTTATATCTATATAGGGCTTTTTTGTTGTCTTTGCTTGTTTTTGCACAGTCAATATTCCACCAGGGTACTGTTTTCTTATTGGTGCCATTTGTTTTTTTGAAAGTTTGTTGAGCTGCTGTTATTATATCTTGTGTATACTTTTTATGATTTCGTTTATATTTTTTTCCTTGAGATCATCTTTGTTTTTTGTATTATTTTCTAGTCTTTTATTATATTCCGGCCATTTGTCTTTGTTTATTATCCATTTATGGTACATAGGATGTTGATTGGGTTTTGGGATATCTTCGTATGTTTGTATGTGTATGGGAAAATGGTCGCTGTTATATAAGTTTTCCATTACTCTCCATTTTAAATTTAGTTTGAGTTTTGGGTCACATATGGATATGTCTATGTAGGATAATGTACCTGTTCTTACACAGAAATGTGTTTCATTGTCATTATTGAGTATTATTAAGTTATTCATTCACTATTTCTTCTATTATTTTCCCTCTTTTGTCTGTGTGCTGAGAGCCCCATATTTCGTTGTGGCTATATAAGTCCCCTAGGATTATAATTGGAGCAGGTAATTGTTGTATTATATTTTCTATTTCTGTTTTTTTGAGTTTCAGCTGGGGTGGGAGGTAGATGCTGTATAAGGAAACTTGTTGGGGTATCTATATAGAGATTGCTACCGCTTCTATATTTGTATGTAAGGTTATTTTTTGAACATATTTGCTAAAATTGCTACTCCCCCACTGGCGACGAGCTGTTGTTGCCTGTCCTTTCCATTTGTATGTTGCCATTTTTTTTGTGTGTTATTCTGTCCTTTAATTTCTGGGATATTCGTTTCTTCAGGTTGGTGAATTTGGGCTTATTTCATTGTTGTTTTTTTTTGGTATTCAGTTCATTTAGGTTTGTCATAGTCATAGGTTTGTTTAGGCTTATTTCTTCTTGTATATGTTTTTGGTAACGATTGTTTGCAGGATGGCCGGTTCATTTGCATAAGTAACAATAAGTGTCTTTAGATAAGAATAATCTGTAATTTGTATCTTTGTATGTTACTAATATTGATTCAGGTACATTGAGGTTTTCGTTTTGTTTCATGTATATTTGACGTCGAAAACTTAAAATATGGTTGAATATTGTTTCAGTTAATGCTGCTTTAATAAATGATAGTCCGCTTATTGGGATTATGTTAATTTTGGCAAGTTCGCCTTGTATAACCTTGTGTGAAATTGTAGGGCATACATTTGATATAACTATAGGTGTTGTTGCCATTTGCAGTTTACGAATTTCAACTTTGAAATGTCCTATTTTCATGGTCGGGTATTTGTTTACCTACTCATCAGCTAGTTTCTTTGATGTTAAGTGAATACAAATACGGTTTTGGGACATTCTTGATGCAAACGAAATGTTCTTTGGTTCAATGTTTTCCGCTAATGCTTTTATGTAGTCTTTTAGTTTTGTATCTTCTACAGAATTTAATACTATTGGGTTTTCTTTTGATGGAAAATTATCCTTTGGTTGTTTGTTATTTATGGTTATGTTGTTTTTTATGGCATGTACAAAGTTCATTTTATGGTTATGGTGGTTTGGTTTGGGTGATTAGTAATTTATCATATATTTGTGATAAGGAGGGTGAGGTTTCCATTTTATGATGGGGGTTATTTATGATAGGTTGTAAATATTTTAGGAGTAAGGAATGCGGTTAACACTATACCTGTGTTTTAAACTTGTTTTAAATATACCCACGAATAATAAAACTTGTTTCATCTTCACTGTTCGAATGTTCTTTTTTTATTTTAGTAATGCCTGATCAACAATAACAAGTTGTTATACAAGGCAGATGTGTAATCTGAGTTTTAACATTAGTAGCTAGTGGACCTATCTAGAGCAATAGGTTACCTACATTACATAGTTATTTATTGTGAGTGATACGGATTATTTGGTGCAGATAATAATATTTAGTATGTTGTGTTACAGATAAATATCTTGTGGTAACTTCCTCTTCAGCCTGTTATAGATGTTAGGATGACCTAGGTTAAAAAGTACCGTGCTGGGACATTGTTCCAGTTTCCGATAGATCATCATCATCATCTTCCAATAGTATTTGTTAGGCTGTTTGTATACGCTATTGAGATTAACTTTTTGGTTTCTAGTAAGGTTTAGTTATTGTTACTATTGTTACTATTTCTAGGTTTTCAGTATTAGGTACATCGGCAGGTTGATGAGAGATTTGATTTTTGACTAGGACAGCTACTCCACCTGATGCTACTCTGACTTGTCTGTCCTGTCTGTATATTTGATAACCGGCTCTTTTAAATTTTTCTTGGTTAGCTAAGTGGGTTTCACTGATGCAGGCTACATCAATATTGTGTCGGGCTAGGAAGACTATTAAGAGTGAATGTTGAGCTTGCACTCAATTGGCATTCCAATTGAGTATATTAATGTTGTTACGGGTTTGTGAGCTATTGGCCATTAATGAGAATAGGGAAATTTGTTATAAGAAAGTTTTTGATTTGAGTGATGAAGGGTTTAAGAAGATCTAGGATGGTTGAAAGAATATTGTTAATAGTGTCTGTGTTTGGGATTTAGGTTGTGGGCTGTCTCGTTTGTTCTGCATAAATTTTACGTGGTGCTTGTGTTTAATTGTTTGGTGGTGTTAGTTGATTTACTGTTGAATATGTATTTCTGCTTGATCTTTTTCCAGTTTGCATGTATTGTTGTGGATAGGTGCATTTCCTGTAGTTAGCTGGGTGGTGCTCACTGCAATTTATACAGGTTAGTGGGTCTTCTTGTTTCTTGTTACACTCAGTGTCATAGTGGTTCCCTGCGCATTTAACGCACTTGGGGTTAAGTGAGCAGTAGTTTTTTGTGTGTCCTAGTTGTTGGCAGCAGTGGCATTGGGGCGTATATTTGGCTAGTCTTCTAGATTCAACTGTGATAATGGATTTTTCTAACTTGTTAACTTTGAAAATTTCCTCTGCTTTTTCATTGTGTGTTAGTTCTACAATGACTACTGGTATTGGTGTTCTATCTTTGTAATATAGCCTGTTTATCTTTTTAATAGGTAGCTCATATTGTTGTAGCTCCTTTACAATGTCCAACACTTCAAGGGAGGGAGGGACATTTTTTAGTGCAACTGAGAGTGGTTTACTTGCAAGATCTTGATAGGTATGGAATGGAATTTGATTGTTTAAATAGTGTTTAGCCAATGCTCTATAGTCATTTTTGGATGTTAGATTTATTTTTAACGACTTACTTGTATATTCACTGCTGGCTAGTTTTGTTATGTCACTGATGACTTCCTTATGTTTGTGCTGCCCTTGAAGAAATATTGGTGGTATTTTGTTAGTTTTCTTGACTTCGGTGCTTGGATTACTTTGGTGGTTAATATTTTCAGGCTCATCCGGTAGTTGCAGTAATTGATATCGATTTTGTGTTAAAAGAGTTTTTGGTTCCGTTAGGTAACGCTTTTGAACTTCGTTAATAGGTGGAGTTAAATGATCAGTAGATCGTTTTTGTGTTCCCATTATTTACATTGTCATCCCTGACGGATGGGCGGCGTTCTATTGTTAACTTTCACTTAACATTATAGTACAGTCCTATTTTGTAATGAACTTGATATAAAGATTATTTTATATTATATTTGTCTGTTTAAAACTGATGACTGATATCGAGCACGAAATAGTCCCCACTGCTTGACTGTGCATGTAAGACTCTCTATGTATCTAAAACTCAAAAAGATACAACATTGTGAATTTAAAGTTTACAGATTTTTTAAAACGTCACAATATGTAAAGACACAGTATAACCAAAATAAAAAAGCTAGACAAAATCGCATGAACCCAACAACTCCCAGTATTGCAATAATGTAAGCTGCAATTAAATTAACTGATCAAAAAATATTATATTTCCACGATTGACGTTTTCACAAAACTGCAGCACTGTCCGAAAGCATCTAAATTTCTTTTTGTGCAAATATATATTGTGTAATTTATAATACAGAATTTAATGTTAATAACGAAACCTCCAAGAATTTTCACAATATTACCAGACTTCCGGTGTATTTTCGATCCTTTTCAATAATTCAATAATTCCAGGTATACAATTATATTCCCTGACCCTTCCAGGACCGCTACAAACTCTGTTACAGTATAGACAAGGTAGTGATAATGATCTATCTGATTCTTTTAAAGAATGCTATACACACACTTTCTAAGTTTAACCAAAGAATCTTTAGTTTCTATACAAGATGTTTAAAACAAGCCGCTCGAATATTTAATATACAACCTAAACGTAACATTTTACTACATTATAATAGAAAGAGAAACTGAAATTAACTACATAACAAAAATAAGTGTTATTGACAATATTATCTTGTTGGAACATTCATTTTTTGGTCTGTATGAATATTATTGATAATTTAATAGACTTCTATCCTTGTTTCTAATAAATTAACTGATATTTTTTTAAACGAATAATTTTATTTGCAAATCTTTGTTTAGGTGTACGTGTTTCGCCTATTAAGATATAATTTTAATATTAAAACACATGCTTATGGATTATTTTGTTTACCGTTTAATTACATGTTTCAGTGTTACAAATACACAAATTCTTATTACGCCAGGAATGCTCCATTTGTAAAAAAAATCACAGTACTTAAGATTCTAATAATTTATACTTATAACACAGGTTTATAAAGAAAAAGAACAAAACCTATTTGGTAAACAACTTTACACAAAATTTGCAATTATATTGCTTTGCAAAAACACTAAACACCTCTATAAATACATACTTACTGAATCATCAATAATAACCACTGGCTCGAGTGATGCTGTAAAATCCATTTCCGGCTCTCCACTATCCATTAAGAATAGCAATGAATTTCACAAGCGGCCTAAAACGTTAATCTATACTTTACAGATAGTGTTTTTAAAATTAACTCATAACATTCAATTTAAAATTTTTATTAGTTGTCAAATATTAAAAAAATAAACAAACAACTTAACCCAATATTCAACTGTTAAGAGAATCTACGGGAATAATGCACAATATACCTGGATTGATATTCGTTAAAATAGTGTGCCTTTCAAAATACCAAAGCATTTTGCCGCTTCGGAAACGAACCATAAAAAAAGGCATCAAACCTGGTTTATTATAAATACATTACAAAAAAAATATACAAAAAGTGCGGTTTTCAACTGTCAAAAAAATGCAAAGGTGAAGTCTGTTTTTATTGGTATGGGCAATCGACCTTTGTGAGATACCAACCTAAAATCATAAATACTGAAATACTGAAAAATATTTAAAAAAGAAATTTTTACACTGTTTATAAGCGTAATTATTGTCTTGGTTAAATGCAGATTAATTATGCATTTGTGATTCAGAATATATGAAATAATATATTATATAATAAGATTTAAAGCTTTGGTGGTAGGGTAATTTGCTTTCCAAATATACATAAAATGGAGTTCATGAATTGTATACTTTAACAAAGATCACTAGATTTAATTAATTTGACTTCTAACTATAGAAAGGATGGGTGTGCGGGCATTCAATTATTTACAATCAAATTTTGAAAAATACAAATTAAGATTAAAATTGTCAGATAACAATGTACAAGAGGAAATGACTTTTATTATATTAAAATTAAACAGATTGTATAGCTTAATATACAGAGAGATTACTTCTTCTTGTGACATGGACAGTCAACAAATATTACTACACTATGGTTTTTATGAGTTTTTCTTTACATTGCTAAAATAATTAAAGATGTTACAATCCTGCTATAAACTCTATACAGCTTGCATAAATTATTTAGTTATTCTATGTATAACCATAAATGTACCATACTTTGAATTTATAAATGTAGTAAGTATAGCGGGTATAGTCCGTTTTTTTACTTGCCTCCAACTTAGTTACTAATTTGTTGTTAGGTTTGTTAGCATATGTGCCTTTGATTAAGTTAAGGTTAAATTTGAATTTATGACCTAACAGAAAATTAAAAATATAATATTTAAACTAAAAGCATAACGTTTTAATTTGACAAGTAAGTTTCATTCACAAAAGCAAGGTACCCTTTACAATAACTAAATTTCAGTGTACTTACAAATCTGGGGCGGGATGGGAGGTGGAAGAATAAAAATAGACTGATTTTGATTAGTTGCAATAGAGAATATATGTCCAATTTTAGGATTAATTTATTTGCTGCTCCTTAATTAAAAATAGAGTGTAAACGAATTTGTATTAAAATAGCGAGTTAAGCTTCAGATTATTGAGCACACTTGCTTAAGTGCAAAATTTAACATAGAAAAAATAAAATGCATTATAATTTCAATTTTAAAGATCCCATTTTGAGAAGAAGCATAGGGGTCTGTAATAATGTACTTAGGAAAAGCCTCTATCATATTTCTGACAAGTCTTGCTTAATCTTATCTTTCCTTAATGGGATTAGGGATACTGTTTTAAATAATTGAACTAAATATCTGTCCCACAGTTAAACTGTAGGACATCTATTTAGTTCTATTATTTAAAAGATCATGCAAAGGTTTTTTACTTTTATTAAAAGCGAGAGAACGTGGTTAACAAAATAATATCACAATCCCTTAATATTAAAAAATATGTTACACATATTTTCCTAAATTTAATAGAAACAAAACTAATAATAACTATGATATGTAATCCATAAAGTAAAGAATATATTTTAATTTATTATATATTATTTTAGATTAATTAAGCTAACAACAAAAAGTAAAAGACAAAATGGCTTATATAATGGGGTTTTATTAATGTTGTAAAATAACAGGTTATTTATATAAATATCCGAAGACAGGATTTACATAGCCGGTTAAATAACCGACTACTATGGTAAATATCTAATACTCCGTCTAAACGCGTTTTTCTCATAACTCGAATTTCAAAAACTTGTATAAATACTTGTACATTAAGCATTTTATTTAAAAAATATTTTATAGTAATTGTTTGTATGTTAGGAGTATAACATAACCTTACAAAATTCTAATTGAAGTATTTTTATTATTACTGTACAAAATTGCCTGGTATATATAGGGAATTTATATTCAGGAGAGGAACTAACAGCATTAGAACAGGAATCAGACATTGAAAATGATGACCTGGATATAATAAACTTAAAGATGAGTTTGAATTAGCATTAAAGAGTCTGAAAAATGGTAAGGCTCCTGGTACATATAAGGTGCAATCAGAAACACTAAAATTCGCTGGACAAGCAGTAACATAACGTCTCTTCCGACTTGTAAGTAATATTTATGAGACAGGCGAGATACCCAAAGATTTCAAACGTAACATCATATTTACTATACCAAAAAAAAGAAGCGCCGATAGATGTGAAAAATTTCGAACAATAAGCTTGACAGCACACGTTTCAAAAATATTAACTAGAATTGTACAAAAACAAATGGAAAAGCGAGCTGAAGAAATACTGAGAAAAGATCAATTTGGGTTTATGCGAAACAGATGAACACGGGAGGCTATTTTAGCTCTGAAGGTGATAATGGGGAAAACAATAGAGAAGGGGGAAAGCGTATATATAGGGTTTGTAGATTTGGAAAAAGCATTCAACACTGTGAAATGGAAAAAAATGTTCGACATACTCAAAAAGAGTAAAATAAGTTTTAGGAATAGACGGATAGTACATAGTACATATACAAAGAGCAAACAGGGGTGAGCAAACAGCGGTAATAGAATTAGAGCAAGAAAGTAGAGAAGTAAATATTAAGAAAGGGGTGAGACAGGGATGTGCCTTAGCACCATTAATTTTTAACTTGTACATAGAAGAGGCAATGAATACTGTCAAATGCAGGAAGGCATTTGGAATTAATATGCAGGGACAAAAGATTGATATGCTTAGATTTGCAGATGATGTAGCGGTATTAGCATCTAGCAAAGAAGAGTTAGAAGCTGCTCTTAATGAAATGGAAACAGTTCTAACGGAGAAATATGGTATGAAAGTTAACAAAAATAAAACTATAGTTCTAGTACGCAAAAGAGGGGAAAATAAATTTTAAAAAAAGAATACAAATAGGTAACGAGAATTTATAAGAGGTTAAGGATTTCTGCTACATAGGAAATCAAATAACGCAAAATGGAAAAAGCACAAAAGATATAAAACAAAGATTAGCACAAGGTCGTGCTACAATAAACAAGAAAAAGCAATTACTGTGCTCAGAGACCACAAACATAGAAACAAGGAAAAGATTGCTTAAAACATGTGTGGAGCTCAGCACCATATGGCTGTGAAGCCTGGACAGTAGGAGAAGCAGATAAGAAAAGGTAGAAACCTTTGAAATGTGGTGTTACAGACGTATGATGAGGATACCATGGACAGATAAAGTTAAGAACAAAGAGGTACTAGAAATGGTAGGGGAAAAAGAACCATGTGAAAAACAGTAAAAAATAGAAGAGATAGGATGATAGGCCACATACTAAGACATGAGGGAATAGTGCGGAATATATTAGAAGCAGAGATAGGAAAAAATAGAAGTAGATGTAGACCTAGGTTAGACTACTGTACACAGATAGTGAAAGATGTAGGTTTAGGCTAGCTCAGAATAGAAATCAATGGAGGTACGCTTCCAACCAGTCGCAAGATGGAAAAACTAATGACAAAAATAATAACAGTACTTAAACATGGTGATTATTATAAAGAACTACAGATATTGGTTTTGCAATACTTCCATCTAATGTGAATTGTGCGAAAGGATTTACTTGAAAACTATTAATACGGCAAATGGCTAAGTGTTGGGAGATCCTTGGCAGACACAGGCTGCTTAACCCCCTTCACATACCACTGAATCTTGGTGAAATAGGGCATATAATTAGAATACAATAGAAGGGAATCGAGCTGTATATCGGATGTTGTGAGAATCGCAGGGAACTCTGTAGGCTTGCTCAGAACATAAATAAGCTGAGAGACAAGTCCAACCAGTTTCAAGATGTAAAACCCATGACGAAAAAATAAGTGCTCTTAAATCTGATAATTATTATAAACAACTACAGGTGTTGGTTGTGAAATATGTTCAACTAATGTTGATTGTGCGAAAGGATAAATTGGAAAAACTTAATTTGACAAAGGTTCAGGTGTTGGGGAAACTTTACAGCCAAAGGCTGCTTACCCCTCTTCACATACAGTGCATTTACATTTCCAATGCTCCTCCCGAAGGTACTACATTGGCCAGGATGCGTGTTTTTTGTTACCTGAAAATTTAGAAATTTTCCGAACTCTTGCCGTTCCAGGCAAGGTAGGGATCTTTTACATGCGTGACAACACTCACACACTGGACCTTCATTTAACCTCTCATCCGAACGAGGGCGTAATTTTTGAGAAAAATGCTCACTTGCCATTTTTTAAGCAGTCGGCCGTGTCGGGATTCGAACTCAGGACCTTGGGATCCGTAGTCTTACGCTTACTACATTGATCCACGGCGACGCCTCCTCTTCACATACCACTGAATATTGGGAAAATAGGGTATATAACTGTAAAACAATAGAAGTTGACCGAACTGCATCAAACAAGAAAGAACAGTAGCTATGTTTAAAGACAACGAATATAAATACAAGAAGAAAGCTGTTCAAAGCATACTGTGGAGCACAGCCAGTACATCTATGAAATTGGGGCAGTAGGAAAAGCAGACAGAAAGAGATAGAAGCTTTGTAGAATGTTGTGCTTCAGATGTATGAGGATGGTAGCATGGACAGACAAAGTTAATAAGAAATATGTTGTTGAAATAGTAGAAGAATAAAGATATCGGTGGAAAATGAAAAAATAGAAGAAATAGAAGGACAGGATACGTTCTAAGACGTTTTTGGGGAATAGTACGGAATAGACTAAAGGCAGAGATAGGAAAAGAGAAGTAGAGGTTGACTGAGATCACACTTTTGCACACACATAGTAATAGATGCAGACTGTGCAAATTGCAGGGAAATGTGTAGGTTGGTTCAGACTAGGAAACAATGAGGGTACGCGTCCAACCAGTTCTAGGACTGAAGACCTGATGATGATATCTAAAATTAATCAGTTGGCAAACATTGTGGCATGTTCCTTGACGTGGTCTATTGAAAAATGCCTGCTGTTCATTTTTCTTTTAATCAGTTTGCATATTATTAGACAACAAATGACTTTGGTAAATCGTCTAACACATTATATTATACAAAGGAAAGCATAAGTTGAAGTGATGGACTGAAATGATATCAGCTCAAACTGAAACTGTTTTAATGCCATATGTTATGTAATTTAAAAACCGCACATACACACGCACACACACACACACACATGGGTAAAGAACCGTTAAAATTAGGATTATTAACACAATGTCGGTTAATTCAATTGTAGAACTCTTGGGGCACACGTAAATCAGATTCTATCCCGTTAAGGATTTAGTATTAGGCGCTTACTTCGTTTCTTAAAAAACATGATCAAATCAGGTGGTCAAATAAACGCTAATTAGGAAATATTTCTTCACACATATCCAGACAGTTAGCGAAACCTTTACCCAACATAATGTGAATGTCAGTTTGTTCTGTAGATGTAAAATTATTTTGAAATTTTTAATATTTTATTTCCTTTTTTATATATTGCTGCACTGTAATAGACATATTATTCTATTAAATAAAATAAAATCATATTTTTAAAGGATTGCTTAAATTGTGGAGTATTACTGAACGCATCTTATTGTTGGGGGAATTAGAAAGTTAGAATTGCGATTCCGATGGTTTCTTGATGTAATGAAGTATAGTTTTTCTTTCCGTATTTGCAGTTAAAAAGTCCAACATGGGTAAGATGTTTTGTACTTTCAAAAAAGCTAAATCAATAATTGTAATAATTGCCTGAATACATTTTAAATCATTTCGTTTTCAAACATTATAAAAATGCAGTATTTCCATTGAAAATCGGTAACCTTAACCTGGAAGATTTCAAACCAGTAACCGTTTTTGTGTTTTTAATCTTTGTAATCCTATGCCATTTCAGTGTATTTTATAAGTATTAAGGCGATTTTAATTAAGCAATAATATGTATATTTTACTTACATTAGTATTTTTCTCATTGGTATTTCGTTTGTAGGTAAACCTCGGGGTTTAAGGACGGCACGTAAACACGTAAATCATCGCCGTGAACAGCGGTGGGCCGATAAAGATTATAAAAAAGCACATTTGGGAACTCGTTGGAAAGCCAATCCTTTTGGGGGTGCATCTCATGCTAAAGGAATTGTTTTGGAAAAAGTGTAAGTGGTATTTTTTATTGTATGAGTTCTAATCAGCATTGCGAGACCACTGTTTTTCATGTGAAAAATGGTGTTTAATGCAGTGCAATAAAAACAGGGTGCTGAACCATTGGGAAGCTTTTAATTAGCTTTACGCTCTGATGTGTACCCAACAAATTTGTAAACAGGAATAGAAACTCTGCGGGCGGAATTTCTTTGTGAATGGCTTATTTTAGAGTCCAATCACAGGAAAATTCTGAGCGTAGTGTTTTTACATAAAATCTCTGAAGGGTAAGTATATATGCTTTTGTTTTGTGTTGTATTTAATTAACTATTAAATAAACCGTTACTTGGATTAGAACGGCGAATGACTGTTGAGTAGCTTATCCTATTAGGCTGAAAATATTTCTATATTAACATCTTATTGTATGCTTTGGTATGTGTGTAAACGTTTCTAAATCACAGGTTGAAATTTTTATATTCAATACAAATCGAGCATAAGTAGAATTTAGTATATGACCTTATTTTTTAATTTGTGGACTATAAAAACGAAAAACAATGTAAGAATATAGTAGTATGGTATTAAAAGTGCATTTGTGCCATTGAGTGTACGAATAGAACAAATGAGTATTTTGACAATCTTTGTACACCGAATGTTGATTTAATCTCCTATTTAAGCACTCGACATTAAAGTTTTCGTTTTACAAGCGATATATTATAAAAGTTTTATTCTCAGTTTGCTGCTTTATCATGTTTGATTTACATGGAAATAATCTGTAGGTAAAATTTGATTTTATATATGGTAAAGACTAGGTTAACGATTAGGTTTAAAAATGGTCTGGATGAAAATTTTAAGGATCAATCAAAATTTTACGATTAAGATAATAAAGTTTTTGTTGCATTGTAATCATATTTTGTTGTGAAGTATGAATTGGTATGGTTTTGTTGTTTGAATATACGGTTTTTTTTAACAAATTCAATATTAATGTGTATTTCGGTTAATGATACTTTAACACGTTCGCTGCTGTTTTACAATTCCATTTCCAATTGATACTGGTGAAACTGCAAGCATACTTAATTATTCAATATGATGATGCTTAAAATCAGTACCATGACGAAATTCATTTGGATGCATATCTGCTTTTTTTTATTAGTGAACATATTAAAGATATAACTGCATTTAGAGTACATTTATTTTAATCATATTTCTTTGTATTAGGGGTGTAGAAGCTAAGCAACCTAACTCTGCCATTCGCAAATGTGTGAGAGTACAGCTAATTAAAAATGGAAAGAAAATTACAGCTTTTGTTCCTCGAGATGGTTGTTTAAATCATATTGAAGAAAATGACGAAGTTTTAGTTGCTGGATTTGGACGTAAAGGTCATGCTGTAGGTGATATTCCTGGAGTTAGGTTTAAGGTATGTTGCGATTTAGTATATATTTTAGTAATTTCAACAAACGTTTTCTCACATTGCTTTTAAAACGGATATGCTAATTCGCTGACCAACTAATATTTTAAAAAAGTATGTACTACTTTTTTAATCCAATACAGCCAGACTGCGTGAGTGTGGCCATGCGGGTTCAATCATATTCCCTCAAAATTTTTATTTTTCGCCACCCTCTTCCACCCCCTTTTCCAAAAATATCTAAAAAACTACCAATATTGTGCGGCCATTCAATATAGGTGCGGTCACGTGCGTTGTGTAAGAACGTAAAATTTTAATTTGCTAGGACCCCCCGCCAGAAAAAATTGAAGAAAATCTGAAAGTCAACCAATATTATGCGGCCGCTCAGTATAGGTGCGGCCACAGGTGTTCTATTGTAAGAATGCAAAATTTAAATTTTCTACCCCCGAAAATTGAAGAAAACCTAAAAGTCGACCAATATTGTGCGGCCACTCAGTATACGCGTGGCGGCCACGTGAGTTTCTGTTCGTAGGGTTTATCAAAATAACTTATTATAAATATATAATTAATAGGTGTAATATAAGGATCAAAGGTATCCTACAATACAACCCACAACGTAGTATGCCTTATAAAATAAAAATGTTACTATTATGCATTTATATTCAGACATATTCCTAAAATAAAAACTTATTCTTCCGGTTTTAAAGAACATTTCATGAAGTATAAAATTGTGCGTGTGTCACAGATTGCCAGGCTGTCTTATCTCTATTGTTGCAATATCAAAGCTACAATGAGAGTTCATTTTGTGCGCTGTCTAGGCTGCGTCGGTCTCGCTTTCTATGTTTTTATGGTATTGATAAGTTTATTTAATTCGCAATTGAGTTGTTTGTCATTGTTTAAGGGACCGTTTTATGTTCTATTATCTGTTTCTCACTAAAATAATCGTTTGTTTTTGTAGGATAAAACATTCCTTGAACAAAGCAACTTTAGAAGTAAAATTTTATAATTATCGAGATTTTACCAGTTGGCAATGTTTTATGTTTGGTATTGCTAAAAAAGTGAGTTTTCATGGTGGCTTCAGTTTTCTTTGTGTGGTATGTGACATGGTTTTCAGTGTAGTGCGGTGGATTTGTGCATGGTGATGTCTGCATGCACTAGTATTTTTAAATGATGTGCTTCATTTCGCATATGTGCATCCTTAAATGATGGGGGGTATACCAGCCCCGATAAAGTTTGCAGATTCATTTTTATGCGTAGATGAATATGTAGATTTATTACAAAATATTACGGAAAGTTGTATGTAAATATTTAATTGTTACTGGGACTAGCGTGTAAACATATTTTTTCTGCAACCCTTATTAAAGTAGCTTTTTAGTGGGTTTATGGAGCAGCGGCGTAAATAGCATATGGCCAATATGGCCCCGACCATAGGCGCAATTTCAGTCAAAGTGCAAAATTATAATATGTAGCCGTGGAAAATGAAAAATTACTATAGATTAAGAAAGTTATTGAAAACGCATTCAATATTGGTCACATTAGACTTTTTTCATTCAACCTAATTACGGTGCGTGAAGCTGCCGCATCTTTCTTGATTTATCCAAAAATTCTTGTACTAATTGGGCGCCTATATTTTGCACTGCTGAAACTAAATTTTGCGTCCTCTTAGCAGTCAAGTTATTGTAAAAAGAATTTTTTTTCTCAAAGCTCACGCAGTGGCTCTTTCTTCATTTTTTCCAAAAAATGTTTTGCCATAATTAAGCGCCATTTTACGCCATTAAAACAAAATTTTGTATCCACTCGGCAAACAAATTATATTAAAAAAATAATTCCTCTTGCCAAGTTCACAGTTATCAACTTATTTTCAGTTTTTAAAAAAAATGTTGTGCCATAATTAAGTGCCATTTTGCACTGTAGAAATAAAATGATGCCCATTTTTGTACAGTTATTTACAAATTTTTCTCTAGATGTGTGAACTTATTCACACGAGATTAATGATGGATTCTTAGGAAGAAAGTAATGTTTTTAATATAATTTGTTTGCCAGGTGGGTGCAAAATGTAGTTCTAGTGACTTAAAATAGTGCCTAATTAATGCCTATTTATAGCACACTTTTTTTTAGAACAAACGAATAAGTTTTTAAAATAAGTTGAATACTAAGAGGGTGGAAAATTAAAACTTTACGTTCTTACAATAGAAAGCATTTATCCGCACCTATACCGAGTGACCGCACAATATTTGTAGACTGTTTCGGGTTTTCTTAAATTTTTTTCTAGTTGGAGGGGGGTCTAGAAAATTAAAATTTTATGTTCTTACAATAGAACGCATGTAGCCACATCTATACTGAGCGGTCGCACAATATTGGTCGACTCTTTCAGATTTTCTTCAATTTTTTCTAGCTGGGGCTAGGGAGGGGATCTAGAAAATTAAAATTTTACGCTCTTATAATAGAACGCATGTGGCCGCATCTATACTGAGTGGCCGCACAATATTAGTTGACTGTTTCAGGTTTTTTTAAATTTTTCTGGTTGGGGGTCTAGAAAATTAAAATTTTACGTTCTTATAATAGAACGCATGTGGCCGTACCTATACTGCGTGGCCGCACAATATTGGTGGACTGTTTCAGGTTTTCTTCAATTTTTTCTAGTTGGGTTGAGGGGGGGGCCTAGAAAATTTAAAATTTTACGATCTTACAATAGAACGCATGTAGCCACACCTATACCGAGCGGTTGCACAATATTGGTCGACTCTTTCAGATTTTCTACAATTTTTTCTAGCTGTGGTTAGGGAGGGGGTCTAGAAAATTAAAATTTTATGTTCTTACTAAAGAACGTATGTGGCCGCATCTATACTGTGGCTGCACAATATTGGTTGACTGTTCAGGTTTTTCTTCAATTTTCGGGGGTGAGGGTGAAACTTAAAATTTTATGTTCTTAAAATAGAACGCATGTTGCCATTCCTATACTGCGTGGCCACACAATATTGGTTGACTGTTTCAGGTTTTCTTCAATTTTTTCTAGTTGGGGTTGAAAGGGGGTAGAAAATTAAAATTTTACGTTCTTACAATAGAACTCATGTGGCCGCACTTATACTGAGTGGCCACACAATATTGGTTGAGTTTTTAGATATTTTTGGAAAAGGGGGGTGGCAAAAAATAAAAATTTTGTGGTAATATGATTGAACCTATATGGCCGAACTCACACATTCTGGCCGCATTTGCTTAAAAAAATAGTACTTACTTTTCTAAAATATTATTAGTTGGTCAGCAAATTAGCATGGCCCCTTTTAAAATGCTGTTACATTTTGACTACAATTCTAACATTTGATTATTTGACAGTTTTTATATGATTATATTGAAATAGTTGCATAATTAAAAAAACAGTTGTTTAAATTGCTAGTGTTATAAAGATGTATTGGTTTGCAATATTTTCTTTGTTGCAGGTAGTTAAAGTAGCCAATGTATCGCTGCTGGCTTTATATAAAGAAAAGAAGGAACGACCGAGGTCGTAGAGTCAAGTGCGTGTAATCTTCGTTTAATAAATTCTGACATAATTAAATGTTTTTTAATACCTAGTAAATTATAACTCATATTGTCTGGATACAAGTTGCTGCAAACATAATCTTGTAAAGGAATGATTAACTCTCAACTCCAATCAGGTACTGAATAAGATTGTTTATACATGTCAATTTTGGTTGTCAGTAATTCCGTGGCCATGTTTATTCAAATGGTAGTTACATCATTTAATCCTATTAATACATTGTATTGTACAATGCAAATCTCATAAGTGAATGGCATCATTTCAAACCAATAAATTAAAATAGTACATTTTAATTAATTATGTAGTATAATGATGACACTGAAATTATTAATTATGAATCCATTGGTAACATACAACTCTGGGAATGAGCTAGTTTACCACACAATTAATTTGTAGCTGCTTAGCATTGTCTAAAAATTCTGGAATAGAAAAAAAGCTTTTTTCAATTATAAATTTCTTGGTGATATTTTTAAACAAACTGGTAATTGCTGGACACGAATTTAAGCCATTGTAAAAATTGGTGACGTAACTAGATCCAATTATCTTGATTTAGTCAGAGTTGCTTTCCATTCAAAACTGAACTGATCTGTATCACATCAGACTTTTGCAGATCATAAAGACTCTTGGATGGTACATGATGGATCATTTAAATGTCTGTCAAATAAATTTTGTCAATTTGAATTCCACAAAGAGATTGCTACTCCAGTAAAAAGTTGGTCCTTAAGAGGGCAGGGGAGAGCATGGTCCGGATCAGTTCAGTTTACTCGAACGGTAACATTTTTTTAGGGTAAAATTATCTTTATCAACTGGTTCGCTTGTATGGAAAGCGACTCTGGTATGCCATCACTAAATTTGGTTTACCGTGTGTTAAATTCTCATGAACTATATAATGTGAGGAGTAATGTTTGATGTTTCTTTATATATAAAAAACAGCAAGGCATAAAAAAATTGAGTTTTGAAAGTAATTGCGACAAAACGATGTCCAAGATTGGTCATTGTACGATGCTATGATGGGTTGCATAGGAATGGCCCCCTAGATCTCCACACTGCATAAGATGACCAATAAATGTAGCAAAGTATATAGACTTTTCTTTCCACCTATACTAAAGATTTAATAGACTTGATGAAAAAGCTTTTTGCTTGTCACATTTTTGCCCAGTTCAAAATTGTATTAGTTACACTTAAAAAGCTACTGTTGCATTATCATTACTAGGAAACATTTTTAAACGAAAATCCCGAGTAGTTTTGTTTTTTAAGAATAACATGGTAAAACCAAGTTTTGGCAAAATTCAGAGATTTAACACGTTTCAAAACCTGTGTTAAATTTCCACCTTCACAAAAGAGTGGTATCGTTCACAAAGACGACAAGTTAATAAACGGAAGTGTTTGATCATTAATGAAGCACACAAATGGTAGCGGCCCAAGGATAGATTTTTGTGTTACCCTGTGGCAAACGTGAACACTTAGAAAATTCATTATTGTAACCCTAACATTTGAGTTCAATCGGTTATGTAAGAATTTAACAAAGAAATGCTCTTACTATCAAAAGTTTAAGGAAAACAATTTCTATTTCTTAGATCAGTAAAGGATGATCAATACAATCATAATTTTCGCAGGTTGCAGAAGTTTTCCATTAAATATTTAGAGTTATCAAGACTGAAAAAACCCTTTTTACCGAGCTAATGAGCGTGGGTGGTAGATAATTTTTTCTGGAGCCAAATTGTTTGACACTTAAGTTGTTTACTTCCAGAAACCATTTGAGTATGCAAGATTTCTGAAAAGTTTAGAGAAAACCAATATTAAAGAAACGGGATAGTAATTCTGAATATTTGAGAGCTTGCCCTTGTGAATAGCAATAACTTTTGCATGCTTTAGTTCATTTGGAGAGAACGATTCTTTGCAATAATTAAATCGTTTAGTGAGTGGTAGAAAAATGAGATTTAATACTACCAAAATTAAAGTTACATTAAGTTTTCAATATCCCTAACGTGATATTTTTTTAAAGATTTAGTAGTATTTCTAACCTGATTGCAGGAAACCTCTGAAAATTTAAATTCAACACTACTGAATTTTATTAGGTCATTAGAATGAGATACAGGCTCATTAATTTGTGGTAATGAATCTTGATTGCTTATAGTAGAATTAACAGAGTTCGTAAAATAATTTCTCGAATTGCATATGTTAGAATCATACGCTTTAAGTTTAGCATTTTTAAGACTGCTCTATACTGATATTTGAATGTTTCTTTGATGATACAGAGAGTCATTTTGTACATGTCTCGCATATGTATATCTTTTGCACATCGCTCTCAAGTCGTTAGCTAACCACCTGGCTAACATGTTAAAAGTAATACTTTTACGTTTAGTAGGAAGAGTGCCAATACATCAACAAAAATCGATATAAGTATCATGGAAAACTTAAATTTATCATAATTTGTGAATGGGTTAATATTTCCATACTGAAATGGGAAAATTGAGATTTGGATCGTATTGCAATGACATATCGTGATTGTCAGAAAGACCCATATTAATAACGGGAATCATCCAGAGATTGGTGAAAACATTATCTCGGTTGGTTGCTTTTTCAAGTAATGCCCAAAAGATGCAAAAAATCAACTATGTAAATAATATATTTATTCCTTGTGCCAAAATGAATATTAGTCTCCACAAATGATGTTTCTAAATTTAATGGGCCTAGTTAAGTTCTTTATATAGGGTTTCAGAAAACATCCTTTATTAGGAGATCTGTAAACTTTTATGATAACAAGACCCAGGACAGATTGGAATAGCAGCTACTTCATGTAGATCTATAGAGCAATTATTTATGCAATTTATTATTTATATATTTAACTACTTTGCTTACAAGAAACAGTGGTAGAATAAAAAGATATTTACATTATTGTGCTATAGCAAAAATAAACTGGACAGTATTTTGCGGAAATGGATCAAAAGCTTATTTGGGAAGGTCGTTCCATAGCCTAATTCCCACAACAATGAACGAATTATAGGTAACACTGTGCTGATATGATGGGTGCTGGATTTTAAAAGGATGATCATGTCTGGAAAGGTAGCTTGCTGGTTTTAGTCTTTTGCCAAGTTCAGATAGAGCAGGCTTGCCTGCTACTGTTTCATACATAATCACAAGAGCACATTTATTATGCCTACTTGCAAGAGGGCCCCATTCTAAATCGTTAACCAATTCAGTCACACTGATCCACTTTCGAAATTGCAGAACACATCTTGCAGCACGATGCTGAAGAGTTTAATTTGTCTGTTAAACACCGAATTTCCATATTATAGCACAGTATTCTAAAATTGTACAGATTAATGTCAAACATGCATGACCTCTTGCCGAAGTAGGAGCTTTATGCAGGCAAAACATGACTAGATGTAAACACTTTAGAGCTTTGGAGACCACTGCAAGAATGTGTTTGGTTCATTTTAGGTCCTTGCTTATGATAATGCCAAGATATTTACAGCTGTCTGACGGATATATGATATTATTTCCAAGGCGGTACCGATGATCGACCACATTTGAGCCAAAGGAAATCCAAACAGTTAGCTTGTTGATAGCCATATTATTGTCATGAACCCAATGGACAATTTCATGTAGGTCAGTTAGTAGAACCTCATCTGCTTGGCTTTTAATGGGTCTATATATAATGATGTCATCACCAAATAGCCTAAAGGTAGACTTTTTCCAACTGTGCAGCGATTGATGAAGTTGAGGAACAGAGTTGGGCCTAACACACTCCCTTGGGGAACTCCTGAGGGAACTGCTACAGGTTCTGAGAGTTGTTGATTAACTAATACCTGTTTTGTTCTATTTGTATGTGGCTTTCCACTTCATAATGCGACCGTCTAAATCCATTCTCATAACTTCAACCATAGTAAGTTAGTTTGAAAATTTCATTATTCTCAGTAAGAATTGCCTCACTGCCTCTAAAAATGTCTGTAGTATCACAAAATTATTAAATTTAAGGTGTAATTCACCGTTGCGTACAATAGTTTCATTTTACTATGTTTAACCTAACAAAAGTGTGCAGTATGTTTGGTTTATTTTGAATACTGTGCCATTTTCTAAACAAAGTTTACCGAACTCTGTTGGTGCATTAAAAAGCCTTAATATGCTATGTTACAAGTTCACAATAAATCATTTTTAAACCTTTCCATTGATAAATTCGCTCGTTGGCTTATTCGTACGTACTGTATATACTCTCCTATGAGTCTTGCTCACGTTTACTGGTACATAAACTGGTCTAATAATTAAATTCTGTAGCAACCTTAACAGCAATATGTTCACTAATCTACAGTTTTGATAAACAGCATTTTAGTTGTTCAATGTGAATAGTGTTTTATTTCTATTCCCTCTATTGAGACAACATTTGCTCTATTGTAGAAGCACATATTATTCCGTTTTTTTTAATGAAAAATCTGCAATACAGGAGTCAGAAATCAGTATTTAAACAAAACTGAAGGTATCAAGAGGTGAGATAAAAGTTCAGTACACATTTTAGTTCCAGTCAATTCATGTTTGGATGCATATGGTTTATTTTATGTGAGTATTGCTGTATTTATAACTTTTGCCTAATAATGGCCGAATTGGATCATTTAATTGAAAAACGTGGTCAATTAAAAGTTAAATTTACAAGAACCGCAATTTACAAATAATTTTAACAATGAAATACACAATATAGAACCATTAAAAATTCGGGAAAATTGTTGAAGGTAGCTTAAGATAAAGCAGCTCTAGATATTCTAGAAAAGTGCTTTAAAAATAAACGTTTAATTGTTCAAGATAGAATTTGCTCAATCTTAAATTTTCTAACTATTACAAAAAATTTTGATACAAAGTTAATGCAAGAATTGTTAGATAACAATAAATTTATGAGTCTACAGAGTGTTGAAGTGAAAATAAAAGTTGGGATGTAATATTAATTCCAATAATTCAATTTAAACTTGTTTTTTTTTACAGAAAAGGAATATGAAGTAACTCAGAGTTCTGAGTTACCAAAACTACAAGATACAAGGTGTCAGTTGTTTGAAGCGATAAACGCCCTTAATAAATTGAGTTCTACAAACCTAAAGCATAGCAATATTTTAAAATTCAAATACAAACGCACGAACTTCGGCTTAGGTTAGTTCAAATGTGAATAAAATAAGCTGTTATTGTTGTAACAGTCTGCACAGATTCCCAAATTTCCAAATTAAAATCAATGTCCGTACAAGAATGAATCACTGCTTAAATGGCAATCATACAGAATCCGAATGTAAATTAACAACTGCATGTCAGACATGCAACAAAAAACAGCATATGGTATTACATATTTCAGAAGAAGCTACTCCTAATGAAGCTGTCAATTCTTAGCATTGTACTGCTTTTAATAAAACGGTCGCTTTAGCAACAGCTATTATCCCACTTAAAGATGCCTAAAATTAGATCAATAGGTGGTATGAATAAAAAATAGCAATTGCTCTTACTAGCGATTTAGTAAATACTTCAATGTAAGTGATTAAATATAAGTTGAAGCTTCTTAGTACCAGCTAAAGCTTAGGTTTCTAGTACTTACTAGTTTCCCCAGCTATTGCTTGAAAACAAGTGAATAAAAGCAGTAACTGCCTAATTTGATCAGTGAAAGCTAGAAATCTATTAAGCTTGGTTGATGTTGGCTTGCAGTACGTATGTTCATGAAATGGTTGCGTTTTTAAATGTGCGTGCTCGTAAATATTACCCAAAAAGATCAAATTGTTGTGATCAAGAATATAAACAATTATATAGACTTAGTAAATGTAACATGGAATGGTTAGCAGAACATTTATTAGGTAATTCAGTTAAAAAAAGAGGTGGCGCCTTAAGTCCTACACGAAAAATGAAAATATTTTTTACGTTTTGTGAGTGACCCTAGATTCCAAATAGGCATTGGAAAAGATGAAAGAGTTCATAGGACAACTGTGTTCAAAACTGTTAATTTTGTGCTGGAAAAATAATGGATAAAACACACATGTGGATTAAATTTCTGATGGGAAGAGGGGAAATTGATAGAGCAAAAGTAGATTGGTCAGATAAATATCAATCTTGTAATAGGTGCAATTGATTGTACGCACGTGAGAATACAGAAACCCAGTTGTGTTGGTGATGAATACTGCAATTGTAAAGGATTCTATAGCATCAATGTGCAAGCAACATGCAACGCAAAAGAAGAATTCACAAATATTGATGCTCAATGGCCCGGGTCTGTGCATGACAGTTGCATACTAAAAAGATCTTATGTATAATATATCGAGTCATGAATGTGCAACAAAGTAATGCAATAATTCTAGGTGATGCAGGATATGGTATCACACCTTGGCTACTTACACCATATAAAGATCTGCAAGGTCTACAACAGATGGCATACAATAGATTGTTCACAAAAGAACGTGTCGTAGTAGAAAGGTGCTTTGGTCAGCTAAAAAACGGTTTCCAATTTTGCAATATTTAATAGGGTGAAAGCAGAAAAGTTTTCTGCAGTAATAATTAGTTATGCGGTACTACACAATATTGCTAAATTTTTAGATGACTACCTGCCAGAGGAGACAATTGAGCAAGATGTAGCAGAAGATGATGAAGAACTTATTGACGATGAGGACTTGAACCTGCGCAGATTAGGCCAACAAAGACAAGATGAGATGGCAAATATATATCATCTTGATATTTAAAAACAATACTTTATATAAACTACTTCTTTCATTTAACAATATTTTTATTTAAAGCAGAAACACGCATTTAGTTGAAACAATTATTCCTAGACTTCCAATTAACTTTACAAACTATTTTTGGCAAACATGTTATTTAATATTTAACAAAACTACAAATTTGTGTATGCCCATCTTCTGCATAAACAATCTGGTTTTCAGTTTCTTGTCTTTTAGTTTTTGGACAATCAATTTCTCTTTTTCTGTTTGAATCCTAATTAAATTTAGTTGTTCAAGTAACACGAGTCTTTGTAACTCCACTGTACTAAGTCCCTTCGTTTCTTCTGTTTCAGGCAATCCAGTTCCTTTCTGCTAAATACGTTTTGGGGGCAATTATACTTCAAATTTGTCAATATTCCGTCTCTCGCGCGTGTCAGTGATTCCAATTCTTGAAGCCCCCTGCATCAAATAAAAGGACGTGAAAGTTGCATTTTTATAAAAGTTTTAATATATACATTTTTTATATATTAGGTAACTGTAAATAAAAAACAACTTACCTGGAACTTTATTAAAAACTAGATTGTCTTCTACGTCCATTAGTTCCATAAAACGTTTTTCCCAGTCTTTAAGAATAATTGTTCGGTTACCTGTGGCATTTTTAAAAAAAAAGAAGAGTGTTCTTTTTCAATTCGTTTTTCATATTTTGCAGTTTTTTTCTTTAATTGCTTGGGTGTTATTTCCATGCCGAATGCTTTCATGTATTGTTTGACTAATTTTTGGACGACCTTCTCTTTTGCCTCTTTAATTTTAGGCACTTGTGATTTATTGAACAAAATTTTATGATTTGCTAATAATAATACAAATTCGTAGCGTTGACTTGATTTTTCCACTATTGCTAGTAATTTCATCTTCAGATCAATAGTCCGGTGAAAAACATTGCAAAGTAACTAAACTTAGTTCAATCAAAAATTACAATGTGTGGGTATTTATAAATGGCAAATCGACAGTAGTTAACTTGTTTAAAGACGTCGGTCGCCTCTTGCAAATCCGCACAGCTAAAGCTTAAATTTTCCAGCGTTTACTAAATTGTGTAAGCAAAAGATTATTCACTCATTTTAAAGCTAAAGCTAGGACTAGGAGCTTTTGATAGCAAAAGCTAGTGCTCCAAGTAAATGCTAGTAGCTTTAGCTTACTTTTTGTTCACACCACCCATAGATTCGCAGTCAAATTATATTTCCATGACAACTTGTCAGATTAGGCTTAAAACTTAACCAAACTGACTTTATTATCTGTGGAATAAAAAAAAATGCTGTTATACAACAAGAAGGCGGCTCCGTGGCGTAGTGGTATGTGTGTGACTACTACGCCCAAGGTCCCGGGTTCGAATCCCGACACGGTCCGCTTGAAAAATGTTAGGCGAGCATTTTTCACAAAAATACACCCTCGTTCGGATGAGAGGTAAAATGGAGGTCCCGTGTGTGAGTGTTGTCACGCACGTTAAAGATCCCTACCTTGCTTGGAACAGCAAGGGTTCGGCAAAATTCAAAATTTTCCAGGTAACAAAAACTCGCTTCCTGGCCAATGTAGTACCTTCGGGTGGAGCATTGGAAAAAATCACATGTAATGTTATACAACAAGAGGCGTACAATCCTGCTATAAACTCTATACAGCTTGCATAAATTATTTAGTTATTCTATGTATAACCATAAATGTACCATACAATACAATAGATCGGTCAACTGTTTAAATACTTAGACATTTACATTTAGCAGTCCCGAGTTTCAAAAATTCGTTACTTGTAGATTTGCTGTTAGGATCTGAAATATTTTGCCAGTCTGTTTCCAGTAATGCAAAATAAGTTACAAATATCTGAACCGTGCCTTCACGAAACTTAGAGTGGGTGATTGGTTGTCCCATCGAAGTACCTACTTGTGGTGGTTTAAAATTATGTTATTTGTGTTAAGAAATATAAAACAATAGAATAGCAATTATCTAAATTAACATTCAAAAACGATACTGATGGTAAATTTATAGTTAAACTGCCTTTTAGAAATAATACAGCTCTATTAGCGTCATTTAACGAAATTGTACTTTGAAGATTTTTACAGTTTAGAGGGCAAATTCAATAAACCATAAAATTGTAAGGACAAGTACTCATCGTTTACAAATGAATATATTTAATAAATGAATAAAAGTTAGATAGATAAAAAGAATATTTTCTTCTGCATTACGCTACTTTTAAAAAATCTATAATAACACGATCCCATGTAGTAACCGATCTGCAAAAACAAGTAACGGATTAAGTTTTAAATTATATATTACTAGATCCACCTTGCAACATAAACTATTTTCGATTTTGATGTGCTTCAGAACTTATCAATATGTTTTTAATGCTGATATCAGCGTTAGCATGGACAAATTAAGGTTGATTAGAAAAATGTGGCATATCAGAAAATGTTCTGGTCCAATCGTAATGCTCAACCAATCCAAAATTTCAAGCCTAATGCAACTTACATATTCATTAGGTTAGCATAAATATTACATGCATCTAGTTATTACCAGAATAAAAATGATGCTGGTAATATAACTTTAAAACCCAACTTTGGTCAGATAAAAACATGCAATATGTCCAAAAGAAGGCATGTATAGATAATAGTAATCTTGGCAGGAAGTGATGCAGTGCTGCTGTTAATTAATAGTAGCTAAAACAGGTCGACGGAAAAGTAAGGGAGAAAGCGAGAAATCAGGTCTGCCGAATCCTTATTGAAAGAGTTGGCTATTCTGCAAATATGAGAGTTCTTATGAGTTAATGCATACGACGTTGGGTTAAAAATGGAGCAGTTTCTACTAGGTCTCAGCGGTGTAGGGAAATTAATAAAAGATAAGTTAACAGGGCCATTAACGTTATTTATTTAAGAGTTTGTAAAAATGAACGATTTCTAAAACACCCTACGTTGATGTAAGGAAGGAACTTTAAGTTCTACAATTAGGCTCAAGTAAGGATATCCACTCAAGGCATAGAAATGGCATTCTCTACCATATAAATTTTACCTGGGCATTCTCAAATCTAGCGATGCTGATAATGTAAAATGGTGTCCAGATCTGAGAACCTCATTCAAACATGCTATGAATTAAGGAAACAAACTTTTAAGGCAGTTCAAGTCAGTAAATAATGATACACTATGCATTAGTAATTCTAGGGTCTGCAGAAGAGCGTTTAACTATTATTTATATTGCAAAATTCCTTAAATGAAACACCCAAGTCTTTAATAGTAGATATACGGGAGATTATACTGGTGCTAAGGAAATAATCATAGAATATTGGGTAAGCATTATTACTGTAGAGCAAGATGACATTTGTCAAAATTAAGAGATAATTGATTTGAATTGAACAGTCGAAGTACTTGGAAAATATCAGTGAAATGACTCACAGTTAACTGCACAATTAATTTTGGCAAAGGTCTTTCGAGCATTGGCAGAAGGGAATTTATTATTGGAGAATGTTTGAGCGACATCATTTAAATATAGGAGAAGTAAGAGAGGTCCAAGTACAGACCCCTGGAGCATTCCACTGGTAAGACGAAAGTGGTTGCACTGAAAGCCATTATATTCAACGATATTAGAGAAATTAAACTGATACAGGTTATACAATAAGATGAGATCAAATGCTTTGGTAGAGGCAAAATAGAAAACGTCACATTGTGATTGAGTACTCAAGCATTCTGGTATAAACTGTAACTAAAGAAAGGTTAGTTGTAGAGTGCCGCTTTATACAATCGTGTTGGTATTCAGAAAAAGTTGCAGAATTTGAAGAAATAGTAATTAAAAAATAATGGTATCAAAAATGTTGCCAATATTTGAAATAATGGAAATTGAACGATAGTTTTTAATGATGGATTACTTACCTTTTTCAAAGATGAGGTGCACACGGGATAATTTCCAAATATCAGGGAATATGGATTTGAATAAGTACAAATTAAATATATGAGTTAAAGCTGAACTAATTATACGTGAAGTTCTGTTCGATGACAATTGCGGGTATGCTATCCGGACCATAATAAAATGAGGTTAGTAGTTTCTTGCAAGCACATATTCCAGCAGATTCAATAACTTTAGGAATGTCTACAATAACTAACGTTTTGGAAAACTATACGTCAATACTTGGTGTTGTAAATTTAATCATGTTCTCTTATAGAAAATGGCTTTTTTTTTAGTTGTTAATCAACAAAATATACTTTATGTCAGTTTTGAATTAACATGTCTTAATTATATATTCTCATGTGTTTACATGCATTTATTCCACTCACAATCTTAACAGGTTATGGGCCCAGAAGCATCCATTGTCAGATAAGGGAGATTTACATCAGTTTGTAATGATGACGAAAGTTCAATTTTAGCTTTTTCAGCAGCTTCTTTAAAGCGCTGCATTGCCATAGGATCCTTTGTTACATCAATACCTTGTTCTTTTTTGAATTCAGAAACTAAGAAACCTACAAGCGTATTATCAAAATCTTCACCACCGAGGAATGTATCTCCATTAGTAGATTTCACTTCAAATACTCCTTTTTGAATTTCAAGAATTGATATATCAAAAGTACCACCTCCTAAATCATAAACAGCAATTATTTTATCATCAGTCTTATCCATTCCATAGGCTAGAGCAGCCGCTGTAGGTTCATTGATAACTCTTAACACGTTTAAGCCAGCGATTTGTCCAGCGTCCTTAGTTGCTTGACGTTGAGAATCATTAAAGTAGCGGTACGAAGACAACCGCAGATGTCATTGAATCGAAGCTGTTGGATTCTGAATACGCCGCAAAAAGTCAAAGTTCTGCATTATTGGGTAAAGGCAGCAAATTGTTAAAGCAAAAAATTAAATGCTATTCGTATAACGAGCGCGGGCATAAGTCTAATAATTGCCTGAACAAATCGAAGGATAGGCAAAAATGTGATAATAGTGCAACAGGAAAATTACAAAATAAAGATCGCAAAAGTAAAATCCCAAAGCCAATTGCGAAGAGTGCATTTATTGCCACAGCCGAAGTGCCGAATGCAGCATATCATGCAAAACAATGTAAAGAGGACGAATGGTACGTAGATAGTGGTGCGTCACAGCACATGTCGCCGTTTGAACGACTATTCTACAATTTGAAGTCGTCCCCAGTTACCCACATTACTTCTGCCAGTTCCAGCAAGATGTTAGTAAAAGGAATGGGTAACTTGTCCGTAAATGTAAACGACGGTGAAGTAGACTTTAACGAAGTACTTTGTGTCCCTGATATAGCAGCAAACTTGCTATCGGTTGCACAAGTGGTAGAAAATGACAATGAGGTCATTTTCAATAAACAAGGATGTCACATCTACAACCACAAACAGGAACTGATTGCAAAAATCAAATCTTAAAATGGAGTTTACTGTCTTCAGACTAAACCGATGCGTTGCCTTACCGCTACAAACGGTAAAAATGATGATTTAAATTGGCATCGCAAGTTAGGTCACATTAATTTTGCTGATATGTGCAAAATGAAAAACGGTTTGGTAGTTGGAATTCATTTCAACGAAAGAAATGAGAATGAAATTAAAAATTGCAAAATATGAAAGGAAGGTAAGCAAACTCGAAAATCGTTTCCAAATAGTACAACACGTGCCGATTATATTTATATTGGATCTTATTCATTCTGATTTGAATGGACCTATGGAGAATTCTTCGATCGGCGGTGCACACTATATACTAATGTTCATCGACGACCATTCTAGAAAAATTTTCACTTATTTCCTTCAAGAAAAATCAGAGGTGTTTGATCGTTTTTTGGAATTTAAGGCATTAGTGGAAAATCAGACGGACCGACGAATAAAAACTTTACGTTCAGACAATGGGAAAGTATATTAATTCGTCATTTCTACGATATTTTAAAAAGAATGGAATTAGGCACAAAATGACAGTGACATATACTCCCGAACAAAATGGTGTTGCTGAGCGAGCTAACCGAAAATTGGTCGAAAAGGCAAAATGTATGATATTTGACGCAGGCTTGGATGTATCATATTGGGCTGAAACCGTCAATATGGCCACATACATACTAAATCGATCAGCTAATGCTACGTTGAAAACAGTTACACCTGAAGAGGCATGGTCTGGCCAAAAGGTAGATGTAAGTCATCTACAGGTATTTGGCAGTTTGTGCATGAATCATATTCCGAAACAGAAACGTCGTAAGTGGGACAAAAAATCAAAGGAAATGATCTTTGTAGGTTTCTGCGAAAATGTAAAAGGTTATCGTTGTATTGATCCTAAAACAAAGGTTTTTGAAATTAGTCGAGACGTAATCTTTCTTAATCAAAACAGCAATAACATGGTTGAAATTTATGAAAGTTCAAAGGAAGAATCAGATGAAGTGAGGGACAATGGACTAGATATTTTTGAAGAAAATAATGGTACAGAGACCACGACACCATCCATTACATTCACAGATACTATCTTTGAAGAGAATGAACCCATTGCGGTACCGATATACAATGAAGTTACTGATGAAAATATGCCGATATACAACGAAGTTACGGACGAAACACATGTCCCAGATGAAATCATTCCATCAACACATGTATTCGAAGATCTGAACGTACTCCAAAATTGAGAGATTTTGAAAAGGATGGATATATTACCTATGGATGCGGTTTCATGGCCAATCCTGCTGAACAGCCAGAAACTTACAGTGAAGCCCTTGAGCGTGACGACAGTCAAAAATGGATATCTGCCATGGTTGAAGAGGTCAACGCGTTAGTTGATAATCATACGTGGCAGCTAGTCGACTTGCCAGTAAATCGGAAGCCAATAAAATGCAGATGGGTTTTCAAGTTAAAGCGTGACGAAAATGGCAAAGTGGCACGTTATAAGGCTAGGTTGGTTGCAAAGGGATGTTCGCAAATTTATGGTATCGATCATGAAGAAGTATATTCACCAGTAGTCCGATACACTTCGATTCGATTCATAATTGCACTTGCCGTTAAGAACGACTTAAAAATGCACCAAATGGATGCTGTTAGTGCGTTTTTGCAAGGCGATTTATCTGAAGATATTTACATGACACAACCACAGGGTTTCAACGACGGATCTAAAAAATGTTGCAAATTAAAAAAGGTTATTTACGGTTTGAAACAAAGTGGACGTGTCTGGAATGATAAACTAACAAAAATGCTAAAATTGTATGGACTTAAAAAGTCAACGTATGATCCGTGTGTATTTTATACCACTGATCTATCATTGATTGTTACAATCTACGTTGACGATTTTTTGATATTTTGGAAAAGTCAAAGCACTTTGTATAAACTACAGTAAGCTTTATGTGATGCATTTAAAATGAAAGATTTGGGAACTGCTTCTTCATGTATAAGTCTACACTTTACATACGAAGATAATGGCATAGCTCTCGATCAGAGTTCTTACATCTCTGAAGTGATTCAAAGATTTGGAATGGCGAACTCAAACCCTATAGCCACACCAAGCGATTTGAATCAAAAGCTATGTGTCCCGCTACTGAAGAAGACAAACAAATTATGGCACATATTCCCTCTCAGTCATTGGTTGGATGTCTGTTATTCATTGCTCAAGGTACCAGGCCGGATATAGCTTTTGCAGTAAACGACGTAAGTCGCTTTAACTCAAATTTTGGACAATCACACTGGACTGCTGTCAAAAGAATTTTACGCTACTTAAAGGGCACGTTGGATTATAAGTTACATTTTACCAAATCCAACGAGAATTTTCTGACCGGTTACTGTGATGCAGATTGGGCTTCAGATATCGATAAAAGACGTTCGTGCACCGGATATGTATTCAAATTAAGCAACGGTGCCATATCATGGAATAGTAACGACAGCCAACGGTCGCTTTATCAAGCACGAAGCCGAGTATATTGCTGCTTCATGGGCTACAAAAGAAGCGATTTGGCTGCGAAATTTTGGTAGTGAACTCGATTATGATATATCGAAGGCAGTCCAATTAAAAATCGACAACCAAAGCGCCATCAAACTATCATTGTCTGATGGCTTCAACCAACGAACTAAGCACATCGATGTTCGGTACCATCACTTAAGAGACAAGGTAGAGGATGGTACAATCCAAATATTACATGTACCCACTGAAAATAATGCAGCTGATGCTCTCACCAAAGCGGTTACCGGACCAAAGACTTAATTGTGTTCAGTAAAAATGGGATTAAATTGAGTATACCTGAGCATCGAATATTCAATGTACAAATGACTATTGCTTATTCATTGAGTGAGGGTGTTGTAAATTTAATCATGTTCTCTTATAGAAAACGGCTTTTTTTTTAGTTGTTAACAAAATATACTTTATGTCAGTTTTGAATTAACATGTCTTAATTATATATTCTCATGTGTTTACATGCATTTATTCCACTCACAATCTCAACACATGGTAAGAGGGTACAACATTAAGCATAGAACGACACAAATGACATTGCAATGGTTTTGGATCGGATAATTCACATCCATCATATTTAGAAACATTGGTCAGGGGAGCTTTGCTTATTTCTATAAAACTGCAGAATTGCATGGGAAAATCTTTTAGAACAGCCTGGATACTATTAATGTATTCCTTGTATTGTGATAGAGAGCTTCAGGTTAGCACAGAGTTCCTTGATACTGTCGAAAAATTGAGAATTGTGGTAGCACTTGTAATTATGAGCAAGAAAATGACATGCATTTATTTTTAAGGCCAGTAATAATTTCGTTTGTGAGCCATATTATATAGGGGGTTTGTCTTAGGGGCAGTAGTTGGAAAAATGTAAGATAATTGATTTACAAGCAAGTCTGTAACTGATTGAGGATCAGTTCAAGAAAGAACATCTTGTCAGGAAGATTTTCCAATGAAACCATAGATGAGAAAGAGTTAGCTTTTCTAAAATTAAATTTGGCAGGGCGTGGTTTACTAAATGTGTGACGAGGAATGGAGTGACTAGAGCATAAAGATAGAACCAACGCAGGATAGTGAGTGTCCTCAGGGTTTGGCATACTAGACCTGACAGCGTTGGCAGATACGCTTTTTAAGTGAAGGCGCACAAATAACATGTACCAAAATGCCTCTATCATTAGAATTAATTTGAGCAAAGTTGTGAATACACTGAAAGTTTCGCATTTTTGAAATTACTAATGTTGATATAGTCCGGCACATTGAAGTCACCTATTGTGAGGTATTTTAACAATAAGGGTATCTAGGTATTCAAGTACAGTACAAAGGAAGGGAGAAATAAAAGGCGGTAGGTAAAGACCAATAATTGTATAGCAGCGATTGAATAAGTTAACTAACAGTTAAGATACGTAAAGCTGCCCAAAACATGCAATTCCAAGCTCAGAGAGTGTGTGTAAGTTTACTCTTGCACGAAATTAGTACACCACCACCTTTGCTGCAATTGCAGCTATGAAACGGTTGTTTCTGTAGGAAGTAAAGCATTCATTAAAAATTTCAAGAGAGTATACATCCTGGTTAATCCATGTTTCAATTAGATAAAAATATCGCGTTTAGTATTGTCAGTGAGGTGAAAAATATCTAACTTAGTGTTGATACCGTGGTTATTTTGATTGTACAGGTTACAAAGGTGTTTGGTATTTGTCTTGTTGCGAACGAAAGGAATTTCCATGACCAGCACCAAGACAAGAGATAAGAATGTCAGTTTTGTATCACACTAGTCGAGGTATTTTTCTAAACCAAATTTTGTTAGGATTTTTTGTTGGTGTAGAAAATGGGTGGTGTCTTAAAAGCTAAGAGTGGGAGAATCAGTTGAGTTGGAATGTTGTGCTTGTTCTTAGTTAGTAAAGAGAATTGAGTGAACTAAGGCACTAAAGGCACTAAAAAGTAGCAATTTACCAGAAAAATTGATGTGGAAACCATATTGGGAAAAGTTAAGTCAATATATCTAAAGGATCTATAACAAATGCACAGAGCTTGAAAGTGGAGTATAATGATAGATTATTTTGGAAGATAATGTTATTGAAGTGAAAAGCGTTGTGCCAATGAGGAGGAAAATAAGTATAACGTTTGTATGAACCAAGCGACTGCGTAGAATAATAAGAAATTGTCTGTTAAGGATGTTGCCCCTTAGGGCATATTTGAACTGGCAAGAATAACAGCAAAGTTTTTAACTCAGAAACCTTCAGATTGAGAAATTTACAGTCAGTTTTAGCATAAACCATTTAGGTTAGGTTAGATGAGGGAGAATTTATAACTGAATGAGTTTGAGTACCGGTACTAGCGCAAATATGAGTATCAGCATCTCTGTTTAGTCCTAACTCTATGGAAGCACCTTTGTGGTATACACTATGGCAGTGAATGCAGACGCAGTTGTTAAATATCTGCTTATGATGGCATATAAAATTCAAAGAATATAAAAAATGCAGATACAGTGTATAGCCAGGTCCTGTTTGAATTGATAGCAGTATAAATATGACCTTCAGTTAAGTGATACAGGAAACAAGAAATCAGAACCAGAACTAATTGAATCAACCCGTAGCTTGCCTTTTACTTATTGATTAACTAGTTTCCATTTTGTTATATTAAATAAATCCATTATTTTTTATATTAAAAGCAATGGCAATTCCCACTTGTTTCTTGGATCCGGTCTTGAGTAGGTTATAAATTATTAGTTACATTGTACATTTACAAAGATCTAATAGGTGTAAATAAGCTAAGATTGCCACGGGAATTATTTTTTATCATACTCGAGAAAATGATGTGGAATTTTATCGTGCTTCGAACTATTTCTACTAGGACTTTAGTATCATCTCTCTACGTTATCTTTTTAGGGTACTTCTAGAATGGAAGACCCATGTGATGAAAATCTGATGAGAACCCGGATCACAGCTTCCTGAGAACTTGACTCTGTGGGAGGCATCGGTTTGAGTGGTGAAGGGCAAGGAAAGGTCAGGGCAGAAAAGTATAGGGGCGGAAACCAAATATTGTTTATGGGAGAGAAAGGCAGACTGACAATCAGGAGTCCAGGAGGAGGGAACATTCCTACGGGTTAGGTTAGGAAGAGAAGTAAGGGTAGCAAAATGGGGGATGAAGCGTCGGTACCAACTGACCATGCTAATTAGGCGACGGACTTCAGAAACAGAAGTATGAGGAAGAATGTTAAGGACAGCAGAAACTTTATCGGGATCGAGGAGGAGACCATCCCGGTTAACGACGTAACCGAGATAGCGGAGTTTGGGATGACCGAAATGATATTTATCCTGACGAAGGGTAAGGCCAGCAGTTAAAATACATGAAAGGACTATGTTGACGATACGGAGTTGTTCGTCGAAGAAGGTAAAAATATGGCTTCTAGTGCATTTGCTAGACACTTAAATGACAATGATCATACTTGTGATTTTAATTCAAATTTTGAAATCCTTCACATTTTAAATAAAGGTAAGAGAAGCTGGACAGTTTAGAAAATATAGAAATTAAGAAGGCGTTGGCACTTGGGCAAAATATTGTTAATGATATTACATTTATAAATGCGTCTCCAATAATTGACTTTGCTTTAAGATTGTAAACTGTTTATCCCTTTCTACATGTGATTAGCTTTTATATATATTTTAGCTCAATTTTAGTTTTCTGTTAGACTTGATAATGACTTAATAGTCGAAAGCGCTTGTCGTATTTTAATTAAATTGACAATATAATAACTTTATTATTGTGAAGATAAAAGTACTAAGATATTCTTCTTTTATTTATTTATTTATTACTACTGTAATTAAGTCGTCACGTACTTGATCCTGTTTGTGATCTCTCCAGTAATGTTTTAGAATTTTATCCTCAAACTCGCTATATGTTTCTATTTCCTGTACTATAAGATTGTACCAGGCCTCAGTAGGGTTTTTTAATAACGCCTTTACTATATTTAATTTTGCCAGTTCGTCAAATAAGTTTACCACTAAGCTCCTAACACTATTTATAAAAATCTGCGGGTTTACTCTACTATCCCCGTAAAATTTCATTTGTTGATCTAGTGACATATCGCCTGTAACAAATCATTGATCTCGACATGAATCTGTTATCTCCGTCATCTTTACAAAAGATTCTTACTTCAGTCCTCAATTGTCCCATTTCCAGACTCAAACCTCTTATATCCCTTTCATTCTTATCAACCCGTGTTTCTACTTCTCCCATTTTTATTGTTAACCTATTTTTAAAATCATTTCTTAGGTAGACTTATCAATCTTTTCACCTAACGTTTCTGTCATTTTCTCAATTTTCCGCTTTGTTCAGCACTCATTTGCTCCAATTTTCGGTTTGATTCCGCACTCATCTGCTCTAATTTCCGGTTTGATTCCACGCTCATCTGCTCTAATTTCCGACTCGATTTCTCTCTACCTAGTCGCATTTCCTATAACATTCTCATTATTAGCTCATTTCCTTGCTCTCCCGATTCTGTCTTTGATTGATCCCTACTACCTCCTGCTTCCTCCGCTTTTCCTGATTTTTCAAATAACGCACTATCGTCACTTCCAATTTCCACTCCTTTCTCTGCATACGTTTAAATCACTTCTTCACACACTCAAAAATATTTACAAATTTGCACTACACACACACTCTCACTAAGCTCGCCAGTTTCCTGGAATAAAAATTTTGATTTTATTTGGAAATCGAGCCCTCACGTTCGGGTCGCCATAAATTGCTGTGTACCTAACCTAGGGCGGCTCCGTGGCGTAGTGGTATGTGTGTGACTATTACGCCCAAGGTCCCGGGTTCGAATCCCGACACGGTCCGCTTGAAAAATGTTAGGCGAGCATTTTTCGCAAAAATACACCCTCGTTCGGATGAGAGGTAAAATGGAGGTCCCGTGTGTGAGTGTTGTCACGCACGTTAAAGATCCCTACCTTGCTTGGAACAGCAAGGATTCGGAAAAAATTCAAAATTTTCCAGGTAAAAAAAACTCGCTTCCTGGCCAATGTAGTACCTTCGGGTGGAGCATTGGAAAATCACATGTAATGTGTACCTAACCTGAACAATAGAGCCCCACCAATTGGGCTGTCATACAATTTTCCTGAAAATAAAATTTCAATATCTCTGGAAAAGCTCCCGTAAATCAGCATACCACGGCTTCCGAATCTACAATACAACCAGCACCCTCGTTCCGAAAAATAACTGGGCACGCTTACCTTAGTAACAGCTTTTGTTTGTTATTCGTATTTACTTACAGCCCCGTTTATGACATAGCACCTACTCGTGCTTTTACGCTAGTAATTTAAATTAAACGGACTGCACTATCACCGATTTACAAATTTTTAACTTAGATGTTACACCATGTAGGTCTAAAGCGAACAGAAGAAATAAGAGATAAGAGAGCCTCACTACGTCTCCTAGTGTATTTATAAGCGTTCCAGCCTACCTCCTGTACCCTGTTTTCATTGAAATTTACCTCTACCTTCACCGATTCTCAAAATCCAAAGCACAACGATCTTTTAAAACTCAGAAATTTCTCATTCTCCGTAGCTTTAGTCCGAAAATACTGATTGGCATGCACAACGGTCGCAATACTCTTAGAAAAATCTCTTATTCCACTCGCAATCAGCCAATCCAACGCATTTCCCCCATCGTAGGTTTATCGTCCAGATATGTTGTCCTCGTCTAACTCATATTTACTGTCTTTGTTAACGTGCCACTATAGCAACTTAAAATCGATATTGTTGTTAGCCTCTATAATTTATCGCGTGCTTTAAATGGCTGTTCTATCGCGTGTTTTAAATGGCCGTTTTATACAACGTCTGTTATTTTTCATCCTCTTTTACCTTATGCTATTTATATTCCGTCTCTGCTTTGTTTTCAATCCCCCTGCTATTTCTCAACTTTCGCTTCGATCGTTATCTCAAATTTCTAAAGAATTATGTTTTAACGTACATTACGATTTCTTTAATTGTTTATTTGTATGAAAGTCCTTTCTATGGATTGTTTGCCAGTTTGAAATTGTATTTTCCCAAGTTGTTTAACTTTTAGACTTCCTAGGATTTGTTTTTAACGAACGCTTTGTTAATTAAATGAATATATGCGTTTACATTATCGATTTTATATACAAAAGCTTTCCCTTATTATTTGATGTACTCTATTTACAACCTTAGAATATTAAAGCTAATTGTCCTCGCATTCTCATTGAGTTTTTATGCCCTACCAAGCTTCCACACTATGCAACTTTAAAATTAGGATTTATTAATACAAATGTTTGTTATTATCCGTTTGTTTTAAAGTCAAAACTAATTAATTTAAAGCGTAAATAATCTATTCCTGTTTTCTATATACACGGTCCTTACAAAATTACTCTCTTGACTTATCTATCCCTCTTTACATATAACTTACACGATAATATATATATATATATATATATATATATATATATATACACGATATCGCCGTTCGTCAGATGTATAACGACCAATTGCCTGCTGATCGCCACCTCTCTGTGCGTTTAAAATAATTTAAATTTAACGCAATTAATTTTATGCCTCGACTGGCTCAGTGATACCCCGCAGAGAGTGAACGACGATATGATAACAGAGAATTTTTACCCAATCCCTTCTAACACTCCTCCATATACCGGAATAATGCAAACGAAATTCACCAAAATTCGTATATTAAACGAAGAAAATGTACATACTATTAAAATTGATAGTCTTATTAAATTTGCTCAGTACAGAGGTCATAACCATTTTTACACTTTTTTTATGTCAATTAAAGCCAGCAAAAAGAATTGTAATTTACCATGAATGTTTCGTTGGACGTTCAAAGAACTATTCCCTTTAAAAAAAATGCCTTTGCGTACCAACCAAAATTTTATTGACCTTTTACACAAATATCTAAATTACATGCAATTCTTAAGCTCATCAAATATTTGAAATAATAAAAGTAACATACTATAAATTTAAAAGATAATTATGACCTCATGTTCCTGCTGTAACTTCTTATTCGAGCTTCTTGATCCAAATCGGTTGTTTGTTCTGTGGTTAACCCCCAGCTTGGTGTGCTCCCCAATACTTCAAAAATGTTTATCAGCAACTTGGAGTTGTTTTTGAACTACTAACTCTGTACTTAGAATCGATTTAGTATCGATTTTAGTTTCTTACTTATGGTCGATTTAGAGTTGTGTCCTTACTTAGAGTCGATTTTAATTTTCCATACTTAGAGCCGAGTTAATCTCGTATACTTAGAGCCCTAAATATATTGTAAATATTTTGTTTATATTAATTCAATCTAGACTTACTTTTTATGTTAACGGCAGAGTTCTACACTCGTATTTCAATCGCATACTTTTATTATTTACTTCACTTGTAACTCTTAATTTCTATTAATTGTCACTGTGACTACATTGAAATTCACGTAATAATTTGGTTTCAACTGTTGCAGTTCGCGCATCGAATATGGAATGCTCTAGCTTATAGGCTGTGGTCGGTTTTATAGACAACTTTGTTTCATGTGTTCGTATTGGTTGACCGTTTGCTATCTTGTTATTAGACTATGGCCGACGAGTTGCCACTATGTACTATTTTCAGCCTATTGGGTTTTATTCAGTGTTGCTTGTTATTGACGCTTGATTTACCACGTAGAAAAAAGCTTTGTATTATGGAATTTATCACCAAGTGATATTTTGCACTTTTGACTTGCACATACGCGTAAGTTTTAGTCTCCATACGTTGTTTACTTAAGTTAGGTTTTGTTAAATGTGGTAATTTCTACATTATAAATGTCACGTACGCTTTCGCCTCAATATCTATTCCTTATTGCGTTATGAAATATGTTTGTTTTTCAAGTTTGTTTATTACAAACTGGTATAAATTATATGCGTTTTATTGACTTCTATTTCTTACGCAAATGCGTCGAGTTTAAAAGATTTCATTTCACGTTTATTTTACTTTAAACATGCCTAAATTGTATTTATTTTGAGTTTATGAATGTTTTAAAGGTTTTAAAATGGATCGGGTTGCTCCCGCAATTATTTATTTTACCAAATGTGGTTAAGTTATTACAGAATGAGCTTCCTTTTATTAACTATAGCTTATTCTTGATTTTATACAGTGTGATTTGTATCTGCTTTTTGCATAATGAACGAATTATTTACATTTTATGATTTAAGCGTTTGGTTTTTGCGGTTTTTATGATATTTACGTGAAGTATTCTTCCCTTGTGACCTTATATACCCTTAAATAAACCTTATTATCATAGCTATATATATATATATATATATATATATATATATATATATATATATTTATAATAAGTTACAGGAGAATAGTACAAAATATATGGAAATTTTTGGTCACAACAGGAAAACGTTCTCCCTATGCGCCAGGGGGTCGTAATTCAAAGTTAAAACTAATACTAAGTATGAACATATAGGACTACGCAATTGTAAAGTAAACACATGAAATATTTATTTAGACTATAATGTCTCTATTGGTAATATTTTAGCAGTACTAATTGTTACAGTTTAAACCCCATTATTACAAATTAGGCGTGGCTCTAACGCCGTTATATAATCTATACAGACCATGTTTTTACCGGATGATGCAATCGCAATGTCTATGTCGATTTACATGCACATTTTAGGTAAAGTGCAAATTACTTACGTGATATGTATATCTCGGAATCTCATCTCAGGATTCACCACCTGGAATGGTTTTCGTAGTTCACCATGTTGAACATCAAATTATTACCGTTGATGATTTTCTTATTGCTTCTTATAGGGGATTTGGAAGGAAATAGGTACAAGGTAAGGGAAGATAAAGGAAACCACATACTTTCTTTTTTTTAGAACTACACCGCACTACCACCTTGTTGATTCGTTCATGTCCAGTTACTTAATGCTGCTTCTTGGACTCGCGCACTCCTCCATCCCTTTTGTGCAAACTAAACCGTCACCAACAGCGGAAGTTAGCGTATCATTTCAATTTGTGGACCAATCCTAGATAGGCTACTCGTTTCGTGGCGTCGTGCGATAAAACAATTCCCTTGGAGTAGGTTTAATTATATTTCCCCCTTTTTTATAAGGTAGTGAGATAAATAAATTATTTCTGCAGTGACTATAAATAGACAGAAGCTTGTCATGTAGACTACAAGGTTAAAATAAAAGCGATAATATGGATAGGACTCACCAGATGGACTTATAAGGTGGCTTCGCTCCACGCATCGATAGGACGGACAGCTGAACTCAGTAAAAATCAACTATCTATACGGTGGTGAAACATCCTTACGGTATCTCAGGCATTATGCCCACAGAAGAAGCTGAATAGCAATTATGAACGAATTAAGGAATGCACAAGTAAATTTACAATTTGTAAACTGCAAATTAGCCTACCATATGAGAAGATTATCGCTCCAAAGACGCTCACAGTGTCAACTTCACCATGTGCAAATCCGACAGGAAACATCTATAGTAAGAGCATGACGAACAAGGAATTGTAGAAACATGAATATTGTTCGTTATATAGTTAGGAAAAGAATGAGAATGTACTTTCATCACAAGCAAAGTCTAATTCAACACGTTATCAAAACAGGTGTGTGTAGAATTTGTAGCAAGTCTTTATCAATTGATAAGGCCAATCAACATTTTGAAGGGCTGAATGCAATCACATAACGTAAGTAACCCAATACAAAGTATATTAATACGGCCTTTTATTAAACAAGATACGGACTGCAATCAATTTTAGCAAACTTTCAAATTCGCGGCAAAGCTAGTTTGAATAACTTGTCGAAATACACAATCTCTATAGTAACGTATTATATACGAGATCGTATTTGAATATAAAGAGCGAAATCTATACAAATAGATACTCGAATAAAGTATTGTACAAAAAACTACGCTTTTGGCGGCGGCACGTAACACCCTTAACCACTGTCTGTTGGCTGCTACCTTAAATTGGTTGGAGCCAGGTTGCAGGTGTTTGCTTGCGGTGAAGAATGCAATGGCCCCAAACTGATCTCAAAGTACGTAAATGGTGAGCTCGAGGGTGATAGGAGACTTAAGTATGCTTGCACATCAATGGTGCTTGTAGCTCGGTGTTTGTGGGTTCGAAGTTATTTGTTGGCTCGGGGGTTTTTGTACACAAACGGTGTTGGTAGGGTCAAGGGTATATGTTGGCTCGAAGGTATTTGTTAGCTAGAAGGTATTTGTTGGCTAAAGGTATTTATACATCAACTATTCCCCATTCTGCTCGACTCGAGGATGATGTGGAAGTGGGCGGATTGAGAAAATAACTTATAAAGATAATTTAACCGGGGGGAAATCTTATCAGAACAAATGCTTGGTGCCCACGCGTCGTGTGTATGAAACAAGTTGAAAACCTTGAGGTATATTGTGAACAAAAAGTTATTTACACAGACTTTCAAAAATTATAATGATATTTACGACTTTCCAAACTAGGTTTCAAAACGCCTGAATTGTTTTCTATATTATTGTGGGTACAAAATGTGGAACTTAGCCTTGCAATTTAACCAGACTAGGAAATAGCAGATCGCGTGTTGTTTTTCATATGGGACCAAGGACTTATTAAGAATTCGAAGATCCATCTAAATTTGCAAATAAATATACTTAGCGATTTTTTGCTATTGCCTTATACACAAAAAATTGTTACACCATATAAATATAAAGATTCTTGACACCTCTAGGGAACACATTGTTCATCTAATTTGTAAAATAATGTATTGTGGTACATATTGTTTGAAGAACTTAAGAGATTACTTTGTGCTAATATTGTAAAAGAACTTGCCTGTATATTGCAAAATATTTGTGCTAATATTATGTAATAATCTGCCGTGCATACAATACTGCTCAAAGTTGATAACTACACAATTATGGACTGAGATAACAATAAGTTGTGACGTCAATTGCGTGTTAAAAGAGCAAGTTAATAAAAATCACTCGGGACTTATGAGACAGACAAGTTGCAGTATATCGAACAACTTAATAATAATAGCGATCACGTATTTGAGTGATAAGCATAGACAAAGAACGACGGGAAATTGGCAAAATGTATGTCTATTTCTCTTTCACTCACGTCTAGTCCATGTAGAGACAATCACCATGTATTTCTTATGAGCGAAACTTCGTTTATTTTTATTTTACATTGGTTTAAGTGAGCGGATTTTTGTGCTATAATCATCCTGTATTTGTACTATTTACAATCAATTTTAAACGCATTTGAGTTTCGGTACGGGACTAAACCTCTCGCCTTCTTTACACATTCCTCTAGGATCAAGGATAATTTGTTTTCTTTGTGACGGAACTTTAATATCGCTCTATTGCAATAACCCGAGATTTACCTTTCATTAGCTAGAAAGTATGAATGTGCTGTTTCTGTGAAATGAGTACTTATCGGTATGACAAATTAAGGTGTTTTGTAAAATATTAAGGTTCTACAGGTTTTTCGTATTTAAAAGAATTGTTTTTTGTTAGTAATTGTAACGCTCGCGCGTTAATTAAGTATACATTCATCAATAAAAAAGTATTTATTAATTTCAGTTAGTTCAGGAGCTTTTAGAGAAGTTAGGGGGTTTACAGTTTATAAAAAGGCTGTTTAACTATAATATTATAGTAAAGTATAAAATAAACTAAAAGTACTTAGTACATTTTTATTTAAATAGTAATGACAATAGGGATTTTACACTATTCGTATTCAATTAGAATAATCAGCGATAAAAAATAGTGACATTATTGTATCTATTCACAAGAATCCGCAACAAGAATAAAATTATAAAATGTCATAAAATTAATGATCGTTTATATGAACTAAAAATATTTAGGCATATGTGTGAGAACGAAATTCGGAATTTTGAAAATGATGGGATATTAATACGAATAAGTTCGAACGAAATTAGTACACGGAGGTGATCAGAAAGAGAACGATATTATGCGTCAATGACAATGGACGCGTACGTAGGCCGTTGGTCCTTCAACGAGTTGGCCGATGAAAAAACAAACTGATGCTTCAATGACAGCGGACGTGTCGTTGGCGGTTAGGCAAAGGGATACTCAAGAGCCGATGTTGAATTATATGGAGATTTACTGGATCAGAACAGGTTGGAAAGTTCAAACACGTGAATCGTGGATTTATATTCGTGTCGATCGGGGTGATTAATCAGAAAAGGGTAATAAATTGGCTTCCCTTACCAACCGAAATTGGAATTTTGAGGTAACTTACCGTGCCGAGGGAGTACACACCGGGTATATCATTGGCGTTCCTGGGAATTCTGCATCATTAGTTCGAAGAATCATTTGGAACATTAGAGCTGCGAGTACTATATGAGCTTTTTTGTTTGTTTATGATGTCTAATTATGCATTTGTGGTTTTAAAATAAATATGCCTTGTATGTTTGTAGTGGGAAATTAATATTTCGTTATATGAGGATTCTGTTGGACTATGAAACAGCAACAGAAATGGTTTTGTTTAAATTTAAGCAAAGGAAGTTTGAATATTTTAAAAGAATAAGAAATATTTGTATGTAAGCATAAGTGTGGAATTATTTTAGTTAAAGGGTGTAAACTTAATATTTTAAATGTACAATAGAATAGATACGTGAAAAATTGGTATTGCACTGTTTTTCTCTGTATTGTTGTTAAGGAATTTTCAGATAAATGGAATTTAAAGTACCATATACATTAATCAAGGAACAATTAGAACAGTGGAACGGTAGTATTATTTAGAGATCAATGATTTTTTTAAAAAGTTCTGTTAATAATAACTGGCCAGTTGAAGTGATCCGTAGTGTTTTTAAGTCGATTTCCCATTGGTTGATAATTATTGCAAATATTATAGTGTACAATGCGATATTTGAAGGTATTTGTTGGAATAGCTCAGTAACCACTTTCAGGTTTCTGAACGCGTTCCGCGACGTCATAATTTATATTATAAGGGACCAATGTGTAGAAACGATCGATCTATTCGACAGGGTTACACGACTTTGTTTTTAGATTTCAAAATGCCAGGTCGAAAAAGCTTCCCTTGGCGGTTAAAAAGGTAATGTTTTATAAGTTGATAATGTGGTTGCTATTTCAGGTAATCTGATTACATTTGGTAATTCCAGTTTTATTTTGAATGTGATGTTGGTACTTTTTGTAAAACCGTTAGTTGTTTAATCATTGAAGGAAATATTTATGTGGTACCTGTTGCTTTTGTCTTAGTATCGGATGCCGGTTGTTTTACTTATGATGTTTAATATAGATGAATTATTTACGATTTTATTGAATGCTTTATGTATAAATGAGTGTGGTTTGGTTTAACAGCCGAAAATTAATATTTATTTATCGGAATTGTTTATTTAGTATCTAAATTAGAGTAAAACTAATCTTTCTTTATTTCAAATAATGTTTATTTAGTATTTAATGCAGAGTTCGAACATCCATTGCATTGCACTTATTGCAGAATCAATAGTAAATGTACCCTTACTGTGATTATACGAGCAATTGGTACCAACCTCAAATTATTAGGCAAGTTTGAATATGAACAGCATTATATTTCTATGTTATATTTGTTTTGGTTTTAAGATAGAAATTGAATTAAGCACAACGTTGTTGTTTATATTTTTTGTTTGTAATTTGTAATGCCACGATGTGTTTAATTTTGAAAAAGGTACGTTTTAACCGATGCAATCAATAAATAATTTTTAAAATTTACTTACTAGATTTAATATATTTAACTAACATGCACTTATATAGTTTTAGCGCCTGAATCTGGGCTTGCATTTATGCTATAGAATTTTAGGTATGTATTTGCTGCCAACATACTTGTTAATGTTTGATATTTGTGATTCATTCGACATTTTTATTATGTGCAATTGTTTTATTTCAGCATATTAACCACATATTCAACTAAACTGCTCACATCTGGGTTTAACTTAATGATATGTTTGTTGTTTTGTTTATCCTATTATCTAGCCGATGTTCCTATATAACTAACCAGTATTTAACGTTTGTGATAATTGTTGCGATGTAATTAAATTGAAATTCTGGTATGATCGACTATCTCGTGCGTTCACGTTTGCATCTATGACTATGTTGGAGATAGTCTATTAAATAACCAGCGTCTTTTTAACCATGCGCAATCATATAAGTTTATTTCAGCGATTTATGTCTTGTTAAGGTACTTGTAGTGGTACTCTTTTGCATATAATAGGAAGCCGGCTAGCTTTTGTGAAATATTTTGTAACGCGGACTGGAAACTGTTAATGTATGTATGTGGGCGCGTGTGTTCAAGCCTTGTTGAATATTACTAACATTTTATGTCCGTGCGAGGAGGAACATTGGTAGCCAAGGTGCAGGTCATCTTCCTGGTGTCCCCCCTCTTCAACTTTAGCTAGATAGTATTGGCCTAGCCGATCTCAGTACCTACCAGAAACGACTAGATGGTTTACACTAACGTATCTTCAGTTGTCATGTGTGGTATGTTTGGGTAACAGTTGACATCCCGTCAATTTCAGTGTTGGTGATCTGGATACTTGTACGTTACTCGTCCTTGTCGAGATGTACCAAATACAGTTGGAAGTGTGAGGGCAGTTTGGGGTTTTCTCTGCCGTGCTCTTTCCCCAATCGCCCAGGTTGAGTACGGCACTGTTTGCTTTGAATGTCATTTTTCTATGCTTTTATGCCAATGACCTATTTAGTGGTCATTGTTTTGATTAAGAATCAAGTTAGGTAAATGCTGTAGTTTTATTTCAAACGTTCCTGCCTTAACGTTATTTTCCCAGTGTGAATTTGGGTTACATTATAATAACACAACGTATGAGTTGTCGAGCCACTGCCACTAGACATTAGATCACAGAGCCCGGTGTGCCGTTTATAGAGGGCGTTTGGGTCAGCCTTCAGGTCGGTTACACTACACAGTGGAGCTTAGAGATGTTTTTTGCTCTTAACGTTAATTTACATGCAATGTTATGTTTTGAAGTTTACTGTTAATAGAGTCTAAATATAGATACACTTTTATTTGTAGTTCATTAAAATATAGGTAAAAGTAAGCATTATTAAAAGATATAAAGCTACTCCAACGATGACGTCGTATTTTGGTAGAGTCTTTATTTTGAAAAATTGTATTAGTTTTATAAAACGTTAAAGGAATGTTTTTAAGGCGTGATTATGAAAGATTGGGGGACGAGATTTAGAAAAAGGAGACCTATTCGGAATAACCGTCTTTCAGGTAGCGAATATTGGAAGAATTGCTGGAATATGACGGTTTGGCGTCTTTTAATTTTGTTAATGAGCCAAACTATAAGGTAAGTTGGTAATTTGAAGTAGTTTTGTACTTCGGCCAAATTTACATTCTGTATTTTTATTATTTTTATCATTTTTCTATAGGAACTCACGTCCGCACTACTGCAGTTGGCCGGTGCACTTAAAAAATTCTTACGGGGTTCTCGCACCTTCTGGGTTATTCGAAATTCATAAAGTAACGTCATTTTTACCCATAACATAGTTATTTTATGTTTGAACACTGACGATGCTAATTAGAAACCTTTTTTAACGAGATAATGGTAATGATGAGAAAGCATGCAGAGAAAATTTCTTCTTATAAAACCAATGTGATTAATCGTTTCTCATTGAGTTATTAAAATTTTGAAGTATAATTCTTTTATTTTAGCAGTAGTTTTAATATTAGAGTTATTGGTAAAATATTTCTTCTTCGTTCATTACATTTGATGTCAGTCAGATTTAATTTTCTAATCCACAGTAACCTCATTGTTCTAAAACTGCTGAGTAATAAAAGCATTTAAAAATGAATGAGAAACTTGCCAAATACGCCTTTAATAATGTTACAATTGCCAAGGTTTTCCAATACATTATTGCGAGTTTTCTTTTCCGATTTATGTTGAACGCTGCGCAGAAAAGTGAAGTAGCATATATCGACCGCTTCAAGTGGCGATGGCACTGCGTCAGTCCGTCGCGGCGCCTTGTAGCGGGATGCTGTGGTTTAACAACTTGTGGCAGCATGGATCTGCCGCGATTTTCATCACAAAGCATCTCTTTCTTTTCTGATTTCAAGCGTCAACGGACCCCTATCAGCAAAAAACTTCTTAGTGCTTCTAGTCAGGAACCTCAATTTGCTGTTATTCCTTCTGTTTCTCATTTTCAACCTAGTTGCAAGCGCGAAGAAGCACGTGCTCTTCAGAATTTGCGAAGAAGAGTACATGCACTTCGTGTTATTCAAGATAAACGATTAGAATCTAATGAGACTGCTTCTTCTACACAGAATAATAATTGCTCTTGTGTACAACTTGACAATCGACCTCAATTATTTCAGAAGGTAAGTTGTACTTGACCTTATGCAGCTGCAGGTAGCATTCGAACTTTTTAATTAACTTAACCTTGCTTTTATTCAACAAGCGTGCTTTTCCACTGGGTCAATTTAGTAAAAGCTTAAAGGGTTTTTTAATTAGATTCTAATATATTGAAAGGTGGTGAATATGTATTATGATAATTTGTTACAAAATAAATTAAAAAATATTTCTGTATAAGCTTTAAAAGAAAATCTATTAGAAAAGTCAAAGAAAAGAATTCAAAAATTCATAACATATTTTATTGAAAAAAATTGGTTTCTATATCACTTGATTTTTTTTTATTTCGGCATCCGAGTATTTAAGTGCAGCCTCAACTAAATAGTGTTGGCATAAAGCGTGAGAATTAAATAATTCCGCATTTCAATACAGCATTTTTAACAAAAGTATGCCAAAATCTAAAGTGATTTATTCTCAAAATAAAAGTTTCTTTCCTATTTAACTTTTCCCAAAACCACTTTATGAAATGCTGTATCATTTTAAAGAGGAAAACTAGGATATGATTTTTAAATATTTTTGACAAACTGAGACAAGTAAAATACAAATTGAGTTAAGGATTGAACTGTAGTAGCACAACAGTAGATAGCTTAGGTATGTTTTCGCTCAAAAGTAAGTTTTCTACATGAGTTAAAGTTCGGGCTTGGGAGCTGCCTTTTTAAAAACTAGTTCCAAAACTTCTTAACAAATTTATTTATTAATACAGAATTTATTTATGGAATTTTGACAAGTTAATTAAAAATTACTCTAAATCGAAATTACACTACTTAATTGTGTTATTGTGAGTAGCCTAAGCAACTGCAATGTTAAAGCTGAACGATGGATTAAATGTTGTCGACTGGGGCTCCCGGGCTTTTTATAATATCCCAACCCCCTCATATGGCTGTGGGAACTTGCAGATCACATGTCTGCTTATTCCTAATACTATTCATAATTACAATGTTGTAATCTTAATTTCTAAGTAATCACGGTACCTGACCGTCTGTGACCTGACATCTGCAGTGTCACTATCGTCTGCGATACAAAGTAGCGCATCCGTTCTCATAAACGTTAATAAACTTTACAAATTGTCCTTCACTTGGCGTATTGTTAACACTTTCTAATAATTCCCTAATTATTCTATTTCTTTATACATATAGCAATTGGGGGATACATAACTAATATAGTTTCCTGTAAGAGAATGTTTGTATCTATTCAAGGAGCACACGGCATCATTAGTGGGGACACATTTTTAATTTCATATAGGTAATAAAAGTACCTTGTTGTTTTAACTACCTTTCAAGGTTTTTGCCCTAAGTTATGGGCAAATACCTTAGGTATATCCTGACTCACCAACCAAGTTTTTACACATTTTCCTACTTAAAAAGACTTCAATTTCTTCTTTAAATAATTAAATATCACAATACCACTGTTTCCGATTATTCTAAACCTATAGTATGTTCGAGTTAGACCACCCACTTTACACAACTCTTTTTGGATCCTACAAATTCTAATTTTGCTTATCTAAATGGATGCTTTAAATTCCAGTGGAAAAGGTGGTTATCGAAATAATTTATGTCACTCATTAAACTGTATTACTTTGCTTCGTTTTCGTAAACTCTGGTCTTCTTTACAAGATTTTCTATAGTCGAAACGAGCAATTACACGAAAATTTTTTTTTTACTATGGGTCTCGTCTATGTATGATAGGTATTTCTTGAGGGATAAATTATTAACCATTTTATGTTTTAGTTCGTTTTTGATCGGATTTCATGTTCTGACGCACGATCTTTGTAAATTCTACGTAAGCTACGTTTCGGGCTTTGGGAGCGGTCTTTTTAAAAACTTCTTCCAAAACTTCTTGTAACAATTTTATTTCTTAAACATAAATTACAATGGAATTTTGACAAACTTGATTAATTATTCTAACTCAAAATTTATTATTAATTGAATTTAATTGAGGGCGAGTATCCTAAGCGAACAACAATGTTAAAGCTGAAATACTCAAGACTGACTGACTGATCTGGGGCTCTCGGGGTATTTATGTTGTCCCTGACCCTCAATATCTGTGAGAACTTGCACAGCTCATGTCAGCTTATTTTTCTATTCATTATACAATTTGAAAATTTTAATAATTGTACTTCGCAAGAGCTGTCTTCTTGGATAGTTGTTGTTGTTAATGATTGTCATAAATATTGATTTGGTGTTAGTTCGTTACATTTTTCGTTTGTCTAATCATATCTGAGTTCATTTAAGGAAAGGAACTTGGTTTTGGGGATGATAACTTGATACATGCTAGTAATTTTCATGGGAACAGCAAATAAATAATAATAATTATAAATGTTACTCTCTACTATGGGGATTTCTATTAAAAATGTGATTTCGTTGTTCTTCACATAGCCTTTCACTATAGCTATTTTTTCAAATTTGGGAATGTTTGATTCTATTACATCAAAAGGTAATTTACTGTTAGTTATAAATGATCTAATTCTTAATAATTCTTTTAATAAGTCAGTTCGTTTTATGATAATAGAGTGTAGTGTGTTTAATTTTGCAAATGTTACAGCGTTTTCAAATTTGGCTAAAATTTGTTGGATTACTGTAAGGGTTGATATTATTTGAGTGAATATTGTATTGAATCTAATTGTCTCGCATTCCTAACATCGTGGTTTGCATGTTAGTTTCAAGGGTTTGTATTTTATTGACTATACTGTCTTAATTTCTTACTAGCTTTCTTAAAATGTTTTCTATTATGCTGTTGTAATTTGTCATTTCTATTGCGTATTCTTTTCCAAATTTGGTTGTGTCCATTGATTGTTTCAGTCTGTAATAATTGTTTTTGATTACGTGAAGCTCTTGTTTTAATTCCGTTAAATCGAATTTTTGTGCGAATGTCCAGTAATCTATTGTATTTTGCATACTTCCCAATTTTACTGGTAGTATACCGGGGTTGTTTTTTGTCTTCAACTAATATGTCGTTGTCCGTTATACCTGGGTGAAGGTTGAAGGTAAGGGTGATGACTGTCCATCTGAAATTACACGGTGTCTTAGGTTTTTCAAATGAATGTATTTTACTATCTTTCCGTTGTCTACTACTGCTATATTTTTGTATGAAATTTTTTTGATTTTAAACGGGCCTAAATTCCTGGGTGCCGTTTTATGTCTTTTACTTTGGAAGTTTTTCACGTACACGGTTTGTCTTATTGAAAATTTATTTGCGTCGGTATTCTTATTGCGAGTTGTGATGATACGTTCTTTGTAGTTATCTAATTTATCTTTTACCTTATCGTAAGTTATTTTTAGTTTCTCTTTATGGTCTTTAGCATATTGCTGGTATACTTCTTTGTTGTTGATTCAGGGTGGTTCTCGGTTATAGAATGAATTTTTATTTTATGGAGTTCTAAGGTGTTTTGTATCGTCTCATTTTTAAATTCGCTGCCGTTATCTAAAGTTATTGTTTCGGGTATGCCATAAAAAGTAAACTATTGTAACAATCCTTGGGTTACGTCAATGCTATTATTAGAAGTGATGGGTATTGCTTGACCTATTTTGGTGAATGCATCTACAATTGATAAAAAGTTTTTGCTTCTACTACTAGAGTGTCAGCGTGTAATTTTTGGAAAGGTTTGTCGGGTGTTTTGATTAACATTAAGAGTATTTTTGAGAATGCTCTGTCGTATTTTGCTTTATCGCATAGTTCACTTTGGTTGATAAAATCTGTGGTTAACTCTTTCATATCTTTAAAATAGTATCGTCTTATAAGTTGCTTTAGCGTTTCATTGATTTCACGATGGTTGGTTTTGCCTTCGTGTTGATTTCTAATTACGTCGTTTATCTCGTCAGGGTGGTCTAAGGATATTATTTTTCTTGTGCATCTGATAAGTTCAGGGCCAGAGTTATTAAATAATTTAATATATAATTCTGAGAATCGTTTATATTAATGTTCGGTGTTGAAATAAAAATAAAATCGTTTTTTTTTCGAGGGTCTATTCTTTTAGAATTTTAATTATTTGTTCCTCGTTGTCGTCCTTAGTTATTTGGATTTGGTATATTTTTTTATTGTCTATTTTCGTATATTTTACGGGATTGGGGATGGTTAAAACTTCAGTAATTATAAATTGATTTGGTTTTTTATATATCGCTTTGTTTATAATTTTAATCGCGGTTTTTGGCTCTTCGTTCTGTGTCGAGTGTATGGTGTCTATTTCTTTTGGGTCTTCTCTTACTTCTGTCTCGTCTACGTTACTTATAATTGATTCCGTTTCTATTGCGTTGAGCTGTATTCTGCTTAGGGCGTCTACGTTATTGTTGTAAATTCCTTTTTTGTATATAATTTCGTAATCGTACTCTTCTAGTCTGATTCTCCATCGGTGTAATTTTGAGTTTGCATAGCCATACTAATGGTCTATGGTCGGTGTATATATAGAATTTTCATCCGTAAAGGTACGGTCTAAAATATTTCGTTGCCCAAATTATGGCTAATAATTCTTTTTCGATTGTACTGTATTTCTGTTCAGTCTCGTTTAGGATTCTGGATGCGTGGCTGATTAGTGTATCGCTACCTACTTTTCCTTGGCTTAATACTGCGCCTAGTGCTACGTTTGATGCGTCAGTTGTCAATATAAATGGTTTCAAAAAGTCTGTGTATTCTAATACTGGGTGATTCGTGAGTATGCATTTGATTTTTTCTACGGCTTTAATGAATTCTGGGGTGTGTTCAATTTTATTTCCTTTTTTTTAAACAATTTGTCAAGGGCTTGGTTATCTGTGCGTAACTTTTAATGAATTTGTGGTAATAACCACTTAGTCTTAAAAATCGTTTAACTTCTTTGTTCGTTTTGGGTAAGGGGTAATTTAGTACAGCGTTCGTCTTGTCTGGTTTTCGCATAACTTCGTGTGGGGTTCTTATATGTCCTAAAAATGATATTTCTTTTTGTAAAAATTCGCTCTTGTCTAGTTGAACTTTAAAATGTAATTTTCTTAGTCTTTTGAATACTTCTCTTAGTCTTTCTATATGTTCTGCCAGTGATGTTGAAAATAGTATGATGTCGTCTAGGAACACAAGACATTTTTCATTGTGTATTCCTCGTAATATGTTATCCATAACTCGTTGAAAAGTGGCGGGAGCGTTCTTCAGTCTAAATGGCATTCGTTTATATTCATAGTGTCCTCTAGGTGTGCTAAATGCGGTTTTCGCTGTGTCTTTCTCGTCCATTTCTACTTTGTGATATCCTGATGAGAGGTCTAATCTTGAAAAATACTGACACTTTCCTAATTTGTCTAAAATCTTGGTGATATTGAGTAGTGAATATTTGTTATCTACCGTTTTTTCGTTTAGCTTTCCGTAGTCTATCACCATTCGATATTTTTGTTTGCTTAAGGCATCTAATTTCTTTGGTACTATTAATATGGGGCTGCTCCATGGTGAGTTGGAGTGTTGCATTATATCTTGTTCTAAATAATCTGTTACTTGTGTATCGGCTTCTTCTTGGCTTGCTTGAGGTAGTCTGTATGCTTTTGTAAAATTTGGCTTGTTGTCTGTTAATTCTATACTGTGTTTGACTATATTGGTGAAGGTTAAGGGTATATTCCTTCGCAATGGAATATATCGCGGTATTGAAAACATAAGTTTTTAATTGCCCTCTCTTCTTCTTTGTTAATGTCGGTATTGAAGCGGATGTTACTTAAATTTTCTCTTAACATCTTGTCGTGTTCTACGGGGTTGTAATCGTTTTCTAAATTTTCGTCTATTTTCATTTCGTTAAAGTTTAATTCTTCTACGTTAATTAATGGTTTGTAAAAGGTTTTCAAAAATATTTTGCACGCGGTAATGAAGTTGCCTAGGAGAGCTTGGTCTCCGTTAAATTGGGAGATGCTTTCGAGATAAACCTTCATATATGAAATCATGGTCGTTAGTGGTTGCTTTCAGTTTTAATTAATATCAAGTCTTTATATAAATTGAGATTTACTTTTCGGTTTGGTTTGTATTGGGTTATCTAAAGAATCGCTTTACTTATATTTTATACGTAGTTATAGGGTGTTATAATTAAATTAAAGAATTTGTGCGTGGTAATGTCTAATTATTTGCTGTATCATTTGATTCGTATATTTTTATACTTCGCGGATGTTATAGTTGTCGTGAGTTTTAATCTTCTGACAAGTTTTTATGTAGATAATCATTTCTTGCAATAATTGCGTTATACTTTGTACTTTTTTTGCACCAGTTACGTTTTTTATTTTAGTCCTGCTGAGTAATTAGTGTCTGCTTTAATTATCTCGTCTCCGCAGGTGTTGCTTACAATTGTACAATCTCGTTACTTTGAATGTTTAATTATAGAGTTTCAAATTTTCAGTCAATTGTTTTGTTACAGTAGTTGCATCAATGTTTCTTTTATAATTTGTACAATAAAATTGTTTAATTACAAAGTTTTAAGTCTGCTGAATAGTGTAATTTCAGACTCGGTAATAAGTTTTGTTGCAATAAATTGCATAAATGTTTCTGTATAATTGAATGCTTTCGTACTGAAACTAACCAATTATAACTTTATAACGTTGGGTTTTTCTGAATAGGTCCTATTTAATGATGGTTTTCGGTATGAGAATCGCGTTATAGAATTGCACGATTTGTTAATAGTTACAAAATGCTTCTATAATTTAGACACTGAGGTATTTAATTTATAGAATTCGAGGAAGGTTAAGTTTTAAATCGTTCCTATAATTAATTGTTTATAAGAATTGCGTTTTATACAAAAAGCTCTCGGTGATAATATTTGCTGTACATAAAATTTCAAAACTAATTGCGTTCTATTTTTATGTTTCAAACGTGCTGAATTGAATTTGTTTCGTATTAATAATAATTCGTAATAATTTGTACTTATTTTGCGCATGTAAATGCGTCTTTTCGGGTTCTCTTGTTTAAAAATAAATTCTCTTGTATTAAAAATAAGTTCTCTTAGTAAAAATAATTTCTCTTAGTATAGTAAATTATTTTCATATAATGGCATAAATTACGATAATTAAAAAAATCTGTACATATATAAAATATTTCCCTTACTAGCTACCATCAATAAATTTGTAGAAAGAATAAATTGGTTTAGGATAAATGAACTTACATAATTTTCATCGTCGTTTTCATTTGTTTGGGCTTGGTAGATTTTTGTACCTTGTCTAAGTTTGTTTCTTTGGCCTCGGTCGATTCTTGTACCTTGTCCAAATTTGGTATGGTTGGGCTCGGTCGATTCTTGTACCTCGTCCAACTTTGTTTGGGTTCCTCCAGATTGAGAATTAAAATTCTTGGTCACCAGTTCCCCGATTTTTGGATTTGTAGTGCCTTTCTGGATCCGTACGCTGCGCCAGTTATGTTTCGAGCTTTGGGAGCGGTTTTTTTTAAAAACTTCTTGTAACAATTTTATTTCATAAACAGAAATTACAATGAAATTTTGACAAACTTGATTAATTATTCTAAGTCGAAATTTATTATAAATTGAATTTAATAGAGGGCGAGTAGCCTAAGCAAACAACAATGTAAAAGCTGAAATACTCAAGACTGACTGACTGATTTGGGGCTACCGGGGTATTTATGTTGTCTCTGCCCTCACATGTCTGTGGGCACTTGCAGAGCTCATGTCTGCTTATTTCTTTATTCTATTCATTATACAATATAACAATCTTAATTTCTAAGTAATTGCGGTTTCTTAACCGTCTGTGACCTGCACCTGAAGTATCACTTACGTCTGAAATACAATGTATTCACATCCGTTCTTGCAACTTACTTGTGAACTTTCGATAACCTTTTCTTATTTATCCTTAAAATGCAATGTTGCATTTAACCTAAGTTTCTTAATGATTTCTTAATAGTTCCTAATACTTTCCATTTAATTGTACATATATGGATTGGGGGATACGTAACTCGTATTACCGTTGATTTTTATGAGTTGATGACCACCCTCCCAATACGTGTGGATCATAGTGAATTAGAAGAACACAGATAAGTGTTTGAAGAACTCACTTAATACTAATACACAGGAAATTCTAAATTTTTTACAATTTCCACTTCTACTATTTTTTTACTAACCTATTAACATCAACTATTTAGTTACAGTACGTAAAGTGGGAGAAATATTATTTTCCATTTCTTTACATCATACGATATTGTAATAATTTTTTGGTGAACAACGGTAAAGGTTTCGTGGCTTTGATTTCCTTTTAAGCAAATATTATATACTTTTTATATTGTACACATAATTTTAGTGCTTTGTGAATTGTTTTATAAGGATTATCCTAAAGTTTTTTGTTAGTAGCTATTTTAAAATCGTTAGAGCATCTATTAGATATAGTATCTTGCTTATAAAATGTTCCACCTTCTTTTATATAATGTCTAAAACTGTGATTTTACTAGCTTAGTAATTTTAATAATGTTTAAGTTAATTCTGGTGTTGGTTGTAGCCGTGGTGCACTACTCGGGTTTTATAGTAGTGTACCCTGTTACTTGTCAATTAGACTGGTATAAAGGTAATAAAATTCATCGCGTGCCGTACAATGACGTAATCTGTTTCACAAGAATTTATAAGAAATATTATTTTGCTTTAAAAATTAACCATGCACAATTACTAAGCTAGGCTTACGTTTACATTCGGTTCTTCTAAATAATGGAGCCTTGCTCAGGGCGTTGGATACACGAATTATTCCGTATTGCTCCTCTAAACACGTACGCTTGCTTTTGGCTGTATGGGTTACAGCGACTTCTATTCATCGGCTTACAGCGAAGTGCGTTGATAATCTATAACATACTGTAACAAAAAGGTATTAAGAGACAAAGGATGACGCAAGGAACGTCACTGTATTACAACTCACCGACTGATCACTTCGTCTTTTAGGTAGGGTAGATCAGTGTAGTCTGAATATCTCGGCGCTCATTCCCTCCAACTTGTAAAACCTTGCATATCGGTGCACGTTATTATTTGTATAACCAATCACGCACATCACATCGAAGCGTGAGAAAACGTCTATACCGCAAAATACAATAACAGATCTTAATTTACTCTTTGAGCCGTGCTGGGAACTCAAAACCACATTTATAATGCGCTATAACCTACTTAATTCTACAAAAAATCTCCAGGATAATTAATAAAATAAATCCGCTGAGTGGCTAAATGAGGCATAATAACCCACATATGTATTTTTAATTGCGTACCTATTTTAAGCATGTCTTATACCATTTCTACTTCTACATATTTGATACTGAAAAACCTAGTCAGTATTTCTCGAATATAGAAATGAAAAATAGATAATTTTCTTATTTCAGCAAGACAAACTGTTTTCTTGGGTTTTTTTTATTTCTACACTTTCAATCTGCGATTGATGCTAGCCCCGGCATCCTAGTGCTATGCCGCGGTGGTGCATCGTAACATCATTTTCAAAATATTTGTAGACTTTAAGGTCATTCACTTACAATGCACGTGACATAAACAAAAAGAGCTCAGTACTTTCATTTTTGTATAAGCAACAAAAAAACGTAGTTATTCTTTCTACGAACGTGTTCAACTATCTTTCAAGATTTTCGGCTTAAGTGGTGAAGGAATGAGTTAAATATGTTTTAAATCGGAAACCAATTTTTACATGTATTGTTACGCGCAGTTTCTGCACTAGAATATTTCCATTTTTACGTAATTAAATTTCACATTCCTTACTTTATCTACAGTCATTTGAGTATTTATTAACGACTTCGACTGCCTTTTCAATTTAAACGGTTGCTTGTCCGTCACCCTGTATGATTCTATTGGAATGTTTGGTTATGGTTTGAATACTTCAATCTATTCTATTTTAATATAGCATTAAAAATGTGGGTGTTCTCTTATCAGCAACGTTCGCTTTCTTAAATATTTACACTGAGTTTATGTACGTGTTTCATCAAGAATATTTCAGTCCACTAAAATGTCTGGTTCGCTTACCTCTACACCTTACTTAATATAAATGATCAATTGGTTGATGTTACGTTTCTATAATTTCAATGCGGAAAATTAGGCAAACCATTCTTCATAATTTCCACGAGGTTGTTTATATATATTTATTATCTCGTATTTAGACACATTGATGTATATTCGTTGTAGTTTAGCACGCTACAACCAGCATTAACTGGGTTTTTCCTGTTGGTTGTAGTATCGTGTGTTAAAAATATATAATAAGTTTTGATGTATGAGGATACCGAAAGATTTTTCCAAGATGAGTGCAATTCAATTAGTTCCCGTATCTTATATATAGATGGATGTTTTGAGGAAAATATTATTTATGTTATTTATTGTTTATACATGGATGTTTTGAGGGAAGTTACGATTTCAATGGATTCATTATTATTATGCAAGCTTTCCTTGCTTGAACGGAATAAAATTGCTTTGCGTTTCCGATACGGATATAAAAATGAGTGTTGTTTCGAAGTTCTGTTACACGATTTAGTTTCAGTTTGTATGAACTCACGGGAAACGTATTATGGTTATCTGAGTGTTTTTTTCGGGTTACTTTTATCCTGTCGAAACATATGAAGTAAATAAATATCGCGGATATAAATTTCATTATAAACTCAGGGCTTTTTCTTTTTTTAAAAAAGAAAAGCAAAGCTTCTGTGTATTGATATTTTGGTTTTCTTTAAATCAGCTCACCTAGTTGGCTTTATTTATATCACGTTTATGATTTACAGAACAAAAATTTTATTTTTTTTTGGTATAAAAATTAATTTACAACCATGCAATTATTCTACGGGTTTAAAAAAAGATTAGGCAGCAATACGTTGTTTACATTTGGTCATTGTATGATAGAGTTTACCAATTCGGGTTCTAATTAATTTTTAATTATAGTTAGAGGTATGTAGAATGTGGATACGTGATATTTTCAAGATAAACAAAATTTGTGCAGAATCCATCTGGTAAATTTTAATTGCTTTGGTTTAATGTTATGAATATACTAGAGGCGACAGTTTTCATTGTTTGGGTATTAATTATAAATTAAGATTAGCATGCACTGTCCATAAGACCTTCTATATAAAAATTTAGAGTTACACTATTGTTTAGATGTGACTTACATAATTCTTTACCGCTGCTGCGAAATGCATTTCGTCTGGTAGATGGTTTTTTCTTTATTGCTGTTGTCTACTATTACCATATTTTTCTTGATGTTTACTTATCGAGAGTTACTTTTAAGGAGTGTTTATCGACACTATGTAAGAATATATTTTGAATATAAGGAAGGTAATATAAAGTATTCAAGAAATTTTATTAAGCAAGTGACTGAGAACAATCCATAAAATATTTATAGGAACATCGGCTAGATAATAGGATAAACACACAACAAAATATATGATTACGTTTAAATCAAGATATAAGCGATGCAGTTGAATATGTGGTTAATATGCTGAAACTACACATGATAAAAATGTCAAATGAATCACAAATATCAAACATTACTAATAATGTTGGCAGCAAATACATACCCAAAATCCTACCGCATAAATACAAGCCCAGATTCATGCGCTAAATGTTTATATATATGCATGATAGTTAAATATATTAAATCTAGTAAGCAAACGTTAAAAATTATACATTATGATTGCATCGGTAAAAACGTATTTTTTAAAAATTAAACACATCGTGGCATTACAAATTACAAACAAAAATATACACAACAACGTTGTGGTTAATTCAATTACTATCTTAAAACCAAAACAAATATAACATAGAAATAGAATACTGTTCATATTCAAACTTGCCTAATAATTTGATTCAATATATCTAAGGGATGATGTTGGTACTAATTGTTTGTAAAATCACAGTAAGGGTACATTTACTATTGATTCTGCAATAAGTGCAATGCAATGGAATTCGAACTCTGTATTAAATACTAAATAAACATTATTTCAAATAAACAAATATTTGTTTTACCCTGATTTTAGATACTAAATAAACAATTCAGATAACTAAATATTAGTTTTCAGTTGTTAAACCAAACCACACTCATTTATACATACAATAAACTCGTAAATTCACATATTAAACATTACTAGTAAAACAACCGGCAAGGCAGCATTGTATACATCAATCTCAAAAAAGCAACATGTAATCATAAAAATATTTCTTTCAATGGTTAAATAACTAACGGTTTTACAATAAGTACCAACATCACATCCAAAACAAGACCGGAAATTACCAGATGTATTCAGATTAGCTTAAATAGCAATACAATATCAACATAAACATTACCTTTAATAAAAAACCGCCAAGTGAAATCTTTCAACCTTCCATTTTGAAATCTAAAAACAAAGTCCTTTTACCCTTGTTGACTAGATCGACCATCCCTACACATGCGCTCCTTAAGCCTGACGTCACGAAATGCGTTCATAAACCTGCAAGTGGTTACTGAGCTATTCTAACAAATACCTTCAAATATCGAAATATACACTATAGTATTTGCAATAATTATCAACCAATAAGAAATCGATTTAGAAACACTACGGATTACTACAATAATAAGGAATTAGTGCTAAAAACGACAAAAAGCAACATCTTTTCACCAACACGTTCAGGGAAAAAAATGTACATACGTCCCCATTAGTTCTACAATAAAAAGTCCCCCTAAGATAATTATTAAAATAAAATCGTTGTGTAGCCAAATGAGGTGTAATTTGCGTAAACATAACATTTCTAACGAACATTTAAAATGCAAAGTGATATTGAAAAATTTTGAAAAAAATCCGAACACTACTGCAGATGTTTGTGAAAATCTAACGACTTGAAAATTAATTTGTCTTGTGTATGCTTATGAACATTATAGAAATATACTGTAGCGGGCTACTACTACCGCGTTTCACTAATTTAAAACTAGTAATAACAAAGGTCTTGATTACTCACTGTTCACAAGTCTAATTAACAGTATATGCCTTATTTATAGTTGCTTTCAGTCCAATTAACAATGAAGCACTATCACACTAATGAATTTACAAGCACTAATCTCTTCTTAAACTAAATTCTTAACTATAGGTCTATTAACAACACTAAACACTACTATTTATTTATTACACTTTTGTCTATTTATGTATTCTACAAGCGGCATGTACATTAGACACGTTCACATAATATAACATTTATGTTTACTCTTGGACTTCCAAAAGCTCAACTATTTAACTTTACATGATATAATTTATATTCGACATTCTGATATAGACTAACTCTGTACTTCATCATCGGTCTTATTTATACCCCAAATTAAAAGGATGATTCATCCTCTAGTAATTGCTAGAAAATTCTCGGTCTCTGAAGAATATACAGTGCTTACGGCGCTTGTGTGTTTGACGGGTTGTCTAATAGTAGCTCGTATCACTGCCCCCCTCTTTAAAACCGTTTCGTTTCGTAACTGTAAATACATTTTGACGCCAATTCGATGACTGATGACGGTATCGGCAGCTATCTCCTCTGGTGCATCCACTCCGTCGTTGGAAATAACAGTCAACACTTTTTTCTTGGTCTTGGTAGGCAACCGATTGATAACAACAAACAAGGACCTGCACGTTGGTTCCCTGGAAAACTACTTCTAGCATATTTCGGACTATCCTCCAATCTAAGCAATCCAGTCCACATCCTAGCTTGGGCACCGCTAGTTTTGTTACTCCTTTTTCCATCATCTTAGCCTTAAGATTTAGCAAAGTCTCTCATAGATGTCCATAACTAGGTCTCTGCCATGAAGAGTTTTGGTGACCAGATAGTAAACATAACGATTTTTATCCTGAAGGACCAAAGTTTTTCCTACAGTTGGCTGCTGTTGTACTAATTCATCTACACATCCAAACCTTTTCTTGAAAACAATAGCTATCCCTCTTGACATTTGCAGGTTCTGAGCTACGCAATGTGCAAGGGAATACTCTTCTGATGCTCTAAACAGATCTTGCTGTTTTTCAACAACGCCGCCATAAATCTCTCAGAATCTACATTTGGCTCATGATTAATAACTCGCCGAACACCATTCTCATTATTCAAGTCCCCCTGGTTGTTGCCAGCATAAGATGTTAATCGGTCAAAGTGCACCACTTTCGGTTTACCACGAGGAGATCTTCTGATCAGGTACACTACATCATTAATTCTTGTTAACACTTTGTACGCGCCTTCCCATTGTCTTCGTAATTTTGGCGACAACCCACGCTGTCTTTGTGGATTATACAAACCACTAAATCTTCAGGTTGATAACCACCTTCTTAAGCTCTCGTGCCATATTGTGATTTCATTCGATCGCTTGCTGCCTGGATATTCTTTCGGACGTTTTCGTGAATGCTATTTGATCTTTCACGAAGCTTATTAACGTAATCTTCACCTGCGATTTTTTTCCAGGTTTAAATCCAAACTGAAGATCACACGGTAGCCGCAATTCACGTCTTAACATCACGCAAGCGGGAGAGTATCCCGTGCTATCATGTACCGAAGATCGGACGCCAGTAGGTACAAATGTAAATATTGATCCCAACCTCGTTGATGTTCAGAGACAACTTTGGCCAGGTACTTTCCTAACGTCCTGTTCATTCTTTCAACCATTCCATCCAATTGAGGATGAAGTGGAGTGGTTCTAGTCTTCCTGATTTCAAGATGCTTGTAGACGTTTTGAAACAACGATGATTCGAAGTTCCGACCTTGATCGGAGTGTAATTCCAACGGAACTCCAAAGCGAAAAACAACTCCCTCACTAGTACATCTGCAACCGTCGCGGTTTCTTGGTTAGATATAGCATATGCCTCCGGCCATTTGGTAAAATAATCCCCTGCAACCAAGATGTATTTAGTTCCTTTCTTTGATTCAGGAAACGAACCAGCTATATCAATGGCTACCCTCTTAAAGGATTCCCCACATTATACTGTCTCATTGTGACTTTCCGTTTTGTGACCGGGCCATTTGCAGAGGCACACAACTCACATTCCCGGCACCACTCCTTTACATCATCTTTGCATTTCACCCAATAGAATCTTTCTCTCACTCTTTCAAGAGTTCTTTTCACGCCAAAGTGCCCTCCGGAAATACCATCGTGCAAGTGCTGCAACACTTCCGGCACTCTGCTTCTCGGCACTATCACTTGGAATCTCTCAGTGCCATCTTCACATTCCAGGTGTCGTTTCAAGATACTATTTTCAATCACCAAGGAGTCCCACTGTGCCCAGTATGCCTTCAGGCTCCTACTTGAAATACTAATTTCTTCCCAAGCTGGTCGTTGTCCTCTACTTTTCCACTCAATTATACGTCCAAATTCGGCGTCATTCTCCTGGTCTTCTTGTATTCTTTCAGGTTGCCAAGTATCATCGGTTACTGTCATTCTATGGATGACACTTATTTTCTCTTCCATCTTGGAGCAATAATTGCAGTCTACCGGACAAGATCTCCTTGATAAAGCGTCTGCATTCCGATGGCTAGTTCCTACACGATGTTCTGTGTCAAAGTCATATTCCTGCAGCCGCTCTATCCACCTTGCAACTTGCTCTTCAGGATTTCGAAACTGCAGTAACCTTATTAGTGCAGCATGGTCTGTTCTCAACAGGAATTTACGGCCGTATAGATACTTATAAAAGTGCTCTACGGATTTGACGACGGCCAACAGCTCCCTTCTTGTCACACAATAGTTCCTTTCTGGCCGCGACAAGACCTTACTGAAATACCCAATAACTTTTTCTTGTCCGTCCTGCACTTGAGAAAGAACGCTTCCTATAGCTATGTTACTGGCATCGGTATCCAACACAAATTTCCCCTCCATCCGTGGATAACTCAAAATTGGTGCTGTAACTAGTAGCCGTTTCAGTTGTTCAAGTGCACTGTGGCAGTCGTCATTCCAATCATATTCTTGTCTATCTTCGGTTAATTTCGTTAACGGTTTGGCAATGTTCGCAAACCCAAGTAAAAAACGTTGGTAATATGTGCACAATCCTAGAAAACTGCGTAGTTGGTGTATATCTGCTGGTGTAGGCCACTCTTACACCGTTTTGATTTTGTCAGGGTCAGCTCTTATTCCGGTCTCCGAAACGACATGTTTTAGGTATTTCACTTCTTTTCCAAATAGGTGACACTTCTTGGGGCTCAATACAAGGTTTGCCCCACGTAATCTTTCGAATATCTCCTCTAGGTTCTTAAGGTGTTCTTCAAAGACCCGCCTAACACTATCACGTCGTTTAGGTACACCACACATGTCTTTCAGGACAGTCGACGCAGTATCGACTCTATCAAACGTTCAAAAGTAGCAGGGCATTGCATAATCTAAATGGCATGATCTTGAACTGCGATAATCCAGTTCCAATTGTAAACGCAGTTTTTTCTTTAGCGTTTGGCTCCAAGCCTACCTGCCAGTATCCACTTTTCAAGTGCCAGGTCGCAAACCATTTAGATCCGGATAGAGTGTCCAAGGTGTCATCAATTTTGAGCAAAGGATAGCTGTCTTTCTTTGTCACATTGTTAGCCGCCGGTAGTCTACACAAAACCTTGTCGACCCATCCTTTTTCTTGACAAGCACTACCGGGGTTGCCCATGGACTATTCGAGGGTTCAATCATTTCCTCTTCTTCCATATCGGTGATAATTTGCTCGGCTTCCTTACGTTTTGCCAAAGGAAGCCGCCAGGGGTGTTGTCTTATCGGTTGCGCATCTCCAGTATTGATCTTATGTTGCACAACATTCGTCCTTCCTTTCCCACTATCATCCGATGCAAACACACCTCGATATCGTCCGACCAGTTCTTTTACCTTGCCCAGTTGGTCGCCGTTTAATCCTTGACACGAAGGTATCAACATATCCAACAATTTCTGTGAACAACCGTTGGCTGGTTTATCTTTCGTGTCGTCCACACAACGTTTAATAGGGTAAACTGGAATGCAACTTCCCACAATCATGTATTTCTTCAGGGTTACCGTATGCGGATTAATGTTTAGCACCCTTACTGGTATCATATTTCGAAACTTTACCAGCGTTCTTCCAATCAGTAATCCCTCCTGACCCATTCCCGATTCAGTTGCTTCCATCATGCATACTTGTCCTTCCCGGAGCGCATCATCTGGGCGTCCCATTACTATCATTTCCGCCTTCTCGGATATTTTCATATCACAAATCATTCCAACTTGCATCGTCTGGTTATTCGTCCCTTGAAATGGAATCTCATCGTCATCTATCCGTAGCACATCTTTTTTCATGTTCACATGAAACCCATATTTTCTCATGAGATTCATTCCCAAGATCACTTCTTCTGTGATTTCAACTACCAACACCCGATGATTAATTAGTTTGTCTCCAATTCCCAACGTTACGGCAGTCTCATCACTTGCCGTTCGAAGAAATACCGATATAGGTAGCACTTTTCCACGACCAACCAAATGTGGTCTCACAATAGTCCTTGTCACTGCTGTATCCACGAGTAATCGGACAACCCTACCATTAATTCTACCATCGATATAAATGCTGTCCAGACTCCCTATCGACGATGCAGAACGGATAATAATCTCCGGGGCATTACGTTGTGCTGTCGACGTTCGCCCCCTTATGTCGACTTGCTTTAGTTTTCCTGCTGCTCAACCGGTTGTTTTTTTGGTTGAGTACAGCGTCTCTGTATATGACCAACTTCATCGCAGTTCCAGCATCGCAGACCCCCATCTCCGCGGTCGTTGTCTTTCCAGACTTTCCGCCTTTTGCTTTTCAAACACACGGTTGATTATTTCATCTATGCTGTTCTACGCTTGACCAGGTTTCTCTAAGGCAGACCGAACTTTGTGACTCATCCTGTGTGATATCTGCTTACCTGCTTCAAATTCAAGCGCATGAGCCAGTGCGTCATCTAACATTTTTGGCCGTGCTAATCTTAGCGCTTGCTGCATTTCACCGTCTTTTATGCCATCCACAAATGTTTGAATAACCAGTTGTTCAAGGAAGCTATCTGGTACCGTTGGCTATGTCAATCTAACTAATCTGGTGATGTCAGCTTCGAATTCTTACAGGCTTTCACTTGTCTTTTTCGAGCGGTTCTTAACTTGTGCGTGGTCGAAGGTGAGCATCTCCATATCTCATCTCAAGCTTCGATTTTAAGAGGCCGTAATCATTCTGCTGGTGATCGGGAATCGTTTGTAAGATGTTAAGGGCTTCCCCCCGTAGGGCCACTATTAGAGAGATAGCCATCTCTTTGTAGCACCAACCGTTGGCTATTGCAGCAGCTTCAAATTGCTTCAAATTGTTTCAAATATGTGGGCCAAGGTGTTTTACTATCGAATGTGGGTGGTTACACTTTAAATTTTGACGGTATTGACTCGCTTTCTACCATGCTTCTTATTTCTGGAATGTTCTGATTTACAACTTGGTTTGCTAATTCAAGTGGCCGCATTATTAGTGAAATCATTTGTTCTTGCAGCCTCATCACATCTTCTTCCATTTTTACCAATTTACTGTCCAACTTTTGCTCAACTGTTTTTACCTGTTCAGTGACATCTTCTTTCAATGCAATGGAACTTTCCATTAATCTTTGTTCTAGCGTGGCTGTATTTTCCTTCAATTTTTCTTCTATTTTCGCAGCATTTTCACTAAGTGTCACTTCCATACCGTATTTAAACTCTTTAAGGGTCGATTCCAGTTTAACTGACCTCACTAAGTTTTCACTGTGTATCACTTCTAGTTTAGCCGACCTCTCTTCCATTTTCTCAGCATTTTCACTTAACCTTTCTATTTTCTCAGCATTTTCACTAAATTTTTCTTCCATAGCGGTTTTATAATCCTTAAGAAAATTCATTAAAGTTTCTGCGTCCATTTTACTTTGACTTCTTGTAACAGGCATATACAAACTACTTAAACGCTATATACCCCACACAGGTCTGACACCAGTGTAGCGGGCTACTACTACCGCGTTTCACTAATTTAAAACAAGTAATAACAAAGGTCTTTATTACTCACTGTTCACAAGTCTAATTAACAGTATATGCCTTATTTACAGATGTTTTCAGTCCAATTAACAATGAAGCACTATCACACTAATGAATTTACAAGCTCTAATATCTTCTTAAACTAAATTCTTAACCAAATGTTTATTAACAACATTAACACAACTATTTATTTATTACACTTTTGTCTATTTATGTATTCTACAAGCTGCATGTACATTAGACACGTTCACATGGTATAACATTTATGTTTACTCTTGGACTTCCAAAAGCTCAACTATTTAACTTTACACGATATAATTTATATTCGACATTTTGATATAGACTAACTCTGTACTTCATCATCGGTCTTATTTATACCCTGAATTAAAAGGATGATTTATCCTCCAGTAATTGCTAGAAAATTCTTGGTCCCTGGAGAATATACAGTGCTTACGGCGCTTGTGTGTTTGACGGGTTGCCTAACAGCAGCTCGTAACATTACGATTGCAAGTATTGCTCAAAAATAGACGAAAACAAAGACATTTTAAAGAAATCGCATAAACTCTGTATTTACTTAAAGCCATTTTTTTTGAAGGTGCATTCGTGGAAAAACGTTATTCTTTCTTTGGTCAATAAGAACTTCTGCTGGAATTGATAAAGAATTAGACATTGTATGACATCATTGACAAAGTTGCAATAAAAAAATATAGGACGGACTTAGCGTTTAAAAAGTAAGTAGGTTTTACAATTTTGTTTTGTTCTTCTACTTATTATGCAACGTGTTAATCACCCTCGTACTCGCTAGAGTTCCATAAAAACAAGCTCTAACGTTGACGGGGCTCTTTATGAGATTTAACATCGTGCTGTTAATTTTTCACTCGTTTAAATCCCTGTATGTAGCCTACTAATGATAGTTCATACTGTGATAATAAATCTTTTCTACTTGGGTAAAGCTTTGATCGGTCAATTTATATCCTGTATGAATATACTAAAGATAAAAAGCTATTTCATGGAATTTTCCGTGAAACATGCAACAAGATACTGTGCATGTTAAAGGTGCAATTTGATGAAAAAGTAGATTGTTTATCTATGTTAAAGCACATCTGCTTCCTTTTAATTACATCATGCAATAAATGTAAAGTTCTTTTCGAAGATATTATATTCTAAACTCCATTAAATCGTTAGGGTTTTAGAAAATTTCCACAAGCTTACTATTTTTGTAAGTTTCCAATTGAATGACGTATTTTTGCAGAGGCTCCATTTGAGTTAGTTTTCCAATGTCCCTAGATTTGTTGTACGATTACATAGTTACGTCATTATGGTTTAATATCAAATTAAATAATAAATTTAAGAACGCCATCTAAACATAAAGTTTCTAGATATCACGCACAAGTGTATTTTTAAAAAAGGTTAAGGTTAGATAAACTCATTTAAACCTATTGTACGTACATTCGTATTGATAAGCATAACAAACTTAATTGTTAGATCTTTATTTGATTCACGTAGTAAAATAAAATCTTTATTAGAGTACGCGATCTAAACAAACGGAAACATAGCGTGCTCAAAGCTATTCATTTACATATTCTTTTCTTGCGATTCACGGAACGTTATCCTGAATCGTTTCTGAAAGTCATGGTTACGATCGTGGAACCCTAGATTTGTATAATTACGCAATAAAAGCACCGTTTCTATTTCGTAAAATTAGTAAGATGCCTAAGGGCGTTCCTCACTATGTCGTTTTCTCGATTTTTCTTCTTGGCATTTTAATAAAAGGTTGTATTCAATATTATTTTTACTGTATTAAATTTTCGCACGAGAGCATTTAAAATGAAATCAGTTTGAATGCTAATATTCAAGGTTATGAGACTTTCAAAGGCAACTACAATTTATATAGAGAAGTTGTGCTCATGCTATGAAATCAAAATGGAATATATTTGTCATGTAAGGCAGTGTTTGACGTAAGTAAAACATGAACATTTAAAAAATATTTTTTTGGGGTAAGTAGGGTAAAATGTAGCGCGCTATGCATATGTACGAAAGAATTCAGTGCACCAGACAATCTTAGGTAGCGATGAAAGATAATAGAAATTGTATACACTTGTCAACCGACAGTTGCAAAATAGAAGATGCGATGTTTTCTGTTGTGTGCGTTCCTGTTGAAGCTTCCAATCACGATAACTCTAAGAAAATACCTGTACAACTTGTCGGAAATTGAACAACACCGAGCGGGTGTATAAATAGTAACTGTCCACCGTCTTAAACTTATTGTTTTATTTGTCGTCGGTTGATGGAGACTGTGAGCAAGTAAGAATTATATTTTGACTTTTGAACTGATTATTTTGTGAGTGAAAAGTTGTTAAGGTAAGGAATATTAGTTTGTAGTGTAACTGACCTGAAGGCTGACCCAAACGCCCTCTATAAACGGCATACCGGGATCCATGATCTAACATCTAGTGGCAGTGGCTCGACGACTCCTACGTTGTATTGTTATCATGTGACCCAAATTCACACTGGGCAGATGGCGTTAAGGCGGGAAGGTTTGAAATAAAACTAAAGAATTTACAAAACTTTACTTTTAATCAAAAGAATAACCACTAAATAGGTCATTCGCATGAAAGCATTAAAAATGACATTATAAGCAAACAGTGCCGTACTCAACCTGGGCGATTGGGGCAAGAGCACGGCAGCGAAAACCTCAAACTGTCCTCACACTTCCAACTGCATTTGGCACATCTCGACAAGGACGAGGTAACGTACAAGTACCCAGATCACCAACACTGAAATTGACGGGATGTCAACTGTTACCTAGACATACCATACATGACAACTGAAGAAACGTTAGTGTAGACCAGCTAGTCTTTTCCGGTAGGTACTAAGGTCGGCAAGCTAATACTACCCAGCTAAAGTTGAAGAGGGGGACACCAGGAAGATGATCTGCACCTTGACTACCAATGTTCCTCCCCGCGCGGACATAAAATGCTAGTAGTATTCAACAAGGCTCGATCACACGCGCCCACATACATACATTAACGGTTTCCAGCCCGTGTTACAAAATATTTCACAAAGGCTAGCCGACTTCCTATTATTTGCAAAAGGGTACAACTACAAATACAACATGAATCACTGAAATAAACTTATGGTATGATTGCGCATAGTTAAAAAAGCGCTGGTTATTTAATAGACTCTCCTACAAAGTCATAAATGCAAACGCAAAGGCGCGAGATGGTCGGTCATACCAGAGGTTCAATTTAATAACACCACAACAATTATCACAAACGTTAAATACTAGTTAATTATATAGGAACATCGGCTAGATAATAGGATAAACACACAACAAATATATAATTACGTTTAAACCGAGATATGAGCGGTGCAGTTGTAAATGTTATTAATATGCTGAAATAAAACGATTACACATAAAATAAAAATTTCAAATGAATCACAAATATCAAACATTATAAAATATGTTGGCAGCAAATACACAACCAAAATTCTACAGCATAAATACTAGCCCAGATTTAGGCGTTAAATCTTTATATAAATGCATGTTAGTTAAATATATTAAATCTAGTAAGCAAATGTTAAAAATTATTCATTATGATTGCATCGGTAAAAAGTACTTTTGAAAAATTAAACGCGTCGTGGCATTACAAATTACAAACAAAAAATATATCCAACACCGTTGTGGTTAACTGAATTACTATCTTAAAACTAAAACAAATATAACATAGATATATAATACTGTTCATATTCAAATTTTCCTAATAATTTGATTTAATATATCTAAGGAATGATGTTGGAACTTTTTCATTACTTGCTCGTAAAATCACAGTAAGGGTACATTTACTATTGATTCTGCAATAAGTGCAATGCAATGGAAGTTTGAACTCTGTGTTAAATACTAAATAAACATTATTTCCATTAAACAAGTATTAGTTTTACTCTGATTTAGATACTAAATAAACAATTCAGATAAATAAATATTAGTTTTCGGTTGTTAAACCAAACAATACACCTTTATACATAAAACATTCAATAAAATCGTAAATTCGCCTATATTAAACATCTTAAATAAAACAACCAGCAACAAATTCTAAGCCAAAAGCAACAGGCAACACATAAATATTTCCTTCAATGGTACCAACATCACACTCAAAACAAGGCTGGAATTACTAGATGTAATCAAATTACCTTAAATAGCATCTACATTATCAACATAGAACACTACCTTTAATATAGAACCGCCAAGTGAAATCTTTCAACCTTCTATCTTGAAATCTAAAAACAAAATTCTTTAACCTTGTCCTCTCGATCGATCGTCCCTACACATGCGCCCCTTTAATATGTAAATTCTAACATCACGGAATGCGTGCAGAAACCTACAAGTGGTTACTGAGCTATTTTAACAAACACCTTCAAATATCGAAATGTACACTATAATATTTGCAATAATTATCAACCAATGAGAAATCGTCTTAGAAACACTACGGATTCTATTTTGTTACTTACAATTTCTGCATGGTACATTTTCTAATTAAATCGCGTATTTCTTATTGTATTCACGATCATAAACAAAGTCTGTTCAAATTGTTAAATATATCTACAACCCACATGGCGGAATTGCATAACGGGTGACCTACATCATCATAGAAATTTACCTTTTTGATTTACAATGCCGGGAAAAGATAGCTAGAGGACATTTTTCATTTGTTTGAAATTTGTGTCCATGAACACTTGTGTGTACCGTGGTACGACCTACCTATCGTAAGAAACGGCTAAAGCGGTCAAACATACACAACACACACTCCATACTCACATACACACATATTTTTGGCTGTTCTTTCTTTTCTTTAGTTTTGTCCTCTTCTTCCTTTCTTTTCTTGAGGTTGAAAACTGTACTATTTCTTACTAGAGATATCCACCCACCGACGATTTTTGCAGTGTTAGGCCATTTCATCTTTGTCCCCAGTGATTGCTACACTATACCTTTCCTTTTTCCTAAATCCCTTTACACTTCTTGATTTGATCCGGTGTACTGATACTTCAAGTCGGATAAAACTTTTTTGGTTTTTTTGGGTTTCTTGTAGTTTTCTAAAACAAATACTTTTTTTGTTTCATTACATTGGTCTATATTGGCCCTACAAACAAGATACAAATGAATTTTTTGTTTTGGATTTTTTTTGTTTTGGTTTATCCTATTTGTGTACTGCCTGCTCCGTTGCTTCTACTTCCTACTCCGAACTTTTAATTTTTCTTAGGGGAGTGGAGATTTGTTACGTACAATTTCTGAATAGTACATTTACTGATTAAGTCGCGTATTTCTTACGATCATACGAATTTTTATTAACAAGGTCGACTACCTTTCAAATTGAAATGGTTACAGATTCAAGCATCTTATCAAATTTCATTAAGTGTTTAGTTACAACGTTAAATATGTGGAATATATTCTATGTTAATTTGCTTTGGTTAGCAAAGGTTAAAAATCCTCACATTAGAGGTTTGCTGAAATATAAGTCTCAAACACCTGCACCTTACCAATTAATACGGTTTAATCAGCATGAAGTACTATTATTACGTCGCGTTATCACACAGGTGTTTACGGAGACAGAGTGCGAATAAATAAAAATTGTTCACTGGCTTACCTTTTCCCAGTATTGTAAATCGAAATAGTAAATGTCTGTGAGGATGTAGGCCACCCGTTATGCAATTCCGCCATGTGGGTTGTAGATATATCTAACAATTTGAACAGACTTTGTTTATGATCGTGAATACAATAAGAAATACGCGATTTAATCAGAAAATGAACTATGCAAATATTGTACGTAACGAAATATAATAGAACTAATATTCCTTATCTTAACAAACTATTCACTCACAAAATAATCAGTTCAAAAGTCAAAAATGTAATTCTTACCCACTCACAGTCTCCATTGACTAACGACAAATAAAACAATAAGTTTAAGACGGTGGACGGTTACTATTTATAGATCCGCTTGGTATTGTTCAATTTCCGTAAACTTGTACAGGCATTTTCTTAAGGTTTTCGTGATTGGAAGTTTTAACAGGAACGAACACAAACAAAAAACAGCGCATCTTTTATTTTGCAACCGTCGGTTGGCAAGTGCACACAATTTCTATTATCTTTCGTCAGCATCTAAGATTGTCTGGTGCACTGAATGCTTTTGTCTGCGTTAATGTCTTGTCCACTAGTTAAAATAGATTGGGATTGAAACACAAACTTTATAATTTTAGGATTCTTTTTTGCGTTTTTTTCTTAATCAGAAAATTTTGTTAGTCAGATAACTTTTCTGTTTGTAACATCTGACGAATAATAATAATAAATAAAACAATAAAACAAAAATAATCTAGTGCGCATATCATCTGTTGTAAATTCTACAAGGTGTTGATTTGAAAATTATTGCGTACAATTTTTGCATAGGACATTTTTTGATTATATTTCTTATTGTATTCACGATTATACGAATTTTTATTAACAAGGTCAACTGCCTTTCAAATTTCACCGTATAAAATCTCATTAAGTGTGTAATTACAACGTAAAATATGTGGAATCTATTCTATGTTAATTTGCTTTGGTTAGCAAAAGTTAAAAATCCTCGCATTAGAGGTTTCCTAAAATATAAGTTTCAAACACCTGCACCTTGCTAATAAATACAGTTTAATGAGCATGAAATACTATTATTGCGTCCCGTTATCATACAGGTGTTTACGGACACAGAGTGCGAACAAATAAAAATTGTCCACTGGCTTACCTTTTTCCAGTATTGTAAATTGAAATAGTAAATTTCTGTGAGGATGTAGGCCACCCGTTACACAATTCTGCTATATGGGTTGTGAATATACTTGAAAATTTGAACAGACGTTATTTGGATACTACCAGGCAGGGATTTCTCACGCGAACATACTTCGGAAGTTGTCATTTATTTTCTTAATTGCTCTTGGTTGTAGGTGGTGTTTTAAGAATTCTTTTGCAGGTGGTATTTTGTCGATGAGAAATATGCACGTTGAGAGTCGAAAGAGATCTGGTTATTTTCAGAGTCTTTTCACATGAAAGAACACTGTGTAGAATCGGAATTTTTTCGAAGCTTAACCTGTATATATAGGTAAAATTAACCACCAAATGGTAACGTGTTTTCTTTTCAAAAATATTTCCCATCGACCTACCTGCAGAAGTATTATCAGAACACCACTTGCAACCAAGCGTAATTAAGAAAGTAAATGACGACTTCCATGAAGTATGTCCCGTGCGAAGCCCTTGCCTGATAGTATCCAAACAACTGTTCAAATTATTAGCTATATTCACAACCCATATGGCAGAATTGTATAACGGGTGGCCTACATCCTCATAGAAATTTACTATTTCGATTTACAATATCCTGAAAGGATGAACCGGTGGACAATTACCATTTCTTCGCAATCTGTGTCCGTGAATACCTGTGTGATAATATGACGCGATAATAGTATCTCGTGCTAACTCATTTTATTGGAGAGATGCAGGTGCTTGAAACTTATGTCGAAAAACTCCTAATGCAAGGATTTTTAACCTTTGCTTGCTACATGCCAAAAATCGGTTATGTGTCACTTTTAGATTAAGTATAAATTATAAGGTAGTTCCCGCGAAAATTTTTTAATAAATTTGTTAATTTCCGTCATTCCGGACAGTTGCGTTTGCGCAAGAGATTGCGCAGACGTGGAGTGAATGGCGCAAGTGCGCGGTGTGTGATACGACGTCATTAGACTACGAGGCCTGAAGCCGAGAACAGCTACCTATGTCGTGGTGTCTTTTCTCTTTTTTTAGGATGTAAGTTCCCTTTCACCTTATCTTCGTGTGCCTTTACCTGTATCCTTCTCGCCCTACCTACGACGAACATAGAAGATGAACGAATAAGAATTTCGACTCAACAATGGCGTGATGTAACCCAAACGAGATGGCCCTGGGATATAACTGTAAAGTGCGATTTAAGTGAGTACATTGCTTTCATTTATATTGTAAATTTGATCATTGTATCACTTTTAATCGTGTTTGTTATTTGATACAATTTGCCGCGTAATCACGTTATATTAACGATTGCGCAATAGTATGAAACACGCGGGAAACCGTAAGATGCTAACCAAAGTGAATTAACATAGAATACATTACACATATTTAACTTTTTAGCTAAACACTTAATGAAATTTTATAGGATACTTGAATGAGTAATTATTTCAATTTGAAGGGTAATCGACCTTGTTAATGAAAAATCGTATGATCATGAATACAATAAGAAATACGCAATTTAATCAGAAAATGTACTACGCAGAAATCGTACGTAGCAAATTCCTTTACTTATTAAAATATAAATAACAAGTACAGGTATACTTATATAATGTTTCCAGCCCTAAATAAATACAAGAAGAAAATTAGACATAATATATATAGCAATACACAGCTGTATACCTGCTCCTTACCGAAGTGCACTTCCTAAAACAACAGCGTAATCCTAAACTGAAGTAAGTAAGTGTTAAAGTTAATCTAAATTATAATTAGTAAACAATTTGTTAACGTTAGCATTTCCTAAATATTAAGTTAAAGTAAGTAATATTGCTTCAACGTGAGCTTCTGTTTATATTAATTGTGACTCGAAACAATTGCGTAATTACTTTATGCACTAACACGTGAAAGTAAATTTTAGAACGGCAGTCTGCAATGCATTGTGACATAACCACGAGTAAGAAAAAACTAAAGCACTGACGTGGTTGTGGCATGCATGCTGGGGGGAAGGGGATACTGCCTGTCTGTCGTAAGAAGCGACTAAAGCGATCCAACATCATACACGCACGATACACACACACATGCACACACACACGCACACAAACAAACTTCATACTCACATACACACATATTTTTAGTTCTTTCTCTTTTTTAGTTTTGTTCTCTTCTTTCGGATCTGGTGTTGTTTCTTACAGTTTTTCTTTATAATTTCAGTTTTGCTTAACCATTTCTCTTGGTCCACTTTATTTTCCCTTTTCTTTGGCTGGTTTTCTTACTGCTAGTTCTCATATTGACTTATATAAAATTTTCGATCTACTTCCTGTGGTATGTACTTTTTCGGGCGGTTCCGTGGCGTAGTTGGTATGCGTGTGACTATTACGTCCAAGGTCCCGGGTTCAAATCCCGACACGGTCTGCTTTAAAAATGTTAAGCGAGCATTTTTCACTAAAATACGCCCTCGTTCGGATGAGAGGTAAAATGAAAGTCCTGTGTGTGAGTGTTGTCACGCACGTTAAAGATCCCTACCTTGCTTGGAACAGCAAAGGTGTAACAGTTTTTTTGACCGCTACACTATATCAACGAATTTTAGTTCTAATAACTCAAGTAAAGTCATTAAATCATGCGAACCATTTTTAAAATAAACAAGTATCAATATTGTATGTGCTAACCGCCATACAGAAATGTTAGTTTGGTTGCTAACATCAGGCGCAGAAAGTTAATACAACTATTATCAGGGCCAAACACCTTTCCTGTTTAGTGCATACCACGTTTGCGCGCACTTTTGCCAGAGCTCTCGTAGAGAAAATAATGGAACCACTAAAGGTTCTGGCGTGAACTTGTGCCTAGCTTTTTGTGCGGAGTACAGCCCTAGTGCGCTAAAACACTAGGCTTTGTGATTTTAACAATGCGCTCTTATCTTTTCTTTTGGTAATTGCTCTTTTGATAATTTAACTTACAGAAGATGTTCGTTTGATAAATTTCCCTTCTCATAATTACACTCTTCGTAATTTTATTTTTAATAATCTTCAATATTTTTGTTATAACGTTCCGTTTAAAAGTCGATTTCAAATGACTTCTAATAAATAACTTCGTTTCAATAATTACTGAGATAAACTCATTTAATAATTCTTTGGACATTTGTGTAAATAACACAGAAAACAATTCTTTTATGATTTCGTAAAAGTACGATAGATATGTTTTTCAACGCTTCGTAGAATTCGTCAACTAGATTTTTATATTATAATTAACAACTATAAGAAGTCGTTTTGTATTATCTGGTTTTACAAAACTAAAGCAGCAAGTAGGCTGGGTTTAATAGAAGCTAAAATTCTACTTTTACATCTGTGAATGTAAAATATGAACGTCCTTCAACCGTACGATGGATAGTTGGATTTTGTGTTATGTTATGGAAAAGCGATAAGTTGGAATGTAAAAGAAACGTTCTACAAAGTAGGTAGAAATTTTTATGGTTTATAAATTAAGTCCGAAGATGCTTTTGAAAGTATTGGAATTTTGTTGGTCCAGTTCGTGCGTATAACAAAAACGCATGGTCCAGTCCAAGGGTCGCGCAGCTGTTCGTGTTCGGTGGAACATGTGGATTTGACGTCACTTGTTTTCTGAAAATGTATGTATAAACACCTGCCCTAACATGTTGTGAAGACAACATGTAAAGAACACCTGCAGAGCCAAGGTAAGAAATTAAATTATTCTGGCATCATGTCTACATTTGGCGATCTTTAATACCAGGCTGCTTCAGAAAATATTTTTGTAATTATCTATTTTGACAAATCCATTTCGCATATTAAAAAGGACCTTAGTAAATTTTTGTTGACAATATTAGTTCAATACAATTACAGTTATTAAATTTTATAAAATAATGTGAACTTAAAGAGTTCTTATTGATGTTTCATTTACGCATGATTTCACTTACAATTTTTAAATAATGAATTAATAAAGAAGTAGTTAAAGTTTTATAAAGTGTAAACAGAAAAAGCAGATCTGACACTTCTGGTATAATTTCAAGTTAGATTTTTGTAATTAAAGTAACATTTGAAGTCTTGATATTTTTCTTTGAATTCTACCTTATGAGTAGATTAAGCTTGTATTATCTTTTCTTAAACATAAATTTTATATCTACAATTTTTATGAAAGTACCATTTTTAATTAAAGAAACAACATTTAATTTTCTTAATTAATTGATTTATTCTGAACAAGTACGTTCAGAAGTAAGGTGACAAAGAATAAGCCAAATAGAGTAAAGTGGTAAACCCAATTTAATAAGGAGCTTTAATAGCCTTTTCAGTATTTAAAGAACAAAACCTGTGTTCATACTATTGTTGCCTGATTAATCTTTTTTGTTTTTTAGATGAGGTAGCAAGATAAAACTTCTTGTGTACTCATTTTAGTATATTTAATTAAATTTTCTTTACAGCTCTTGCGTCAGCAGTTAATACGGTATTCCTCCTTAAGGACGCCCAAGTCCCCCTTAAGGAAACCATGTGTTTAAAATTGGTGGCGCCCTGTTTAAACCCCTGTTTTGTCGAGAATCTAGCCCTAGTAATAAAATAATGCTTTGTAAAAAGAACCACAACCAATCCTCATAAGCTCTGCCCAAGAAATAGACCCCTAGCATAGTCGGAAGATAATTGCGTTCCATCATTTTAAGGGAATCCTTCCTTAAAGGTTACTGGTTACATTTGGGGATATAAAAATAACCCCGAACTATTTAACCATACCAGTAAAGAAAAACATGTAATAAGGGTTCGGCAAAATTCAAAATTTTTCAGGTAAAAAAGGCTCGCTTCTTTGCCAATGTAGTACCTTCGGATGGAGCATTGGAAAATCACATGTAGGGGTATGTGCTTTCTAGACCTTTTTTCTTTTCTCCACTACTTAATCGACTTTTTGGTCTAGTTAGCTATTCTTTTCTTAGGTTGTTGGTTTTATACAAGTCTCTGTTACAATATCTTGAAGTACCTCAATTTTTCTGTCCAGTATTTTCGTCGTTCTCTTGCTTACTTCGAGGCTTGACAGAACTTGACCGAGTTTGACTTTATAAAAACTGAAGTGAAACAATGTCTCTTAAAAGAAAGCATCTGAAGTAATACCGCGACTTTAGTCTCTTCAGGTGAAAGGACGTTGTATAGAATCGGATCTCTTTCGACGCTCAACCTACGTATATAGGTGAAGATAACCAACAAGTAGTTATGTGGTTTTTTTTCAAAAATATTTCCCATCGACAAAATACCACCTGCAAAAATATTTTTAGAACACCATCTGCAACCAAGTGCAATTAGGAAAGTAAATGATGACTTTCACGAAGTATGTCCGCATGAGAAACCACTGTCTGGTAGTATCCAAATAATGTCAGTCCAAATTGTTAGGTATACTCACAACTCACAGGGCAGAATTGTATAACGGATGGCCTACATCCTTATAGAAATTTACTATTTTGATTTACGATACCGGGAAAAGATAAGCCGTTGGACAGTTTTCATTTGTTCGCAATCTGTGTCCGTGAACATATGTGTGATAACGGACGCGATAACAGTACTTCATGCTAACTCATTAAAACGTATTTATTGGAGAGATGCAGATGTTTGAAACTTATTTCAGAGAACCCCTAATGCAAAGATTTTTAATCTTCGCTAACCAAAACAAATTAACATAGAATAGATTCCACATATTTTACGTTGTAACTACACACTTAATGAGATTTTATACGTTGCAATTTGAAAGGCAGTTGACCTTGTTAATGAAAATTTGTATGATCGTGAATACAATAAGAAATACGCGATTTAATCAAAAAATGTCCTATGCAGAAATTGTACGCAATAATTTTCAAACCAACACCTGGAAAATTTACAACAGATGATATGCGCACTAGATTATTTTAGTTTTATTGTTTTATTTATTATTATTATTCGTCAGATGTTACAAACAGAAAGGTTATCTGACTAACAAAATTTTCTGATTATAAAAAGAACGCAAAAAATAATTCTAAAATTACAAAGTTTCTGTTTCAATCCCAATCTATTTCAACTAGTGGGCAGGACATTAACGCAGACAAAAGCGGGCTTCAACACTGTCAACAAAAATACATTTGCGATAAAAACAAAATGCCAGTAACTAATAGAACATGGCGCCTAGGTGCTATCAAAACAAAAAGGCGTTTATCCAAAACATTCGTCGGGATGTAGGTTCTTTATTCAATATGTCTTTGAATTCTACCAAATGAAGAAAATATTAAACGGTTTTGGATGGTTTACTTTGAAACAAGAAATTCGATGTACCGTTATTCTTGCAAAGTTTATGTGAATTCTGATATGAAATCTATTCGTTTTATTAGCTAAGTAAATATTTAAACATTCATGAAATAAGTAAAATACATCTTAACAATGTTAGTATAGCTGGATTTTTCATATTACTTAAATACAAATCACTCAAATGATTATCAAACTCAAACCCTAACAAAAAGAGAAACTAAATACCTTCAACTTGCTCGTGATATAGTTCTTAAGCGAGCAAAACTTAGCTTTCCATGGTAGTAATAACAGAATGTTTGAAATAAAACATAATTAAAATAATAAAAATATATCTCATTACCAGCGCAATAAAGTTCAAAACGTAATTAATCTGATGAGTAACAATATTTAATCTAAAATATTACATCTAACTAAAAAGTTTAATATTTTTAAACAATTTTTATGTATATCGGATGTTAGTCACGAACAAGTTTCGATTTGTATAAAATATTGTAATAATGACGCCGAATAATCTAGAAATAAAAAAGATATAGCCATTAAAAAAGCAATGGATTGATTGCCAGCTACAAGGGCATATTTAAAGAACCCATATAAAGCAAACAAAAGGATGATTCAATCGTAATATCGTAGAATTTACAAGATTTTGGAATAATTATAGCACGATATATAAAGTGCATGACGTGACAGGTATTTAGCTTAAATATTAATCCACAAGTGATATAAAATACATTGTTGGATGGGTTATTGAAATAAATGCACTTAGTGACTATATAAATTAAGATATAATAGTTAATGCATGTGAAGATAAAATATGCATGTTGCGTTCTATTTCGTATTTGTTAATTTACTGCCTCCTTAATTTAAAAACCATTTCAATTCTACTTATTTTAACATACGGGTTCGCTACACTTCTATCATTTTAAGCCAGTTTGGTTAGGGGACCAACTGTGTTCGTCCTTTATTTACTTTTATCATTTCAAGTCAGCTCAGTCAAGCAACTAACGGAACACGTCCTTTACTTAATTCAAAGCCCACATGTTTATATTCTTTCTGGTTTCTTATCTAAGCATGTGTTTGATAGAAATTTCCTCGATGTTGCAAGTTTAATTGTAATTAGGTAAAGCGACAGTGTTCTATTCGATTAGAAATTTCCGTGCTTATTCTTCAGAAAACAATTTTATAAATACATTTGTTGATGAGTTCATTATATTTCTAGCGCTAGTGCTCGGTGTTTCTATTGTGACAAATAATATAAACCCAAACGAGCAATTCATTACACCTTAAGTCTCTCGAAACAATCTTCGAACTTGAATCACGCAGTATCCAACCTGTGTCGAATCAATACGACAGACGTCTGCAATTAAAGGCCGTACTAGCACAGGAAGCTGACGGACAATTAATCTTTCGTACATTAACTTCAGATCTATCACAAAATACCTTTGAGATCAAACAATCTCTAGACGATATTAATAATATAGTTTATAGAACAAATCCACTAGGTACAGATTTAGAATTAAAACGTATCAAATCTCGTATAATACATTTAAAGCTACGTTTAGACTTGTTATCATTATTTAAGGATGAACAGGCTAATGAAACCAAGCAAACTTTCTTATCTGAGGTTCTCTTAAATGAAGGAATCATTCTCGAAAAACTTAACTTAGATTCGATGTAAATTTGCCTCATGCTTTCTCTAACCTCACCATTTCGCAACCTGTTACCTCGTCCCCGAAATCTATACCGGTTTATAAATGGGGTATTTCTTTCTCGGGTTTGGATTCGCAAATTTTGTTAATGTCATTTCTGGACCGCGTAAACGATTTTAAAATCTCAGGTAACTGTACAGACCAATATTTATTTGTCTCAGCGGGGGGATTATTTTCTGGCTCAGCTTTAATTTGATACAGAAACATACGAAACCAGATTTCTACCTGGGAAGAGTTAGTTACTAGCTTAAAACGCGACTTCTTACCGCATGTATATATAACTGATCTCTGGAATGAAATAAAAAAATCGCACCCAGGGGCCTAACGAAAACGTAATCTCTTTTATTACCTCAATTAAAGCTCTATATGGCAGATTAGATAAAAAAAACCACCCGAACCTGAAATTATAGATCAACTTTTACGAAATTTAAATCCTTATTTCTCTGAACACTTAGCTTTACAAAATATCTCTTCCATATCTTAATTTAAAGATATATGCCGCTCTCTTCAAGAAGTAAAGTTACGTATAGATAAATATCGTCCACCACCAACAAAACAATCTGGCCTATTAGAACCTGACTTACAAAAACAAAGAATGTGAACAGCGTTCCTTTATTTGGTGAAATCTTTCTTGGAAGAAAAAGTTAATTTTGAAATTCATTTATCGGGTCAAGTATAGGTTGATTTTCTGCTACATAGTTAAAGTGTTTTTTACGATGACGAATTTTGTGAAGTGCACTGTTATAATGGGATTCACTCACAAAAGGAAGGCTTCAACTTTAGTATCAGTTAACATACTTTGAAAACATTTGTCATTTCTGCTGGATTTAAAACTTTGCAGAGAACTTTCTAACACTGCGACTGCTGTTGCTAAATTCATTTCAATACTGCAACAATTTACTGGCAACGTTTATTTAAGTTAGAATATGTTGCCAAGTAACTAAACAGCAAAGAAATTTTTAAATTCTCTCCCATCGGGCAGACTTAAAGGTTTTAAAGTGAGTGTCAAAACATGTTTTTTCAGTGTCTCAATTGCAAGTAGAAACAGAAAAAAATTTATAAAATTTTTGAACCAGGTCGAAGGATGAAACTGCTTCTTTAGACAGAGTAGCAGCATCGTTAACAACCAGGTTTAAGAAATGGGAACTGCACGGAACAAAGAAAGCACATTTTAAGTCCAAGATTCGATTTTGAACCCTAGCTCGTCTTCCTTTTATATTGATATTATTACAATACCCTTGATCACGTAAATTATCAAGTGAAATGTTCATATTAGTAAGTGTGTTTACAATGACATCAGTTAAAGCACTCCCAGTTGTTTCATCCAGAGAAAGAAATGTTCTTCCACACATATATTAGTGATGTTGACAAATCTAACTATAAATGTCATTTGCTTGGTACGATTGATGTCTGGGGTACAGTCAACAATTGTGCTATATTATTTAGCTTCTTGTACAAGAAATCCTATTTTCTTTGTAATTGTTTCACCAAGAAGTGATATCAACTCATTCTGAATATTTTTCCAAATAATGAGTCGATATAGCTTCTTTGGAAATTTACAATATGTGTATTGACAAAACGTCATCAAACTTTGCTAATAATTCCACAAGCTTTAAAAAGTTTCCATTGTTACTTTCATACAATTTATTCGACGTTCCTCTGAATGATAAATATTGTTGTACTAAATAATCAATTGCTAGTAAACATTCCGGAGCATTTCGCTAATTTCGTGTTTCTGCATCCAAGATCTTTTGCTGAAATTTGTCAATAGTTGTACCTGATTTTCATGCTGATGTTAAATGTATCCAGTCTCTGTGTGCATTTAAGTGGTTTATCGACTTACTGCAGAAAAGTATGGCCAATCAGTCACTGTAAATATACTAACGTGACTAATAGGGTTGGCTATATCCCTCTGCAGTGATTCAGGGAGTCATTCAATTTCTGCAGATCGGTGATCTTGCTAGGTACAAAAATTTGCAAAATAACGTTAAATTTTCTTTATCGAGTTAGATGTTCAAACATAAGTAGTAAAATATACACTTTTTATTGTTATGATACTGTACAGTCTACGTTAAACATTCTATCTCCTACAGTGAATATGTACAATTAGCATAATGTTTGCAGTAAAACTTCTTTTGATTTCTCGCATCTTAAGTTGTTGCAGAGCTAATGTGTACACTAAAATAAATCGTTTTGTAAATAAAACAAAATAAAACTTTTCTAAATATAATCTTAATACAAGTGGTAAAATATGAATAAAGCTCAACTGGAATATCTGCAATAAAAAGTTTACTAAGTTTATTATTATTTTTCAGATTCTTAACAACAAACCTGTTAGCATGGTGTTAGAAATATCAGATATTCAAACTGCTTGGCAGGATAGTGATTTCATTTCCGAGTGTCTCTGTTGGCATAACGTTTACCGACAACGACATTCTTCACCACCTTTATTAATGTCATCAGAGGTAAGGAAATATAAAAAATAATTTTGGATAGAATATGATACTTACTTAGAAATATGAGTTAGTTACTAGTTTTTAAAATTTGTTATTTTTCAATGGTCTAACAAACATCAAAGAATTTCAGTATGCTTAAAAAAGATTGGTAAAAGTGTTTGTATTGATCCATTTTGCATAAAGTTAAAATGTTTGGTTAATGTTAATTCTTTGCTTTAAAATAGATAGTGACTACTGGTGATCACGTTGAGTACTTTGTTACTTTAATTGAGTGCGATTGTTCAAGCAAATTATCTCAATATTTGTTGCTGTAAAGCAATGTTACAAATATCTAGTAGTATAAATTTGTACTCTTTCGTTGTTTTATCAGGATTACGTTTAAAACAGGACACTTAATTAGCATTCATCATTTTCCTATAGTAAAATTTTCAAAATTCAGGAATATTGTAGAAACCTCAAAACAATTTTAACGTTAGTCTATTCTAAACTAAATTATTTTAGAGTACCTAAAATATTTATGTTCAGCTAAGCACCGCAATATGTAAATTTTAAGAAGGGAACAAATTTAGGTCCTCATTTTTACACTAACCTTTCTTATAATTACATTTGGCATTTCTGCAATTGTTGTTAGTGATTACAAGTTTAGCACTTTGTCATGCATAAAAACTTTAGGGCCGCTAAATTTTGTATAAATGTAGTTTCATTGAAAAATGACATACACATATTGTATATCGTCGCTTAACAAACAATACCGCCTATCTGACATTCTTACCATAATTGACTTTTAAGTTACTACAGCCTCCTAACATCGCCCTTCACCATATATAATTTCAGTTAGAGCAAAACTCCACCAGATGTGCTGCAATCGCGATTGGACTAATACCGCCTATCTAAATGTACTCTGGAAATACCGCCCATCTGCGTTAGTGACTGTGTAAATGGCATAACAGTCAGGTTGAATAGTGTAAGCACCTTGGGTTTCGTCAACTCTTTAGTTTATAATTTTACATTATTATGTTTTACTAAAGTTCATATTGTTTGAATTTAGGTAAGATATTTAAGTAAATTTTCAGTGGCATGAATAAAACGTGCACTGACAAATTTTGTTGTACTTAGGCGGTATTGTTGTAGAAAAAATAATCCCTTGTAATAAGGAGGAATTTTACTGACAATGGATTCTTCTCAAAGTTCAGAGCCAATCTCTGACGATGCCTATCAATTATTGCAGTTTACGGAAGACGAAATAATGAACGCAATTTAAAAAAATAATACCATTATTTATCCTATAAAATGTATCCAAAGTATACAAAATACACCTGGAGTAGAAACAAATAACAATGAGACGCTCACAGGTGAGAAACCAGGTCAGAGGTGTTAGGAAGGCCTTTTAAATACTGTTTTATTTTTAATGAGTATTAATTGTTCCTTGTGCGTTTTGTAGGAGAAACATTTTTTGACAAAAGTTTTCAAATACATGAAATGGATATTATTAATCTTCCAATAGTATTTGAAGATTCACCAATACATGAAGTAGTTATTGATGAAATAAATTTAGAGGATGAGCTAACTCTACCTGATGCTGCTGAAAACATTACCACTTCTAAACAATCCATGATATTTCAAAATGAAGCAGATGCCATGTCTCATAACAACTTCCATGAAATGTACATAATAGATGACCACGATTATATTCCAAATGATGATGCATTGAACTCACTTTCTGAAAACGAGGACGGACTAGAGTAGTTTCTTGTAATAGTAAAGAAAATAGACTTAATATAGTACTTTTTAGTTATGATAACCAAAATGTAATATTATTTTACAAAAGAATTCATGGCCTCAATGTTTTTGAAATTTGGTACTTGAAATAACCTACGTGATATAGACTGTGGTGGTAATTCAAGTTTGCATAAAACCCATCTGTTTTTGCAGAATGTAGCAAATGATATTTGAACATCCAACTTCTTTTTAAAGTTTCGAAAGAGTACTTTTAAGGAGCTACTCAAATATCGCTTTTCTTATTTGGTTTGGTTATACAATCCTTTTTTCCAGGGCATGATCTAGAATTTTTATTGTTTAAAACAAAATTAGTCACCATATGTTTAGTTTCTACGTTTTTTGTTTTTTTTTGATCGAGCTTCGGTACACCATACATGTCTTGGTTTGACTTATAAAATTTATATGGAAGAAACTCTCGTGCTTCTTTAAGTAATCTGTATTTTCTTAAAAGTTTTCTTTTACCAACTTTTGTAAATATTTCCTGTGATCTATCATTTCAGTAAAATTTTTATAGTTTCTTATCAAGAACTTCACCAAAAGCAACTTCTTTTTGGCTTTAGAAGGTACTGCATGATGCCTTAACATAGCTTTACATTTGTATGTGGTGATGCTTCAGTTTTGCACTCCTTTCATAACCTAAAATATTTCTTTTGATATCATCCTATTTTAGAGCGCAAATTTGCATTTTCCCACTGTACTTGATTCAAGGCAATTTTGCGGCTCAGTTGGTATGCGTGTGACTACTAAGCCTAAGATCCTGGGTTTGAATCCCGACACGGTCCGCTTGAAAATGTGTTAAGTGAGAATTTTTCACAAAAATTCGCCCTCGTTCGGTTGGGGGGTAAAGTGTAGGTTCTGTGTGTGAGTGTTATATATTATATTGTTTATTAACGGTATGCAACAAAGTTTCAGTTACCATAAACAAATGCATAAAAAATATGTCTTAACTAATTAGATTACAAGAGAAAACTACATATTGGAAAACAAATGACGTTTGACTGAATTTTTGAAGGAGTATAGTGTTTCAAGAAAAAAGTCAGTTTCACTCAAAAAGTTGGCATTTTTACATCTTTCTAAACGTCTTTGCATTCCATAATTGGTTTGATGTCAACTGACATTAAAAAATATAAATGGAACTGAACCCCGTGTAACAAATCTGAACAATCTATCAGCCCATTAACAATTTTAAAGAGCATTAAAATGTCTAAATAATTACGATGAATTTCTAATGTTGGAAGATTCAAGTAGCGTAAAATATGAATATATTTAATTTTCCCATTAGGGATGCCTAACTTATAAGCAATTACATGAATAAACTTTTTCTGACATTTTTCCAGGCGTTTTATGTGAATAGAGTAAAAAGGTGACCAGACAATACTTGCATATTCTAGTAAAGAGCGAACTACCTTGTTTGGAATAGCAAGAGTTCAGCAAAATTCAAAATTTCCAAGTGAAAAAAAACTCGCTTCCTGACCAATATAGTACTACGGGTGGAGCATTGGAAAATCACTTGATTCAGTTGTGAGTAACACTTTGGTCGGTTTGCTGCCACACTTTTCTACCACACAATTTTTGTCCGCTCCTTTACATTTCCAATGCTCCACCCGTAGGTACTACATTGGCCAGGAGGCGAGTTTTTTGTTGCCTGGAAATTTAGAATTTTGCCAAATCCTTGCCGTTTCAGGCAAGGTAGGATTCTTTAACATGCGTGACAACAACAGTCACACTCGGGACCTCCATTTAACCTCTCATCCGAACGAGGGCGTAATTTTTGTGAAAAATAGTCACCTGCCATTTTTCAAGCAGTCGACCGTGTTGGGATTTGAACCCGGGACTTTGGGATCCGTAGTCTTACGCTTACTACATTGATCCACGGCGACGCCACAATTTTTGTTCACTATTTGCACTTCAGACAGCAGAATTGTTTAAATTTTGATCAGAAGTAGAATCAGGAGTGATTGATCCTTATAACAGGTTCTTTGAGTTCATGATCGCTGCAAGTAGGAGTGTAAACCTTTCTAAAAATTTTTTCTTTCTCTGTAAGTTCTCGAATGTACCTTCCATCGTTTTTGTTTTACCCTCGGTTCTCTTTTAAAAAGACCATTTTATTTTTTATATGTACTCTTCTCTTTCCTTCTTCATATCTATTATGTTTTCCTTATGTGAATATAAAATGTTTAAAAATTGAGTGACTGAAAACAATCCACTATAATTCTTTTGTTTAATTTGGTTTTATGTAAATATTAGGACCGAGGTTAAAAATTGGTTTAAAGTAATTAGGAGTGTATCAATTATTTCCACGGAGATTTTTTGTTATATAAATCCTCCAGGATATGTTGGATAAATATTGTTTTCTTTGTGGGTAGGTTCTCTTTCTTTTAATTGTTTTTTTTTTATTAAATAGAAGTGTGTAAATAAAATTCCTATCTTGAGGTTTTATTTCCGTTCATGGTTATAGTATTCGGTGCGGACGATTTTCTTTGCTTAATTTTTTTGTCTGCACGGAATACCGTAACAGCCTACATTTCACCCCTCATTTGAATGAGGGTGTACTTTTGTGAAAAATGCTCGAAAAGTGCCATTTTTCAAGTGGACCGTGTCGGGATTCGAACCCAGGACCTTGGGCTTAGTGGTCACACACATACCAACTAAACCATGAATCTGCTCTAGCAAAGACACATCTTTTATTGATTTTGGTTGCAGCTAAAATAATTTGAATTATATCAGAGTTTCTATGCCACAGCAAATTCGGTAGAGTTGGCCATTTCCGGCCGTTAATACCACTTTTCTCCATTACCGTCACAAACAACTTATTCGACTTAACCCCCAATATCCGACTAGGATAGTACAATTGTTCCATAGGTAACTATCACCTAATTGTCTTTTTCAATATTCTTTTCAAGAAACTTCGTCATCTGCATTATTTCTGTTTCGTTTAATATCAATTTTCGCTTTCGACGTTGATGGTGAAACATTTTTTAAATTTAGCGAACTTGTCTTTTGGGGCTCTTGTTTTTACAAGTTTTTTCTTTGGTTTCTTTTGTTATAATTGCTCATCTGTCTTTCTTTTCTGTTCAACTTTTATGTTTTCTAAGGCGTGTTTTTTTTTGTGAAACTTACATATGATAATGTTTCAATTGCTCCGAAAGTGCTACAGATGGTAGTTTAATTTGTTTTTTTTAAATCCCACTCTTAGGTGTTCGGGCCAATTCAATAAGGTTTTAAACGGGGTAGGTACTCCATCAGGAATGTTGTGTTTTGTTTAAACTTTGATTGGACTTTTTCAATTGTGGCATCCATGTTTTCAACCAAACAACAATCTTTCTTCTTGTATGCAACTTCATCAACAGTGTTTTTGGTGGTAGTAGGAATATTGGTCATTGAACTTACTTTTTTTTCTGATTTCAATGGTGTTACCTTCTAATCAGTGGACATTGTTGATTTCAACCTATCTTCAATGCCGCCTGACTTGAACATAGTTTTTGTTGTTTATTGCTAATTTTATTTTCGCTCGCTAAATCCACATCAGCTTTACAGTTCAGAATATCATTCAACCAGTGTGACTCAAAAACATAATCGGCTTTACATACATTCACTTCTAAATTGTGTACTTCATTAAAACTTACTGGGTCATTTTTATCATAATTATTTTCAAGTTCTGCTAATGTAGCAATTTCTCTTTTGTCATTAAGATCTCTTTCTGTAAGGCGAATAAAAACATTAGTGACTTCATCACCTACCAGATTAACGTTTTCGCAAAGTTCAAACAAAGACGTATTTTCAACAGGACCATTCCAAATGCCTCTATAGGATTGACATAACTGCAACTTGCCTTTCTCTACTCGTTGATTTAGTTCTTCTGCAAACTTTTTTCTTGTAGGTTCATCATCATTGTTTATTTTAATTCCTTCATTCTCATTTTCTTTTCTATGCAAAGGTTTCGTACAATTAACTGCGTTAGCATATAAAAGGAAAAGACCACACGTTCTGAATCCATTGTTAGCAGTTCTCTTGTAATGTATTTTTTAAGCTTTATTTAGCAATAAGGCAAAATGTTTTTTCTTCAGTCTTTTGGTATTATGAGTTATTCTCCACTTCAATAGCTTCTTCAACAGGTTTTAATGGAAAGAAATACTGCGACGTCCATATGCTGGAGATTATGAGTGGCATTTGGGTAAAGTGCTGCAAGTATGATACCATGACCTTTGCGAAATTTGCTCAACGACAAAGTTAAATGAGAAAAGTTGAGCGTCAATAAACAGAATTACAGGAAGTTGAATGCTGTTTTGTTGTAATCAGGAATAAAACGTAATATACATGTAAGAGGTTTCACCCTTCATCGAACCATTATCACTTTCGTCAATCGCCCAAGAACTAGGTACAGAACTGACAACACTGACCGGATTTCTCTCATATGAGAAGATTATCATTGGTGGTGCTAGGACACAAGCTGCATATCCTGTTTGTAAAGTTGTTAGACACTCTTTCTCATTAGCACTTATCCTATTGTAAATCTTTTTTCTCCCTTCTCAGCAAGTGCCGTTCTTCCTTTCAGACTTAAAAAAAGGGAGTTTTATTCGTACTAAAAGCTCTATTAGGGTCATCAGCTATTTCAAGCTAATTATTTTCCTGAAGATAGTTTTTAACTTTCAAAACCATTGCCGAATGTTGGTTTCTTTTAAGTTAGACCTACTTGTCGTTAGATTTTGAGAAATTCTTTCACTAACTTGAGGACGCCTTTTTAAAAAACAAATACTTCCAATGTAGACTAGATTTGTCATTGGCAAATGGAATGGTTTGCTTTAGCTGCTTTACTATCAGTCGAACGTTATCAAACAGGTATTCTTTATCAATAGGGTAGATATTCTTTGACATATGCAAAAGCTACATTGTTGCATTCTATTTCATATTTAAAAATATTTTGCCTCGTTACTTTATATACTCTTTCAGTTCCTACTTATTTTAATTTACATTTCTATAAATTGAAGTTGCGTAGATAGGCAACCAACTGTACTCGTTCTTTATTTAGTTCAAGGCTGTACGTTTATGTTTATATTCTGGTTCCTTATCTTACATAGAAACTTGGTTATGCGTGCCTCAAGTGTTAAATGGGGTTTCCTGGCATTGAGATACTGTTGGATTTTAAAAACAGTTTGTGATATAAAATGTAATTTGGTTTTGGATGTAATTTAAATATGTACTAGAAAGCACTTCAATATTTAAATTTATTATATCAATAATTTATAAATATGTTTTAGTTATGCAACCTAGCACAGACCTGGGCAAATCACTTAGCTCATACCAACCGCTTTTACTACAGGAACGACAAAGACATTGGACAAAATCTCTTTTGCAGATCTCTGAATGCACTACAGACAGATGTTACTGGTAAGTTCTTGTTACAAATTTATGTATATATCTAGGGTATTAGTTTTAATTAGATACATTATATCTCTTATCATGTTCAATTTATATATATATATATATATATATATATATATATATATATATATTGCTGGGAAATAAAGCTACCACGTAGTTTAGACGTCAAAATACGTTTATTGAACACAATTTACCTATATACCAAAATGCACTGTGCGTCCGTGAGAAGAGTTCAATATTTACTTAAAAAAAATCATATTTTTGTACGCTGTTCAGAAATGTGTGAAACAAATTTATTGAAATTTGGCAAAAATGCATTTTTGAGAATTACCCTACTTTCAGTAATCAAAAAAATCCAAAGGAAATTGTAGAAGGGTACAAAACCAGTATTTATAAACCCAAAGAGGGTCCTTTTTGCACTGCAAGATGCAGTGAGCAAAAGTGTTGATTCATTAGTGAAACAGGGCATTTTGGAAAAAGTTGATAATTTGAAATGAGGTACGCCTGTTGTCCCAGTAGTAAAAGCAAATGGAAAAATTTGTTTGTGCAGAGATTAAAAAATAATGTTAAACTCCCAAATAATTATCGATGACCACCCTTTGCGGATTATTAACAAACTGTTTTTACAGATGATGGGAAGCGAAAAATTTACCAAAATAGATCTCAGCCAAACATACTTACATTTAGAAATTAAACCGGAGATAAGAGAGTTGTTGACATTAAATACACATAAAGGGTTGTATCGTCCTACGCGTTTAGTGTTTGAACTATCCAGTGCACCTGCTACTTTGCAGCAGGTAATGGAACAGATATCATAGGGTATTTCTGGGGTATCTGTATTTATTGATGACATGAAGTTAACTGGCTGAGATACAAAATCGCACTTGCATATCTTAGAGTTAGTATTATAAAAATTGAAAGACTATAACCTTAGGGTAAATAATAATAAAAATGTTTTTCTATCGGATGAAATCAATACAGTGGTTATATAATAAATAAACACTGGTTAGAAAAAGTAAAAATAAAAGTGAAGGCAATTCAAAATGTGCCTGTACCGAAAGATATAACTCGAGTAGGAGCTTGTGTAGGACTTATCAATTATACAGGAGATTTCTTAAAGACGCAAGTATAATTTTCGACCTTTAAATCTCTTAAGGGATAATGTGAGTTTTAATTAGACACTGGGGTGTCAGAAAGCGTTTAACGATGTTCAACGCGAAATACAATCCGATAAAGTTCCATGTCACTTTGGCCTTTCATTACCACTCATTTTGGTTACTGACGCTTCAATGTATGGGGTCGGAGCAGTTCCTAGCCATATGTATCCGGATGATACAGACAGACTATTACAATTCGCAAGTCAGGTGTTAAATAAAACAGCAAAAATATGTCCAATTGACAAAAAGCTTATGGTATCATATGTGGTGTTAAAAAGTTTTACAATTATTTATAGGGTAGGAAGTTCCTTCTACTTACGGATCATAAACCCTTACTACAAATATTTTCACCTACAAGTTTACCTATTTTGAGTGCAACCAGAATGTAACATTATGCTGCATTCTTTACAGCATTTTCAATACGAAATACAATACAAAAATATGTCATTGCATGCAAACGCAGATTCCATGTCCATTTACGACAAACATCTACAGATTTATGCGTGCTCAATGAGCTAGTCAATTATTGAAACAATACCTATAACCATCGAAGTATTAACTGTAGCTACTGCTTTAGACAAACCTCTGAGAAAACTGTTAGCAGGTTTAAAATCGGGAAATGCGATCATAAACAAATATCATTTTAATATTGAACAACAGTTTACCTTACAATCGAAATGTATCATGCTATGGCCAATCGGTCGTAATGCTTAAAACATTACGAGAAAAGGTACTTTTGGAACTACACACTGTCCATTTTGGTATTGTTCAAATGAAGGGCCTTGCCTGTAGTTACTGTTGGTGCTGGGAGTCGATGTTGATATTGAAAACCTTGTTAAAAATTGCTGCCAATGTAATAAAGAAAAAAACAATGTACAAAAAGCGGAAACCCTTGTTTGGGAAAAGTGTGAAAAGTCGTTTGAATGGGTACATGTGAATCCCAAAGGACTGTTTAATACCGGGTATTATTTTATATTAGTGGAATCTTATACTAAATGGCCAGAAATCCATTATACGAAAAACCAGAGTGGGGAAAAAAGCTATCGAGATTTGTAAAATATTTTCAACTTTAGGAATTTCTAGGTTTTTATTAAGCAATAATGGGTCAAACCTTAATTGTTAAAGTGTGAACAATTTTTGAGACAAAATGGGGTGATATATAAAGTAACTGCACCATACCATTCTACTATCAATGCACAAGCAAAAAGGTGTGTACAAATTTTTAAAAAATCACTCAGAAGCAAGAGCGAAATAAGTATAAATTATTACTCCAATATAGAAATATGACACATACAACTACTGGAGTAAGTCTTGCGGAACTAATGTTTGGCAGATCGCAACTTGACTGTATGAAACCTTTTGCGGATACAAATAAAATGCACTTAAATAATAATAAACACCGTAATTTGAAAGTTGGCTTAAGAGTTTCATATAGAGACTACAAATATGAAATGTGGAATTTTAATCGAATTCTTCATAAAAATGGTACACTCCACTATGTTGCAAGATTGGATGATGGAAGGGAGTGAAAACGACATATAGATCAGATACGTGAGATTGGGGAATGTACTCTACAACAAACAGCTACACCTACGTTCGTACATTTTGCCCCACTACGTACTGCTACATCTAACCAAGAAATAAAGAATGAAACAAGTGTCTGAAATAGTCTTCGGAAACAACCTAGGAACAAATTTATCTAACCCGAAAATATAGATTTAGCAAATACTTTTAAAGATGTCCCAAATGTTCCGCAATTGAGACGTTTATCTAGAATTAGAAGGGCTTCGATAAGATAAAGTTATTAGAACTGGCATGTTGACATTTTACGAGAAAGAGGGGAGATGATATATATTTGGTAATCAACATAGCTGATATATGTTAGGGGTATCCAGGATACCAGTGAGTTCTTTTTGACAGTATTTTGACGTATGAGAGCAGAAGTATTTTGTACATAATTAGTAAAGGTTTCTGGTTATTATATACAAAGCTCTGTCTTTAGTAAACTACTACAACTATACCCCATTCACAAGTTACATAACACAATATAATATGCAAGGCAATGGTCAAGTAGAGAGATACAATGGGATCATTTTTAAATCTATTGAATTAGCCCTAAAATCAAAATAATTAGACATTCGACAATGAGAATAGGCATTACCACAGGTTTTATTTCATGACGTTTTTACTCCACATGAAAGACTTTTCATCCATTCAAGAAGGTTTTTGAATGGCCAATCCACTCCCTCGTGGCTTCCACCTAGTCCGAAGTGAAGAACCACAACAAAAGAAGCACAAATATTACATTCAAAGCCACATTATTCTTTAGTTGGCTGTAACAGCAGGAGAGTAACAACAATGATTACGTTTATCACCGTGCTTCCATCCAATCGAGTTGATCCTCTCCAGTTTGCCAAGATAAACCAGTTTTTGATCCGATGCAACATCTCAGGTCAATCCATTAATTCAAATGGATTGCATTACTCGATCGGATCGAATATGGCCATTTGACGACATTAACAGGAAAGGCGTGATGATGCCAAAGCAGACAAGGAATTATTAAAAACGCTTTTAAAACGGCAAGAAAATATGATGATGCGTTGTACTACAATGGTAGTGACTGCAATGCAGGAACATTTTAATTAGAGTGGCACAGCTGAATCTGTTGACGAGTTGGAATAATTAATTATCTGTAATTATACAATTATTATATTGACCATTATTATTTAAACATAATCAATATTATTAACATGTAATTGATGTATTAATAAAAAAAAGTATTACTCATGCTTTACTTTATTAATCTGATATAATTTAGATGTGCGCAAAGGAAAATATTTTCTTAAATATTCGGTTACGTATATTATAACCTTTATAACCATCATATCGCTTGTTGGATACATGCTTCGGTTGCTCGAAAATTTGTTCTGCTTCTTCTACTGATTTCATCCAGTGTTCATAATACCGATCTTTAAAAGTTTCTAGAATATCATGTAAAATGCAACAAGTAGTAACGAGATGTGGAGCAAAAGAATGATGCACATCTACACATTTCAAAATACATCTCCATCTATACTTAAATCGTCCAAAGGCAATTTCTACAGCTACTTGAGCTGAATTCATATAAGCATTAAATGAATCTTTGCTTGGTGTTAATTTTGTATCATTATATCCTTTGATTAGCCAAGTAAGTAATGGGTATGCAGGTTTCCTATTATAATAAAGGGAAGTTCCTTTCCTTTTAACATCACAGTGCCTTGCAAATATAAAGCATAGTATATTATGGTGCGTTTTGTTACATTAATTTACCTTAGGCATAAATTTATCAATGTTTTTATAAAAATTGGATGTTACTAATACTGTAGCATCATGGGTAGATTCGGGATTTTTTATTGATATATCAATAAATTTATATTCGTGGTCAACTACCCCCTGTAACACTATTAATGGCCAGCCTTTACGGTTAATATAATCCCGGTATCCGTTAGATGGTTGTAAAATAGGAATATGTGAACCATCAATTACTCATATTATATTTGGTAAATGACAAACATATTCAAAACACTTAGCAGATTCCGACGCTTCCATTTCATTTGGGATATGAATATATTTGGGTGCCAGAATTTTATTTGTAGCGGTAACAAATTCATGCAATACTTTACACACTGTTGCTTTATGTACTCCGAATTGATTAGTTACTACCCTATATTCACAGCAACTAGCTAAATAATAAAGCAAAAGGGCTACTTTTTTTTTTACAGTTAGTAGTTTTGTTTTTTGCCAAGATTGGTTTAGTGGATTCAGTTTAGGACGTAGGGTATCTGCTAATTCTGTACATATGTACAAAAATGTGTTTTTTGAAACTCTAAAGTTTTCAAGCCAGTTCTCTGCAGTAAAATTATCCATAAGTACAACACTTTCCCATCAATCATGAATGTGATACGTATTTGGCTGTCTGGGTTTTCTAAATAGGTTTCCATAACGTTTTTCTATGTATACTTGAAGTCTAAAAATTGTATTTAGTAATATGGAGCAGACAATTTATGAAATTTAGTTTTATCTTACTTCATTTGATAATGAATTCTTGCTAGTGTTCTTCGCATACGCTTGAGTAAATACATAGTTACAAAATTACAAAATAGAAATTGTAACTGGAAAAAAATCAGATTTATAACAACTCATTGTTTAAATAATTGCATGGTTTTTAATAAATCTATGTAGCAAATGCCTATACAATCGAGGTTGCTAAAATGCGGAGGCACCGATGACTTTATGTGGAGTACATAGGCGAAAATAGTGTGGAGGTTAGGTTACTGTTAGTGTTAGAAATGTTTTACTACTGAAAACTGATCAAACGAGTACAACCGCTGTAAATATAACCATATTCGAAAACAAATACATTAAATCTCTCTAGGCTATATCCAGTCTTCTATATAAATTTATTTATGCTATTTTTTGCTTGAAGAATCGGCATTTTAGCAACGTCCCTATACAATCAATAAATAAGGTTATGCATGTTAGCAATAAATAACCTGACTTTAGATGCAAAATCTATTACCTTTCTTTTTACACTATATACTTCTCTTCCTTCAATCCTACATGACTGAATTGTGGATCCTAGAATCCATGTAAACAAAACATGAGATAAACGTTACAGCTTGAGATACGAATTGATTTGAGCGATCGGATCGGATGGAAGCGCTGAGATAAATGTAGTCAATGTCTAATCACATTTAACTCCAGCCAAAAGCTATGAAGAAATGTTTCGAATTTAAAATACCAATCAAAGTCCAAAACAAGGGTTCTTTCAATCAAATCAAACAGAAGTTGCTTCTTTAGAAGAAACCGCAACTGACATTGATTTAAAACAAAATAATGACCAGTCTCAACGAACTGAAGTACTACATCGTTCTGAAAGAAATTTTCGTAAACCTGGGTTTTTCAGTTATTATATCGGGGATGGTGGGTGGATGGGTGGGAGAATTATATAAAACTGATCAAGTGATTGATTCCTTTTTATGTATAGTTACGTTTATTTGGTTTAGCAGTGTCAATAAGTTATAACTGATTAAAACCTTTACTTTGGAGATTGCGGTTATTTCTATAAATAATATAACAGGCATATAAAAAATTACTTTTTAATACATTACGAATAACCTAGACTGGAAGTTTGATATAAAAATCTTTGCAGAGGAGAAGCAAACAAATGCGAGTAAGCCAATTGTCCCAACTTTTATAGTTATTTTGCACTAAGTCGAATTGAATTGTAATACAAATGAAAAGGATAAAATAGGGTTTAATAAACCGTTATATTATCTATACAGTGTTGAATTAATAAAAACAACGATGCACAAGTTCTGCTCTTGCATATGAAGTAAATGTACAAAAGTAAGTTCTTTTTTTGTACATGGTCACAAATAGCATCCAATAAACAACATATACAATAATGTATGAGAAAAATTGAAATTTCTTAAACTTGACAACTAATACAACGCCTCTTTAGTAAAAAAAAGGGCGTAGCATAAATTTTTAAACAAGGTTTCAGTAACACTTAATATAGAAATTCATAAACAGTAAGAAACAAAACTACTTTATAAAATGAAAAGTAGTGTAAAAAAAATTCTGTATATATAGCTGATGAATACAATCTGCTTATCCAGGAATGAAGATTAGAATACATTATCAGAGGTAGCACATCGACCCGAGGGAATAAAAATATAGATTTGGCGCAATTTATCACATTTTTTTAAAATAAATGATACAATAATGAAAGCTGTAATTTTAACAAGTTTTACATTTGTATAATTAATATTGTTTTGCATACATGAACTAAATAAACATACTCTAAATATTATTAAAGTGTAATAATTTTTTTGTTAATATGTTAGACTTCTACCACTTTACTGTGTGCGAGAGGTTGAAAAATTATTTGGCATACATAGATGGGTTTGTCTAAACAGTACTTAAAATTTGGATCACATTTTATGCTGTAGATAGAGGTTATGTAATGAACTGAAGATAGTTGATCAACAATGCTCGACATTTAGACACGTAGGAATATAAAATTCAAAGTCTACAATGCCACCTATTTATTTTTTACACACTTATTAAAGTGTCATTAAAAAAACATTGCATCAAAAATCCTATTTGAAACAAAATTTCGTAACACACAGGAATTTGATTTGAAACATAACAGTATCACGACTTTCAATTTACTCCAAATTTAATTTCTTCTTGAATTAGCCAAAAATATACCCATGGACGATTGAAATAAAATAAAATATTTGGACTTTAACTAAACTATAGATAAGTTCAATGTCGAGTTCGAGTTTATTCATTAAAATTAAAATGGAAAATAAAATTTTATAGCTTTTCTTGTTGTTTCTTATTATTTCTGTTCTGTTTTAGGCCAAGAGATTTCTGCTTACTGGTACAGTGCTGTTCGTCAATATAATTATAACAAGGAGCCAGATGTACTACATGCCAATGGTAACGGTGGTAAGTTTGAATCTTATAGTACATTCTGAAATATAAGTTAATAAAAACTAATTTATAATAAATTCTAACAAAAGCATTTAGAAAAATTAATCTACTGTATAATTTTTTTAAATAGGACATTTTACTCAATTGGTTTGGAAAAGTTCACAGTGGCTAGGATTAGGCAAAGCCAGATCACGTACTGGTAAAATTGTTGTTGTGGCTCATTATATTCCATCGGGAAATATCACTGGAGCGTTTCAGGACAATGTGCTACCACCAGGATTGGAGCCTGAATATCATTTTATGCCAACGACTCCTCGATATTTTATATCATCAGAAATCACCGAATCTGAAACAAGTTCTACTAAAACACCTAGTACCACTGGGTGACCCAATTCAATAAAGATTAAAATAATAATATTGAACGGGTCAACTGCATATAAATTGGCAGAAATTATTTGTTCTATTCCAAATGTTATTTATTGTATTAGTCAAAACTATTCAAGAAGACTGCATTATAGGCTTTTGCTTAATAATGGTAGAATAAATTAAAAAGGCTGTGGTGCCCATTAAGTAATATTGTTGATAGCAATATAATAACTTGATAATAAAGTATCATAAGTACCCACAAGATAATAAAACTATTTGTGAATATTGATTATGGTACACGGATATTTCAGTGCATGTACTTATCAGCAAAATAACTTCACTATTTGATCTGCTTTAAAATCTAATATTGTGTTAACAGGTCAAACAATGTAGTCAAATTATCAGATTTTCCACATTGGCTTTGATAACCCGAACGCTATTTTTATTTCATAAAGTATTGCACAATGCGTTAGGATACAATGTATGAAAAACGAAAAATTATGTAAATAACCATAAATGAAGGACATCATTAAGTAAATGTCATCAATATTTTCAAGTTTATTTAATTATTGTTCATAGATTACTAAAAACAAAAACAATACGATGTATAGACATGTTTTTAATTAAACGCCTACTAATGAAATAGTTAAAAAAAATTTGAAATTGACAAAGTAACAGAAAGTGGCATGAAAAGTACTTACAATTATTAAAAATTGTGTTGTATGCAGATGTATGTAATTCCCAAAGGATGCTTAAACGATTTTGGAGGTGTTCCCAATAACAAACTATTGTAAAGGTACAAAAGTGCAGTCAAAAGTGTTATGAGTAAAACGAACGGTAACTTAATTAATTTAGAGTGGTCCTAAATGGACAGAGACATCATAACAATATAATGGCGCATCGGCTAACTGCAATAGCGCGAGAGTGGGTTCCTATGGAAAAAATTATGGAAATAATGGAATTCAAAATAAAAATCAAAAACATAAAAATAATAAATACAATGGTTGGAATACAAAAACCTGTGTTACACCAATCACTTACTCTTAAAGATTTTTCTGTCTAAGGGGTGCGAAACCGTCTGTAACAGCAATTCATTTTGATATTATTTCTACACAGAAGACAGTATTCTGCATAAATCTCCCTTGCTTCTGTATCATAAACTTTTGTCACATTATATTTACATTTATCTAAAATACCTTAAAACACTTATTATTTATGTCATAATTAAAGAAATTTATCAAAATAAAATGCCACTCCCAAATAAGATACTGTCACTGATATAGCTGGATATTCTTTACAAATGTGTCTATGTACATATTTTTTAAATAAATGTAAATAAACAGTCAACCTAATCTTAAGCTCTATTAGCCCAAAATAATTTTAATAAAAATTCAAATATACTTTCCTTTAAAAACAATTTCTTAACCTCAATTCTGGCCAGGTATTACTAAAAAAAAACCTTAAAAATTTTTATATCTAACGCATTAACAATGTTATCACTCCATATTTTATCTGTCTTCAATATTAAATTACGTGGAATTTGTAAATCTCATTGTCTGGAAATGTTTTTAATAGCAAACAGTAACATCCCCATTTTTCATTATATCATTTTATTGTCGATTTCAAAATACTATAAAATCAATATGTATAACTTCTTAATATATTAAACTAATAACAATATGCCTAAATGTAATCAACACTCGTTACGTAGATAAATTATCGTTTTTTTTTCTTAATCTAAACAAACCACAACAAATTATCGTTTAATAAAAGAATCGCTTTTATGTGCAACTAATGTACTATGTTATAAAATACCAATCATGTTTACATTCAAAATTTACATATATCAAAAAATATACATATAACAATAAAAGCCTATAACTGATCTGGGCTTAATTCTCCTAATATAAGACTAAAAGTATCCAGAAAAATTGGTTTTCCAATTTTTAAATTTTTCGTCTTTCGATCAACAGCTACCTTGACCCAGCATAACTCGAAATTTCAAATTAATGGCGGAGTGAACTATCGAAGTTTCGACCCCTTTAACCGGTTACAACGACAATAGTTCCATCCGCAGGTGCATTGAAAATACCTTTCTCGTGCAAGCGAAATTCAAAAATTTATTGTATGCCGCGTTTTTTCACCTGCGGGAATATCCATATTGAATGAATACATTGTAATATTTTGTATGAAATGTCTAAATCATCTGCCATCTAATATCGATGCATTTTACTACGCCGTTTCTAGGTTTTTGGCTATTATAGCTGTTATTATTTTGTTCTATTATTAAATGGAATTATTTCTGAGGTTATCTTAAAAAAATAACATGATCCCACTATGAAAGTTTTCAGTTATAAATATTTTGTTTGCACTTATTGTGGCTTTAAAATAATTTATGACTCGGAGTTCCGTGCTAACATGTATTTACTCATTCATAATTTTCTAATTTCGTCGTTTGAGTTTATTGCATGATGTCTTACATTTATTACATTGTATGATTTAAGACATCTGTTATTTCAGCGATTTATATTGTCGTGTCATTTTAGCCTTCTGAATGACTACTGTATTGAATTGTACCTTTATTTTAAGAAACTTCAATTTGTCTTGCCTTAACAAATTATATTTTCTAAAAATAAAGGGACTACAATATATAGCTTAATTGATCTTAGCTATTCATAAAATCTACTATACAAGGTATGTCATATTTAATTTATCTTTTCAACTTTACTAAATTTCCCTTAACCTTTTAATTTTATAGCCGTGTTACAAAATGAATGGTAATAAAGAGTGGCAACAGTATAATATTTGAAGATAGAATTTTGTTTTAATTAATTGTTCAATAAGATAGACCAATGCCCACCAATAAATATATTTTGTCAAGAAAGGTTATATATACATATATATATATATATATATATATATATATATATATATATATATATAAAGGGCAAGTTATTTGCAATCCACAATAAGGAATTTGTGTGAACAAAATAAAAAATAAGATGCGTCTGTAAATATACTCTTATGAAAATCATAAAAGCTTGTTCAGTAATACAAATCGAGCTAATAGTTGTATATATATATATTGGTACAATTTATTAAAGTTATTTTATTGCTATCACTGTTTACGTTTACAATAAAGGGTACGCACATATTCAATTAAAGATTCGTCCAGAATATGCTTAAAAATTAGTAATAAGCAATAATATAGATTATCATGTTATACTTTTATAATAATGAAAACTTATATCTTGTTAATTATGCCAAACATGTATTTATAAAGCATTTGGGTATGAACACGCAAAAATTTTGAATTTATTGCTAGGTTTAAAAGGTTATAAATATGACAATGGTTCATTTGATAAAAGGTTTTATAATTCAATGGCTAATAAAATTTTGTTAACTTCTAGAGATATTTGGAAATATTAATATTTTGTGAAATTGTGTATAATTTCTCCTGCCCTTATTTGAAAAAATCTTTTAAAAATAAAATGCACATTTTTTAGCTTTATAAGATGATGTTCTCAGAATTAATATCCGATATTATCTTTACAATCCAATAACTTTACTACTAAGCAGTTATTGTTCTCTGAAGTTATTAACACTCAGACATCGACTTCCGTATCATTATTATAGCACATGATAAAACGCTTTAACACATCAAATTTTTCTTTAGGAGAAAAGTGCATTCCTTTGCAAGCACAAAATGTTAGCAATTGATAAGTCAAATGCAGCAAATTCATTTGCAGATAATCGATTTAAAAGATTTGTCAATTCTTCGAAACGTATCAGTTAATTATTACATTTTGATTGTGTAGACGCAAAACCAAAATTTTAGGATTCTTTTGAATGCCTTTTAACCACGAATATGGAAATCAGCTTTACCTTAAAGATAGTTAGATAAATCTATTTATGTTTAAAAATAATGAAAAATGTTCCCTTTATGGTTCTAATTAGAATTTTTTCAATTAAGTTGTAGTACGCATTTTTGTTGCATAGTCGTTTATTAAGGAATGTTTGCTAAAATTTTGAAAAAATTCTTTACTTTAATTTCTTTTCACTTTTTAAAAACGAGGCTATGATTAAAATATTTTTAAAAGGAAATACTGAAAATACCTGATGTTAAGAAGAATGCACTTAAACTATGACATTCAATTAATGGAAAAATTTAGAATTAAAGAAGTTTTAAAAATCTGTACTTTATAGAACAGATTCATATTTAACCCACGAAAAGGCATTGCAATTTAAATTTAAAGATATTTTGAAAAACATAAACAGAACTCCAATAATCTTAAAATATATTTAACAGATCAAACAAACTTACCTAAAGTGAAGTTCGATCTGGATTATATTAGGCTTCGTTGAAGTAAATAAGAACAGATGTAGTATCCCTGTTTAGGTGCTAGTTGCACACCATTTTAAAGCAAAACAAGAGATCGCTACCATACACTCCTACTCCCGCCGCTATAACTAAGATCCATCCGGACAAGCTCCAGTCTCTTTTAAAGCTGTATTATTTCAGAATTGTTGCAATGGTAAGGGTTCAGGAACTGTGAAGTGTGGGACTTATTTACTTCAACAAGGCCTAAAATAAGTCCAGATCGTACTTCACTTTAGGTAAGTTTGTTTGATCTGTTAATTATATTGCAGCCTCATTTCGTAAATAAGAACAGATGTAGCTTTTTAAAGTAAATTGCAACAGTTTTGAAATTGATGAAATGTATTAGTAGAACTAATACAAATGAAAGATATATACGTATAATGAAACGCAAACAATCAGTTACAGGGAAATATTTATTGTGTTCTAAGCTACACTAATATAAAAATTTACTAAGCGCTTAACTTAAAACTAGGTTTGCAAATTTATCCGCATGTATAACTGGTCGATTATAAAATCGAGCAAAAGTGCTGGACTTATCAGTCCACCCTGCTGTAGTGCGAATTGTGTAGTAAGACACCCTTTCTAGCGGCAGCCGAGGTTGAAGCATGTCGTGTGCTGTGGGCACTGAAAAGGTTGGTATTCAACCCACTCCTCTTCAAGATATTTCAACCACCTGCTTAATGTCTGAGAGGTTGCATTATGAAAAGGTTTGTGAACAGTAATGAAAAGACAATCAGAAGATGCTCTCGATTCCTTCATACTATTCAGATAGACTAATAGAGTTCTTACAGGGCAAATCCTCGGATGTGTTGAAAAATGGTAAAATAAGAGTAGGTTGAATTCTACCCTTCCCCAAAAAACTTCAACCTATTTGGAATTTTAATCTCAATTCTATCCTGAAATTTGACTATGTTGGATATTTGTGTATTAGCTAAAGTCTGTACCCTTTGTCCTGTAGTTAAGGCTAATAGAATAGCTAATTTATATGTTAAGTTTTCCAACAAGGAATTGCGAGTGTCCATAGCCTTTACATATTTTAAAACTATATCAGGATCCCACGTTATTATACTTTGAAAGTGTGGGTCGTATACCGTGAACACCTTTAAAAGATCTTTTAATTCTAAAATCTGAGCTTAACGATAAACCTAATATTTGTGATAGGGCAGCTCTATAAGAACTTTTAGTATTTCTGAAATTGAAGCTGAAAATAATTCTAAGTTGTCATTAGTTCTGTAACTCCACCACAACTTAAGACCCACATTATGCTGTTGCATAGTGGAGTTGGAAACAGAAGCTAAGCAAATCTCTAATGAATCTTTTGGGACATTGGCAGATGTCAATGCTTGTTTGATAAGATCCCTGCTGCTAGGGAAATTTTTTGCCATATTGGATTTGGGTTCTCTCTGAAAGAAAGTAAATTCTTATTAGCAGAAAAGATAATTAGTTCTCTTTCCAAAAGAGTACAAAACTGTTGATACCATGGCTGTGAGGCCCAAAGCGGGATCACTACAATATCCCTAGTATTATCTTTAACGATTTTTTGGAGGACACGAAGAATTAGAGCAAATGGTGAAAATGCATAAAAAAACATTCCGTTCCAGCTCACGGTGAACGCATCAGATGTAATGCTTTCTGCATCCCCAAACCATGAAACAAATCGCTTGCACTTAGAATTGGATTTGGTAGCAAATACATCTATATCTGGTTGTCCAAAGTCCAACACTATTTTTTGGAAAATGACATCGTTTAACTCCCATTCCGTTTCCCTAGATAGCATGCGACGTGATTCTGCATCTGCTTCGACGTTATCTTTTGGTGGAATATATGATGCAGATATAAAGATTCTAAGGGTTTCACACCATTGCCAGATAGAGCGTGATAAACTATCCAGTATTGGATATTGTACACTACCTATTTTATTGATATACACTAAAGCTGTTATATTGTCTACCCGACATAAAATATTACAATTTACCGAACTATCCGCAAAATGTTTTAAGGCAAGGAAAACTGCTTTCGGTTCTAGTAAATTAATATGATGTTCTTTGTCAGATATAAACCTAAACCCATGGCATCTCTGTTCATTGCAAAAAGCGCCCCAAACTGACCTGGATGCATCTGAAAATATTTCAAGTGCATATGAATCAATCTTAATATCATTTTGTGCACAATTCAAGTTTGCTTTCCACCAGTTAAAGTCTTGTTTGAGAGATGGAGGTAAAATCATCTTGACATTATAATGTCCTGAGGAGTGTTTTAATGCTAAAATGTCTGTCATTCGAATAGTTTTGTATAAACCCAGCCGTACCTGACAGCTGGACAGATGGAGGTTAGCATGTCCAAAAATCTTGCAAAATCCTGTATTGAGCAGCTATCAATGTTTATGAGTTTTATGACTTTATCAGCTTTTTCCTTAGGTAAAGAAATCTGCATATTAATAGAGTTGTAATTAACAATTACGAAGCTATTACGACTGTGCGGAAGTGTAGCATGTGCTCAACGTCGCCCACAACGACTGAAGCTTATCCGGATGGATTTTAGTTATAGTGGGGGTGGGAGCGTATGGTAGCAATCTCTTGTTTTGCTTTAAAATTGTATGAAACTAGCACCTAAACAGGGATACTACATCTGTTTTTATTTATAAAACAAGGCCGCAATATAATTTTAAATGACAGGAAAAATATGAATAATTTTTTAAAATGTTGTTTTTTTTCTAATATTTTTAAAGGTTGTTAGAAATTTATAGCCTTAATGGCATCTTGTATTTAGGTATTAGTTGTAAACATTAGTGTATAAAACTCGAAAAAAATATATTAAATTATCCAAAGCCTATGTAAAGTCAATTGTGCCTAACCGAATGTCTATTAATATATTTTGGCATAATTAATGTTAGTTGCAATGGAATATTCGACTTCTGTTACTAGACTCAATCATTTTTAGGGAATTTGTTAAATATGTTTAAGCTGCTACAGCAAAACCCTAATCATTAGTTATAAGCTAATGCAATCAGTGTTGCTCAAATAAATGTAAAGTATTTTTTAAGAAGAATTTTATTATTCTTGTTATAGTAGTTCTAATGTGTAATTATATTTTAATTAATAACGAGGTTCATTGCAATCTCATTTACATAAATTAAAACAAAGTTAACGAAATATAACTTAACTAATGCAAGTAGAGTGAATTTATATTTAGAAAAAACTTAACCATAAGTTTTTTAGAGGCAAGTCAATATGTAGACATACATGCACACTCGTACAATCTAAAAATTACAAAGTTTCTAAATTAAACATATTTATTGTTGTCAAGTTCTAGAAGTGAATTGTAAACTTAGTGTCTACTTTGTGACAGTTACTTGTAAATGGTATTATAACTATCAACACCAAGATACACCACTTAGTTGACTTACTATTAAAAGTTCAAAAGTCAATTTCGATTTATTTTACAAGTTGTTAATAATATTTAAATGTGAATTTTTCTTTAATTCTAGCTGTATTGTAGCAAACAATCTATACTAAATTTCTTTATTCTACTTAATGCCAGATTTGGAGTTCCTACATAAAAATAAAACAAAGTGAATCATACCAGTTTTTATAGAACTAATCAACCTTATGCCAAATCGCCATTAAATAAATGCAATTTAACAGGAATCGTAGTATTCAATTACTGAGAAGGATACATATGTTTCCAAAGATTAGCTGTTTTCTGTATAATCAGTGACAGAAATAGCAAATCTCTCTATTTATTCTTTCCCAGCACTCTCTAGTTATCCATAGCTCTTCTGTGCTGTGCTATGTGGAACAATTATAATTTGTTGCATTGTCGGACAAAACTATGTAGACTGAAAGTTTGAATTTCGATCCATCTGTCTTTCTGTTAGATTTTAGCAGGTTAGTTAGGAAACTCTTTCAGGTGACTTTTTCATTTTTTAATCCCAACACACTTTTTTGTTTTCTGCCCCAGTAACAGAAAGTTAGAATTTTTTTCGGCAATAGTTATTATCATTGTGTCTTTATCCTAATTCAGAAAAATTGTCATTATCAAAACAACTACTCTTCACTCAAATCATAATTAAAATATGCCAACTATCGTTAGCATAACATGTCAAAAGACAAATTGATTTACTTTATAATTTTAGCTACATGTTGCTCGGTTGGGTGATGAAGTCAAAAAACTTTTTGACTTCATCATCCAAAATAAATTTTACACGTAAATACGTTCACGATTTTTACTTCTACCATTAATTCTAACTTTCTGCTCATGCTGATTTTTTGTAATAAAAACAAAATTATAATTCAGATTTACTTTTATCGACGATCACATGTAAATTTCATGCCATATTACATATAAAAAATTATAAGACTATTCATGCTTTCTGCTTAGCAAAATTTGTAATAACTTCTGAAAAGTCTATAATCTCTGCTATCTTGCATTTAATTTTTGTATAATTTTATTAATCCGTATAAAGAAGTAATATAGTACACAAAATATTTATCGACATTTTAAATGTGATATATTTATTTCAACAAATTTTTCTAAAACATAAAAGTATCGAACTCAACCACGGGCTCCAGCATCACCCTCATATCGGTCCTGTCTATTTTTTATTTTCATATTTACTGGGTCATTTATAAACATCGCCTATTACTTGGATGAGCTTGTGTTGTTTCCTACCCCTATAACTACAATTATTTTTTAAAACTTTCTTCACAAGTGAATACTCTTCTTCAAAAGTTTTATCAACATCTAGATTTGTTTCTTTATTGCTATCATTTTTAGTACATTTAAATCTCACTCAGGTTCAATTTCGATTTACTAATTTGATTTATGACCATTTGTTTTAGCTTTATTTACACGTTTTTACATCTTTTTTCTGTTTTCAAATTAATATTTGCAACATTGTCACGTGGCAGGATCATACCGCATCTTACATTTTCATTCGTTACAAACTTCATCAAAATGTGGTTCAAACAAATCATCGAACATAATATAAGTTGATATATCTATTTGAAGTGCATCTAAAATTTGTTTGTTTGTTTTTACTTTCTTCATTATGGGTATTTTGCGTTCATCATTGTTTCTGAAATTCTCATTTACCACAAAATAAACAGTAAATTGTCTACTACAAATAGTTTTAAACTATAACAATGGATTGAGAAAGTTGGGTTTGCTATATGTTTAAATCTTCAAAGTCTACCGAACATAAATGATGATAATGTAATTAGATAAATACTGAAAAGTAATACGTATTACAAAAGAATACACTCATTTTTACTCAATTTGTTGGAAGTTGCCCATTTTTTTTTAATATTTATTAACTGATTCAACATAAACCAAGAATACAACACCTTTCACAAACGATTATTCACATTATACCAGACATTGAGGTTTTGATTTGTAACAGTGATTCCGTAGTCTATACGTTTCATACATGCCAGTAGAAATCAATTCAAATTGTTAAAGTTTAACGAGATTTTACATAGTTGTATGGCAATGCATCATGAACACAAATAAACTGATGTAACCAATGTAAGTCCCAAAATTATATTTGCAAAATATTTAAAAAATTTTAATTTTCGAAGATTTGATTTTACCTATGCTAAATGGTAGTAGATACAAATAAATTACAGTTACCCAAAGAGAAGTAAAATATGCCATTTTACAAAGATATGAAAATCAATGAATGAATCACTTATCTAATTTTCAAATAAATAAATTTATGTTTAACTGGTTTTCTTTCATGGCAGTAATATAAATTTGTACAGTATTTTTAGTTCAAAACCTAATGATGGTGCTTGTGATGAAACAACTGTTTTCAAATAGAACTAAAATGTTGATGTTTATAATACCAGTACTTCATTTCTTTAATTATACGATTAAACGATGGTATTGTATTAAATCATTTTACTACGCTATATCAAATGTAAAAGTTTACTTGACGTTATTAAGTGAACTAAGCACAACCTTACAAGGGTCAGTATGTAAATTTTGAGATACGTTTAGTATGAGTAAATATGACATTAATTATCTAAATGTGTTAAGTTATCTGCACTTTAATACACGGTTGAAGCTAATATTTTCACTTATATATATATATATATATATATATATATATATATATATATATATAGGCTTAATGAATTTTGAAAAATGCCTAAATTTCAGAATTAATTTTTTCTTAAAAAAAGTTTTTAGCTGGAAAACAATTTTCTTTTGATTCAAAGAAAAAAGAAAGTATACATAGCCAAACATTATGAATACAGTGGATGTTCTAAAACCCTAATATTTTTATTCTTCCAAAGTATCTGCTAATTTTGCAGTTACTTGGCATGACACACTTGCTGGTTGAAGTATCAACCACATTTGCCCACCTACGGGTACTAAAGGCACATAGTATCATCACATTGATCTTTTAATGTCTTCTGTTTCTCAATTATAACAACTTGTACTTCCAGAAGAAACTGTACTGCAAATTATTTTTTTCATTAACCAAGGCATTTGTTAATCGTTGATCATTATTATGTATTGAAACTCGAAATTTTTCTGACAAGTTAAAATATTACAAAACCATACATGTAATTCCTATTTTGGAATTCAGGTTCATTTTGAAGTTTATTAGAAACTTCAAGGCATCCCATTACTAATAGTTATTCAACATATAAAATATGCAATAGCTATCAATGATTTTCATTAGTCTTTTTTATTTCAGCATAAATCACTTGGTGGCCGATACTTAACATATAATGTACAGTAAGTTGTCAGGAGTGACCTAAGTTTTTGATCTACCTTCGTGGGTTTTGTCCTGTAGAAAAGTTCTTTTCCTCGAAAATCATTTAAACCATCTACATATAGATACAGCATCTTAAAATGCAGGTTAACTGTCAAAAGCATATTATAAACCTTAAAGGCGTTATATTCTTTTAACTAACCGTAATAAACTATTGTACAATAAGGTTTCCGTGAAAGAGACATGTTCAATAAAAAGTAATTTATTGTACAGGACTGCAGAAACTTACCAAATCGTTTTTATAAATTTATAAATAAACCAATTGTCCTAAGCAATTTAGTTGTTGCCTAATTGAATTTGTGACAAATGTAAATTAAAGTAAAATGTCGCCTGACAACAACCAACAGAAGGGTTTAAATCTCGGACTAACTAGCTAGAGAGTGGGTCTTGTACTGTTGAAATTGAACAACTATTAAAGTTGAATAAATAAAGAATATCAAGAAATGTATCACACACTTATTTCTTTATACATTTGATGTGGCGTTTGAATTGGAGAGTTATTCTGATCGACGAGATGACACTAATTGAACTAATCCCTAATTTGGTGTATTTTTTTGCAGTCTTTTGAAAGCATACCATTATCTTAAACAATCCTTGGACAATTCAAACAACACAGGTCAATACTCGACAAATTTAACCAATATCTCAAGGTGTTTTAATTAATTTAATTTCTATCATAATACACTTTCAATTTTAATGAGATTTTTATTTACTAATGTTTTAGCTACAAAATTTCTTCAGTTTAATTGTTTCTCTATAATTAAAAAAACGTGCCTTTCCAAACATAGCTGGGCATTAATAATTGAACTCACTTCTGCACAACTGCAAAAAAAGATGGAGGATTAAGACCAATAGCAGTGGAAACTTTCTACCGACGGCTAGTTGCAAAAATTTGTTGTCTAAAATAATGGGAAAAATCAAAGAAATTCTACAACTTCACCAATTTGGTTTTGAAATTGCTGGCGGAGCAGAAGCTGTCACTTTCATCAAGAATATATCTCTCTAACATGAAAGAAAAATTTTTTTAAAACTAGATTTTAAAAATGCATTTAATATGATATATCGGAACAAAATGTTGCATCAAGTAGCAATTCTAACTCCGGAAATTTATCCATTCATGGACCAATGTTATCGAACAGAGTCATTTTTGATGTTTGGAAACCACTTAATGAAATCTCAACGTGGTGTCCAACAAGGAGATCCCCTTGGCCCTGCTCTTTTTTGCTTAGCTATAGAATGTATAGTGAAAAATATTTATACGGAATTCAATTGTTGGTATCTAGATGACGGATCACTAGGTGGTAATGAAGAAGATATCTTAAAATCATTTAAAAATATAATACTCAATTCTTGCAATGTAGGCCTTGAATTAAATTTCGAAAAATGCGAAATTCTATTAAAACGATCAAATCCAACGTTTATAAGAAAAATATTAGAATTTGCTCCTGGAATAAAAATATCAGCTACATCGAACTGGTTTCTTCTTGTTGCTCCACTTTCCATTCCCGCCTTATCTACTTGCCTAAAAGAGAAATTGAATTCACTAAAGTTAATGTGTTCTATATTGAATAATCTTCCATCACATATTGCCTTTTTCCTTCTGAAAAACTGTCTTGCGATACCTAAATTATTATATACCTTAATATGCAGCCCGTCATGGCATTGTAATGAAATCCTTAAGGAAATTGATGTGTTTAAAAACTGCTCTAGAACAGTTTTATCTTTAGGGCTACCCACCTTTCTATCCTCTTTCTGTAGCATATCACACTTAATAAATATGATTTTACAAGATAGAACGACTGATAATTATTTTGAAGAAGGAGAAAAAGTTTGGTTCTCTAAAACTAAGATGAGTCAGAAGAGTCAAATAGACTTCAGAAAGCTTGGGATCAACCACTACTAGATATTTGTTGCGACTATTTACTTAAGACAGCTAAAACTCCTATTGACAAGGCCCGTCTTTATGCAACAAGAACAAAAGAATCTGGCACCTGGGTAAACGCTATTCCGGCTGCATCTCTGGGTACTCTTTTAGACAACAATTCATTTAGAATTTCATTTGGTTTTCGCCTTGGAACAAATATATGTGTTCAGCACAAATGTAAATGCGGATCTCTCGTTTCTAAAAATGGCATTCATGGTTTGAGCTGCAAACTTTCTGCAGGTCGTCAATCACATCATTCAGTTAACGATATATTGAAACGTGCACTAAGCCTTGCAAAAATACCAGTAATTTTGGAACCTCTAGGCATTGATCGAGACGATGGCAAGAGACAGGACAAAATATCTCTTATTCCATGGGAATGTGGTAAAGCTATAGTATGGGGTTTTACTTGTGTAGACACGCTTGCTTCTTCCTATATAGCAGATACTTTAAAAACTGCTGAAGCTGCTGCCTTCATAGGCAAACGCTTAAAAAAGTTAAAATATAAAAATCTTCAAAATAACTATATTTTTTGCCCAACAGCCATTGAAACATTCGGAAATTTTGGTCCAAGCGCATCAAATTTTATACGTTTTGTGGGAAAAAAGATTTCAAAGGAAACAAACGACAACAGAGCTACCTCATTTCTGATACAATGTATTAGTATAGCAATTCAACGAGGAAATGTTGTCTGCTTTTTCGGCACACTTCCAAATGATTGTAATCTGGATGAATTACATTACTATCCGAGGTTATCAACCACACTTTCCAAAAATACAAGACGCTTTATTATGAGACAATGAAACGAATCAATTAACGATGAATTTAATAACATCACATGCATCGTGAAACAAGAAAAACTAAATATAGCAAATAAATCAAACATTAACAATACAGACGATTCAACCGAACCCCACGATGAAAATAAAAATATGACAATTTAAACACATTAATCAAGCAATGGATTTACCACAAATCAAAAAAGCATTACAAATAACTGACATTAATCATAATTGCAAAGAATGCCAAGATTCAAAATAAAATGATTCACAAATGATTGATAATCATGATATTGACATTTCTTTATGGTCATGTCTAAAATGTGGACACCAAGTCTGCTGAAGTTACAAAAATAAACATACATTACGTCATTTTACAATCGCCCAAATTAATTGTCACTCATTATATGTTAATACATCCATTTGATCTGTGTGGTGCTGATTGTAATGTTGAAGTAAATATTGAAGTAAATGTTGCAAACAAGAAAAACCTACTGGAAGTTGTGGAATTTTTAAAAAAATTTAACAACTCCTGCAAGAATGATACAAATGAAGCAAAAGAATTTAAGAAAATGGAGATGATTTACATTGACCACACACTCAAAACCATAAACAAGGCTAATTTTTGTGGGACACGTGGCTTGATAAATTTGGGTCAATACTTGTTTTTTTAATTCCATTATACAAGTACTTATAATAGACAAACACCGTACCTATTACAATTGCTACATAAAACTTCAGAAACTGAAAAATATTTTTAACTACCTGATGACATAACAGATTAACAAAATAAAGAATCATTTTTACTAGATAAACTAGAGACAACCCTAGAAGAAATGGCGACCTTTAACACGTTATTTAACACAAACATTACAGGAATTACAAAATAGTTGACCAGAATCATATAACCCAAATGAACTGTTTTCAAGTTTTACAAAAAAAGGCCAGAGTTTGCAAAAGGCGAACAACATTACCCAGATGAATTTCTACGACATTTGTTAACAGTAGTACAGAAAGAGGATCTAGAAAGGTATCAAGCAGTAATTCTTAAAAAACTAAAACTCAGTTAAAAAAGACACATCATTTATTGAATATGATAAGAATAAAATTATAAAATACTATGAGCAAAAACATCGGAGTTACTATTACCAATTGATCAAATTTTCCAATGTATCCTAATTAGTACTTTGCAATGTCAAGAGTGTAACCACATTTCAAATTGAGAAAAATTCTTTCTTGATTTGAGTATACCAATGGTTAAAAAGCAAACAAAAAAGAATTCTAAACACATAAATAGAACCTCTACAATTAACCAAACTGAAGATTTTGAAGCGAACAATTCAAAATACGAATCAGTTTCAGACAATACTCGATCATCGAACAAAACAAACACTAACATGCATAATCCACCCAGCAGACACAATAGTCTTGCTAAAGAAATTAACGACAAATTCAATCATCCTAAGATTCAACCTGTCTCTGTAGACAATAAAGAGATTAATATAGAAAAAGAATTAAACAAATTACCCATATTAAACACCAATGAATACTTATTTTTACTTGAAGATAAACAAATACATGACACTTATTGTGGAGATTTTAATATGCATAAGAAAAAACAAATGAAGAATCCAAAATAAATGTTACATGGAATTACATGACAATACCAAGACACCTACATAAAAAAACTAATGTTCCTTACAATCTTTTTTGAACCTTTTCTTTGAATGTAAATTGCTGACTGATAATAATAAAGTAAGCTGCGATATGTGCACAAAGAAAAATAAAGAATCTTTTCAAACAACTGTTTATACTAATACCGCTAAGCAACTTCTAGTCTGCAATCCACCCGCTGTTTTGATTTTACATTTTAATCGATTCAAAATCTTAAGATCTGGATCTGCAAAAATGAATAACTATGTTTCTTTCCCGACATTATTAGACTTTACAACACTCTGTTCAAAACAATGTCAAAATTTTCCAATGCACAATTTTAACCAGACTAAAATGTTGTATGCACTTTACGGTGTTATAGAACACAGAGGTTCAATTTATGGCGGACATTACGTTACATACGTAAAAGTGAGAACTTCCATAAGAAACAACAGCTACCGCTGACATTTTGTACTTAAAAACCAAGAAAACCCTTCACAACGTAAAGCTACCGAAGCTAACACTGAAATACCACTGGAAAAATGGTACTATGTTAACGTTCTTCATGTCTCTGAAATACCCAAAAAAAAGTGCTTGAAGCACAAGCATTCTTATTGTTCTACAAACAAATATTATAAGGACGATTAATCGAAGAGGGATCACTTATCCTAACAACTCCACCTAGTCCATAAAGCAAGAACTTATATCAACTATGTTTATAATGTGATATATTCATAAATTTATATATGATTAAATATATATATTATTATTAAATTAAAAATTCAATAAATAAATAACTGAAAAGGTTAAATGGTGTACTGTTGATATTTCCTACGTTCAGAACCCTTAATTAATATGTGAATTTACAAATACGTATAATAGAAATTAAAGCTTTGTCTACTTACAGAATTTGCAAAAATGGCTCCTCTTTCTAGGTAGGAAAAAAGAAAACGTTTTTCGTTTTTATATAACAGTCAATTTGAGTTTCTGAAGATCACAAGGATTTGCAAATAAAATTATTTTGTTCCAACTGATTTTAGTCAGTGCAATCATTATTAACTTAGCTATTCTTATTTATCGTGTTGAATCTGCATCAGCTTCCTGAATCAAAGTTGTTGAATGTTACAAAAAGTGATCATTTCATAGTTATAACATACTAAGTTAATTTATTTCACATGTCTTCTGGGGGTTACAAACAGGTAGTTTATACCCTTTTAGGAAGTCCGAGAAGGTAATTACAGTATCCTCAATTAGCCATCTCTGATTATTTTAGGAAGAGCCCTTTTCCAAGAGAGCTTGGCCCTCATTTCCCATGTGTTTTCTTACTCAAACCCCTAAGTCTTGCTAATAGTCGGTATAATAAATTTGTATCTTTTTGAAGCTTAATATGGATGTCGCGTTTCACTATTTCTTGAGTGAAAATTTGCTTGCCAGTTATTGTTAAATATTTTTTGATTCCTAGACTCATAGTTTGGATTATGTTCTTTGTTTCTTATTAACAGACACTTAAAAATGAATTAGTAGTTCTCTACTTATTTTGAAAGGACTTCCTTCTGTTAAAGAAAATTTGTTGGAAGTGGTTTAAATTTATGCAATAAACACGTTTGCTGCAGATAAATTACTCTTTTGCAAAACAACAGCATTTTATTATCAACTGATTACATAAGCCTTTTTAACAACTCTTAGTACAGTAAAATTCTTAATGCTCTCACAACACTTTATTGTCAGCTAATCGCTAACGGTACAAATATTAACGTATATTAATCACCACAATAATTTATATCACATAAGGGAATTTATATTAACCGAGGGTACCGCTAATTTATTTCATATCACAAATTTATAACTGGAATAAAAACGTAATATTATAATCAAAGTTCTATATTGTTTCAAGAATGTATTAGAAATTGTGCAAATAACATTTTAGAGATTACTCTTTGTAAGGTTAACCAAGCTTTTAAATGCAAACTTTTGTAACCTGTCAATCAAGTCCATTTGAAGATGTCACACCACAGGATGGTTATCAATCATTCTTTGTGTACGATGCTTCATTTAGGTTCTGTTGTATTATTCTATTCAAAGGTAAACTAAACGGCACAGCATTACATTATAATGGAAACTATTACTAAACCTATTTTATTGTACAAAAAAGTGTAATTTAGCTATAAATAATAAAAACAATGTCCTGTTTAAACAGCATCTTAAAATTTACAAAGTGATCCTTGTATATTAACATTTAATTTGAAATGCTTTTTTAAGATATAAAAAAGCCTGGTCTCTAGATTTTATGATAAGTGCAGATCATTAAATTTTTAGGTTGAACAATGATTTATTTAGTGAATGTTTTTTAAATAAGATATGAATTAATAAAATGTTTATGAAAGCTAATTAGTATAACTAGTCAATATGCCTTTTTAGCATAAGTGCAAATAAAAATTTTGCAGATGCTAATAATTATTCAGTTTTAATAATAGACTGAAATAGACATTAACCTCTGTAAAATGTGTAGTACAAGCAATCACAAAACTAATTGCTCAATATTCAATTATTAGTATAAAATATTATATTGTTGTTATTGTTGCGTTAACAGTCTGATACTGTTGCAAATAGACAAATACATAAAATGAAAATATATAAATTAGATATTTACTAACTGTAAATCATAAATCATAATTGTTGCTTTGCAATGCGCCATTATAAATATTCAGAGATAAAGCAGTAAATATTTGTTTTAACAGATTTCGTTTTATTTAAATGTAGAAAAGTGTTAGAGATATGACGGTCTTAAAGAAAAAATCACTTTACATGGATACAACTAAATAGAAGAATAGTTTGAAGAAGAGAACCTAACTTTTTAACCCCTTGCTTGCTTGTCTCTGTTAAACAAAATAATTTTGTCTTGTACGTCCAACTATAATTTTTCTAATTAATATACATATACACCATTAGGATACATTTATGAGCATTCAATTATATCAGAATATCCTTGAAAGATAATATAGTACAATGATATGTATGTACTATGTTATTTTCAAGAAAAGTACAGTAGAAGATTTGGTTTCAGTGCTTGTCGCAAAGAGAGTGTATTATATTGAAGCTAATTTTACAAATGAATCGTTATTTGCATGTTATGTTTCATCATCATCATTATGTCTTCAGTCCTGGAACTGGTTAGACACGCGCCCTCATTGTTTCCTATTCTGAATTAACCTACGCATTTCCTTGAAATTTGCACAGTCCGCATCTATCACTATCTGTGTGCGATAGTCTGGTCTAGGTCTACCTCTACCTCCTTCTTCCTATCTCTGCTTGTAATATATCCCCAAAAATGCCTTCGAACGTATCCTGCCCTTGTATTTCTTCTATATTTTTTCCATAGATATCTTTATTCCTCTACTATTACTATAACCTACTTGTTATTAACTTTGTCTGTCCATGCTATCATCCTCATACATCTGAAGCACAACATTCCAGAAGGCTTCTATCTCTTTCTGTCTGGTTTTTCTACTGCTCCTATTTCATAGATGTACTGTACTGTGCTCCACACATAAGCTTTCAACAATTGTGTTCTTGTTTCTATGTTTGTTGTCTTTGAACATAGACACCGTTCTTTCTTGTTAGATGCAGTTTGATCTCCTTCTGTTGTTTTACAATTATATATCTATTTCTCTGATATTCAGTGGTATGTGAAGGGAGGCGGCCCATGGTGTAGTTGGTGTGTGTGTGTGTGTGTGACTACTACGCCCAAGGTCCCGGGTTCGAATCCCGACACGGTCCGCTTGAAAAATGTTAGGCGAGCATTTTTAACAAAAATACACCCTCGTTCGAATGAGAGGTAAAATGGAGGTCCCGTGTGTGAGTGTTGTGATGCACGTTAAAGATCCCTACCTTGCTTGGAACAGCAAGGTTCGGCAAAATTCAAAGTTTTCCAGGTAAAAAAAAAACGCTTCCTGGCCAATGTAGTACCTTCAAGTGGAGCATTGGAAAATCACATGTAAGGTATGTGAAGGGGGTTAAGCAGCCTGTGGCTGCTAAGATCCCTTAACACTTAGACATTTTCCGAATTAATAGTTTTCCAGTAAATCCTTTGGCACCTTTAACATTATTAGAGAATATTGTACAATCAATACCTGTAATTGCTTATAATAATCATCATGTTTATGTTCAATTATTTTTTTGTCATTAGTTTTTGGTTGTTGGGGCTGGTTGGATGCGCACCTTCATCTATTTCTATTCTGAGCTAACCTACACATTTCTCTAAAATTTCCACAGTCTACATCTTTCACTATGTGTGTGCAATAGTCTAACCTAGGTCTACCTCTACTTCTCTTCTTTCCTTTCTCTGCTTCTAATATATTCTGCACTATTCTCTCGTACCTTAGTATGTGCCCTATCATCCTATCTCTCATATTTTTTACTGTTTTCCACATATTTCTTTCTTCCCCTATCATTTTTAGTACCTCTTTGTTCTTAACTTTTTCTGTCCATGATATCTTCATCATACGTCTGGCTTCCACCTTTTTCTTGTTCGCTTCTCCTGCTGTTTAGGCTTCACAGCCGTACAGGGCTGTGCTCCACACATATGTTTTAAGCAATCTTTTCCTTGTTTCTATGTTTGTTGTCTTTGAACACTAGTTGCTTTTTCTTGTTAAATGTAGCACAACCTTCTGCTAATCCTTGTTTAATAACTTTGGGCTTTTCCTATCTTGCGTTATTTGGCTTCCTAGGTAGCAGAAATCCTTAACCTTTTGTAAGTTCTCGTTACCTATTTGTATTCCTGTTTTTTATTTATTTTCCCCTTTTTTGCATACTAGAAGTGTTAGATGTTAGAAGTGTTTCCATTTCATTAAGAGCAGCTTCTAACTCTTCCTTGCTAGATGCTAATACAGCTATATCATCTGCAAATCTAAGTATATCAATCTTTTGTCTGCATAATAATTCCAAATGTCTTCCTGTATTTGACAGTATTCATTGCCTCTTCAATGTACAAGTTAAAAATTAATGGAAATAGGACACATCCTGTCTCAACCCCTTCCTAATATAAACTTCTCTACGTTCCTGCTTAAATTTTATTACCGCTGTTTGCGCTTTGTATAAGCTATGCATTATGCGCCTATCTCTAAAACTCATTCCAAACTTTTGAGTATTTCGAACAATTTTTTCCATTTTACATTGTCGAATGCTTTCCCAGATCTATAAACCTTATATACACGCTTCCCCCTTTTTTTTATTGCTTTCTCCATTATCACCCTCAGAGCTAAAATAGCCTCCCATGTTTCTCTGTTTCGTCTAAACCCAAATTGATCTTCAGCTCGTATTTCCATTCGTCTTTGCACAATTTAGTTAATATTTTTGACACGTCTACTGTCAAACTTATTGTTCGAAAATTTTCACATCTACCCGCGTCTCTCTTTTTTAGTTTAGTTACTATGATGTTACGTTTGAAATCTTTGGGTATCTCGCCTGTCTCAGACATAAAGCTTACAAATTGGAAGAGACATTTTGCTACTGCTTGTCCCACGGCTTTTAGAGTTTTTGCTTGCACCTTATCTGTACCAAGAGCCTTACCATTTTTCAGACCCTTTGATGCTAATTCAAATTCATCTCTAAGTATAGGATATTCCAAGTCACTTTCAATGTCTGATTCCTGTTCTAATGCTGTTAGTTCCTCTCATGCATATAAATTCTCCATATATTCTTGCAAGCTAACCATTTTCTCTACATTTTCTATAATGACGTTTCTCCCTCGTCCCATATATTTTTGCTATATGGGTTTATATTCCTAAAATTCATTCTAATTAGTTTGTATGCTTCATCTGTCTTTCCTATTTCCATCTTACTTTGTACCTCTTTGCACTTTTCTTCAATCGATCGTTCTTTAGCTTTCCTGCATTTGCGAATATTTTCCCATTTTATGGCTTTGTATCTGTTTTCCTGTTTCGTCTGATTTATTTTTGTATTTTTCGTATTTCTTCTATTAAATTCAGGATGTCCTTTGTTATCTATGGTTTCTTATTTTCTTTTTGTGTATACCCCAGATATGTCTGGCCGCCATGTCTAAGCTGGATTTAATATTATTCCATTCTGTTTCTACTTTCTTAGTATCAGAAGTTTTTCGGATACCTTTCAGCAATTAATTTGACTTTTTTCAAATCTTTCATGGATATCTTTATCTTTTAGCTTCTCAGTGTCAAAGTGTCTTTTTCTGTTTTTTTTTCAAATTTTTAAATTTAGAAGCGGCCTTCATAATTAAGATGTTGAGGTTAGTGTCTATATTTGCTTCTAGGTAGTTTCTACAGTCATTTACTTGATTCCTAAACCGTTATCTAACAAGAATGAAATCTATTTGATAGCTTCTTATATCTATTGGCATCTTCCAAATATCATCTTCTAGCATGATGTTGAAATAATGTGTTTGTGATGATTATATTGTTCTTATCGCAAAATTCTACCAGTCTATTTCCCCTGTTATTTTCGTGCCTAAACCAAATAAACCTACTACCGCTCCTTCCCTACCCTCACCCGCCACTGCATTAAAATTCCCCGTAATTACTAAATCTTCATGTCTTTACGATTCTTTGTATGTCTTCGATACCTTTGTAGATCGCTTCTACCTCTTCGTCACTGTAGCTAGAGCTGTGCATGTATACTTGTTTTATTACCGTATTTACCGGTTTAGATTCTAATCTAACTATGAGTACTCTTTCGTTCTTTTGTAAGTAGTTTTTACACAGTGTCCTATATTTTTTCGCACAACCATCTCCACACTCGAATTTCCTTCCTCTGCTCCTGTATAAATTACCCTGAAGCTTCCACTCAAAAAATCTGCCGCTCTGGTCATCAAACTTTGCTGATCCCTACTATGTCTAGTGCTAATCTATCAATTTCAATTTTCAAGTTCTCTAACTGACCTACTTGCTTCATACTTCTAACGTTCCATGCTCCAACTTGCAAAATGCTCCCGACCCTTATTCTGAACTTTTGATTGCATCTTGCGAAGTGGTCCCCTCCTAGAGATCCGAATGGGGTACTATTTTAACTCCAGAATCTTTTACCCCAGAGGGTGCCATATCTTTAATAACAATTTAATTACGCAGTGTACTTGGGAAGTAATGTGGTGGTTCTCGTTGCCTTCCGCATCGCAG